>CM060932.1:462834818-464084818 GCA_030765085.1 Allium cepa
GGAATTCCGTCGGAATTTCTAACCATGGTTAAATGTCTAAAGCATCGTACAAAATTCTAAATGGCATACAAAAGAAACTTTTGAATTATAGAGGCCAAATAAACGGAACTGAATGATAAAAATGGACAAAACATCTTTGGAAAGCCGGTGATCCCCACACACACACATATATGAAAATAATTGAATTCAAAGATTATAGCAGCCATTTTTCATGTAAAATGGAGAAGAACACCAATAAGTTAAGACTAGATGTTTATGCTAAAAGTACTTGTGGTAGAAGTATATATCAGTAAGTAATACACAATAGTGTTGTCAAAATTGAAAATTGTTACATGAACAAATAAATTAAATTTTTAGCTTCAAATTTTAGGACTATAGAAAAATAGTTTGATAAATCCAACTTAATAGGGCACTAAGCAATTTAAATTTGGATAATTTTTTGAAAGTAATACACAATAATGTTGTCAAAATTGAAAACTGTTACATGAACAAATAAATTAAATTTTTAGCTTCAAATTTTAGGACTATAGAAAAATAGTTTGATAAATCCAACTTAATAGGGCACTAAGCAATTTAAATTTGGATAATTTTTTGAAATGTCATAAAAGAGCTGAAATCATTTGTTTCATGCTCTAGCTATGCAACTAAAGCTAATCGACCAAAATCAAAAAACTGTAAAAAAAAGGTAGGTTAATAAATCGTTGCTTTTATTACTTTTCATTGTATAGAAAATCTGAAACAACATACAGATTAATCTGGCAACTAATGTTTCAAAACCATATAATATGCAAAAAAAATATTAAAGGTAGATTTCCTACTACTAAAACTTGATAATTTACCGTATGTTGAATTTTCCCAAAGTAAATCATGTAACAAAATATGCATCATTAATTTGATCGATACAGTGATAAAAAATATTAATAATTCATAAACATCCATATCCATAACACATGGGATTTGACTGCATTAATCCTGAATTCATCATTGTTACAGTAACTTCTGAAAATTTTGTCTTAAAAGATGATAGTGGAGAACAAATTAAAATGCAAATTACTTATGCGAGCATAAAAGTTAAAAATTTAGTGCATATCGAAATAAAAATGCTATTTTTTAGAATAAGAGTCATACGTTATTCAAACAATGTAATCACTTAAATAAAGGTATTATGACTTCTAATGTAAGGACATGATTCTATAATATACGCGGAGGTTTAAATAGACAAACGTATGTCGGCACAAATATATGAACGTACAAACATATATACATATCTTTGAGAGTGTATTTTACATTTTGTTCATTTTGTTCATGATATATTATCCGCAAACAGACATTAAGAATTTTTAATGTCTCCTACGTGTGTTAGCTGCAAGTTATAAATGTGCAGAAAGCTTTAAATACATAAATTCTCAATTGGAAAAAAGAAAAATATTGTGTTCATTGTATACTATTATTTGCAAGAAACATATAACTCAAGCATAAAGTTAATCCATAAGGACCAAGTACTTTACCAATATTAGGACAAATGCAAATGTTTTTTTCTAGAAGGTAGCAGGAGAGATAAACACGGATTTAGCTAGTAAAATGTGGCTAATCAATAAATATTTCAATTGAATATTTTTCCGATCTTTTCATATGCAATAGAAATGAAATAGGAAAATGAAAATAGCATTCCTTGCACAAATAAAGATGAAATCACATTGTATTACTTTAGTAGACGCAATGTTTAGCTCATTTACGGAATCAAAACATACGCCTTATAGTTGAATTCAACTTAAACGATTAAAGTGAGAACCTTTTGGTCAATACACACACACATACAAACATACATATAGATATATGTATATGTATGTATGTATGCATGCATTCATGCATATGTACATACATACATACTTATACATGCACATGTGTGTGTGTGTATACACACACACATGTGCATGTATAAGTATGTATGTATGAACATATGCATATGTATATACACGTATGTATGTACATATGTGTGCATGCTTGTACATGTACATATGTATATACGTGTATATATGTATATACATCGATGATAATTGATATCAAACGACTATTTATGATCTTAAATTTTTTGGAATAATTTTGTAAAGATCCAAACACTTATATGGTATTTATCTAAGCAGGTTAAAATTAGAATATAAAGGAATATAGATTTATATCTTAATATCAACAAACCTAGGTACTAAAGTTATCTTCCTAATCATATATAAAATAAATAAAGGAAAAAAGGGCGTGTGCCAATAATTCATTAAGTTACATGTAGACCGATCATTCATAAGTTCTTGAAAATTGAGAAGTAGTTTTATCATTAAGCCTTTACACAACACTAAACGTATATTGACGATATGTTTAGAAGGATTAATAAAATATGGTGAATACCGAGAATAATAACATTAATGTGCGACGTGTTGATCACATATAATAAACTATGACTAAAAGTTGACTCACAAACTTAAACTAAGGACATACATAAATTAGTAATAGTACAAAAACACAAAATATAGCAATCATCGAATCATAATGGATATGACCTTTGTAAAATATATAATTAGAAAAATAAACTTTACAAACTTATAAAATACATAGTTATGATGTTTGCTAACCCATAAGCCTTATCAAACGCTTTGATCGAACATCAGATGTAGGAAACAAAATCTGAAAAAGTAACATGATGAAATCAGAACCGAATGCAATTATAATACCAAGTATCATGAATCATATTAATTTGTGACTAAACCATGTAGTGAGATAAACATACATTCCCGTAAATATAGTACAAACGTTAATTTTGGGTTATAGAACACTATCATTAATGACCGATACCTAAAAAATGTTATGTCCATCACTAATAACTATCATTGGTTTCACATTAGATTTCCAAGAAATTATACAATATCCTTTTTTATTTTAGAATATTTTCAATTTTCAAATAGCACATATATTAGAAACCAAACCCTCTAAATAAATAAAACAAAATCTAAAAATATTTTCAAAAAAGGTCTAAAGTTTGACTTCCAAGATCTTTTAAAAAAGAATTTAATATATACATTACTTACACATTTATAAATACAAAATATTATAAAGTAAAAAAGTATTAAAATTCTAAAAGAGAAATTTTACACTTATAAATACAAAATGTATTTATTGTGCCATAAGCTTGTATATCTTTAGAATAACCTAGCAATTACACAACATGTGACCAACTTTAGATTACATGTACATAAAAATGAATATTTAAACCTTGTTAAGTCGATAAAAATACGTGCAATTAAAAAATGTTGGTAATAGGGAAATGGATTTGATTGATGATACTTTTTTATAGTTATATAACTTGGTGATGTATATAGATGCTCGTTGGATAGTTACACTTTTCTAGGTACTAAAAATGCATTGTTAAAAGAATACGACAGATATTTAAAATTTGTAAAACAACCATTAGTTTCTAGAAAAATTCAAAATTAACAATGTTTAATATAAATTCTTGGATATAGAACTAAATCTGTGATCATCAATGACACTTGCAATGTGTTTCACATTTAAACTGAAGCAAAAAAATGATAATGTTTTAAGATTTGAAATAGAAGCATATTTTTAATTTATAAACGAATCATAAAAGCAAAAATTTGCATTCTGTAAAATGCAATGCTTGAAACTATTTTACCAAATATCTTAATTTTTTATCTCGAAATTTTTAATTTTCAAAATCAAGAATATATATTTTGAAAAACAAAGTTTAAGAAATACTTAATTTTAAAATTTTCAAGCTTTAAAAATTAGGTATTGTTAAAAATTCAAAATTTTGTAGCCCAATATTTATCACTTTCAACATATTTAAGTCAAAAGGTTTAAAACTATAGATTTTCCTATAACTAATATTTGTTAAGGTTTAAGGGTTTGTAACTTTATACACCTAAATATTATATGGTTGAAAATGTTGAAATTAAAATTTTGAAATTCATAAAATTAATGTTGAAATTTAATACCAAAGTTTTAAAATATAAAACACAAAATTTATAGCTATTTTAAAAGAAATTCAATGAAATTTTAAGATAAAAAACTTAGAGAACAACGCTATTCACATCACATATTCCTCTAAAAATTACCTATTTCTAAATGTAGCCACACCCACTTAATATTACCCTTAGTCACTACCAAAACTAAAATAAAAAGCATGCATTAAATTCACTTACTCTTCCAATTCACATCTAATAAATTCAAAAACACAAAATATAAGCAATCATATTGGTCGATAAAGAATTCGAAGTTGAATTGAGGAAAATCGAAAAAACAAGTTATCTATGGTCAAAGAGATAAAATAAATAGTACTCTGGCTGTAATGAGAAGCAGAGGACAATGTTTTGCTGCTAAAAATTGCATATCTTGTATGAGCCCTTACTTGCAAAAGAATCAAAATTAATCAACAATCCTCAATAAAAATTTATTTATCTAAATTATAACGACCTGGAATTTTGAACATTTCGCATTTAAATATCTAAATTATTTAAGTGTACGTAGATCATTTTATTCGCGTAATAGTTCATGATCTAGGATTTGAGTACATGATTTGGAGGTGATTTACGCTAGTCTAAACTAGGATTTTTCACTCGATTATTGACGGTGAACACTTTTATATGAATTCTTGATATGATTCTAAAGTTTTGTATCATAGTGTGTGACTATGTTAGGAAATGGAGATTTCTAATTGTAACATCACATACTTGAAGGCCCAAAACTAACGGCTATGGATGTTGCAATCGTCCATAGTTATTAATCCTCCACGACCAAATACCGTAATGTTAGATACATTGATCTAATAGAACACCTGGATATGGTAAAATTTTAAAATCAACACATAACTTTCTCATTCCATTTCAAAGCATTTAATGTTCATTACATAATCCCAAAACGAGAACAACGTTCAGAGAAAATATGCTTATTACAACATACGCCAAGAGTGACATATAAAGATGCCCCTTGGATGATCAGAGTATATATTGTCAATTAAACAACTTCGCCTTTACAACAACACATCGGAATCAAAAATAAAAGAGAACTCTAAGTAGCTATTATGCCTCCTGCACGTCTCCGGAAGCTTATTCATCTAAAGAGGTACCTAAAAACCTCAACTCTAAAACTACTCAAAATTGTTGAGTATTCGAGAGTTTAAGTGGAAAACATAAACTTCGAGTCAGACATAAAGCCTGGTATGAATAATAATCTACCATATCAAATCATTTATATATCTAGTAAGACCACGCCGCTTAAAGTAATGGGTTTTCCACTCACTAGTATCCTAAAACCTTTATAAAACAATATATTGTGCTCCTGCATCCACAATGGTTAAAACATTTCAAAATACTATGATGATATGTAAAACAAGTAAATCGATTATGGATTACCTATCTTCATTCATTTTGACTATTTGTCTTGGTTATAATTTCTAGGTTATTATTAATATATTAGTTTTCATGGGCTTACCAGTAGCATGTTTAATGTTTATGGACTCCCTGTACAGTTTCATAGTTTTCATGGAATCACTAAGAACTTGTTGACCCATGTCAATATCTTTATTGTTTCATGTTGTTAACCCGCCTTTTTACAAGGTCACGGGCAGACGGGTTTAACTTGAACAACTTCACGACTATCGAAGCTGGAATATGATGGATTCGGTTTAAATGGATGACAGCCATTTGGATGGATGATAGTTCGATCGGCATCTATGGAAGTTCGGCGTGCAAGAGCGTTCGGCATTGGAGAGAGCGCTCGGCATTGGAGAGAGCGTTCGACACTGGATGGGTCGTTCGGCATGGCTACCTCGTTCGGCCTACAAGTACGTTCGGCATAGTTGCCTCGTTCGGCCTACGAGTACGTTCGGCATAGTTGCCTCGCTCAGCATCGGAGAGAGCGCCCGGCATCGGAGAGAGCGCCCGGCATCGGAGAGAGCGCCCGGCATCAGAGAGAGCGCCCGGCATCGGAGAGAGCGCCCGACATCGGAGAGAGCACTCGGCATTGGAGATCGTTCGGCATTGGAGGGAGCGGTCGGCATCGGAGAGAGCGGTCGGCATGGGAGAGAGCGCCCGACATCGGAGAGAGCGGTCGGCATTGGAGAGAGCGTTCGGCACTGGATGGGTCGTTCGTCATGGCTACCTCGTTCAGCCTACGAGTACATTCGGCATAGTTGCCTCATTCAGCCTACGAGTACGTTCGGCATAGTTGCCTCGTTCGGCATACGAGTATGCTCGACATTGGGCGGGTTGTTCGGCATCAGGATGGTTCGGCATTGGTTGCCACACGGCATAAAACAGTCACACCTCCATACCTTGGTACCTCGATACCTCCATACCTCGGTACCTCCATACCTCGATACCTCCATACCTCGGTACCTTCATACCTCCATACCTCGATACCTCCATACCTTGGTACCTCGGTACCTCCATACCTCGATACCTTCATACCTCGATACCTCGATACCTCGATACCTCGATACCTTGGTACCTCGATACCTCCATACTTCCATACCTCGGTACCTCGATATCTCGATATCTCCATACCTTGGTACCTCGATACCTCCATACCGCGGTACCTCGATACCTCGACACCTCGCTCGGCATCATACTGTTAAGCACGAGAAGATCGTTCGACATATTTGGGTCGGTACATAGAGTTACTCCATTTGGGCCGAGGTATGCAGCTACCAGTCCCACCAGGGAAGTCCAACCCATCTTCATCTATAAATAGAGGGGCAGGGGCACAGTAGAAGGGATCTTCGGCCTCTTCTCTTCTGTTCTCTAACTTTTTTCCCAAGACTAAGGCTAGTCTCCCACTTTGTAACTGTAACTGATTCTTACATCAATAAAAAGAAAACTTCTAGAGTGGACGTAGGCCGGAGTTAGCCGAACCACTATAAAATTTGTTGTTCTTTACTGCTTTCATTTTAATTTTGATTGTTCTTCATATTATTACTCTCTACATACATCCTATCTGTGAGCTGTGTTTGGGATTTGGTGCTTTCATTTGGATTTGGGTGTTAGTGACCAATTTTGGCTCTAACATTTTGGTGCTTTCACTGAGAAGGCAAACACTCAGGGATTTTGGAGCTAGGAACTTGGACTCTAGAAAGCAATGGTTAGGCCATCAGCAAGAAAGCAAGTGACAGAAAGGAGCAATCAGGAGGGAGGCCAAGTGGCTTCCTCTAGAGCTGGAGCAGGTCAAGCATCTATCTACGTTACCAGAGAGGAAATGGAAGTCATGATGAAAAGACAAGAGGAGATGATGCAGGCTCTTCTCAGACAATTTACGCAAGAAGGAAATGCGGGGGCTCAGATCCATGGAGCCAGATCAGAAGTGCTCAACCAGCAAGCAGAGGGAATGATTCAACAGGGGGCAAATCCCAATCAACAGACAACTAACAATCCAGATGGACCTGGACTCGGGGGCGCACCATCTGATAATGTTGAACTAGTTCATGGAGGGGTTCCAGCTAACACCACGCAACAGGATGCTGGCTGGAATGTAAGAGCAAGAGATGAAGAGTATTTACCAGAATTCTCTCGGGAACTTGGGGGGTATTCCTTGACGGACAATGCTGGATTAGCTGAGATTATCAGGCGAACCATGCGTGGGGGTTTGACTAATAGAGATCTAGAAGAAGTAAACAAGAGTCCGTTTACTCGTGAAATCAGGATAGCTCGGAATCCTCCATATTTCAAGATACCTAACGTGGAAATGTACAATGGCAAGGCGGATCCAACAGATCACTTGATGAGATATACAAGACACATGAAGGTGCTGGGGGCATCGGAAGAAGTTATGGCTTGATGTTTCCCTTTATTCTTAACGGACATAGCCGCTATGTGGTTCAGGCAACTGGAAGAAGGATCTATCGGGACATGGACAGAGTTGGTGGATAGGTTTCTGAAGCAGTTTCGGGTACATATCAAAAGGCCAAAGAATGTAATGACGTTGACATCGGTAAAACAGAGGACAGACGTATCACTCAAAGCTTTCTTAACTCTGTTCAATGCAGAGGCTGCTTCGATGGATCGGCCGGATCCATCGATGGTTTTAATGGCGGCAGTGTCAGGAGTTAGAGAAAATTCAGATTTCAAAGTGTCACTGATACGGGACCCTCCGATAGATCTCGGGGTATTCTTTCACGAAGCTGAGAAATTCTTTCGGCAGGAAGATGCATGCATGGATATGAAGTTAAAGGAGGTAAGCGCGACTGAGGATGGAGGACCATCTAGCGGAGGCTTGGAAAAAGGAAAAAGGAAGCTAGATGATGAGTTAGGAAAAGCTAGGAAGCGGGGGAGAGAGCAAAAATTCTCCACCTATACAGGATTGAACGAGACATTGGAACGGATTTATTTGGAGACTTGGAATCACCTTCCCTATCGAAGACCGGCTAGGAGAGAACCCTCCGAACGTGAGAGGGCATCAGGAAAACACTGCCTCTTCCACGATTTGGACGGGCACGATACCAACAGCTGCAAGCACTTAAAGGACATAATTGAGGAACATGTAAGGAATGGACAGTTGCAACAATACGTCGAAGCTTGGGATGCAACGGCAGGGCAGGAGCAACCACCATCTACCTCACACAATGATGGTACGAGGCACAGGAATGATGCTCGATTGGTCATCAACTGATTGGGATATTATGAAATAAGTTGCAAACTATGGGCAAATGGCCAAGACACTTACTCATGTATGGGGACGGAGATAGCCCCTAGGCATACTCTGAGATGATGATAAACCGCGACGCTCTCGTTTGTGAAATCTGCTTTCCCTTTTTTGGCTTGGACATTTGCTTTTTTCTAATTTGGTTTGAACTTTTGGTTTAGTTTGTTTCTTGATTTGGACTTTTATTTGGATAATTGTTTTATGGTTTGGATATTGATTTGGATTTTCGATATGGATTTTTTGTTTTCTGATTTGATCTGGTTTTTGGATTGGCTTTCGATTGTATTTTTTATATGGTTTTTGATAAATGGTCGTCAGGTATGCATTATACCTGGTAAGGGGTAGGTCTCTTTGCCCAAACACGGCAAATCAACTTATTCAGGTCGTCGAGTATTGACTATGCTCGGCAAGGGTCCGGAGAGACCAGGATTCGGCCAAGGACTTAGGCCGCATATTATCGATTACTATTTTAGGTCGCCGAGTTTGGACTATGCTCGGAAAAGGTCCGAAGAGACCAGGATTCGGCCTAGGACTTAGGCCCCATATTATCAGTTACTATTTTAGGTCGTCGAGTATGGACAATGCTTGGCAAGGGTCCGGAGCGACCAGGATTCATCTTAGGACTTAAGCCATGCACTACTCAACGTTCAGGGACACTGGACTTCGGTCGTCAGGTGTGGACTGTGCTTGACAAGAACCCGGAGAGGCTACAGATATGAATATCGGCTATGCACGACAGAGGATTTGGATATTGACCAGGAGAGGTCATGGGTTCGGTTACTGGTTATTGGGTAAGGTTGGATTAAGACTCGGTTACCGAGTCCGGATGGATATGGAATTGGCTATGGACTTTAGATATTAGATTCGAAATTATTCAAAACACACCTTCCAACAGCAAGGCATGTTTTAGGGGGAAAGTATTAACCCGCCTTTTTACAAGGCCACGGGCATGCGGGTTTAACTTGAGAGCGTTCAGCATTGGAGAGAGCGCTCGGCATTGGAGAGAGCTTTCGGCACTGGATGGGTCGTTCGGCATGGCTACCTCATTCGGCCTACGAGTACGTTCGGCATAGTTGCCTCGTTCGGTCTACGAGTACGTTCGGCATAGTTGCATCGCTCGACATTGGAGAGAGCGTTCAGCATTGGAGAGGGCGTGGCATTGGAGAGAGCGTTCGAAATTGGAGAGAGCGCTCGACATTGGAGAGAGCGTTCGACATTGGAGAGAGCGCTCGACATCGCAGAGAGCGTTTGGCATGGGAGAGAGCGTTCGACATTGGAGAGAGCGCTCCGCATTGGAGATCGTTCGGCATTGGAGAGAGCACTCGGCATTGGAGAGAGCGTTCGGCACTGGATGGGTCGTTTGGCATGGCTACCTTGTTCGGCCTACGAGTACGTTCGGCATAGTTGCCTCGTTCGGTCTACGAGTACGTTCGACATAGTTGCCTCGTTCGGCATACGAGTATGCTCGGCATTGGACGGGTCGTTCGGCATCAGGATGGTTCAGCATAAGGAATGGTTTGGCATTGGTTGCCGCTCGGCATAAAAGAGTCGCACCTCCATACCTCCATACCTCGATACCTCCATACCTCCATACCTCCATGTCTCGGTACCACGTTACCTCCATACCTCGGTACCTCCATACCTCGGTACCTCGATACCTCGGTACCTCCATACCTCCATACATCGGTACCTCGATACCTCGGTACCTCGATACCTCCATACCTCGGTACCTCGATACCTCCATACCTTGGTATACCTCGATACCTCCATACCTCGACACCTCGCTCGGCATCATACTGTTAGGCACGAGAAGATCGTTCGGCATATTTGGTTCGGCACATAGAGTTACTCCATTTGGGCCGAGGTATGCAGCTACCAGGCCCACCAAGGAAGTCCAACCCATCTTCATCTATAAAAGAGGGGCAGCGGCATAGTGAAAGGGATCTTCGACCTCTTCTCTTCTGTTCTCTGACTTTTTTCCTAAGACTAAGGCTAGTCTCCCACTTTGTAACTGTAACTGATTCTTACATCAACAAAAAGAAAACTTCTGGAGTGGACGTAGGCCGGAGTTAGCCGAACCACTATAAAATCCGTTGTTCTTTACCGCTTTCATTTTAATTTTGATTGTTCTTCATATTATTACTCTCTACATACATCCTATCTGTGAGCTGTGATCGGGATTTGGTGCTTTCATCTGGATTTGGGTGTTAGTGACCAATTTTAGCGCTAACACATGTGTTCTACATGAACCTATTGGTAACTCCAGTATCTTTTCTCTTATCCTAGTTTTCATAGGTTGACTAGGAACATATTAACTTCTTTCAATATCTTAATCCAAATATAGTTTTCATAGGTTCACTACAAACCTATTGGCCCTTACCAATATCAAATTATAGTTTTCATGGGCTAATTTTGAACCTGTCTTCGTGACATCTTCGTTTATACATAGTTTTCATGGGCTTACTATTAACCTATTGACCTCTGCCAATATCTTTTCCTACATACAGTTTTCATAGGCTTACTATGAACCTATTGGCCTCTGCCAATATCTTCTTTTAATATTTTAGCATCTTATACTCTGATTTTCCTGAACTCTTGGATGCAATTGTACTCATTTAGAAGTTAATTTAATTTATATTCACTACTGGGTTGACCTAACTGGTTATTCTGCCCTTCCCGAAATTACAGTTGTGGGTCCATTACAATGTGAATATATTCAAACACATATATAAAGAAGCAAACATAATAATACCAACCCCTGTGGTTTAATAATCTAGAAATCATTTTATATAAAACTTGGTTAATCCCTTTAAACCATTAATCAAGGAAAACTTCTTCAAAATTCCTTTTTAAAACACTTTATTTATGCCACGTTTTTCCTTTAAAATGATGTTGGGTTATTTTTTTTGAAAACTAAGGCTTTCGATACCTTAACACATTACTTTCGAAACCCCTAGATAACCTCCTTTGTAAGCATAAAAAACTTCATTTCAAAACATCACATATAAACCTTTCGAGGCTCTTTAAATCATCTCTTTTGAAACCAAAATGTACCTTTCAAAAGTATCAAAATATTACTTAATAATCCTTAGAACATAGCTTCAAAACCAATGAAAGTACTCATTTTGAAACCAATGAGTTCAATCAAAACCATCTTTTGGGTCAAAGTGAATATATACAGAAGTATCCCTTTCGAAACCTTAATTATTCATATAAAATTGTTTGGGGAAAGTTTGATGGGGTCGGCACCATCCTTTTAAAAGCTTCAAAACGTTTAAGTAAAACATTGATGGATAGCATCGAAACTCCCTTTCAAAGACATTGCCTTTGAAACCTTTAAACCCTTTCGAAAGCACTTAGGATGTAACAACCCGTAAATTTAACCGGTTTTTAATAACGTTATTAATTGAAATTTTGTGGGATTTTAAACCGATAAAATTTTGAAATATAAATTTTATATTTGGAATGCGTCTAGTTAAACATAGCAACTGGTAAATTTTCGTCCGAAAATATGAAAGTTTATTTCGTGCGTAAATTTACTTCAATTTAATCAGTTAAAAAAAAGCGATGAAATAAAACGTTTTCAAAACCAAAATATTTTTACATAGAAAAATTCTAAAAGATCTTTTGAGCAAGTTGTCAGTTTGTGGTTTTTCCAAATTCGGACATCTTTGGCACTGTCGATCTTATTTTTCTTTTTTTGTCATGCATTTTCCGCCAGTAGAAATTTCGAATTTTTATAATTCGATCGTACCACTGATATCCATATGCCGTTTTGATCGTCCCATTGTGCTGATCCCAACGGTATAATCAATTATGCATTTCGGAGTCCGGTATGCGGTGAGATCCGGGAAACGGTTAACCGTATCGGTACCGATTTTTGTGACTTTTGGTTTCGGTGACCTTTTGAGTTGCTTGTCCATTCAACTTCCCGTCACGTAACTCAACAGCGCTTTCGTTTTTCCCAAGATTCAACGTATACGACTTTCACTGTTCCATCACTGCAATGTATTTGCTTTGTTGGTTCATTTTATAAAAGTTGCGTCCACTTTAATTTGTACAGCATGTTGCCTTTATTAATCTATGAATCGGCAGTAACCTTTGGCATTTTATTTCATATTTATGTCCTTGCCTTTTAACTTTGCTTTTCACTGTTCCTTCACTTTCTCCTTATATGTCTCTGTTCACCTAACCTGCAGTAAACATTCATTTATAAAAGAAACTAACGTACCTTGCATCTTCCCTTTATCTCCCCCCATTTCATTTCCAGCTCACCATCTTCTCCCTTCCCTTCCCCGCTGCCCTGCCCAAAGCTCACCACTTTTATCCACATGAACGCCTTAGCTCATCCCCTACCTACAATGCACGCGCGACACCACTATCACCATCACCACATATCCATGCTGCTGCGGAATAATTCGGTCACCCTTTTCAGGCCATGCACAGCCTATCAAGCTCCAACGGCCACCATCTCTTCGCGCGTGCTGCCACCTCACCCGATCCACCTTGGACTGAGAGCCCGGCCATCATCCACCACATCTCGTCGCAAGCCTCCACCCGCCACTTGAATCTCCTCCACAACCCGAGCTACTCCATGCCTAATCCCACGGCAAACAACCCCGACAGCTATCACCTCAGACCCCGCCTCAACAGTCTCCTCACTGGCGCGCAACCCACGTCGACAGCCATGCAAGCACTACCCTCTTTCCTTGCCTCATCATTTCCTACTCTCTGCTTCCATTTTGTACGTAAGTATATATAGGTGATTATTGTAAGTTTTGCTTATACCCTGTACATATAACAAGTGGAATATATTTTCACATATTAACATTAGTCTATATTTCAGTTTTGGTATGCTTTTTTAAGTATATCACCTACAGTATAGTTTGCATGAATTGTTTTCAAATATAAACAATGGTATATTAGAGCATATAGTTATTGTTTTGAAAGTTATCAATTCTGTTTATTTTATATGTAAAAGCATGTAAACCATAATATGTGTTTTGTATAAAGGTTTAAACATCAAAGAGATCGCGATCTGTTGGTACGAAGGAGATACGTAGGTTTCTATTTCTAAAAGTAGCTGTATTTATTGCCTTTTCGTTGTGGACTAGCTAGGTATATATAGTGTATCTTCAACTTATCATTATATATAGGTTTGGTTACGTAAATATATGGTTTACATATATTATAAATTTGTTAGTTAAATATATGTATATTTTAGTGGTATAAATCTAGTACAGATTATGTTGTTTAAGTATATTATGTTAGTTAGTATATAATATATCATTTTATGCACGTGTGTCGTCGGTATATACTTTATAAAATATGGGTATCTTTATCTTTTCATTGTATAAATCTATATATATTATACTGGTGTTGTGACGTATAGGTTGTAGGAAAACAGTGGTTTTAAAAGATATTATTAGTTATGACTCTTGTATATATAACCTAGTAAATATATTTGTTTCCAGATTATGTTTGTGTTCAGTTCTTTGGTTCTATATTTTACGGTATTGTATATATATGTACGTTATTTTATTATGTGTATTTTAAGATAAGTGATGGTTTTGAATGATATTTTATATATATAGATTTTTGCTATATATATATTGTAGGGCGGTTTGCAGATGAGTTATATTTTATAATCTGTTGTATGTTTTGACAACTAATATAATATACAAATGTTAGAGCGTATGCTAGTTGTAAATTTAATAATATGTGGTAATATATTTTGTTTCATTAATCATTGGTGTAAAATTTTATGCGTAAGCTATAATTGATTTTAACATATATAGATTTGATTTTTTCAAATGTATGCATTTTTTTAGTTATATTGATTTTTCAAATATATATTGTATTTTAAAATACGTGTTTTGATTTAAACCATGTTTTAAAAGAAGTATAATAATAATGTAATGTACTCCTCATTTCAATTATATCAAGATGATTCTGATTTGTTCATCGATTCTTATCTATCAGCTTGTCCGTCGACTTCGAGCCAATTTGTTTTGCTTGGATTTGCAATTCAAATTCAGTATCTGTATCTGTATCAGTGTGTGTATCCGTGTTACCTTCTCATTCATCTCTAGCCTCGAAAGGTGAGCAATCACTCACGATTAATATTCTTTTATTTATTAAATTTGATTTCAATTGAAACGACAATTGAAATATGCTGCTGTTAGTTATGTACACTGTTATATATGCTATTAGCTGTATCTGTTCACCTATGACATCTGACACCATTATCTGTTAATTACCATGCGATGATAATACAGTTTGGTTGATAAATTAATCGACACGTAGGATTCGATTAATTACACCTTGAACCAATGAATGTATGTTGTTTAAATCGATGAACTGAATTTGAAATTGAGCGACAAGTAAAAAAAACCGTAATGTAATAGTCGTTAATCTACATGAAATGATAGTGTAGATTCTAGAAATAATTATATTAATTTGCACAAATAACAATGTGAATTAATACGATTATTTCGGGATTATTCGAATTAATTATTGGATTGTTATTGATTGTTGTTATTGATTGTTGTTATTGCTTGTTTATTTACTTTGACACCGTCCAGTTATCACACTGCAAGTTCCCTTTATTATGCTTGATCTTGAATTGAAATTGGAATCGGGTTGAAATGATATATACCCAAATGAATTTGACCTAGGATAGAGAATTAAATAAAAATCCAATTGGTCAATAATTTGATTTTAAAATAAAATAATGTTTTATTCGAGCAAAGAATAAGTTTTGAAATGAAGTTGGAATTTGAATTTTATGAAAGGAAGATGTAAAGATTGAAATCTGAATAAATATTAACGTAGTAATTGATGAAAGAACGTTGTTTGAAATTTAATTATTTAATAATTAAATTTGGAATTATTAATAAATAATTTGGAATTAGTAATAATTGAGTTTTGAAATTATTAAGTTTTAAATCATTTAATAATTAAATTTGAAATTATAATTAAGTTTGAAACTATTAAGTTGAATTTACAATTAAGTTGAAATGATTTGATGATTAAGTTTGAATTCATAATTAAGTGGAAATGATTTAATAATTAAGTTTGAATTGATAATCAAGTTTGGAATTATAATTTTTGAAATTATTAATAATTAAGATTGAAATTATTTAATAAATGAATAAGATTGAATTATTTCATAATTGAAATTGAACTTTTGAATAAGTGGATTTGAACTTCGTTAATAAATGAAATTGAGTTTCTTTATTTATTAAAGTTTGGAAAATTATTTAAGTAAGTTAATAAGTGAAATTGAACTTCTTGAATATGTGAAATTTAGTTTCTTTATTAATTGAGTTTGAAAATTGAACTAAGTAACTAAATAAGTGAAACTGAATTTCTTTAACAAGAAATAAAACGTGATTTATTGGAATAAATGTAAGATTTGAAATTTAAAGAATTTGATTTGACGAATCTAATTTAAATTCGATTTGAAGTTTTGATATAATAAAGTTGAACTTAAGAAATCGATTTAATGAATTGGAAATTTAAATTAAAATTGTTTAAATGATAAATTAGCTTAGCGAATATTGAATGAAATCGATAAATGGATTTAAATTGATTTGAATGAAAAATTTAACAATTTAAATGATTTCGGAATGAAACCTATATACGAACTTGAATCAATATTTGAATTGTTTTTTTTAAAAAAAAAATTGAAATTGAATTGTAGGACTTTGAAATGGTTATTTGATAGTTTTGAAACGTAAATTTTGGAAATTGATAGTGAAAGACAAATGAAATGTTGATTTATAAATTTTAATTGAAATTGAAATTTGATTTGGTTTTGAAATTTACAAAACGACCAATCGGTGTAATAATCACGAAAGTTATTAAAGAAACCAGAATCGGTTATGGACATACTCTCTGTCTAAACCGAAACCACTTTAATAACTATACGCGGAGTGATGATCCAGAATGAAGTGGTTGGAATGATGTACGTGATGACTGAAGAAAGAGAACGATAATGGATTGCCTTGACACTTGTGTCAAATTTGAAATGACTAAAACAGGAGCCGTGCCGGGCCAAATGGGGTTAGCCACCTCGAGCGAACACACTTCTTCGTAACTAATACTCATTATTTGTGATTGATTGGTGCACCCTCGGAATTTCAGGAGTGTTGTTTCGCGGTGTTGCGATCGCTGCGGCGATGCGTTCTCACCAGTCCGGATCAGGCGAACGGTAGTTTCACTACCTTGGGTATTGTCTCATGTGCCTTGTCATACTTGTATTCCTATATACGCGACCACTACGAATTTGTTTTGTGTTATACCTATGGAGTACTCCCTGATATCCCACTAGTTTACGGTGGAGTTTACAGTGCTGTATAGACTATGACATTATATGAAAATGTGTTAAGGGGGATAATGGTAACGCCTTAACACTATTTTGATATTTATATTAATGATAGACATTATCTATTTAGCGTATATTACTACATAGTAGATAGTTTAACGGATCCTTAGAGGATGGTGATTCCAACATCCTTTGAGTTACTTGTATTTCGATTGCTATTTCACTTGAGTTGGATTTATTGATATGAGAATATTAATCCTGACTCGAGTGTTTTGTGTTTTGCTTTACGCTCGGGTCAGACTGAGTGTACCAGTATTCGAGGCTCACCTTTGGAGTTGGAGCTTTGCTTAAAGATCCAGCCATCTATTCTGCTTTCAGTATTCGATGATTCCAGTGATGTATCTGATTTATACTTGATGTATCGTATTTCTCTTCTATTGTAAACTCTGATGTATCTTATATATTTATATAGTAGCTTCATGAACTACTATCTCTTTTACTTCCGCTGCATATTATTACTCTGTGTCTGTGATTCTGTGATTATTTACTGTATATCTGAGTTTTGCCAAATTTAAATTAACAATTCGGAATTTTGAATTATCAAGTTCGACATGTGCGGATGCGAATAGTCCAAAATAGCGGGTTGTTACAGTGGAACTAGCTTAGCATAAGTTTAAACAAAACCTACACTTCGAAAGCATTGATGATTTTAGTACTCTCGAAAGGAAAAAGAACGGCAGAAAGGCTTCGACTTGGTCAGAACTACCATTTTCTAAAGCACTGTTTTATAAACAAGGAACTCTTTCAAAAGAACTATTTTTAAATAAAGAAAGGCGGCAACAAGCTTGAAAGAAAAGTGTATCGACTTGGTTGAAAGCACCCTTCAAAAACAAGGCAAGCGCGTATCTTTTAAAAGTAAACAATGGTTTCGATTCTATCGAAAGAAATGCTTTCGATACCCTGCCTTCTGCCTTTCACCAATCCACTTCGTACCAATATCATTGATACCATGTGTATTGGTTTCGGCTTAAGTAGGTTTAGTCTTTCGACTAAGTCAAGACGAAGGCATTGGATACGAAAGGCACTTCTTAAAGAGGCGGAACCAACTTTTCTGGGTAAAACTGATTTATTACTAATTAAAGCAAATACATTTTAACCAACCTGCCAACTTGTAAACATGTGATTGATTGCCCCAACCTTTCAAATTCTTTACATAACAACTGCCGCTTAATTTCAGATCAAAACCATGATTAATCTAAATGCAATCCCTTCAATTAAGTAAAATAATTAAATCATTTAGGTCCTCCTTCAAAATAATTTAATTCTCATAGCAAATCACTTAAGAAAAATCTCTAAAAATTACAGAACTTCACTTTTATTATGTTATCTAACATATCTAAATTTCAGATCTAAATTCTCAATATAATTTCTGAAATAAAATTCTAAACCAAATTAACCATATTTTCCTTTGAAAATTCATAATAATCTTTCCATAACTTGGAAAAATATCCAAATTAAAACACAACTCCAAAATCATGTTTTACATAACATAAATTTTTTTCCATGGCATTCAAAGATCATTTACAATTGGTTTTTCCCTAAAATCGTATAAACCCTTATTTAAATATTTTTATTTAAATCAAACATATTCTAGTACAAGCATATCATCATCCAAAACATCATAAAAACGAATTTAATCTTAAATCTGAAAACATATGATCATAAAACAAAATAGAGATGGTATAAATTATTTTTCACCTTGGATATGATAAGGAATTTGGATTGAGATTGAGATTTATTCTCCTTTTCTTTAATTCCTTAGCTTTAGATTTAATTTTCTCATTTTTTATTTCTAGCAATGGCCGGCTCCTCTTTGATTTACGTTTGTATTTTGTTTTCACAAAATGACATGAATGGGAAATGAAACATGAATGGTGCAAGGAATGAGAATATGTATAAGGGTACGTGGTTATGTGTGGCTATTTCCTAATATACCCTTGTGTAAATTAATTTGCTCATAGACCATTCTTAAGCCTATTTATTTAAATAAGCTTGGCCCTTAGTTTTATTTTCAAATCTCAATCCCCTTATCACACTATTTATTTACATTATTCTATTTAATTTATCTAATTAAATATCTTAAATAATGTTATTTAAATTAGAAGTGCTAAAGGCTCCCCTCCTTAAAAAAATTCATCCTCGAAATTCAGTAAGCACTAAATACTAAAAACAGCAATCGTCTGTAACCACTCCTCACAACCATACTAGCCTACCTTACTAGTAACTATCTATATAAAACTAATATAGACATACCCTTAAAGCAGATCAGGATAAGTATCTCTAATCTTGTCTTCTGTCTCCCAAGTACAATCCTTCCCGGTGTCGCTCCACTAAACTTACACCAACTTGACTGTCTTGTTCCTCAGTCTTTTCTCATCTCTTGCAACAACACGAACTGGTTGTCTAACAAAAGTAAAATTAGGTTCTACTATCAAATCTTCCAACCTTGTCAGAGGAATAGTAATCTCTGAATCACATACATACTTGCGAAGATGAAACACATGAAATACATCATGGACACCTGCCATACTGCTCGGCAACACTACTTTTGATGCGAGCGCTCCATTGAACTTTCACCAACTTGACTGTCTTGTTCCTCAATCTTTTCTCATCTCTCGCAACAACCCGAACTAGTTGTCTAACAAATGTCAAATTAGGTTCTACTATCAAATCGTCGAACCCTGTCAGAGGAATAGTAGTCCCTGGATCATGTACATACTTGCGAAGGTGAGACACATGAAATGCACTATTGACACCTGCCATACTGCATGACATCACTACTCTATATGCGAGATTTTCAATCCTCTCTATAATCTGCAGTGGACCAACATATCTCAGTGCCAGTTTCCCTGATTTTTCAAATTGTACCACAACTTTCATCGGTGATACTTTAATGAAAACCATATCTCCAACTGAGCTTTCTTTATCCTTTCTCGGATTAACTCAATCTTTTTTGATGCATCTTTAATCAAATCTTGACCTAAGACCAATCTGTCTCCATTCTCCAACCAACATGCTGGCGATTTGCATGGCCTCCCATACAAAGCTTCAAAAGGCGCCATTTCTATAATAGTCTGATAACTATTATTATAGGAAAATTCAACCAAAGGTAGGTGATCCTCCCAAGATCCACCAAAGTCCAATAAACAAGCTCTTAGTAATCGTCAAGTACCTTATTGACTCCCTCCGTCTGCCTATCAATCTGAGGGTGATATGCAATAATCATCTTGTGCTTAGTGCCTAACATATCCTATACAGTCTTCAAGAATTCGCTAGTAAACAAAGCATCTCTGTCACTTACTATGCGTCTAGGAACTCCACGAAATCTATCTAAGTTCTTTATGAACAACTTAGCTAAAACAGGTGTCGTCCTGGTTGACTTAACTAGAATGAAATGGGCACTCTTGGTCAACCTGTCCACTATGACCCATATAATTTCATTTCCCCTATTTTACCTTGGCAACTCGTCTATAAAATCCATGGATATCAAATCCCATTTCCAAACTAGAATCTCTAAAGTTTGAAGCAATCCACTCGGCTTCTGATGTTCGACATTCACTTGTTGATAGTTTGCACGCTGCCTAACCCACAAGCTAACATCCATTTTCGTACCTTCCCAATAGATGTTCATCTTTGTATCTTGATACATCTTGGTCCCTCCAGGATGAATCATAAACTTGGACCAATGACATTCTCTAAGAACTTATTTCCTTAAGTCCTCGACATTTGGAATACACAATCGTCACTTCTTTCTCAACCATCCCCACCGGTTAAGACTAAAATCTTTCAGATCATCGATCTTAGTTTCAACCTCAAGCCTTTTGATCTTCTAGGCTAATAATGGATCCTTTTTCTTCTTAGAAGCAATCCTTATGATCAAAACTAGTCAAACTTCTAAACAGGACAATATGGTAGTACTCTGACTAGAACTAGCAGACGATCTTAACTACACACTATAGGTAGTCAAAGATTCTAAATTCTTCCACTCTACCAACATAGCTAACACCACATTTTGACGTCTTCTGTTAAGAGCATCTCCTACTTTATTACTTTTCCCTAGTGTATACTCTATATCTAAATCATAAGCTGCCAAAAACTCCAGCCACCTCTGCTGTCTCACATTCAATTCCTTCTGAGAGAATAAGTACCATCAAGACTTATGATCCATGTATAGTTCAAATCTCTCCCCTAAGAGATAATGCTTCCAAATCTTTAATGCGAAGATCACTTCAGCTAACTCCAAATTATGAGTATGGTATCTACTTCATGCAATCTAAGCTGTTGCGACGCGTAGGAAATCACTTTTCCCTTCTGCATTAACATAGCTCCTAACCCAATCCCACATGCATCAGTATACACCACCAACACTTGGTTTCCGTCGTGAACTACTAACATAGGTGCATTGGTCAAAAAAATGCTTTAACTTATGGAATGCTTCCTCACATTTGTACCAAACAAACTTCACCTCCTTCCTGGTTAGCTTAGTCAAAGGCGTTGCTATCTGCGAGAAATCCTTGATGAATCTTCGTGTAACGACCCTGAATTTTCGATCCCGAAAGTTCCAAATAGTTAGTGAAAAGAAGAAAGAGATAGAAGAAAAAGAAGAACAGAAACACCAACATCTCACATTCACAGCGGATAAAATATAATAACAAATAATATCAGTTATACAAAGGAAAACTGTACTTGCCAAATTTCACTTTAATACATCAGAGTTACAACATATATACAAACACTGGACAGATACAATCAACATGACTCAGATATATACAAAAATATAATACAGCGGGAACACTCCATACGTTCCTGCCATCAAGCTCGCCTCTTGATCTCTAGAACATCCTTACTTGGAAATCTGTAATACTCGGTCTGACCCGAGCATTACATCAAAATAACACCCGGGTTAGGCTGGAAACCAGCGTAAGTAAATACATATAATTTGAAGTACTAATCTCAAACCGTAAAGAAAACCCGGGTAACTCGTACTTCACTACGAGTTCATTACTTGTTATGCTCAAAACTTATTCCACAAATCAAATTCTTAGTATTCTTACTTAGTTCAAAGGTCCATATTATTCCATTTCAGTATATTTAGCCTACACATCAAATCCAAATAGAATTATGTAGATTACAAATCGAAGTGGTTTCGGATATTACTAATACCCGACCCCGGTCTCTTCGAACACAATATCATCTTAACACAAAGCTGCCTAAGTTTAACCAATTAAATTTATACTCCTAGTAACAGATCCACATAGAAACTCTATTTCAGATAGATAATCCATATCCAACACCCTATCAAGCGTAACAATAATCCAAGGCATTCAATAACATTCAACCATCCATAAGCAAATATTTTTATCACAGCATCTCTAATTAATTTAAAATAAATTAAATTAATTACTTCCATCACTATAAATTCTGCTTACTTATCCATTTATTTAATTACAAATCAATTAATTAATCATCCTCTAATTATTCATCTTAATTAATCAAACTTGATTAATTATCCTTTAATTATATTAAGTTATGAACCTTTAATTAATTACACAAATTAATTATTCTTAACCATTATAGTAATTAACCTATAATTACTCTCGTTAATTAATTATATTAATCCTTAATTAATTAATTATTCTATAATCACTTATTTTGATTAATTATCCTTAATTAATCAACCCTTAATTACTTCATTAATTACCTTAATTAATGATCCCTTAATTACTTTTCTAATAAATTAATAATTATATTTAGTAATTAATTCTTAAATTAATTCTTAGTTACTTCCACTAAGTAATTGTCCTTCTTATTAATTACACAAAGTAGTTAAACCCAAAACTACGTCCATTCTTCAATTAATTACATCCAGTAATTTCCCATTAATTTCTTCACTGAGTAATTACACTTTATAAATCACATTAAGTAATTACTTAATCAATCATCCAGTGATTACTTGAAATTAATTAAACTAATTAATTTACTTAAACTAATCACATTATTCTAACTAATTACATTAAGTAATTAATTCCTTTAATTACTTTACTTTAAGTAATTATACTTTAATTAACCATTATTAAAAATTTCTTAAAAAAATAAAAACCAGGCAAACACAAACAATGTGAGCAACCATAGATTTTCCACGACATCACACTCGAGTATCACATGATCCTCCACTGCTTCGAGTCACTCACGCGTACGCTTCGAACAACAACCCAAGACGCTCTCGTCTTCACCAACGCCAAAGCTCACAGCACAAACCAGACTAAACTAACGTGCATGTGCACGTGCACAGGGCCACAGCGGTGCTTCAACGATCCACTCCACCTCCGGCAAGTCATCGATCGCCTCCTCTATCGATTCCACCCACCCAGACATCGTCACAATCCCAAAATCAAATTCGAGCTTCCAAGATCAAACTGCAAACAATCCCATCGACCAAAACTGCCTCGAACCTTCGACGCCGACCACCAGATCCTCAGGAACTCCGGCCACACACTCGATAGCCTCCACGCTACCATCTCCCCAGCTCTGATGAAGCTCGATCACCCAGAGAAGTGGCAATGATCTCATTTTCCCAGGTCGACCAAAATTAGGTTTAAAACCAAAATCACCTCACCGCCGTCGCTACGGCGATCATTCAGTGCTTTCACCATTTTTCCACAGAACCTCATCACGTTGGCCACCTTCAGACCAAAAATCATCCAACTCGATCATGCCGATCACCGGAATTCTACAAATTCCCAATCCCGATCATCTTAGAAATTCTCAATATTTTCTAGTCTAAAAATTATAATTTCTACACCTAAATTCAACATTTTATAATACAATTCTGTTTATATAACTCAAACTTTAAATTAACATGATCGATTTTAAACCAAATTCGATTTTCACTGTCATTTTCAAAATTTTGAGATGAATTCTTAATAAAATTCCTATCATCATTTTTGAAAGTTAATATTATAATGTTGCAGTATTTTTCTTTTTAAACATCGTGGCCTAACAACAAATCATTTGGTAGAAAGGAATTTGTTCTGTTGTTAGGAACAGAAATCGTCACAGGGTCAAACTATATACATACAGACATATGCATTCATATTTATATGCACAGACATTCATATATATATATATATATATATATACACACATACATATATACATGCATTCACATCATAAACATATACAACCATATCCTACAGCAATTCATCACAAACATTTAAGCACTATCACAGGTTTTACGAACTGTTTTTAATTTCAAATGTTTACTCACCTGTTTTCAAAATGAATAATAGAGCACCCCATTTGAAAATTGAAAAGCTTGTTACTGCTTTTGATTTAAACACCGAAAAGCTTGGAAACTGAGATGATTTTTGACTTTTGATTTGCTTCAGTTTACATTTGAAAATGAAACCTTGATTGATCTTAGACTGGAAAATACTTGAAAGTTTGAAACTGGAATGCTTGATCTTGTTTGAGAAAGTTACAGGGTTTTGGATTTTGATTTGGGAATTTGTTACAGGAATTTGATTTTGGTTTGTAGATTTTTTACAGGTTTTGATTTCTATTTTAAAGATAGTTTATAGGTTAAGTTTCTTTGTTTAGAAAATGTGAAGATAGCAAAAGAAATAGAAGAGAGGGAATGAAGGTTTATATAGTGTTTATTATGATTTATTAGAATTAAAGAAAAAGAAAATAAAAGAAATGGACACTTGTTCAATTTAACACCATTTGTCAATTACATTATTAATTTCCTTACTCATGTTAACAATAAGCTTCATAATTAAACACTTTTATTTATTTATTTATATTTATTATTAAATGATTTAAAAGCTTTTGAAATAAATTTTCTAATTAACAAATACCTTCCTAAATTAATAAATGCTTTCTTAATTTTAAATAAATAAAATCCTTTAAAGAAAATGGAATAAAAACCAATTATATTTTAAATAAAATCATATAATATATTTTTACTCCATTTTAAATGCAAATATAAAACTTTTGTAATTAATTTACAATTAAATAGTTACTTTCTAAATTATATGAAATAAACTTCTTTAAGGAAAATATTATAAACAAAGCTTATTCTAATGAAAACTTTATTATTTTATCCAAAATATTTTTTAGACACATAACTTTTAAATTCCAAATTCAAATTCAAATTCAACTAAAAATACAATTTAAAATCAACTTAAACATACATATTTAAACAAACACAAATTCAATTTGTATAACTATTATTATTGATTTAAAATTAACAATCTTGCCAAATTTTAAATAATTTATAATGGAGATTATCACATTTGAATTTGTTCGATTTATAAATCAGTATTTTTAAAAGTTAAATCATATAACTATACAATTATCTGATGTCCGAAAACCTGAGATATCACATTCCTTCCCCCTTAGAATCTTTTCGTCCTCGAAAAGGAATGAAGCCAGAATTTATTTAAATGCTTAAAATCAGATAAATTCTCTTTGATCATTTTCAAAACGCTTTTTAAAATCCATATAATATTACCAAAATATTTTTTACATAAATAATTTTATAACTCGATGTTTCAATAAGTCCATCCTTGTTCTCACAGAAATTCGGTCATACGTTGATCAGGCATAGGACTGAAAATCTATAAGTACTTGGTAAACCCGTTTTCAACATCCAGTGAAAATACTTGGAAAATAATTTTATTGAAAATATGGAAAACATTTCTGAAAATAGTGAAGACATCTTTGGTGAAAATGCTCTGGAAATCATCACCCCCATCCATGGTCACATTTACATTCTGGGTTACGTTGCCATCGCAGCAAAAGTCCATGTAACTGTAGGCACTCCACGCCCCACGATTACGCCATGGAACCTACAACAGATCGCAGTTACATTCCAGGGTTATGTTGCCATCACAGCAAAAGTCCATGTAACTGTAGGCATCAGCGCCCTCGATTTTCGCTGTCAAAAATGAAACTTCTCCACTCCCACATAGGTCATAGTCTACCGATATAAAATCAAACACAGACTGTTGGCTCTCAGCAGCACACACGACTTTCGCTATGTTACTATAGGTCGCAGTCTAACGATATAAAATCAAACGTAGACCATTGGCTCTCAGCGGCACATACGACTTTCGCTATGGTCTACAGTAGATCGCAGTGACATCGAGTTAAACTATCGTCACAGCATAACTCAAATGCCTCTGTAGGCATCAGCGCCCTCGATTTCAGCTACAAACTACACAAAATCCTCAGGAACTAGTTTTATTCGGACTCCTCACAGGATCAACTTTAGGACCCCCCTTAGGGTTCAAGGCAGTACCAACCTATGGCACTCTTGAGAAGTTCATTTCAAGGAAGCGCCTTTTTCCCCGGAGCCATTTTCAAGACACTTTATACTATACACATATAGTGTCTTCCAAATCATACACCTAGTATGAATCTCACATAAATCGCCTTTCTCAAAATCGATTATCCCAAAATCGATAATTCTCAAATTAGGCTTTTCCAAATTCCAATATTAATTTTACCCAAAAATCATAAGCCTTTCCAAAACCAAAGGTTCCATAAACCTTTCCAAAATCATCCTCATGAATCCTTTATATATATATATATATATACACATAGATATATATAATTTTGAAAATCTTTGGATTACTTCAAACTTGTATAAATTCTCCTTTTATACTTCAAATACTTTTCAAAAATCCTTTTCTTCTGTCAATAGATTCAACAAGGGGAGATTTATCTTATATAACAAAGATATATAACTTTAGTTATTCCAAATCAAATATTCAAATTTGATTACTCTATAAAGTCATTAACCATATTACTTACATCCATAAAGTTAATTTCTACCATAGAAATATCCAATTTCTATTTTATTTCATCATATATTTCACAAAATATACCTTTCATTTCAAAAACCATTTCACATTGCTTATCCACAAATTCCCAATATCAGTTTCATTCAAACCTGTACGATGTACACATATCATCCGTACGCTATACCAATCTGATTGCTCATTCGATCACACAATTTCACTTCCGAACTAGTATCGTCCACTCGACTTCCTAGTGCGGACACAGATCTGGTTCCTTGATCAGAAACCTTCATTCTCCTTGCAAAGCCTAGTTATGATAGAGAATATCTAGAACCAATCAACAATCCATATCCAGGTTCGCCCTCGAAAATCGAGTGAAAAATCCCAACTCGGATCGATATATTATCTCGAAATTCTGTGCTCGAATCTGGATCAAATCATTATGCAAATAGAATAATATACGTACATCATACATATTTATATTTATTGATTATTTGCCAAATCAACCTTATTTTCTACTCACATTCACTTTAATTTCTATTCACCTATTCACAATTTCTTAAATCCTCATTTGGATTATCACCTCAATTCTTATTTCAAATGGATGTTTAAATCATAAACAGTTCGAACTCTATCCAGTTTAAATTTAGAAAATAGCTTGAAATTTTTTAAAATAGATAAGTATTTGAAAAATAATTATTAGTTTGTAAAATAGTTGAATAATGATAAAATAGTTAAGTAATTGTAAAATAGTTGAAAAATAGTAAAATAATTGCAAAATAGTTGTAAAATAATAATGAGTTATAAAACAGTTGAAAAAGGTAATTAGTTTACAATCTGTTGCAAAATAGTTAAATAATTCCAAAAGTAGTTGTAAAACAAGTATAAGATAGTTTTGGGTTTTAATAGAAAGGTTGTATATATAATAAATAACTTGTAAAAATAGATTTGTACTAAAATAATTTATTTTTAAAATAGTCCAGAGTCAAACTGTTCAATTCCCAACCTCCATTTCCAATCAATTCAATTTAAATTTTCACTTCCATTTAAATTGACTCAGTTCCAATTTAAATAACTTCAATTTCCATTGAAATTGATTTAACCCCAATTCAAGTTGAATTAACCTCAGTTTCTTTCCAAATTCAAATCAAATTCCATTTGGATTTTTAAACCTATTCAACCTTAATCACAATTCCAAATTATTCAAATCAATTTGGATTAATTCCAAATCGAACCAGCTTCAATTTCAAATCATTTCAATTTCTAGTTTAAATTAATCCCAATTTCTCTTTTGAATTTGAACTCATCCAACTTCAATTTCATTTCAAATCAATCCAATTCAAATTTTCCCATTTGAATTTTAAACTTGTCCATTTTCAATCACAATTCCAATTAATTCAAATCAAATTCGATTTGAACTAATTCAATTCAAATTTCAAATTTAAACCATCCCGAATTATATATATTTGAGTTAAATTTTTAAATGTTGATTTAATCCTTTAAATCAAATCAACTTATATCATTAAACCATTTAATTTTGTATCCAAATTCCATTTTTAACCTATTTCAAAGTCCAAATAATAATTCAAATCCTTTTTAAACAACTAAGTCTTTGAAATTCAATTTATCATCAAATTTCAATTTTGAGACCCAACCTTTGAACTTTTATCTTAACCATTCAAATTTTAAGTCCAAAATTATTCCATTTTATCTTAATAATGGATATAATACCACACCCCATATCTTTATCTATTTAAACAAATCCAATTTCAGCTTAAAGATTATTAATAACAACAGGATGGTATCATTCAAATTATTTTAAAACATCCATCCATTTCCAATTTCTAGATCTCAAACCCATTTTGAGATCACACAAACTCCCAATTCAATTTAACCATTTAACTTTCCAAGTTAAATCCCAATTTCATCTTGAAATTTCCTAATCAGGTTGTTCATTAACTTATTTAACTTCTCCCAAGTTAAATTCAATTTACTTAATCCAGTCAACCTTACTCAATTTGAATTCCCAATTCAAATTTTCTAATTTATAATAATATTATTTCTTACTTATAAGTTAAAAACTCATATCACTTTGGTTTTCACATCACATTCCAAGGAAAATTCAAAACTCAACCTTAGAGTTTATTTCAAATATACATATTTATTTCCTTTACACACCAAGTTACTTTAAATTTTAAACCACCTTTGGTTTTAAATTCAAAACAAATTCCTATAAATTTTCAAACAACTCTTTTATGAATCAAGCTCTTTTATTCAAATAATACTATTTATTTTATTTTTTTCAAACAACAAATTCCCCAACTTTTTTGGACTTAGATTTAATACTTCACCAATTAAACCCTTTTTCAATTTCAATTCATAAGTCATACTTACATAAATGTTTACTTCCTTAAACATTTTATTTTTGCTAAATCATAAACAAACATTTCATCATTTTAGGAAAATAACCAATGTTATTACAACTGGAAACCAATTCCTATTATCTTATTCTGAAAATTCTTCTTCGAATTCAAGATTTTAATCTCAATTTGAATCCATTTCAAACTTATTTAAATTTGGTTGTATTACTATTACCACTTAAATTTCATTCCAATAATTTAATACTAATTACCTTAATATTTATTGGAAAGAAATATTACTTCATATATCAAAATATAATCTTATATAAAATCATTTGCCTTTAAAATCATTAAAAATCTTCATATAAGAAAATAACACGTACGCTCTCATATATACATATATACACACTCAACTCATCCTAGGATACCTTTGACCCTATCCTTAATGAGTAATCCCACCAGAGCCAAGGTTCTCGCTTAATCTGGCTCTGATACCAAATGTAACGACCCGGAATTTTCGATCCCGAAAATTCCAGATAGTTAGTGAAAAAAAGAAAGAGTTAGAAGAAAAAGAAGAACAGAAACACCAACATCTCACATTCGCAGCGGATAAAATATAATAACCAATAATATCGGTAATACAAAGGAAAACTGTACTTGTCAAATTTTACTTTAATATATCAGAGTTACAACATATATAAAAACACTGGATAGATACAATCAACATGACTCAGATATATACAACAATATAATACAGCGGGAACACTCCATACGTTCCTGCGATTAAGCTCGCCTCCTGAGCTCCAGAACGTCCTTACCTAGAAATCTGTAATACCCGGTCTGACCCGAGCATTACATCAAAGTAACACCCGGGTCAGACTAGAAACCAGCGTGAATAAATACATATAATTTGAAGTACTAAGCTCAAACCATAAAGAAAACCCGGGTAACTCGTACTTCACTACGAGTTCGTTACTTGTTATGCCCAAAACTTATTCCATAAATCAAATTCTAAGTATTCTTACTTAGTTCAAAGGTCCATATTATTCCATTTCAGTATATTTATCCTACACATCAAATCCAAGTAGAATTCTGTAGATTACAAATCGAAGTAGCTTCGGATATTACTAATACCCGACCACGGTCTCTTCAAACACGATATCATCTTAACACACAGCTGACTAAGTTTAACCACTTAAATTTATACTCCTAGTAACAGATCCACATAGATATTCTATTTCAGATAGATAATCCATATCCAACACCTTATCAAGCGTAACAATAATCCAAGGCATTCAATAACATTCAACCATCCATAAGCAAAGATTTTTATCACACTATCTCTAATTAATTTAAAATAAATTAAATTAATTGCTTCCATCACTGTAAATTAGGCTTACTTATCCATTTATTTAATTATAAATCAATTAATTCATCATCCTCTAATTATTCATCTTAATTAATCAACCTTGATTAATTATCCTTTAATTACATTAAGTTATGAACCTTTAATTAATTACACAAATTAATTATTCTTAACCATTACAGTAATTAACCTATAATTACTCTCGTTAATTAATTAACCATAATTAATTACATTAATCCTTAATTAATTAATTAATTATTCTATAATCACTTATTTTGATTAATTATCCTTAATTAATCAACCCTTAATTACTTCATTAATTACCTTAATTAATGATCCCTTAATTACTTTTCTAATTAATTATTAATCATATTTAATAATTAATTCTTAAATTAATTCTTAATTACTTCCACTAAGTAATTATCCTTCTTATTAATTACACAAAGTAGTTAAACCCAAAACTACTTCCATTCTTCAATTAATTACATCCAGTAATTTCCCATTATTTTCTTCACTAAGTAATTACACTTTATAAATCACATTAAGTAATTACTTAATCAATCATCCAGTGATTACTTAAAATTAATTAAACTAATTAATATACTTAAACTAATCACATTAATCTAACTAATTACATTAAGTAATTAATTCCTTTAATTACTTTCCTTTAAGTAATTATACTTTAATTAACCATTATTAAAATTTTCTTAAAAAAATAAAAACCAGGCAAACACAAACAACTCGAGCAACCATAGATTTTCCCCGAGATCACACCAGAGTAACACACGATCCTCCACTGCTTCGAGTCACTCACGCGTAAGCTTCGAACAACAACCCGAGATACTCTCATCTTCACCAACGCTAAAACTCACAGCACAAACCAGACTAAACTAACGTGCATGTGCACATGCACAGGGCCACGGCTGTGCTTTGGCGATCCGCTTCACCTCCGGCAAGTCATCGATCGGCTCCTCTATCGATTCCACCCACCCAGAAATCGTCACAAGCCCAAAATAAAATTCGAGCTCCCCAGATCAAACTGGAAACAATCCCATCGACCAAAACTGCCTCAAACCTCTGACGCCGACCACCAGATCAACAGGAACTCCGGCCACACACTCGATAGCCTCCACGCTACCATCTCCCCAGTTCTGATGAAGGTCGATCACCCAGAGAAGTGGCAGTGATCTCATTTTCCCAGGCCGACCAAAATTAGGTTTAAAACCCAAATCACCTCACCGCCGTCGCCACGGCGATCATTCAGTGCTTCCACCATTTTTCCACAGAACCTCATCACGTTGGCCACCTTCGGACCAAAATCATCAAACTCGATCTTGCCGATCACCGGAATTCTACAAATTCCCAAATCCCGATCATCTCAGAAATTCTCAATATTTTCTAATCTAAACATTATGATTTCTGCACCTAAATTCATCATTTTATAATACAATTCTGTTTATATAACTCAAACTTTAAATTAACATGATCGATTTTAACCCAAATTCGATTTTCACTGCGATATTCAAAATTTTGAGATGAATTCTTAACAAAATTCCTATCATCATTTTTTAAAATTAATATTATCATGTTGCGGTATTTTTCTTTTTAAACATTATGGGATAACAACAAATCATTTGGAAGAAAGGAATTTGTTAATCATCACAGGGTCAAACTATATACATACAGACATATACATTCATATTTATATGCACAGACATTCATATATAGACACACACACACACACACACACATGCATTCACATCATAAACATATACAACCATATCCTGCAGTAATTCATCACAAACATTTAAGCACTATCACAGGTTTTAAGGAATGTTTTTAATTTAAAATGTTTACTTACCTGTTTTGAAAATGAAGAACATAGCACCCCATTTCAAACTTGAAAAGCTTGTTACTGCTTTTGATTTAAACGCTGGAAAGCTTTGAAACTTAGATGATTTTTTACTTTTAATTTGCTTCAGGTTACATTTGAAAATGAAACCTTGATTGATCTTAGACTAGAAAATACTTGAATGTCTGAAACTAGAATGCTTGATCTTGTTTGAGAAAGTTACAGGGTTTTGGATTTTGATTTGAAATTTGTTAGAGGAATTTGATTTTGGCTTGTAGAGTGTTTTACCGGTTTTGATTTCCATTTTAAAGATAGTTTACAGGTTAAGCTTCTTTGTTTAGAAAATGTGAAGATAGCAAAAGAAATAGAAGAGAGGGAATGAAGGTTTATATAGTGTTTATTATGACTTATTAGAGTTAAAGAAAAAGAAAATAAAAGAAATGGACACTTGTACAATTTAACACCATTTGTCAATTACATTATTAATTTCCTTACACATGTTAACAATAAGCTTCATAATTAAACACTTGTATTTATTCATTTATATTTATTATTAAATGATTTAAAAGCTTTTGAAATAAATTTCCTGATTAACAAATACCTTTTTAAATTAATAAATGCTTTCTTAATTTTAAATAAATAAAATCCTTTAAAGAAAATAGAGTAAAAACCAATTATATTTTAAATAATATCATATAATATATTTTTACACCATTTTAAATGCTAATATAAAACTTTTGTGATTAATTTACAATTAAATAATTACTTTCTAAATTATATAAAATAAACTTCTTTAAGGAAAATACTATAAACAAATCTTATTCTAATAAAAACTTTATTATTTATCTAAAATATTTTTAAGACACATAACTTTTAAATTCCAAATTCAAATTCAATTAAAAATCCAATTTAAAATCAACTTAAACATAACTATACTATAATGCAAAACCTTGGTCAAACCGGTCAAAGTGAAGTCTTTTTTACACTCCCCATTTTACCCTACATTCTACCCAATATCAAACTGTTCGCACAAGGGAACTTCTGCCTTTTTCCTACCTGCCACGTTCCCCCATCTTCTTTTCGGTTCCCCTTCCCTGCTTTCCACTCCCACTTTTACCTAACCCTACCTAAAATGTCGTTCTCCCTCCTCCACCTCCCTAACACCAATTCCTATGATGCCTCCCTTTCTTCCCTTTCCCTTTCTTCCTTCTTCCTCTGCGCCGTCCTCTCCCCTCCTCACCAATTTCCACTTCAACCAGTTCACCGTCGCCATCCTCTCCCCCTCCTCACGAATTTCCACTTCAACCAGTTCAACCGCCGTGCATTTTAACCTAGTCGTCCTTGATTGCAAATTATGTCATCGCCAACCCAAAACCTCGCCAATCGATCACCACCCCAAACCGGAACTACTGCCCTTGCCAATCTCTGCTGTACCTATGACGCTACTGATGAAATGGTAATGCTCCTCCCCGTCGCATCGCAATTTCTGCCTGTTCTGCTAAAGACCACGGTCGTTAGTTGCCTTCTGCCTTTGCACGCAATGTCAGCAAGGTACGATATCGACCTCTCTCTCTGTTCGTTTTTTATTTGTTTTGATTTTTTCTTCCCGTTCCATTGTACGATTCCTCCCTAATTTTCCCTTCCCTCCGCCTCTACTTCCTCCTGATCTATCGCACTGTCTTTGCGCTAACTGTTTCATAATTTTTTCCACCTATCCAACGGCTACTTCCCTACAAACCTGCACTGAACATAAAAATCCCATCTCATAACTGTTTCCATCCCATCAATGGTGTTATGGCCGTTGAGCCCACATTTTTTGCCCGATTTACATGCCTTAGACTCCTTCAACCTTTTCTACTCTCCATATGTCAGTTGTATAAACGTTTACTCCCCTCTATATATACGTATGTGCTTTCCACTGCTACCTCCACCCAATTGTTCCCTTCACACCCGACTCCTTCCCCATTAACTTTCACATCAATACTTCCCCACGTCTATGAAACTACCTCCTATTGTTTCCACCTTTCCCTTTAATAACTGACATTTATGCTATCTTATGGACCAGCATCAGAGGGAAAGACGACGACTTGCTCAGCGTGCACGGCGTCAACATGCTAGGAAGACTGCCCTTGCAGGTAGAAGGACAGCCATGGGTAAAAGCCAACGTCCCCAACATTCGTTAGGTTTTTTCATCATCAGTTTATATGTTTCGTTTTAAATCACTGCTGCTTCACATGCGCGCATTGCTGTTTCGTTATTATCAGCTGTGTAAGAATTTCTGATTACTTTTTTGGTCCACACCATATTAAAATGTGCTTGAGACCATATTAAAATGTGTTTACATACTGTACATTAATTGATAGGTTTTTTTGCAAGCTCAAATATAACGTCTAACCATGCCTTTACTTAACCTTGAATTAAATTTAGTGGTCACGCTAACAACTATATCCACAGGTTGAAAGTTGAAACAAAGTATTATAATATTTTATTTTATTGTCAAATATATAATTTATTTGTGAACTTTGAAAAAGACGGTACCTATATTCAATAATATCAATTACCAACTTCAATGCAAGCATGTCTTAATACATATTCTGTTTTGTTTCCCTGAATAACATCAGTCATCGTATAAAAAGTTAATTTCATGTTTTAAAAATTTTCTACTTTTCAATTTATCCACCTCGCACGATTTTTTTCATGTTTTAAAAATGCGTCGTAAACACAGATATGAGGACTATACTTTGAACACCAAAAATATGCTTTTTTACAACCTTTTTTAATATTACAAACTGCACTTTCATTATGCTTACTCCATTTGATATGCATCTATCAACTGTGTAACATTTACTCAATTTTAAAACTATTACTATCTTCAAAAAAAATAGTTCTTCAACCAAAACATCTTCTGATATATATTTCACTGAAACTATACATTTTTTAGCTTCGATTTTTTATCTTAGTTGATTCTTAAAGATTCGTACATCAGTTCCTGCAATTTAGTTTCTAATTTTCTCAATTATTTGATATAATTATCAATTTTTTAACAGAGCATTAAACTGAATTCCTTTTATGTAGATTTCTATATTTGAACAAGCAATGAAATGCAAATTTGTGATTACAGTGTAAAATCTTTATTTGAATGGCATTCATTTTCATAAATCGTAATTCTGACTGGACTATCGCATTAAGTAATTTTTGCACCAAAATACAAGGGTTGTTTTGTAAAAAAACTTGATTATTGGCTTGCATGTACAGGATAAAATAAAACGACATCATATGTTACTGCAATGGTTTCTCAACATACTCAAATAGTTACATATGTTTGACCAGTACAAAAAAATAATTTCGTCGAAAAAAACAAACAAAGTATTACTATCTTCAAACCAAATAGTCCTTCAACCAAAACATCTTCTGATATATTTTATTTTATTCTGAAATATATAATTCATTTCTGGACTTTGAGAAAGATTGTAGCTATATTGAATAATATCAATTACCAAGTTCAATGCAAGCATGTCTTCATATATATTCTGTTTTGTTTCTCTGAATAGCATCAGTCATCGTATAAAAAATTAATTTCCTTATTTTTATCCTTCAGCCTTTTACAACCGAATGTTCACTTACTTCTACTGTCAATTTATTTTTTATTTACAATTAGTGGAATTTGTGCTCTGCCCCGCTTTTCTGCCTTTTAAATTCCAAAAAAAAAGCCCTTTACCCATAGCATCTTCTACTTTATATTTTTACTCCAAATGCACATTTCACACAAACAAATTTGTTTGGTCTTTTTTAACTTCAAAACTGTCAATGTCTTCATATACATTCTGTTTTCCAACTGAATAACTTCATTTGCTGCCGGCTTCCCCTGCAATTAAAATTCTTTACAAAAATATTCTTACTCCATATATTTTTTTCCAAAATTTTCTATTTTCTTCATTGCAAAATCTTACCGAGTGACTTGGGCAATGTAATAAAAGAATGATATGATATAGTTTTGATGCTTACTTTTCTTTCAGCAATGTAAACTAATTTTATTCAATCTTTTCTTCTATTGTCTTTTGACATTTCAATGTTTAAAATTTAAAATGCATGTGCATTACATAATTGTGAAATCATTAACAGAAAATTGTACTACTTGCTCGATACTATCGGTATTACAAAGCACACAAACTGTTTTAAAATATAAAGTCCACAATTACAGTTGTACCAAATTAATTAATTTCCTACTTTTTTCGTTTACACTTTTACAGCTGACAGAGTATTTATTTCTACCGTCCACTATGCGCACTTCTTATTATTGAAATTTCTGTGGTCACCAGCTTCTTTTCCTTATGACTTCCAAAAAAAAATTAACTTACTGCAACTCCGCTATGCATACTGTACTCATTTAAAGTTAGCATCTTCTATTTTATATTTTACTTCCAACGGTACATTTTCATAAAAGAAACTAATATGGTATTTTTTTTTAATTTTTAAAACTTTCATATATTAGTCAATACTTAATTTTACCTTCAAAAAGAAAAATGTGTTTGCATATTACTGATTTCATATATTCATGTCAGTTGTGTACAATTTTTTTGCCTGTCATGTACCATTGGTTCAACCTTAACGGTTTCACGTTTTACACAATTCCATTTGCATTTCACTATCCACTGCAAACAGATTTGTTATTTAAGACCAAATAATTTTTGTTTGCAACCATGTGGGTTAGTTACAACTTCTGCTTTTGCAATTCACTTTTTGGAACTGTCTTCGTTCGTTCCTTTATTTTTAATTTAACTACTCAATTTTCTACTTTTTGATTTATCCACCTCGCACGATTTTTTTTCACGTTTCAAAAATGCGTCCTAATCACAGATACGAGGACTATACTTTAAACACCGAACATATGTTTTTTTACAACCTTTTTTAATATTACAAACTGAACTTTCATTACGCTTACTCCATTTGATATGCATCTATCAACTGTGTAACATTTACTCAATTTTAAAACTAATTTTAAACCTTCAAACTCTTATAGTTGAATCTTTATTTCACTTTACTGTCAATTTAATGTTCACTTACAATTACTGGAATTTGGTTGCTCTACTGCTTTTCTGGCCTTCAAATTCCACAAGAGAATAGTCCTTTACCTATAACGACCACTGAGTTCTATTTTATCCACGCTGCACATTTTTAAAACATAAATTAATTCTCTATTTTAAAACATAAAGTCCACAATTACAGTTGTACCAAATTAATTAATTTCCTGCTTTTTTCGTTTACACTTTTACACTGACATAGTATTTATTTCTACTGTCCACTATGCGCACTTCTTATTACTGAAATTTCTGTGGTCACCAGCTTCTCTTCCTTATGACTTCCAAAAAAAATTAACTTACTGCAACTCCGCTATGCATAGTGTACTCATTTAAACTTAGCATCTTCTATTTCATATTTTACTTCCAACAGTACATTTTCAGAAAAGAAACTAATATGGTATTTTTTTAATGTTTACAACTTTCATATATCAATCAATACTTAATTTTACTTTCAAAAAGCCAAATGTGTTTGCATATTACTGATTTGATATATTCATGTCAGTTGTGTACAATTTTTTTGCCTTCCATGTACCATTGGTTCAACCTTAACAGTTTCACGTTTTACACAATTCCATTTGCATTTCACTATCCACTGCAAACAGATTTGTTATTTAAGACCAAAAATTTTTTGTTTGCAACCATGTGGGTTAGTTATAACTTCTGCTTTTGCAACTCTCTTTTTTCAACTGTCTTCGTTCGTTCCTTTATTTTTAATTTAACTGCTCAATTTTCTACTTTTTAATTTATCCACCTCGCACGATCACCTTTCAAAAATGCGTCCTAATCACAGATATGAGGACTATACTTTGAACACCAAACATATGCTTTTTTACAACCTTTTTCAGTATTACAAACTGAACTTTCATTACGCTTACTCTATTTGATATGCATCTATCAACTGTGTAACATTTACTCTATTTTAAAACTATTACTATCTTCAAAACACATAGTCCTTCAACCAAAACATCTTCTGATATATATTTCACTCAAACTGTACATTTTTCAGCTTCGATTTTTTATCTTGCTTGATTCTTATACATTCGTAAATCAATTTCTGCAATTTGGTTTCTAATTTTCTCAATTATTTGATATAATTATGAATTTTTTAACAGAGCATTAAAGTGAATTCCTTTTGTGTACATTTCTATATTTGAACAAACAATGAAATGCAAATTTGTGATTACAGTGTAAAATCTTTATTTAAATGGCATTCATTTTCATAAATCATAATTTTGAGTGGACTATCGCATTAAGTAATTTTCGCACCAAAATACAAGGTTTGTTTTGTAACAAACCTTAATTATTGGTTTGCATCTACAGGATCAAATAAAACGACATCATACGTTACTGCAATGGTTTCTCAACATACTCAAATAGTCTTATATGTTTGATCAGTATAAAAAAAAAATTTCACTGAAAAAAACAAACAAGATCAACATTTGATATTAAAGGTGTTCTCTATCATTATAACTTCATTCTGGAATTGATGAAAAAGAATCGTATACGCATCAAATACAAAATCACTGCCTAACTCTATTAATAACTACAGTCCGACTTCTTTTCAATTTTTGCCTTAAAATTCTTGATTACATTTTTGTTCGAGACCATATTAAAATGTGCTTCAGACCATATTAAAATGTGTTTACATAATGTACATTAATTGCCAGGTTTTTGTGCAAGCTCAAATATATCGTCTAAGCATGCCTTTACATAACCTTGAATTAAATTTAGTGGTCATGCTAACAACTATATCCACAGGTTGAAAGTTGAAACAAAGCATTATGCTATTTTATTTTATTCTCAAATATGTAGTTTATTTCTTAACTTTGAAAAAGATGGTAGCTATATTGAATAATATCAATTACCAACTTCAATGAAAGCATGTCTTCGTATATATTCTCTTTTGTTTCACTGGATAACATCAGTCATCGTGTAAACAATTAATTTCCTTATTTTTAGCCCTCATCCTTTTACAAATGAATGTTTATTTACTTCTACTGTCAATTTAATCTTTATTTCCAATTGGTGGAATTTGTGCTCTGCCCTGCTTTTCTGGCTTTCAAATTCCAAAAAAAAAGCCCTTTACCCATAACAACTTCTACTTTATATTTTACTCCATATACACATCATACAAATCTCATCTTTCCTAAGGCTAAGATGAAAAATAATAATCTATCCTTATCTATATACAGTAGCAAAACCTTAATTTGAAGCTTTGGAAATTGCTAAAACACCCTTAACATCCTTCGTGCTTCACAGGGCACTTTCGTGCTTCCCACTCTACAAACGCATCTTTTTTTCATTGTTTGAACGTCTCATTTCATCCCCGGTTCAATGGTTGCTCCATCTTCTTCTTTACTTTCTTCATTTATCAAAAGAGTAAATCAGTTGATAAAGAAAATATTTCAATCTAATATTTGAAATTTCAAATCTCATCACAATTCAATCCCTAGACAGCTCTGTCCATAGCTACCTCATAACGTTTTTCTTCATCAATTTTCTATAAAGCATTACTACTACAACACAAAGAAATTAGATTTGAAGGTTAAAAAGCAAAAGGTTTTGCTGTTAAATGAAAAAGGAAATCGCTAATTCGCTATGTAATTTCTTTTTGTATATTCAACTTAAAAGGTATTCCAGTTCCTTTTGGGTTTTCAAGACAGTGTATATCTACATAACTACTATATTAATCGTGAATGCATTTTTTATGTTAAAATCTTGTACGACATCTAAGATTCATTTCATACTATCATATTGTAACTTTTATCATAATTTATATTTGTTTTATTTCAGATCGAAATAGTTAACTAAACAGCATAGAACATCAAGTCTTTAGTAAAACAGTAGTTGAGTCGATTTCTATTATCTGATTGATTTTATTAGCTATTTTTTATTATATCAATAATGGAACATGTTAAATTTATTATTTGTCCATATTGAGGTGGTTGTCACAAAGGGGGAATTAGAATGCCATCCTTTTTTTTTACTGATCAGAGATCGGCTTAATGGATAGAATTTTTTTAGGAATTCCATGGTTACCTAAACTTGATAAGTCTATTTTCGGGTCAGTATATAGTAAGCTAGCAATTTAGGTACAGGCTCCATTGTTAGATCTTAGATAACTTTGAGGAGACAATTTTAATATCTATCGTTTGTTTCTTATTAGAAATTATTGTGCGTAATATATAAAATATCCCTTCTTCGTAGTGTTAGATAATGTTTTTTCTACTGGCACAATTTGTTTTCTTGGAAAAAAATGATTTGCATGTTCTTTGCTTTTCCTCATTTAGTAGTTCAGATTTTTGTTTATGTCTTTGTCAGTTAAAGAAAAGGTTTATTATTAAATTTCCTCTTATGAATTCAAATGAAAAAGTCAAGACAAAACATGAATTTCATGATAGAATTTTGTGCGCATGGTTCACATAAATTAGTTGACGCGTTGATTGAACCATATAGCTTCCTAACAACTGAGGAATCTCTAATTGTTATCTCACTGATGTACTTTACGACATATTTTAACAAGGAAAATCTCACTTCAAATATTTGTACCAAACTATAGCAAGGGTTTCTAATCAGTCTGCATCACGTTGTCTGGGTCAGAACTTTTGAAAGCTGCATTTGTTTATTTTAATCAAAAAAGTTAATGAAGAAGGAAAAGGTCTCAAATGAATGCTTCAAAATAATTGTTAAAATTTGGAAGGTTATGCTTTATTATGTATAAAATTTATTACCCAGCATAATGCTCAAATGGTACCGTGGCATTTGTACCTGAGGGAAAACTTCATACAATGACACTATAAGATAATTGAGGGAAAACTGCTTTATTCTTCAATGCAGTTATGTACTCTAAATTATTTTATATATATGAGGTGAAAATGATGCATACAAGAATCAAATAGCACTGTTTATTTGTTTGATTTTCTTTCTTCTCTTTGAAATTTCGAGCACATTTTTGGTGGCAAAATTATTTTCTTTTTTTACAGTAAAAGCAAACAATTTATTTTCTTAATAGCAACAAATTTGAATTGTAGTTTCGCCTACTTCTCAATGATCTAAATCTTAACCGTCTTACACTTAGAAATATTTGTATTCCCAAACTCAAAAATTACATCGTTGTCATTTCTATACAAGATCTCTTTATCCTTAGTATTGTTGTTTTCATTTTGACCACTTTAGATGAATAATATGTTGTTGTTTTTTATTTGCTTATTCTAACCTTTTTATCAAATGAAGGTTACTTAATTTTCTTTTAATATTTATTTTTAAGTATTATATTATTCGAAATTTCTTATATCTATTCTTTTCATTTCTATATATCATTTCTCTTTTTTTCTAGAATTTCAACTATATATCATTTCTCTTTTTTCCTAGAATTTCAAAAATGACTTCTTATTATTGAAATTTCTGTGCTCGCCAGCTTTTCTTCCTTATGAATTCAAAAAAAAAAACTTACTACAACTCCGCTATGCATACTGTCCTCATTTACACTTAGCATCTTCTATTTCATATTTTACTTCCAACATTACATTTTTAGACAAGAAATTAATATGGTATTTTTTAATGTTTAAAACTTTCATATATCAGTCAATACTTAATTTTACCTTCAAAAAGCCAAATGTCTTTGTATATTACTGATTTAATTTTTATTTTTCATTATTACGTAACATGAATGCTTGACCTGCTTAGGTTGTTACCAAAGTCAAATGGACTTCTACACAAACGTTTACCTCATTTCATCATATTTTAACAATCCAAACCGCGTTTCTCATCGTATTTGAGTTTAGAAAAAACACAGGTAGCACATGTAAAACTGGAACTTATAGCCTACTACGTACCAAAGTTACGTCCTTCTAACAATATCTCCCTTCAATTGTTGTCCGCAACTGTAACATTTTTTCCCTTTCATGATGGAAAAACATATGAAATTTACACTTATTACAACCGTTTTAACGTTGTCCACATGAATTCTTTCATGTTACAACAACCGTTCCCCTAATTTCTGTCTTCCACTACCACTGCAGGACATTCCTCTAGCAACGCCCGAACCATGGCAACGCAGGTAGTCAACCACCCCTCAGCTTCTACGACAGATGATTCAGGTATTTTTTCTCCCATTCAGTCCTCAACTGTCTTACATGATAGTACATGCACTGTTTACCAATTATTAGTACTCCACAATTACAGTTGTACCAAATTAATTAATTTCCTACTTTTCTCGTTTACACTTTTCCAACTGAAGTAGTATTTATTTTTACTGTCCAATATGCGCACTTCTTATTATTGAAATTTCTATGCTCACCAACTTTTCTTCCTTATCACTTCAAAAAAAAATTAACTTACTACAACTCCGCTATGCATACTGTACTCATTTAAACTTAGCATCTTCTATTTCATAATTTACTTCCAACATTACATTTTTAGACCACAAATTAATATGGTATTTTTTTAATGTTTAAAACTTTCATATATCAGTCAATACTTAATTTTACCTTCAAAAAGCCAAAATATTACTGATTTAATTTTTATTTGTCATTATTACGTAAGACGAATGCTTGACCTGCTTAGGTTGTTACCAAAGTCAAACGGACTGCTACACAAACGTTTACCTCATTTCATCATATTTTAACAATCCAAACTGCATTTCTCATCGTATTTGAGTTAAAAAAAACACAGGTCGCACATGTAAAACTGGAACTTATAGTCTACTACGTACCAAAGTTACGTCCTTCTAACAATATCTCCCTTCAATTGATGTCCGCAACTGTAACATTTTTTCCCTTTCATGATGGAAAAATATATGAAATTTAAACTTATCACAACCGTTTTAACGTTGTCCACATGATTTCTTTCATGTTACTAAAACTGTTCCCCTAATTTCTATCTTCCACTACCACTGTAGGGCATTCCTCTACCAACGCCCGAACCTTGGCAACGCAGGTAGTCAACCACCCCTCAGCTTCTACGACAGATGATTCAGGTATTTTTTCTCCTATACAGTTCTCAACTGTCTTACATGATAGTACATGCACTGTTTACCAATTATTCGTACTCATACTGCAGCCACAATCACGTCCACTCCCCAACAACTACTTCTAAATCGATCTATCATTCCGACGTATTATAACTTCGGTCGGAATTTTACTGCGACCCAAACTTTCGCCCATCATATCCTACCTCAACCCTCTTCCTGCAGACACTATAATGCAAAATTATTTTCCCGCGAACCAACCGGAAATTATTGCTTCGGTGGTAAAATTAACATTCACCACCCTCCACCGCCTCCTGAGCTTTTCACTTTGTACACTGAAGATACTGAACGTGGGACACATTTTCGAACCAATATTCGATCTTACAACAATGTTTTCGCATTCACGTCTATGGGGGCTAACATCGATCAACACTTAGCTTCTGCTCGAAATGGAATTTACTCCTACCGTGCACAGGGTTCCATCTACCACAACATCGGAAGTATTCTCCCTATGCCTGGCACCAGACCCAGATACCTCCAGCTTTACATCTATGATACTGATCATGAGATTCAAAGTCGACAGTAGGATAGTGTAGTATTAAGAGAAGATATTCTGCAAACGGTGCAATAAATTTTGGATTTTTACGATCCTTATGTCCATGTGCAGCATACTGATTTACAGGATTGCAGATTGATAATAAAAGAAGTTATCATTGACTATCATTTCCACCAACTTCCCACTGCATCCCAAATCGCAGGTATCGTTGTAGGAGACGATAACTCATACAATTCGAGCGACAGGGATATTATAGTTGTAACAAGATCAGGAACGCTACAACGTGTTGCAGATACAACGGGATTTTACGACCCACTACAGTGTCCTCTTCTTCTACCTCGCGGTGAACAAGGATGGGATCTAAACATCCACAATACTGGACATAACCCAATCAGTTGTAGAGCCTACTACTCCCATTTGTTGCAGGTACCTACTTCCTTTTTATACTTTTCTATCCAAACCTCACACACATTTACTCTCTCACGAACCTTCCACACTTAACTGTTTGTGCACATCATAGGTACGACCTATGGAACAGCCCCTCCTACTGCTTAGTGGTCGCCTTCTCCAACAATTTTTTGTTGATACGTACGTCAAAATTGAAACTATGCGACAATGGTATCTTCGAGACCACCAAGATACTATACGAGCGGACTTATATCAGGGCTTACAAGACGCTCTAGCCAGTGGGGAGACAACTGCCCGTACGAACTTTCCCCTCTACTCATTTCGAACTACTACAAAAATAACCTACATATTTAATTTTGTATGCACCGGTGCTGTCTGCAGGAAACGTTGGAGTTAGAAAGGTTCTTCCATCCTCACATGTTGGCAGTCCACGTGATATGCATCAACGGTACCAGGACGCAATGGCAATAATCCGAAGGTATGGAAAGCCCGACTTATTTATTACTATGATATGTAATCCTAATTGGTTAGAAATTACACAAGACCTACTTCCCTTTCAACAACCACACGATCGCCCTGATTTAACTACTCGAGTTTTCTGTGCAAAATTGGAACAACTTAAAACTGATTTGTTTGATAAGCATGTCTTAGGTAAAGTCATTGCACATGTTCATGTCATAGAGTTTCAAAAAAGAGGGTTGCCACACTCTCATATCTTGCTTATTCTTTCGAAAAATGATAAACTTTACACTCCTGATGACTACGATAGTATGGTTAGAGCAGAAATTCCAAATGTACAACTAGAACCAGATTTGCACATATTAGTTACTAAACATATGATTCATCATCCATGCGGTAGTTTCAACCCCAATGTCATATGCATGTGCGATGGAATATGTAAGAAGGGGTTTCCTAAACCCTTCGCGTCATCAACTTTACAAGGAACTGATTCATACCCCATTTATAGGCGACGTGATATTCGAATACACGATCAATCAACTTCTACATCAATTGATAATCGTTGGGTCATTCCGTATAACCCGTATTTACTTCTAAAATATGACTGTCATATAAACGTTGAAATTTGTTCCAGTATTAAATCTGTCAAATATCTATATAAATAAGTTTACAAAGGATCAGATCGCATTTCCGTAGGCGTATCTTCTTCATCAGAGGCGATCAATGAAATTTCTGAATTTGTTAACGCCCGATGGATTTGCGCACCAGAGTCGCTGTGGAGAATATTTAAGTTCCAACTTAGCAGCATGTCTCCGTCTGTAATAGGACTGCAGATACATCTACCTAACATGCAACAAGTTCAATTTAACGCAAATAAAGCCTTACACTCTGTTCTCACCGATGAACGTAGAACTAAAACTATGCTCATAGAATTTTTCAACCATAATTTAGCGAACGAGGAGGCATGCCGGTACCTTTACCACGAATTTCCAAAAAAGTGTTGGTGGAACTATCAACATAAACAATGGGTATGTAGATGTATTAACCGTAAAGTAATTGGTCGTCTTTGCACCGTACAACCAACCGAAGGTGATCGCTACTATTTACTTTTGCTACTAATTCATATCCCAGGTCCAATTTCCTTCATAGACTTACTTACGGTCAACGGAACTGTTCACCGTACATTTAAAGAGGCAGCAAAATATCGAGGACTACTAGAAAATGATGACAAAGTTAACGATTGTTTAACTGATGCTTCGAACACCCATATGCCTGCTGCTTTACGGCGACTGTTTGTTATCATTTTAGTATACTGTGAACCATGTGCTGTACGTGAATTGTGGGACAAATTTTGGCCCTCTCTCACTGAAGATTACCAAACTACGTCTTCTGTCACCATCCCAACTTCATACTTAATTGGTCAATGTCTCTCTGATATTAACAACCTTCTAAAACAATATAAAAGAACCATATTTGATTATGATTTACCATATAGCTCCCTACATTCACCTGAGCAGCATAATGTATCCACACTTATTTTAGAAGAATAGTCAATTCAAATATCGTTACCAGATTTACAAGCCATACATAAGTTAACCCCTGAACAAAAGGAAGCGTTTGATACGATAATGCTTTCCGTAAATTCAAAAAAGAGCTCCAATTATTTCATCGACGGTCCTGGCGGGATGGGAAAAACTTTTCTATATAAAGAAATTTTAGCTCATCTACGAGATCGAGGAGTTATTGCAATTGCAACTGCTACTTCCGGAATAGCTTCTATTGCTTTGCCCAGCGTTAGAACCGCACACTCACGATTTAAAATCCCGATTAACTTAGACTCTTCCTCCACATGCCATATCAGTAAACAATCTGACACTGCAAAACTTTAATCTGCGGCAACCGTTCTCCTATGGGACGAAGCAACCATGGCTCACCGCTATGCATTCGAGGCTTTTGGCCGCACGTTACGAGACTTGATCGATTCAGACGTTCCGTTTGGTGGAAAAATTGTTATCTTAGGCGGTGATTTTCGGTAGGTTTTACCTGTTGTTCCCGGAGGGACTAGAGCTCAAACAACTGAAGCATGTATAGTTCGATCATATTTGTGGCCGACTGTTAAAGTATTTCATCTAACTCAAAATATAAGGGCGCGCGCTGACCAACCATACGCTGATTTTGTTCTGCACATTGGAAACGGTACCGAACCGACCATACAGGAAGACATGATCAAACTACCACCGGATATTGTCATACCATGGGACAACACAAGTTCAATATACTCTTTGATACGTGAAATCTTCCCCGCATTAAATGATAGATTTACAGGCTACATACTACAAAGAGCAATTTTATCACCAACAAATGAAACGGCGGATGAAATTAATAACATGATAATAAAAAAATTCACGGGCGAAGAACATGTTTATTACTCTTTCGACAGAGCCGAAGACGACACGTCTAACTTATATCAGAGTGAGTTCTTGAACTCACTCAACCAGGGTGATATGCCACCTCACAAATTAACTCTTAAAGAAGGATCGCCAGTAATGTTACTCCGCAACATTGATCCGCGAATTGGGCTATGTAATGGGATGAGACTACTCTGTCGTGCCTTCCATCCAAACCTTATAGACGCTGAAATTTCTTTCGGTCAGTTCCAAGGTACACTGGTGTTCATTCCACGTATACCGTTAAAGCCTTCTGAAAGCATAAGCCTACCATTCACCCTTATCCGTAAACAATTCCCTGTTCGTCTGGCGTTCGCGTTAACAATTAACAAATCACAAGGACAAACCATCCCCCATGTTGGAATTTATCTTTCGAACCACGTTTTCTCTCACAGCCAACTTTATGTCGCTTTAAGCCGAGGAATTTCAAGTACCATGACAAAAAATTTGGTTCAGAATGGAAAGCTTCATCGTAAAAAAGGAACGCATACTCGAAACGTTGTTTACAAGGATGTTTTGTTCACATGTTCTCAAATTATGAATATCTCTTCCACACAACCAACCTAACAAACCATCCTTCCTTCCCCGCAGTTCCTTTCCAGCTCACACTTCCCACATCTTACCATTCCCCTGCTTTACTTCTCCACCGTCAAAACAACATCCTCCTATTTCACAAACCTCTTCCACCGTGTGCATTGCCTTGCATATATTATCTCCTTCTCCTATAGTTGACGTACTGAGGCTGCATACGGCACTACCTGCACCACAACCTCCACCACACCGCCTGTTCTGCTTATCAGCCTATGTATCTTCACAAAAATATCGACCGATCACCTCATTTTTGAAATCATTAACTGTTATATGCGCATACTACATAACTAGCAGGTGCTGAACTTCTGCTCTATTTTTTTAAACTCACTCTATTTCTTCTTCCTTTTCTCAACAACGAACCACTGATGATTTACTTTGCCACCCACAACTAGGGGTTCACGGTCTGAGCTCGACCAAGGCAGGTGGTTGCTGCACTCATTTATTCGCGACGGTGACCAGTTATGGAAGCCACACATTTACCATCCAACATGAATTTCATTGTTCCACCCTACGATTACCATTCTGCTCTCAACTCAACCGACGGAACTAAAATGTAAGTGCTGAAACTAGAAGAATGTAACTTTTTAATTATTACACCGTACTCTTCTTCCACTACATTGCCTGACCGGTTTTTTGTTGTAAGAATTAGTCAGCAGTCGTTGTACGTGCAAAGTTTGGCTAATTTAAAATACAAACAATTCAACAACATGTGCACTGTTCCTTCCCTTTTATTACGCTGCCTGCGGACCCAAGACTTGTTGCGCCAACGCTTTCCTCCACAGGTACAATCTGCCATCATTTATTACACCTTCATTTACGCATATATCGCCACTGTAATGCATGCTACTCACAACTACATTTGTTGTTATAACGAAATAGCTTTGGTATTCTCTCCTAACATAACTGATGTACATTTATTTATCTTTTTCTATTCCGCTTTTACTGTCATACTTTTGAACTTAACAAATAAATTTTCATTTGATCCACCAACTTTGTCTTAAATTGCTTCACTTCAGGTTCCCATAACTACAAACATGGGAAGATGCACCACAACCACTCACTGCAAAATCGTCTCCATCTACATGGTATGCTTATGCGTTTGGACAGTGCTTGCTTCGTCCCCTGTTGACACACATTAACTCAACCATCATGCTTAACCGTTTTAAACTACATGAAGCTACCACTGCAGCTAAGAAAACATATTGTTAACACTTATTTCCGCATGCTGAATGATATGTAACACTTATTGTAGCTACATATGTCGCAACTTAACAAATTTATTTACAAATTCCTGCTGCCGTGACATATATATATATATATATATATATATATATATATATATATTTCTTCTCCCGCTTACAGATGTACAACATAATTTAACAGAATAAATACACTTCTGCTGCATACCCTGCTGTGATGTCTACATTTACGCATTTTGTTGTACATCCATGTTTATGTCAGTACGCTCTGTGCTCTGTTTGAATTTTTAATTAGCATACTATCGCAAACTCTATTTATTCTGTAACATTCCTGAATTTTGAACAAGTTTAATTTGACAATTTATTTAATTTTGAAAATAAAATTGAGATTATCTTTTGAAAATTTGAATGAATAAATATATCTATTGTAAATAAAATTTATTAATTTGACATCAAATGGAATGTAAAGATATATTTAAAAAGGTATTTGATTATTTATTCATTTATAAGTACAAATTTATTCTATAATTAAATTTTGAATTTGAATTAAAAATGTAAAAATTAGATTTGAATATAAAATTTGATTTGATTAAAAGATTTAAACCATTGGAACATAAAAAAAAAAATGTTATATTCAAATAAAACATGAACATGATTTGTAAGTTAAAAATAAAACAAGGTTTAAAAACAATTTGTAAATAAATTTATGAAAAGGGACTTTACATAATTTTGTTTAAACATAACAAATGTAAGAAAACTAACAAATGAAATTACAAATGTCAAACAAAGTTAAACAAGTGGCAAACCCATATTTATTCTAAAATAAAATTTAATTAGAATGTAATTAAAAGAAAAACAAATTCTTTTCTTATCTTTTCAAGTCCTGTTAACAAAATTACAAGAACAGAAATTAAATTTAAAACAAGTCTTTTTCTCAAGAAAACAAACCTGGGAATGAATTCATCTCAGAAATCAAAGCAGAGAAATTCAAAGAGAAATCAAAAACTTTCAAACTACAATCTGAAGCAAGTTACAGATCAAAATTCAACAAACAAAGTATTCTTAAAACAATTATGCGAATCTGAAAATCAAACACTTTCTGAAATCTGGAAATCAAGATCATGCATGCAGTTCTAATTTGGTTTTAAAAGCAACAAGATCAAATACAACACTAGCAAAAGAAGGATAGAGGTCAGCTGCTAAAATTCAATTCAACAGCAAGCTAAACATCTGAAGCAAATTTTCAGACCAGGCCTCTGTCTTCATCTTCAAAATAGGTGAGCAAACTCTTAATTCTTTCTTTTATATTGGTTGGCATGTAATTTATTTGAATGTCTGTTTGTAAAATACAACTGCATGTCTAAAGTGAAGATTGAAAATCACTTGTATTTAAACAAACCTACATGTGTGCCTATGAAAATTTTGAAAACAGAGCATGTGTCTGTTTTTTTAGCAAAACAGGTTTCAAAATCTGATTGAAAGATAAGAAAGATAAAAAAATCAGAAAGTAAAACAAACAATTTAAAAGGCCTGAAATCAATTTTTGAAAATCAGAGTTCAACATCAAAACAGATGCAAGTGAATTAAGTTCAAGTCACAAAATATCAAAGCCTGTTTCTGTCCAGACTTCAAAATATGTGAGCAAGCTACCCCATTTCTGTTTTCATCTCTGTTTATATCTTGATTGGGTGATGAATTTCCTAATGCTTGTGATTGGAATCATTATGGCATGTTGGTGTTGATGCAAAGTATCAGAGTATATATATATGTCTGGTATACAAGAAAAAGAAGAAAAAAAAAAAAAAACACAAACCTCTGTTGTTTTTCAGGTTTCACTATAACTTAAATTCAATTCGATTTCTTGTTATACCATCAAATAGAAGCTTTGATTTTCAAATAAAGGATGATGGCAAGAATGCAAACTAAATTTTAAAATTAACTATAAGTGTAATTAGTTAAAGAATTTCTGGACAGTATGAAAACACAGTAGGATCGAAATTTTGTAAGAAAAATTAGTTGATTTAAATATGAACTTTGATTACAAAATCATATCCTACTTCCTAAATTATGAATTTTAAAAGAATAATCCAGATTGTAAATTCGTTTATGAGCAAGTAACTATAAGATGAACCAGAAACATTAATTTGTCAATTTCAAAAAATCAAAGTAATTATAAATCTTGGGATTTAAAGGGGAAGTATGTTGGAGGTCAATGATCGTTAGAAAAATGCTCGATTATTTTGAAATTCATCATGGGGAGCAAACGAGAGGGATTTAGGGTTTGTGGGCATGTTTGAGGTGCTCGCGTTCTCAAGAAAACTGCGTCATCATCGAGGGGTCTGAGATGATCGGTACCGGGGGAGAAGGTTCAGGGGTCATTGAGGCAACTATGGATGGGTTTGGTTAGGTTCTGGTGGCGTCAGGCGGCGGGGCGAGGTGAACTTGTGTGGTTCCATTCTGTTCCAGGTTGAATGGATTGTTCAAATTTTGTTCCAGGTAGCAAATGGTGGCTTTGGAGGGTTGTTTGGGTGGTGATGTTCGTTGATGACTTGGGGGTGGTAGGGGCTTTGATCGGAGATGATCAGAAGGTTGGTGCACGTACATGTGCACGTTTTCATTTCTGGAAATGATGCTTTGGGGAAGAAGCATCCTTCTCTGGTAGGAACTCGTGTAGGTGATAATATAACTCGAAGGAATGGGATGGGTTACTCGGAGTAAAATGTGTTTGGGCTCGAAGTCATGCTAGGGAAGGCTTGGTATATCCTATTGTTTCAGGTTTTTAAGCAAAACAGAAAACTGTTTCTGTTTTTAAAATTAAAAGCAAAGTTGAATACAAACTGGAATTTGAATTTGGATTTAAACCTGGATTGAATCTGAATTCAATAGTTGAATCTTGGTTTTTGAAATAATTTAAATTTTGAAATTTTAAATTTAGTTTTAAACAACTTTTAAGTATAAAAGAATATTGGTTTTGAATTTAAACTGGAAGTTTAAATTTAAATTATAGACTTTAAAATAAGTTTGAATCTAAAATTTAAAATCTGGAATTTGGTTTGAATTTCAGTTTTAAAATAAAATGAAGTTTTTAAAATTTAAATTGTTTAACTACTTTAAAATTGGTTAAGTGATTTGGAATTTAAAATGAAGTTAAATATAAGTAAGTTTTTGAATGTAAGTAACTTGGAATTAAAATTCAGACATGTATTCAAGTTTAGAATAAAATGAAGTTTTTAGATAAAAAAATATATATATATAATTTAAACAACTTTGAATGTCATAGTGTATTTTTAATTGATTTAAATTTTAAAAATGAATTGGGTTTTAAAACTTTTAAACCTCTTTTATAAAATGAATAATTCTTTAACTTGTGAGATACTTTGCTTAAGTTAAATTTGTAACCATTTTAAATCCTAAATTTAAAATGAAATTTAAAATAAATTTGAAAGCAAATTATTTTTAATGCTTTATTTAAGTAAGAGATGTTTTTATCTTAAAAATAAATAAATAGAATTTAATAATTCGGATTCATTGAATTATTAAGTCAATAAATCAAATAATTAATGAATGATCAAATGAAAATAATAAATACTTAGTAAAAATAATTAAGAGAAGATAATTAAAGGTTAAGGATTGATTTATCAAATATTTGAGATTAATTACTTTAAAGAATAATTAATTAATGTGGTTAATTAATTAAGAGAACTAAATCGATCAAGGTTAATTAACTTAAAGTGATTAAGAAATCATTATTAATTAGGGAATAATTAATTATTGAAATTAATTAGAGGAAAAATAAATCTATTTATTAAGGACAATTAATTTTAACTAAGATTTAATTAATCAATAACTAAAAGTTTATTACTTAAAGTAATTAATTGAGGAATAAGTAATTAAGATTAATTAATTACAATTAAAGGATAATTAAGATAATTAATTTAATAAATGATTAATAAATGAAGATGGTTAAGACTTAATTAATTTTAGTTAATGATAATTAATCATTGGTTTAAAGATTTCAAATAAAAGTAATTATGTGGGTAATAAATTTATAACCCCACGGTTTATTCATCTTAATTAAAGATGTTTGATTGTTAATGAATGTTGTGTGATGGATTGATATATTTTGATATGTGATGTGATGCTATGTAATGCTTTTTGCTGAGCTGTTATATCTGTGATGTATACTGATATGCAAACCCTTGACCCGTAGAATGACATTTGGTTTTCGATGCGACAGGGAGTCGGATTCCAATCGGTTATCCGAAACCCACATCGAATCATATTAGTTAATCTTTGTGAATGATATTTTACTTTATCTATGAATCTGTGAATATAGATAAGCGTTATGGGTTATACCGCTTATCGATATGATTGAACCTGTGATGATGATGTTGCGCACTATTGTGTAAAACCCCTGGACCACACTATACACACACAAATATGGGTTGCACGTGGAAATTTGGTTAAGTCACAGATTTTTGAAATTGTTTTAAAATTGAATTTTTTTCCAAAATAGTTTTGGAATTAGAATTGAAGCTTTTGAAAATGAGTTTTCAAAAATAAAAGTTATTTGAATAACTTGATTGAGTTTTGAAATGTAAATAAATTAATTTAAATTTGAATTCAATATTTGAAATTGAATTCTATGACTTGGAAACTATTGTTTAAAAAGGGTATTCAACTTATAAATGGGTTTATATGGGTTTTTAAACCATTTTAAAGGTGATGTTTTGAAATTTAAATTCAACTCAAGATTTCAACTTGTATAAATTAGATTTGCTTTCTCATAAGAAATGGATTTTCAAGTTGTGTTAAAAGGATTTTCAAGTCTAAAAGAAAAATTGTTTTCCAAGTTATAGATAAATCTATGGAACGTGTTTTGAAAGCTATAAATCTTTTATCTTAAAGATTTAATTGGGTTAATCCAAATTTAATGGGAATTGTTTTGGAAATCTATGAGTGGATCTTTGTGAACTTTGTGAGATAAATCTTTTTGTTTAAAGATTTTAAAATGGTGATTTGGTTAAACATTTGGAAGAAAAGCTTTGGATTTTTAAGTTGTGACTTAACTGAAATCCCATATCCATATATTTTTTTAAAAATATTGCGCTCACTATTCGGTTTAGCCGGGAGAGGACCTTGTGTCATATAGCCCATTCCGAATAGTGATACGACGTTATGGATAGCATTTGAAGACCGGTGGTGAAGACCGGGTATTTGTGAGAACGATAGGATAACCTATCGATTGACTCTGCACTGAGTTGCTCCGGTATAGAGTTCTCCTTAGTGATGGGAAGTCCGATCGGGATTGTGGATACCCGGATTTGCAAGGGCTTCTTCGGAAGTGCCTTCGGTTCTGTTCGAACCCGGAACAGACTTGTATGGTTGTATGTCCGACATTACACTTTGAGATGTTAACTGATTTCTATCAAATACATTTCTGCTTGGTGGCGGAGAATTTATTCTCTTAGCTTAACACCCTTCTCTGAGACGTACGAACTCAGAGGTTTTGTAGTTGATATTTATCAGTGATATTCCCAATTTGGTAATGTGGCATGCTGAGTGCTGCTGTGTGATGATCATTGGTTGATCATTTGTGATATGATCATTTGTTTGATCATTTATCTTTGTGATCATTGCTTTGGTCATCTGTTGACCCAAAGCATGGCTTTGTTGCACAAAGCGTAGCTTTGTGGACGAGACTGCATCAGGACCTCACACCCCGGAAATGGTCGAAACAGGAAAGATGCGGCAAGGTTATGAGGGTCGCGCCCTTTAGGGTATGTCATTCCCTTCTGGTAAAGGGTGGTATCATGGTATGGAGCCCAGATACTTACTCATGTGGAAACACTATATCTATTTCTGTGTGGTGTTGTTGGTATCGAGCGCTCGGATAAAGGTCCCAAAGGACCGGGGGATGGCATATTCGTGTAGTAGTTACCTAGTTACAGAGGTAACCCGGCCTTGTGTTGGCAGAGATCTAACCGTAACGTTAGTTCTCGGGACGTCCCGCCAGAGGCGTACCCATGTGGCAATAGGAAGTTCCTTAGCCTGACCATTTGTTGGAAATCCATTCTTCAATTACGTGCCTTGTACGGTTTTAGTTGTAGAACCTGCCATTTAACATGGCAGCTATAGTAGGCATAGTATCATGGTACCTATGCTGGCTAGGATTTATATTATACTTTCGAAAGATTTCCCACTATGCACTAGTAATAATATCAAAGAATTTTTCTCGTAGTAAGCATGTTTGACTATCATAAGGAGAAATCTCCCCCATGTGTGCGTTTGCATTGTGTGTGTGCCGGGAGGCCTTATGGTAGTTTCATTTTTCAAAAAGCATTGCGGATTTCAAATTTAAATTCTTTTGTTTGTTTTAAAAGACCAAATGTTTTTGTTTGCTCATACCAGTCCCATGACTGACCTGGAGTTTATTGTTCCTTTCCTAAACTCTGGGTGCCCACTATTTCCCACACGGGCAGTCTAGAGTTGGGGTTTTCAGATAATCAGTAATAGGTGTAGATTCGATAGCTTTCAAGCCTTAGGATTTGGCAATCGCAATTGGATCGAGTTGCTTCTCTTCATCTTGATTTGAGAGTTCGAGCTATTCTGGATTGGTGCCTTGGAGATGGAGATTACCGATACTGGAGTTCTTCCCTGAAGACTATTTTGGAGATGTGTTCCGCTGCTAGTGTTATCTTTTATTTCCGCTGCTATTCTTTGTATCTCTGATAATGGTGATATCTATTGTACCATTCTGTTGTATCATTCATGTTGTATCAGTTATTGTATCAAATGTTGTATATTGATATATGTTGTTCTTTTTCTTCCGCTGTGTTATTTACTTAATGTGTTATAAGCTCCGGCGAACCAGGTTCGACGTTTGGATCTGCGGCATTTGAATACGAGTGTCGTATTCGGTGCCGATTTTCGAAGGTCGAGTCAGGGTCGTTATAATTGGTATCAGAGCTGATGGTTAAAACCTTAGCTCAGGAGTATAACACATTAAGTAACTCATTAGAGATAGGGTGAAGTAAACCCTAGAATGAGTATATCCCTAAGATATCTGTTCGAACGCCTCAGTAAATTCTCTTACTATCCACTGATAGTGAGTATGAGTGCGAGAAGGGGACGAGATAGGGGACAGGGGAGTACCACTACGAATGGTCAATACCCTGCAATAGCGGAAACAACTTTTCTCTATCAATCTCCTTTGATTCGATTTCGAATTCTTTTTGATTGCTTCGTAGCAGCTCCAGAAAGAAGTTTCGGTGTGATGATGGCCATACGTATCGTTGTAGAAAATTCTTACTTTGTATCTTCATCGATTTCTTATCAGCTTTTCGATCTAAACTCTAATAAATTTGAAATTGAAATTGAAAATTTTAAATAAGTTAGAGATTTTAAATAAATTGGGTAAGATTGGTTAACAAATATAAAGTTAAATTTGTTATATATCAATAAATCGATATCGGTTAAAAACAAATTCGAAATTCTATGGTAATTTCTTGTGTATATCAAATTCGAAGAGGTACAAATTGGTATATACTTTGGGATATTCCGACCTGAATTTTGAATCCATATCTAGCGTTTGAGGAATTGTGAAAGATTGAGTCCATCTATCTTTTCTCTGGGATCCGATATATTCTACGAACGATTAGTTATCCCTTCGAACTAATCAACGCCCTTGCATATTCGTAGACCGGTGGACCCAAATATCTTGTGTAATAATTGTATGAGTTTGTTCTCATATTGTTGATATTCTGATTTGGAAAACCAAATGCAGAATAAATAGCTCGATTCTGATCTGATTAATCATTTCTTTATCTATTATCTTTTCTTTCTCGTCTTCCTTGCAATTTCGAGGACGAAATTCTTTTAAGGGGGGAAATCTGTAACATTCCTGAATTTTGAACAAGTTTAATTTGACAATTTATTTAATTTTGAAAATAAAATTGAGATTATCTTTTGAAAATTTGAATGAATAAATATATCTATTGTAAATAAAATTTATTAATTTGACATCAAATGGAATGTAAAGATATATTTAAAAAGGTATTTGATTATTTATTCATTTATAAGTACAAATTTATTCTATAATTAAATTTTGAATTTGAATTAAAAATGTAAAAATTAGATTTGAATATAAAATTTGATTTGATTAAAAGATTTAAACCATTGGAACATAAAAAAAAAAAATGTTATATTCAAATAAAACATGAACATGATTTGTAAGTTAAAAATAAAACAAGGTTTAAAAACAATTTGTAAATAAATTTATGAAAAGGGACTTTACATAATTTTGTTTAAACATAACAAATGTAAGAAAACTAACAAATGAAATTACAAATGTCAAACAAAGTTAAACAAGTGGCAAACCCATATTTATTCTAAAATAAAATTTAATTAGAATGTAATTAAAAGAAAAACAAATTCTTTTCTTATCTTTTCAAGTCCTGTTAACAAAATTACAAGAACAGAAATTAAATTTAAAACAAGTCTTTTTCTCAAGAAAACAAACCTGGGAATGAATTCATCTCAGAAATCAAAGCAGAGAAATTCAAAGAGAAATCAAAAACTTTCAAACTACAATCTGAAGCAAGTTACAGATCAAAATTCAACAAACAAAGTATTCTTAAAACAATTATGCGAATCTGAAAATCAAACACTTTCTGAAATCTGGAAATCAAGATCATGCATGCAGTTCTAATTTGGTTTTAAAAGCAACAAGATCAAATACAACACTAGCAAAAGAAGGATAGAGGTCAGCTGCTAAAATTCAATTCAACAGCAAGCTAAACATCTGAAGCAAATTTTCAGACCAGGCCTCTGTCTTCATCTTCAAAATAGGTGAGCAAACTCTTAATTCTTTCTTTTATATTGGTTGGCATGTAATTTATTTGAATGTCTGTTTGTAAAATACAACTGCATGTCTAAAGTGAAGATTGAAAATCACTTGTATTTAAACAAACCTACATGTGTGCCTATGAAAATTTTGAAAACAGAGCATGTGTCTGTTTTTTTAGCAAAACAGGTTTCAAAATCTGATTGAAAGATAAGAAAGATAAAAAAATCAGAAAGTAAAACAAACAATTTAAAAGGCCTGAAATCAATTTTTGAAAATCAGAGTTCAACATCAAAACAGATGCAAGTGAATTAAGTTCAAGTCACAAAATATCAAAGCCTGTTTCTGTCCAGACTTCAAAATATGTGAGCAAGCTACCCCATTTCTGTTTTCATCTCTGTTTATATCTTGATTGGGTGATGAATTTCCTAATGCTTGTGATTGGAATCATTATGGCATGTTGGTGTTGATGCAAAGTATCAGAGTATATATATATGTCTGGTATACAAGAAAAAGAAGAAAAAAAAAAAAAAACACAAACCTCTGTTGTTTTTCAGGTTTCACTATAACTTAAATTCAATTCGATTTCTTGTTATACCATCAAATAGAAGCTTTGATTTTCAAATAAAGGATGATGGCAAGAATGCAAACTAAATTTTAAAATTAACTATAAGTGTAATTAGTTAAAGAATTTCTGGACAGTATGAAAACACAGTAGGATCGAAATTTTGTAAGAAAAATTAGTTGATTTAAATATGAACTTTGATTACAAAATCATATCCTACTTCCTAAATTATGAATTTTAAAAGAATAATCCAGATTGTAAATTCGTTTATGAGCAAGTAACTATAAGATGAACCAGAAACATTAATTTGTCAATTTCAAAAAAATCAAAGTAATTATAAATCTTGGGATTTAAAGGGGAAGTATGTTGGAGGTCAATGATCGTTAGAAAAATGCTCGATTATTTTGAAATTCATCATGGGGAGCAAACGAGAGGGATTTAGGGTTTGTGGGCATGTTTGAGGTGCTCGCGTTCTCAAGAAAACTGCGTCATCATCGAGGGGTCTGAGATGATCGGTACCGGGGGAGAAGGTTCAGGGGTCATTGAGGCAACTATGGATGGGTTTGGTTAGGTTCTGGTGGCGTCAGGCGGCGGGGCGAGGTGAACTTGTGTGGTTCCATTCTGTTCCAGGTTGAATGGATTGTTCAAATTTTGTTCCAGGTAGCAAATGGTGGCTTTGGAGGGTTGTTTGGGTGGTGATGTTCGTTGATGACTTGGGGGTGGTAGGGGCTTTGATCGGAGATGATCAGAAGGTTGGTGCACGTACATGTGCACGTTTTCATTTCTGGAAATGATGCTTTGGGGAAGAAGCATCCTTCTCTGGTAGGAACTCGTGTAGGTGATAATATAACTCGAAGGAATGGGATGGGTTACTCGGAGTAAAATGTGTTTGGGCTCGAAGTCATGCTAGGGAAGGCTTGGTATATCCTATTGTTTCAGGTTTTTAAGCAAAACAGAAAACTGTTTCTGTTTTTAAAATTAAAAGCAAAGTTGAATACAAACTGGAATTTGAATTTGGATTTAAACCTGGATTGAATCTGAATTCAATAGTTGAATCTTGGTTTTTGAAATAATTTAAATTTTGAAATTTTAAATTTAGTTTTAAACAACTTTTAAGTATAAAAGAATATTGGTTTTGAATTTAAACTGGAAGTTTAAATTTAAATTATAGACTTTAAAATAAGTTTGAATCTAAAATTTAAAATCTGGAATTTGGTTTGAATTTCAGTTTTAAAATAAAATGAAGTTTTTAAAATTTAAATTGTTTAACTACTTTAAAATTGGTTAAGTGATTTGGAATTTAAAATGAAGTTAAATATAAGTAAGTTTTTGAATGTAAGTAACTTGGAATTAAAATTCAGACATGTATTCAAGTTTAGAATAAAATGAAGTTTTTAGATAAAAAAATATATATATATAATTTAAACAACTTTGAATGTCATAGTGTATTTTTAATTGATTTAAATTTTAAAAATGAATTGGGTTTTAAAACTTTTAAACCTCTTTTATAAAATGAATAATTCTTTAACTTGTGAGATACTTTGCTTAAGTTAAATTTGTAACCATTTTAAATCCTAAATTTAAAATGAAATTTAAAATAAATTTGAAAGCAAATTATTTTTAATGCTTTATTTAAGTAAGAGATGTTTTTATCTTAAAAATAAATAAATAGAATTTAATAATTCGGATTCATTGAATTATTAAGTCAATAAATCAAATAATTAATGAATGATCAAATGAAAATAATAAATACTTAGTGAAAATAATTAAGAGAAGATAATTAAAGGTTAAGGATTGATTTATCAAATATTTGAGATTAATTACTTTAAAGAATAATTAATTAATGTGGTTAATTAATTAAGAGAACTAAATCGATCAAGGTTAATTAACTTAAAGTGATTAAGAAATCATTATTAATTAGGGAATAATTAATTATTGAAATTAATTAGAGGAAAAATAAATCTATTTATTAAGGACAATTAATTTTAACTAAGATTTAATTAATCAATAACTAAAAGTTTATTACTTAAAGTAATTAATTGAGGAATAAGTAATTAAGATTAATTAATTACAATTAAAGGATAATTAAGATAATTAATTTAATAAATGATTAATAAATGAAGATGGTTAAGACTTAATTAATTTTAGTTAATGATAATTAATCATTGGTTTAAAGATTTCAAATAAAAGTAATTATGTGGGTAATAAATTTATAACCCCACGGTTTATTCATCTTAATTAAAGATGTTTGATTGTTAATGAATGTTGTGTGATGGATTGATATATTTTGATATGTGATGTGATGCTATGTAATGCTTTTTGCTGAGCTGTTATATCTGTGATGTATACTGATATGCAAACCCTTGACCCGTAGAATGACATTTGGTTTTCGATGCGACAGGGAGTCGGATTCCAATCGGTTATCCGAAACCCACATCGAATCATATTAGTTAATCTTTGTGAATGATATTTTACTTTATCTATGAATCTGTGAATATAGATAAGCGTTATGGGTTATACCGCTTATCGATATGATTGAACCTGTGATGATGATGTTGCGCACTATTGTGTAAAACCCCTGGACCACACTATACACACACAAATATGGGTTGCACGTGGAAATTTGGTTAAGTCACAGATTTTTGAAATTGTTTTAAAATTGAATTTTTTTCCAAAATAGTTTTGGAATTAGAATTGAAGCTTTTGAAAATGAGTTTTCAAAAATAAAAGTTATTTGAATAACTTGATTGAGTTTTGAAATGTAAATAAATTAATTTAAATTTGAATTCAATATTTGAAATTGAATTCTATGACTTGGAAACTATTGTTTAAAAAGGGTATTCAACTTATAAATGGGTTTATATGGGTTTTTAAACCATTTTAAAGGTGATGTTTTGAAATTTAAATTCAACTCAAGATTTCAACTTGTATAAATTAGATTTGCTTTCTCATAAGAAATGGACTTTCAAGTTGTGTTAAAAGGATTTTCAAGTCTAAAAGAAAAATTGTTTTCCAAGTTATAGATAAATCTATGGAACGTGTTTTGAAAGCTATAAATCTTTTATCTTAAAGATTTAATTGGGTTAATCCAAATTTAATGGGAATTGTTTTGGAAATCTATGAGTGGATCTTTGTGAACTTTGTGAGATAAATCTTTTTGTTTAAAGATTTTAAAATGGTGATTTGGTTAAACATTTGGAAGAAAAGCTTTGGATTTTTAAGTTGTGACTTAACTGAAATCCCATATCCATATATTTTTTTAAAAATATTGCGCTCACTATTCGGTTTAGCCGGGAGAGGACCTTGTGTCATATAGCCCATTCCGAATAGTGATACGACGTTATGGATAGCATTTGAAGACCGGTGGTGAAGACCGGGTATTTGTGAGAACGATAGGATAACCTATCGATTGACTCTGCACTGAGTTGCTCCGGTATAGAGTTCTCCTTAGTGATGGGAAGTCCGATCGGGATTGTGGATACCCGGATTTGCAAGGGCTTCTTCGGAAGTGCCTTCGGTTCTGTTCGAACCCGGAACAGACTTGTATGGTTGTATGTCCGACATTACACTTTGAGATGTTAACTGATTTCTATCAAATACATTTCTGCTTGGTGGCGGAGAATTTATTCTCTTAGCTTAACACCCTTCTCTGAGACGTACGAACTCAGAGGTTTTGTAGTTGATATTTATCAGTGATATTCCCAATTTGGTAATGTGGCATGCTGAGTGCTGCTGTGTGATGATCATTGGTTGATCATTTGTGATATGATCATTTGTTTGATCATTTATCTTTGTGATCATTGCTTTGGTCATCTGTTGACCCAAAGCATGGCTTTGTTGCACAAAGCGTAGCTTTGTGGACGAGACTGCATCAGGACCTCACACCCCGGAAATGGTCGAAACAGGAAAGATGCGGCAAGGTTATGAGGGTCGCGCCCTTTAGGGTATGTCATTCCCTTCTGGTAAAGGGTGGTATCATGGTATGGAGCCCAGATACTTACTCATGTGGAAACACTATATCTATTTCTGTGTGGTGTTGTTGGTATCGAGCGCTCGGATAAAGGTCCCAAAGGACCGGGGGATGGCATATTCGTGTAGTAGTTACCTAGTTACAGAGGTAACCCGGCCTTGTGTTGGCAGAGATCTAACCGTAACGTTAGTTCTCGGGACGTCCCGCCAGAGGCGTACCCATGTGGCAATAGGAAGTTCCTTAGCCTGACCATTTGTTGGAAATCCATTCTTCAATTACGTGCCTTGTACGGTTTTAGTTGTAGAACCTGCCATTTAACATGGCAGCTATAGTAGGCATAGTATCATGGTACCTATGCTGGCTAGGATTTATATTATACTTTCGAAAGATTTCCCACTATGCACTAGTAATAATATCAAAGAATTTTTCTCGTAGTAAGCATGTTTGACTATCATAAGGAGAAATCTCCCCCATGTGTGCGTTTGCATTGTGTGTGTGCCGGGAGGCCTTATGGTAGTTTCATTTTTCAAAAAGCATTGCGGATTTCAAATTTAAATTCTTTTGTTTGTTTTAAAAGACCAAATGTTTTTGTTTGCTCATACCAGTCCCATGACTGACCTGGAGTTTATTGTTCCTTTCCTAAACTCTGGGTGCCCACTATTTCCCACACGGGCAGTCTAGAGTTGGGGTTTTCAGATAATCAGTAATAGGTGTAGATTCGATAGCTTTCAAGCCTTAGGATTTGGCAATCGCAATTGGATCGAGTTGCTTCTCTTCATCTTGATTTGAGAGTTCGAGCTATTCTGGATTGGTGCCTTGGAGATGGAGATTACCGATACTGGAGTTCTTCCCTGAAGACTATTTTGGAGATGTGTTCCGCTGCTAGTGTTATCTTTTATTTCCGCTGCTATTCTTTGTATCTCTGATAATGGTGATATCTATTGTACCATTCTGTTGTATCATTCATGTTGTATCAGTTATTGTATCAAATGTTGTATATTGATATATGTTGTTCTTTTTCTTCCGCTGTGTTATTTACTTAATGTGTTATAAGCTCCGGCGAACCAGGTTCGACGTTTGGATCTGCGGCATTTGAATACGAGTGTCGTATTCGGTGCCGATTTTCGAAGGTCGAGTCAGGGTCGTTATATATTCCGCCGTTGTAAACTTCTTATTTTCTGCAAAAAATTCCTATTAACTTACATCCCGGCCATATACAGGTACGTTCAATTATTTAACACCTACCGCAATGTTCTGCTGACAAGATGATGTTTAATTCACTTCCTCAATGTCCATTTTGTACGTTCAAACTTTTCATACTCACACCTGTCAACTTATGCCTTCACTTGCTGCATCACTCATAAATACCAACCGTACTCCATTACAACGCAATTTTATAAACATAGCTACAGTGTAAAATGCACAGCATTTGTTGACCATACTTCCACTACGTGGGGCACTGTCCTTTCAACACACGCATAGAAAAAACATTCAACATTACAGCAAGAACGGACAGATGTACAACATAATTTAACAACATAAATAAACTACCTCATCCACTCACCAAAATTTACCACATCTCCCATACAATATATTTTTATTACTGCGTTTTTCGCCGATACACTTCACCTTCACAATGTCCCACTGTACTATTTCTGCAATATTCTGACCCCCTGCTATTTTTCAGTTCTTCACATGCTTTCAACAAAGTTCACTTCCATTGTACGTCGTACCAATTCACACCCCTCTGCAAATGTCTCGCTGCACAGTTTGACTACAAATTAAAACTTAATAAAATACTATTTTTCAACAATTTTTTTAACTCCTTTCACCGCGCATGCTACTCTTCCGCACACTTTATTACAGAACAGCTTTACTCTTCCTGCACGCAAGTGTTACTACACCACCTTGCTCTGTTTTCCACGCACAGTACTACCACGTACACAAACACATGAGACGTCCTATTCAACAGCAATTTTTCCCCCATCACACACCGGTTTCCATTTCCTTCCCACTTACGTGTTTCCCTCACAACCATTTCAACACATTCCCACTAACACCTACTTACCCCAATTGCCGTGTTATATTGATTCAACTATTGCAGTAACTACCTCATTCCCTCCCATGTTCTCCTCCTTCCCTTACTACCTCACATCCCCACCAACTTATAAACTCCTCAACGCCGTACACTTTTACTGTCTGCTTAATACAACCTCCTCCTTCAATGACAAAGGTAACTCCGTCCACATTTTACAAATAAAGATGTTCACTGTTATTGCAGTACTTTTTTGCATATTTCATTTGCTTCTAACTCACTAACGACTTCCTCAACTGCAGACCAAATGTTCAGCATCCACTCAAGAGGGTGCACTGAACCTTTCCACCGAAAGGAATAAAAGAAAATGCACCCATTCAAGAAAGCTTCTTCAAACTCTTCATACCGAAATAACTGCTTCTCCTGCTGCCTTACCGCTACCTCCTGACCAACAACATGATTCAAACAATGGTACCAACACAAAACGACTACACCATCTACAAATCACCAACGACCATCATCCCCATGCACCTTACCCAACATAAGGTAATTGGGATGATTTCTTCACTTCCGAAGTGGTGCCCAACACATAGTAACATATACTTCAACACATCTGCATATTTTTCAACATATATGTCAATCGTCTAACTTTCAAATCCTTTACCCTTCTCTTGCAGATCGAAGAGTGTGATCGAGCTGTTGAGCGCTATCTTGCACAACGTTCGCAGAACTGATTACTCCATGCATAACTACAACATTTAATAAATTCCATGTTATGCTGCATATTTTCTCCATCTGTACTTTGACAATAAAATGACAATTACAACCGTTTTATCTTATACACTGCTGCTTCACTTGCACAATTTGATTTCCATCTACACGTTTCTCTAACTGTATGACTTCTTATTTTCCGTTGTACTTACACCAACAACCAATCTTCTACTACAACAGTAATTTTTTTCCCCTACAACACAACAACATTACCTATATCTAAAAAACACGTTATCATATACAAAAAAAAGCTCACCTGATCTCCTCCTCCTACGACAACCACTTAACGTTTCGACTACTAATTTCAACCCCTCCGCGTTCCTTCCTACCAGCTTACTACGATTTTGCTGCTACAATGCAACTTCTCAGTTCGCAAATACAAAATTTCCCCTCTTTACTAACGACCCTGCCCTGTTGTCGACTTACTTTCGCATACACAGTTTTCACGGTCTAATCTTTATTTCAATAATATACGCTTCATGACTATATTATATTACAAATCTCGGACAGAGAAAGTAAGTGCAACAACCTTATGAAAGGTACAAAATAATTTATACAAAATGATTAAGTTACATTAGATTCTCACATTTTGTTTTGCCGTAAATTATTGTCAGAACTTCTACCTATTTAAATATAAAATTGTGCATTTTTCATCTAATTTTCAACTCCAAAATTAGACTATACCTGCATACAAATGCGACTTAACTACTCTGTGCCAACGGATATCAATCTCATTTTTGAATTTAATACGATAATACATCTGTGTATAAACACTATTGTTTAAGTATGAAGACATTATGAGTATTTTAAGAAGAAAAAAGCCAATATTGTGTGATATCATAATGGCATAAACAGTACATCTATGTGTTGACTTCATGTATAGTTATTGACTCTGATTTAAAATCCCGGACATAATGAAGTACGCGTGAAAAAAAAGCACTATACTTATTAAGCTTTTTTTAATGTTGTCAACCTATACATTTATTTAATATACAAGCATGTTACTCAAAAATTACATTTTGTAGTTGATATTTACAGTTCTTCAAGATTTAGATCTACCCTATTTATTTCGTTTGTATTCTCTATGTTTAGACCATAGTTTTCATTACTACTTTACAGTGCAATATATTTCTCTTCTTGAAGTAAACACTTAGTAAATTGGTGTTTACATGTATATACATCACTATCATGATTGTAGAAAACATAAAATTTTCACCCTTCCTTCTTGGCACACGTCCAACGGACGTGCCACCATACTCGTATATTTAAACAAACACAAATTCAATTTGTATATAATAATTCTCTATACATATATATACACACAACATATTATTATTATTGATTTGAAATTAACAGTCTTGCAAAATTTTAAATAATTTATAATGGAGATTATCACATTTGAATTTGTTCGATTTATAAATCAATATTTTTAAAAGTTAAATCAGATAACTATTGTAACATCCCTAGATTTTTGACTATAAATTTCTTTAGTTTATTTTAAATTTGTTTTATTTTTTAAAATTTAATCTCTAAATATCTTTAAAACGATAATAGAATTTTTTCAAAATTTACTGTATTTATTTCCTATTTTTAAGGGCTATTTTCCTATTTTCTGCTATTTTCTTCATTAAAAATTATATTTAAATTAAATTTTAAATATTTATTTTGTGAATGTATTTTTATTTTATGTTATTATTTATGTTTAAAAATACTTTATAAGCTCATATGAATTTTCTAAAAATTATTCTATTTAATTTCAAATTTTCTAGTCTAGTTCAGTATTTTTAGCTATTTTCCTTAATTTAACTTTATATAATTGATAAATATTATATATATTTTTATATTTTGAAAAAATTTCGAAATTTTATCTGGTATTATTACTACTATCAGAAAATAAAGTTATATAAATAAAATAAAGAAATATGAAGAGTTTTTGACTTTTGAATTGCCTTTGCCTTTTTGGATTCCACCTCTTCATTTCCACACAACTCTTAACGTCTTTTGCCATAACTCTCCACACCTTCAGCCGACCGCTTCATTTTTCATTTCACGTATCTTTTTCCTCCTTCCTAAACAAAAAAATTTCGGCCTCCTCTTAATTGAGAAGTTTAGTAAAATTCTATTTTCTTTTATCTTCTTTTTTTCACTTATGTTGATTTTTCTAGTTTGATTTTGCACTTGCTTCACCTCATGTAGGTTCGACCATGCCACCTTGCTGTCTAGCCGCCTCCACCACCTGATGACACACCACTAGCACCTCCTCCTCACCAGCCACCCAAGCCATGAACACCCTTGGTGATGCATATCCACAAAAGTTTCAAAACACCCTTCATACTAGCCTAACCGAGCACCACTCTCATTCCATCACCTCACCACCGCCCTAGCCGCCACCTACCACACCACCACCACCTCCAGAACCTCCAGCACCCACGGCCACACCACCACAGTGGACCCCACTCCTCTGGCTGTGACACCTAGGGCCTTGGCCGAGCCCAATTCATGGCCCAAAACCCATGTGTATGCATGATTTTGCGTTCTTGCCTTCACCCACCTTTACACCATCATTCCAACATGTAGGACGAACCCATACTCACCCAAAACAGACCCAAACACCTGCAATTATGTTGTATTTCCCCTTATGGCTGTGCCTAGTAAAGGTTAAAAGCAAGTGCAAGCATTTCTATTTGATTCTGTGCAGTCTATTCTAGTGTAGTTTTGATCGTAGTTGATTTGAAACTTATCGATGTTATATTGTTTTGTTTGATGTGTATCCAAGGAATTTGACACTTGGCTCCTCCATTCGAATATGTATCGTGATTTTGTTCTTGTGTAGATCCCGTTAATGCAATTTGTCGTTGGGTCATCAGCTCAAACCAGTGAGTTATTCTCAGACAGTTTTATACTTATATGAATAGTAAATTGATCGCTTGTGAATATGTAAACTGCATCACCATATTTTATTTTCTATGTCACTATTATATGATGTTCCCACATGACTAAACACCTGTTATATTGTATGTTAATGTTATATTATTGTTGTTCGTTATTTTATCAGTTAATCACACTGCAAGTTCCCTTTAGATTAGAATCACTATGGGTTGAAATGATACATACCCGAACGGACTTTAGAATAAGGGAAAATCGTTATGGGCTGAAATGATAGGCCTGAATGATTTTCAATTTATTTCATTTACTTGGGACTGCGGGTTCGAAATGATAAAATCCAAATTTTCTTTGTAATTACGCGTTGAAATGATATATTACCCGTATCACTTTTCCTAGTGTAGAAAATTATATATAGACCCGTAGTTAATATATGTTTTTCTAAAAATTTTAAAATTATTTTAGAAATGTAAATATTAAAATATTTTGATTTAAATCTAATTAAAAATGATTTTTGTAAAATATTATTGATTTTCTGAATAATTATAAGTGAAATAAATTAATGAAAAAGTTAGAAAATTTTGAGTGTAAGTTATTTTGGAAAATTTGATTTAATTATAATTGGAAATTAAGTTGAATATGAAATCATGATAAATTTATGATAATTTGAATTTAAATGAATTTAAAGTGATTTTATATCATATTAATGATTTTTAATAAAGTTGAAATGTGAAATGAATGAATATTTAAGTTGAAATTTTGAAATATAACTAAAATTGGAAATTCATGGAATTGACTTAAAAGTGAATTTTTAGTTAAGTAAATAAAAATAAAACTAAGTTATATTTGATAATTTGAACTTAAGTGTTAGGCTAAAATTTAATGTAAGGAATTTAAAATTGAACATTGCAATTTAATAAGTGAATTAGTGTTAAATATGAATTTTTAAATGGAAATTTAACTTTATGATATCATGAAATTAAGGAAAATTACATGGTGTTTATAAAAGTAAAGGTGAGTGATTTTATAAGTTAAAAGTGATCTAAAAAATATATAATTGTTGTGAAATTATATTGAAAATTTGAAGTTAATTAACTGCATTTTTGAAATGCTATTATTTATAATGTAAATGATAATACAACATTTGTAAATGCTGTAGTTGATAAGTGAACTAAATAGCTAAATTGAATTAATGGCTATTATAGCATCTTATAAATGCTATAATTGTTGGATTAAAATAAATTTTCTTTGAAACTAATGTAACTCTATTACAGCATTTTAAAGGCTGTCTTTTGTTAAATTGAACTGTTTTGAATATAACTTTCTATAGCATTTTCCAAACGCTGCGAAAGTTGAATTTTCACTGTTTTGATAAAATTTAAGTGAATAAATGAGCTTTGAAAGTTGAAAATTTTGGAAATTTAATAATTTAATTTTTTATGTAATAACTTCATTTTTAAAATGATTTAAATGAAGTAATTTGTTTGGAATTGAACTATTTTGAAATGTGAATTAAAATGGTATTTTTAAATTGAATAAAATGAATATGTTTTCAAATGAAATGATAAGTTTGATATTTTGAAATGGATTTGAAATGATATTTGATTTTTGAAAAATAAATACCATTTTTAAATTATAACTATGGGTTATAATAACGATTGGTTGTTAAAGGGTCCGGGATCGGATATGGACATACTCTCTGTCGATACCGAAAACCACTTTAACAACCGTGTACGGGGTGGAGATTCCAGAATGAAGTAGGATGGTGACGACGTTCCTAAGGTACATTTCGTGGACCTAACTCCCGTGAGTTAGCATAAGGTGGCTAAAACAGGAGCGATCTCGGGCCAAAGGAGGTAGCACCTCTGGCGGAACACACTTCTTCGATACCATTCTATTACTGTTGTGATTGTTTGGGTGCACCCCTTGATTTTGGAGTGTTGTTCAGGGTGGGCGTATGTGGCTGCTGCATTACCACCAGCCCGTGTGCGTAATTGGTATATCTACCCTGGCATTGCCTTGTGTGCCGTGTCACCTACCATACCGAGCCTTTACTACGAGTTTGTTTTTCTCCCGTAGCCCGTGTGGTATACTCTGACAGTCACCCGGAGTGGAGATGGCATGATATTGGATGGACTACTGGGACTATTATGTGTGAAGGGTGATATGGGTAGCCCGGAACGCTATTTAAAAGTATGTTTATTTTACTGTAGACATTATTATAATAGCGAAATACTACTATATAGTAAATAGTTTAACGGATCCTTAGAGGATGGGAGGTCCCAGGCATCCTTTAAGTTACTTGTATCCTTATTACAGTTCACTTGAGTTGGTTTACATTATATATGTATATATTGTCCTGACTCGAGTGTTTTGTGTTTTTCTTTACGCTCGGGTCAGCCTGAGTATTCACAGCTGTGGATTCTCTTCCTGGAGCTGGTCTTTCACTGGAGTTTCTGCTTATCTACATATTTATCTACTTCTGTTTCAGCTGTTCTAGTTTATCTCATGTATTAGTGAACTTCTATGTATTTGGGATTTCTATTATGTTGTTTTCAGACTATATTATGTATTTGGTTTGAGACTCTGTTATAGTAGCTTCATGAACTACTATGTTATTTTATATTCCGCTGCGAGTTATTTTGTTTGTTCTGTGTCTGTGATCCTGTATATTTGATTTTATTTGCTCCAAATTTATTTACAATCTGTTATTTCGCATCATTCAAGTCTGACATGTGTGGATTATTGTCGATTTGAATGGTACGAAATTGCGGGTTGTTACAGTTGGTATCAGAGCTTTGATTTTGGCAACCATTGCCTCTACGGAGCAAAAACTCATTAGAGATAGGGTGTTTCTACCCTAGAATGAGTGAAATCAATCTCAGAATCATATCTTTGTGGGAGACGTATTTTCAAAGTATAAAATGATTTTTCAAAATGTTTTCAAAGGATTTTCAAAGATTATTTTGGTATATAAATTTTTCTTGCCTTTAAAGGATTTTCAAATATTTTCTAACTTTCCTTTCTTCCGTATCTACCTTGATAGGATTTTTCTTTCTTTAAGATATTCATCCAAGTGTATTATCTTGCCTTATCTTAATTTATCTTTGGTTTGTCTTTATTCTTGTCCTAAATTCATTCTTGATATTTTTCAGGATGAATCGAGGAAATGCTAGAGGCAGGGGCGTGGTATTGCCCAGCTCCTCAACCTGTTGCTCCAGTCAGGTTCACTGTTCTTTGTAAGGAATTCTCTCAACTAGGTGGAACCCCATTCACCGGTTCAGAGACTATTATTGAGGCTCAGCAGTGGTGGCAGAGTCTTGAAAGGATATTTAATGGTCTTGACATTACTGATGCTCAGAAGCGTTAGCTAGCAGCCTGGAAGTTGCATGATTCTGCTTTAGATTGGTGGGAGTCCGTTACAGCTAACACCGTTGAGGCTGATCTCACTTGGGAGCAGTTTAGGTATCCTTTGTGTTATCTTAATTTTGTTCATATTTTTTTCCTTTCTTTGAATCTATCTTAAGCTTTTTTCTGTATCTCTTTTCCAGGGAGGCTTTTGTGGCAAAATGGATGCCAGAAGCCAGAAAATCTCAACTTTATCGTGAGTTTATGGATTTGAAGCAGGGTACCATGTCTTTTGCTGAGTATGAGAGGAAGTTCAATGAACTTTCCAAATTCGGTCCTAGCCTTATTGACACTCCTCTTAAGAAGAATGAGAAATTCATTGCTGGTGCTCGTCCAGAGTATTATAGTCGCCTTATTTCTCATGTTCATGGTTCCTTCACCCAGCTCATGGATATGGCTAAGCGCTATGAGAATCCCACATCCAAAGGTCCTGCTGTTTCTGGTACTCAGTCTTCCTCTGCAGTTTCCAAGAAGCGTAAGCCAAATTTCCAACAGCAGAAGAAGAATTGGCAGAAGCGTCCTGGTTTGGGATTCATCATCTGCTCCTGCTCAGAGGCAACCGGTTGATCTCTCCTCCATCACTTGCTTTAGGTGTGACCAGAGAGGGCACTATGCCAATTGCTATCCTACTTTATCTGGTGCTGCTGTTCCTCCACCTGTTCAGTCGGTTAGACGTGATCTCTTCCATATCTGTCTCCAGCCCGGTCATTTTAAGAAGGATTGCCCTACCCATCAGAGGGGTACTCCTTCTGCTATATTTGCTGTCACTTCCGCCTCATCTCCAGTTCCTCCACCTGCTTCTGCTCCTAGTGATGACCAAGGTACACTCCAGGGTTCATTTACTTTATTTCATCATCCTGTTCATGTGTTGTTTGATACTGTTGCTTAACATAGTTTTATTTCTATTGATTTGTGTGATAAGTTTGAGCATCTCCTTTCTCCTGAGTATACTTCTGTTCCGTTATGTGTTTCAAATCCTATTGGGAGTCCTGCTAACCTTAACCGAATTTGTCGAGGGGTGAAACTTCTCCATTATGATCATCGCTTTAGTGGTGATTTTTATATTCTGGGCTTCGATGCCTTTGATTTATTGCTTGGTCAGGATTGGTTAGTGAATCATGATGCTCATATCTCTTGTAAAGCCCGGTCTGTTCGTCTCTTTGATGATCAAGGGAATGCCTTGATTATTCAGTGCTGCATGCCTCAAGATTTTGCTGGCAACTTTATTTATTCTTTGGATTCTTCTCCTAGTGATCTTGATTCTACTCTTGTGGTTAGACTATATCCCTATATATTTGGTGAAGTCATTTCTTTACCTCCTAAGCGGTAAATTGACTTTCGGATTGACCTTATACCTGGTGCTCAACCTATTGTTCTTCCTCTTAGAAGAATGGCACCCTGCGAGAAGGTTGAGATGGGAAAGCAAATTGAAGACTTATCTTCCAAAGGTCTGATTAGGCCTAGTTTTTCTGAATGGGGAGCTGCGGTGGTTTTTGTCACCAAATCTGACGGTTCTCTTCGGATGTGTGTTGATTATATGGAGCGGACAAGCTCACTATGAAAAACAGATATCCTATGCCTCGTATCAACGATATGCTTGATCAGCTTCATGGTGCCACTATTTTCTCTCAGCTTGACCTTGCCACAGGTTTTCATCAGCTCAGGGTTGCTGAGGATAGCATTCCCAAGACTGCTTTCCGCACTGAGAATGGATTTTATGAATGGTTATCATGCCTTTTGGTTTGACTAATGCTCCTGCTTTCTTTGTTGATTTGATGAATCGTGTTTTTCGTGATGTGCTTAATAAATTTGTGCAAGTCTTTGTTGATGATATCCTTGTCTTCTCTAAGACTAAGGATGAGCATAAGTCGCATTTGAAATATGTTCTTGAGACTCTCAGAAATCATTAGTTAAAGGCTAAATTTTCTAAATGCCATTTCTGGAAGGATGAAGTCCGTTATCTCGGGCATACTGTTTCTAGTAATGGAGTTTCTGTTGATCCAGTCAAGATCACTGCGATCAATGTAAGCCTTTATTTCTTCTCTTTCTCTATCATTTTAATAATTCTATTTTTCCTGTTGTCCTTATTTTCTCCTGATTCTATTCTAGGATTGGGAAACTCCAAAGACTCCATCTGATATTCGTAGTTTTCTGGGCCTTGCCGCTTATTACCGGAGATTCATCGAGAATTTTTCTCGGATTGCTGCACCTCTCACAGCTTTGACTCGGAAGAATGCCAGATTTGTCTGGAGTGATCAGTGTAAGGCTGCATTCAGTGAGTTGAAGAGCAAGCTAACTTCCGCACCAGTTCTTACTGTTCCGAATGGAAGTGAGGGGTTTACAGTTTATACTGATGCTAGTCATGAGGGTTTGAGTGCTGTTCTCATGCAGGATGGTAGGGTCATTGCCTATGCCAGCCGTCAGTTGAAAACCCACGAAGCAAATTATGTTGCTCATGATTTAGAGTTACTTGCTGTTGTCTTTGCTTTGAAACTTTGGAGGCATCATCTTCTTGGAACCAAGTTTGAGATTTTCACAAATCATCAGTCTCTGAGATATATCTTCTCCCAGAAGGATCTGAATCAGAGGCAAGTTCATTGGCTTGAGTTTTTGGCTTCTTACGACCTCGACATTAACTATACTCCCGGTAAAGCTAATATTGTAGCCGATGCCTTGAGTCGGAAGAAGGCTTTGTTGTGTCAGCTTGTTGTTTCTTCTTCTTCTTCTCTTCTGGATCGGATTATGGCTAAGCAGGATAAGGATGAGATGCTTAGATTGATGAAGGAGAGTGTTCATAGCAGAGTTGGTGGTAGTTGTGGTAGTAGTGGAGCTCAGATTGATGACAGAGGGATATTGAGGATTAATGGCAGGATTTGTATTCCGAAGGTTGATAGTTTGAGGCAGGAGTTGCTTCAGGAGAATCATCGATCCAGACTTTCTATTCATCCTCGTGTGTCGAAGATGTATCAGGATATGAAGAAGCTTTATTGGTGGAAGGGGATGAAGAGGGATATTTCTATCTTTGTTAGTCGGTGTGCGACTTGTCAGCAAGTCAAAGCCGATCACTAGAAGACCCCTGGTTTGTTGAAGCCCCTTGAGATTCCTAATTGGAAGTGGGAACAGGTTTCCATGGATTTCATCGATGGTTTACCGAGGACTCGGAAGGGCAATGAGAGTATATGGGTTATTGTGGATAGACTGACCAAGTCCTCTCATTTTATTCTGGTCAAGTCTACTCGTTCTGCTTCTAGTTTATCTGAGATTTACATGAGAGAGATCGTTCGTTTCCATGGTGTTCCTCTCAGTATTGTTTGTGATCGTGACCCTATTTTTACTAGTTAGTTCTGGAAGGCTTTTCAGGAATCTTTGGGTACTCGTTTGAATCTGAGCACTGCTTACCATCCTCAGACCGACGGTCAAACGGAAAGAGTAATTCAGATTCTCGAGGATCTTCTTCGTGCTTATGTGCTTGACTATAGAGGATCTTGGGAAGGTTATCTCCATCTTGCCGAATTTACCTATAATAATAGCTATCAGGTATATTCTTGTCTTCTGTTTTCAGTCTATTCTTGATCTTTTTATCTATCTCATTCCATCTTTATATTCAGGCCAGTCTCAAAATGTCTCCATTTGCTGCTTTATACGGATGACCTTGTAGATCTCCATCTTGTTGGATTGAATCCGGTAATCATTTGGTTCTTGGTCCTGAAGTGATTTTGGAAGCTTCTGAGAGTTGAGGAGATTAAGAAAAGGTTGAGAGTCGCTCAGGAGAGACAGAAGAAGTATGCCGATAGGCGTAGGTGGAATTTGGAATTTGCTGTTGGTGATCAGGTGTTCCTTAAGGTTTCTCCCTTGAGGAATGTCATTCGCTTTGGTCGTAGAGGGAAGCTTTCTCCTAGGTTCATTGGTCTTTTCCGCATTGTGGAAAGAGTTGGTTCTTTGGCTTATCGTCTGAATTTGCCCGAGAAGCTTTCTGGAGTGCATGATGTATTCCATGTCTCGCATCTTCGCTGTCATCTTCATGATCCATCTCTTATTGTCAAGCCTTCTGCTCTTGATAGTTTGGATATTGAGCCTAACCTGACTGTTCAAAGGAAGCCACTTCGTATTGTTGGTAGAGATACGAAGCATCTCAGAAGGAAATCTGTTAATCTGGTCAAAGTACAGTGGAGTACTGATGATCGAGACTGTACCTGGGAAATGGAGGAGAGCATCCGTGCTTCGAATCCGGAATTATTTGTTTCAGGTACTATTTTGTTTTTCTATCTTGTTTCTCTTATTTTTTTCCTTTCCGTTCTTTTCGAGGACGAAAAGATTTGAGTGGGGGAGAGTGTAACAACCCTAGATTTTTGACTATAAATTTCTTTAGATTATTTTAAATTTGTTTTATTTGTTAAAATTTCATCTCTAAATATTTTTAAAATGATAATAGAATTTTTCCAAAATTTACTGCATTTATTTCCTATTTTTAAGGGTTGTTTTCCTATTTTCTGCTATTTTCTTCATTAAAAATTATATTTAAATTAAATTTTAAATATTTATTTTGTGAATGTATTTTTATTTTATGTTATTATTTATGTTTAAAAATACTTTACAAGCTCATATGAATTTTCTAAAAATTATTCTATTTAATTTCAAATTTTCTAGTCTAGTTCACTATTTTTAGCTATTTTCCTTAATTTAAATTTACATAATTGATAAATATTATATATATTTTTATATTTTGAAAAAATTTTGAAATTTTATCTGGTATTATTATTACTATTAGAAAATAAAGTTATATAAATAAATTAAAGAAATATGAAGAGTTTTTGACTTTTGAATTGCCTTTTCCTTTTTGGATTCCACCTCTTCATTTTCACACAACTCTTAACGTCTTTTGCCATAACTCTCCACATTTTCAGCCGACCACTTCATTTTTCATTTCACGTATCTTTTTCCTCCTTCCTGAACAAAAATTTTTTGGCCTTCTCTTGCTTGAGAAGTTTGGTAAAATTCTATTTTCTTTTATCTTCTTTTTTTCACTTATGTTGATTTTTCTAGTTTGATTTTGCACTTGCTTCACCTCATGTAGGTTCGACCATGCCACCTTGCTGCCTAGCAGCCTCTACCACCTGATGACACACCACTAGAACCTCCTCCTCACCAGCCACCCAAGCCATGAACACCCTTGGTGATGCATATCCACAAAAGTTTCAAAACACCCTTCATACTAGCCTAACCGAGCACCACTCTCATTCCATCACCTCACCACCCCCCTAGCCGCCACCTACCACACCACCACCACCTCCAGCACCCACGGCCACACCACCACAGTGGACCCCACTCCTCTGACCGTGACACCTAGGGCCTTGGCCGAGCCCAATTCATGGCCCAAAACCCATGTGTATGCATGATTTTGTGTTCTTGCCTTCACCCACCTTTACACCATCATTCCAACATGTAGGACAAACCCATACTCACCCAAACCAGACCCAAATACCTGCAATTATGTTGTATTTCCCCTTATGGCTGAGCCTAATAAAGGTTAAAAGCAAATGCAAGCATTTCTATTTGATTCTGTGCAGTCTATTCTAGTGTTGTTTTGATCGTAGTTGATTTGAAACTTATCGATGTTATATTGTTTTGTTTGATGTGTATCCAAGGAATTTGACACTTGGCTCCTCCATTCGAATCTGTATCGTACTTTTGTGCTTGTGTAGATCCCATTTATGCAATTTTTCGTTGGGTCATCAGCTCAAACCAGTGAGTTATTCTCACCAGACAGTTTTATACTTATATGAATAGTAAATTGATCGCTTGTGAATATGTAAACTGCATCACCATATTTTATTTGCTATGTCACTATTATATGATGTTCCCACATGATTAAACACCTGTTATATCATATGTTACTGTTATATTATTGTTGTTAATTATTTAATCAGTTAATCACACTGCAAGTTCCCTTTAGATTAGAATCACTATGGGTTGAAATGATACATACCCGAACGGACTTTAGAATAAGGGAAAATCGTTATAGGCTGAAATGATAGGCCTGAATGATTTTCAATTTATTTCATTTACTTGGGACTGCGGGTTCGAAATGATAAAAACCGGATTTTCTTTGTAAATTACGGGTTGAAATGATATATTACCCGTATCACTTTTCCTAGTGTAGAAAATTATATACAGACCCATAGTTAATATATGTTTTTCTAAAAGTTTTAAAATTATTTTAGAAATGTAAATATTAAAATATTTTGATTTAAATCTAATTAAAAATGATTTTTGTAAAATATTATTGATTTTCTGAATAATTATAAGTGAAATAAATTAATGAAAAAGTTAGAAAATTTTGAATGTAAGTTATTTTGGAAAATTTGATTTAATTATAATTGGAAATTAAGTTGAATATGAAATCATGATAAATTTATGATAATTTGAATTTAAATGAATTTAAAGTGATTTTATATCATATTAATGATTTTTAATAAAGTTGAAATGTGAAATGAATTAATTTTAAGTTGAAATTTTGAAATATAACTAAAATTGGAAATTCATGGAATTGACTTAAAAGTGAATTTTTAGTTAAGTAAATAAAAATAAAACTAAGTTATATTTGAGAATTTGAACTTAAGTGTTAGGTTGAAATTTAATGTAAGGAATTTAAAATTGAACATTGCAATTTAATAAGTGAATTAGTCTTAAATATGAATTTTTAAATGGAAATTTAACTTTATGATATCATGAAATTAAGGAAAATTACATGGTGTTGATAAAAGGAAAGGTGAGTGATTTTATAAGTTAAAAGTGATTTAAAAAAAATAATATATAATTGTTGTGAAATTATACTGAAAATTTGAAGTTAATTAACTGCATTTTTGAAATGCTATTATTTATAATGTAAATGATAATACAGCATTTGTAAATGCTGTAGTTGATAAGTGAACTAAATAGCTAAATTGAATTAATGGCTATTACAGCACCTTATAAATGCTATAATTATTGGATTAAACTAATTTTTTTTGAAACTAATGGAACTCTATTACAGCATTTTAAAGGCTGTCTTTTGTTAAATTGAACTGATTTGAATATAACTTTCTGTAGCATTTTCCAAATGCTGCGAAAGTTGAATTTTCACTGTTTTGATAAAATTTAAGTGAATAAATGAACTTTGAAAGTCGAAAATTTTGGAAATTTAATAATTTAATTTTTTATGTAATAACTTCATTTTTAAATGATTTAAATGAAGCAATTTGTTTGGAATTGAACTATTTTGAAATGTGAATTAAAATGGTATTTTTAAATTGAATAAAATGAATATGTTTTCAAATGAAATGATAAGTTTGATATTTTGAAATGGATTTGAAATGATATTTGATTTTTGAAAAATAAATACCATTTTTAAATTATAACTATGGGTTATAATAACGATTGGTTGTTAAAGGGTCCGGGATCGGATATGGACATACTCTCTGTCGATACCGAAAACCACTTTAACAACTGTGTACGCGGTGGAGATTCCAGAATGAAGTAGGATGGTGATGACGTTCCTAAGGTACATTTCGTGGACCTAACTCCCGTGAGTTAGCATAAGGTGGCTAAAACAGGAGCGATCTCGGGCCAAAGGAGGTAGCACCTCTGGCTGAACACACTTCTTCGATACCATTCTATTACTGTTATGATTGTTTGGGTGCACCCCTTGATTTTGGAGTGTTGTTCAGGGTGGGCGTATGTGGCTGCTGCGTTACCACCAGCCCGTGTGCGTAATTGTTATATCTACCCTGGCATTGCCTTGTGTGCCGTGTCACCTACCATACCGAGCCTTTACTACGAGTTTATTTTTCTCCCGTAGCCCGTGTGGTATCCTCTGACAGTCACCCGGAGTGGAGGTGGCATGATATTGGATGGACTACTGGGACTATTATGTGTGAAGGGTGATATGGGTAGCCCGGAACGCTATTTGAAAGTATGTTTATTTTACTGTAGACATTATTATAATAGCGAAATACTACTATATAGTAAATAGTTTAACGGATCCTTAGAGGATGGGCGGTCCCAGGCATCCTTTAAGTTACTTGTATCCTTATTACAGTTCACTTGAGTTGGTTTACATTATATAAGTATATATTGTCCTGACTCGAGTGTTTTGTGTTTTGCTTTACGTTCGGGTCAGCCTGAGTATTCACAACTTTGGATTCTCTTCCTGGAGCTGGTCTTTCATTGGAGTTTCTGTTTATCTACATATTTATCGACTTCTGTTTCAGCTGTTCTAGTTTATCTCTTGTATCAGTGAACTTCTATGTATTTGGGATTTCTATTATGTTGTTTTCAGACTGTATTATGTATTTGGTTTGAGACTCTGTTATACTAGCTTCATTAACTACTACGTTATTTTATATTCCGCTGCGAGTTATTCTATTTGTTCTGTGTGTGATTCTGTATATTTGATTTTATTTGCTCCAAATTTATTTACAATCTGTTATTTCGCATCGTTCAAGTCTGACATGTGTGGATTATTGTCGATTTGAATGGTACGAAATTGGGGGTTGTTACAACTATACAATTATTTGATGCCCGAAAACCCGGGATATCACACTTCGGTAATTTCCAACAAGTACAAGAAAACTTCTAATCTTAGTCATCATCTCTGGTCTCTTCCAATTATTAATAGCTTAGATCTTATTTGGATCGACTGACAAGCCCTTCTCTGAAATTACGTAGCCAAGAAACTTAACCTCTTTCTTCCAAAAATAACACCTGGAAAACTTCACCTTCAGCTGATGCTGCTCAGCTTCTCAAGCACAACTCTAAGATGATCTTCATGATCCCTTTCATTCTTAGAGTATAATAAATATCATCTATAGACACCATCACAAACCTATCCATGTACTCTTGGAAAATTCGGTTCATCAAATCCATGAAAAAAGCAGGTGCATTTGTTAACCCGAATGGCATTACTAACCACTCATACGTACCACACCTAGTTTGAAATGTTGTTAAAGGAATAATGTTCTCTGCCATTCTTAATTGATGGAAACATGTCATCAAATCCAACTGGGAGAACACTCTGGCTCCACACAACTGGTCAAATAGATCATCAATTCTTGGCAAAGGATACTTATTCTTGATCGTCCTCTCGTTCAACTTACGATAGTCAATACACATCCTCAATGACCCGTTTGACTTCTTCACGAACACCGCTATCGCTCCCCAAGATGAACTGCTTGGTCTAATAAAATTCTTTCGTTCTTGATCTACTAGCTGCACCTTTAGTTCATTCACTTCAATAGGTGTTATCCTGTTAGGTGGTCTCCTTATAGGTTAAGCTCCTGGGACAAGATCTATCTGAAACTCAACAGCTTGTTTCAGAGGTAGTCATGTAACTAGCTCAAAGGCATCTGCAAACTCTCTTGCTACCCGAACCTGACTTAGATCTTCTCTCACTTCCATTGCACTTAACAAAGCACAACTACTCCGGTCAGTATTCTCCACTAGGAATATGATTCAGTTATGACTATCAGGGTGTCTTATTGATATCTCCCCATCCTAGAAAAATATCCTAGCCTCATACTAACTCAACCAATCTATCAGGGTGTCTTAGTGAAATCTTCCCATCCTGGCAAAATATCCTAGCCTCATGCTAACTCAACCCATCCTTACCCAAAATGATTCTGAAATCTATGAAATCAAAAACATACAGACCGCATACAAACTTATGACTTAACAAATCAAGTTCTAACTAGCCACGTCTCATCCCAAGAGTTGCATACCCTTCTATTGGATTCACAAACCTTAAGGAAGTAACAAGGTATGTCGGTTCTAAACATAACCAATCAACCAAACACCGAGATGTAAGTGAATGTGATGTACTGGTATCAAATAGTATCCTAACTGGTATACTCTGAATTAAAAACGTACCTTCCATCACGGTCTTCTCTTTTCTAGCTGCAGTTGGCTTAGCAGATGATGATCCAATAGCAAAACCTTTCCCTTATCCACCCTAACTGGTTTTGAACATTTACTCTTATAATGCCCAACTTGGTCACAGTTGAAGCACTTCACACTCTTCTTATCTACCTCCTTCTTCCCCTTGCCTGACCGGCACTCATTTGCATAATGACTCTTCTTGTCACACTTAAAGAAAATTAAGTCAGCCTTTGCCTTCTTGACAACATCCCCCTTCTGTCTCCCTTCTTCTTAAAGAATTATCTTTTCTTTCCCTAAGAACCCTGAGTTTCAACTGGCTTCTCTTTTGCACTAATAGCAAGCATCTATCATAGCGAATTGCCATCTCCACCACTACATTACTAGGACCACGAAGATATGGCAAGGTCGCCCTAGCGATCTCGGACCTCAATCCTCGAATGAACCTCTCATTCTCCTAATGACGGTGTCTATTGTTATCCCGCTTTTTGGCAAAGCCGCGATACCAAAAGATTGATCGAAAAACGAAGGACAGTTCGTCTCAGAGGTTGATCGTACTTCCTTTAGCCACGGATATCACTGAATTTTATCCGAGTCCAGAATGAGCCACAATTGATAGGACACGGCAAGAAAGGCTACAAGAGTCAGCATTTCAAATTTTAGGTCAATCCGAGGTCGTATGCTCAAGTTATGATGGATTCAAGTTGAGAAAGATGGACGTTGCTCTGTTCGAAACCATGACCTTACCTATGTTCGAACCCATCTGGTTCGAACCCAAGAAGTGAGGCAGCGCCTCGAATCCATGCACATATACCAAAGTTCGAATCGATGAGTTCGTATCCATCGGATCGACTCCACTTCGAACCCAACTAGTTCGAACCCACCATTTTTGAATCGACAAGAAGGGGCGACGTTCGAATCCATCAGCTAGAACCTCGCTTCGACTCCATCCTTCGAATCTACCAGACAAGCATGCTTCGAAACCATCGATATGCTTCGTTCGAACCCATCCCTGGAATCATGTTCGAACCCATCACAGTGCCATCTTCGAACCCATCACAGAGTCGTGTTCGAACCCATCCCTGATGCCATGTTCGAACCCATCCTGTGCTGCCTTATTCGAACCCACTGGGTCAACCCACGTGTCTTCCATCGGTTCGAAATCACCGAGATACACGGAGTCGAAGCGGTCAACACGGAGAGAAGTCCGGATCGATTCGAAACTTGCGCTCCACGTCACCACGAGGTCGCGTGCCACACTGGTTTCGAAACCATCGTTTCGAGTAACAGGGGTTCGAACCAAACAGCCTTGCCGTGAAGTCTATTTCGAACCCAACATATCTCCTAACCTACTGATCCAAATGCAATGAAATTTTCACAGATGCTTGCATACATGCTGAAGAATGTCCACGCCAAATTTCACCTCGATTGGATGAATTCTTGATCGGTTCAAATGGAGTTCGAACCGATGCCAAAGTGGGCCCAAACTTCCCGAGACCGTACGTGTGGGCCCCCTCACGTGCCAGAAGTGGTCTCCCGAGTTTTCAGCGAGATACCAGCAGCCTACACCTATAAATAGAGCTCCAGGGCCAACAGAAAAGGGACTTCGGGATCTGATTACTCTAAAGCGTCCAGACTCTGCCGGATTGACATCTCCATCATAATTTTGCTATTGATTTCGAATTTCCAGTTGTAACTTGCTGTGGATCGCTGTAACAACTTGTAAACATTGAAAGATAATCAATAAAACATCAAAAAACTTCACAGTGGACGTAGGCGACACGCCGAACCACTATAAATCGCTTGTCTACGCATTTTCCTTTACTGTTGATTGGAGTTTTTGTTAGATAATATTCATATTCAGTTCATACTATTGATTGTTATCTCTTCAACGACTCCCGAAGAGTGTTGTGACCAATTTTGGTGCAAACACTTTGGTGCTTTCACTGAGAAAACCCAGCTTTTCTCCTGCTCGTTGGATCTGTCATCGATACCGGATTGAGCAAATCTAAGAGAGAGAGATCCAGATCTTTGAATTCAAATTCCTTCCATTCTATTTAGATTTGTAGAAGTCTAGGGAAAGGAATCTTACTGTTCATAATGGTGAGCACCAGAACCACTTCTAACCTTGGTAACCAGGAAGACCGGGATAGACCAAATCCCGAGCAGCTACCATCTACCCAGGACGTCGCCGGGCCCTCGGAATCATCTGGACCGGTGACAAGGCAAGAGCTTCAAACGTTGCTCCAGGAGCTGACCCAGAGTCGGCAGCAGTTGACGGAACAATTACGCGCTAACGCTGAATTAACCCGCCAGCTACACAGTCATAAGCGCAGACGGTCGAGGAGGGATTACGCATCCCAGTCCTCCACGGAGAGTTCGGCTTCCACTGATTATCATCGTAGACCTTCGCTACCCCGAATGGACGGGAATTATGCACAGGCTACTAGAGACATTCCTGCATTGACGGTTGGGCAAATACGAGTCGGCCCATCTGCTAGCTTCCACACAGGGCCTTCCTCCCGGGGAGGCGCTGCTCCTCAACACACTATCGACAACCGTCCTACAACCATCGCTACGGAACCTGGGGCGGACGTCCATACTTTGTCAGATCAGAACCATCACCGACGACGGCAAACTCCTGAGCCGTATGTACCAGAGAATGTCGAACCAAGGAGGCGAGATCCGGACCGTCGACAGCATCCGGTCCAATCCCGCATTGTGGAACCCGACCACACCTTGGTTCAACACGCCCAGAACGCAGCTGTAACAGATATTCCAGAAATGATCAGGCAGATGATCCGTGAAAGTCAGGGATTTACTAACGACGACTGGGGAATCTCCCGGAGTCACACCCCATTCACGGACGAGATCCTGTATGCCGAACCCCCTCGGCGATTTAGAATGCCCGCGTTACCGATGTACGAAGGGAACTCAGACCCCAATCAACACATATTGAAGTATGAATGGTCCGTGAGCGCCGCTAGAGCAGACGATGCGGTCAAGTGTAGGAGTTTTCCTATCTCTTTGGGAGGTATTGCTACGATGTGGTTCACGCGATTGCCACCCCGTTCTATCTCTTCGTTCAATCAGTTGGCCAGGAAATTCGTAGAACAGTTTCGCATGCACGTTGCAAGGCCTAAGGACGTCAACACTTTATCTAGCGTTACCCAAGCTCCAGGAGAGACTCTTAGACACTATTTGGAAAGATTCCATAAGGCTTGTGTGGAAATCACTAACCCCAATGATAACTCAATTCTGATGGCGTTGATGAAAGGGATTGACCCTGACTCAGATTTTGGAAATTGGCTAGCAGGAAAACCCCCTGCGTCGTTGGACCGCTTCTACTCCAAAGCCGCTCAGTTCTTGAGGCGCGAGGACGCGAAGCAGTCTAGGAAACAGGACGATGCAGGACCTAGTGGAGAGGGGATTCAAAGTAATGTGGCTGTTAAACAATCAGGAGAGAGTTCTGGGAAAGTGCAGCTGAATATCCAGAACAAACAATCACAACCCAAGAATAACAGGAATCAGAACAGAAAGCGGGATCAGAACCGTGGGCCGAGGCGCAGGGCCCCTATGTTCGACAATTATACTCCGTTGAATACATCGCTGGAGAATGTGTATCTACAAACTTGCAACGCCATGCAATACAAGAAGCCTACTCCGAAGCCGTCGTCAGAGAGACAGATTCAAACAGACACTTGCAGGATTTAATTGAGAAGTTGATCAGGGAAAGAAAATTGGATCAGTTTGTACGGGCGCCGCAGTCTGGAGGTGCGGGTCCGTCGAACCAGGACAATCGGCAAAACCAGCCAAGGCAAGAAGAACCCGCCCGAACAGGCGGAAGGCTAGTGATAAACACCGTTAGTGGTGGTCCTCATCCGGCAGGTACGAGTTGGAAAGAGATGGAGTCATATGCTAGCTCGGTTAGGCATATGAATTTCGAATGTTGCAGTAGTTACGACGAAGGGGCTCCGGCAAAACAACAAAAGACGATGGCAGATGACATCGTGTTCCGGAACCGCGATGCAGACAAGGTCGAAGCCCCGACCATCGACCCACTTGTTATATCCGCCCAGGTCGGTCCTGCTTGGATGAAGAGGATACTGGTGGATAGTGGGAGTTCAGTCAATATTTTGTTCAAGAGAGCTTACGATCAGATGAAAATGGAAGCCAAAGACCTGAAGCCCTGTCAGTCCAGGATTCACGGCTTCGATGGAAGTGCTAATATACCCACAGGGGTTGTGGAGTTACCCGTGGAGTTGGGGATCGGTGAGTGCAGAAGAGTACGCATCGTGCCATTTGTTGTTTTGGACATACATTCACCGTATAACGCATTCCTGGGCCGACCAGCCCTTGCCGAATTTCGGGCAGCGATCGCCCCGTGGTGTTTGACTTTGAAATTTCCAACTGATTGTGGTATCGGTGTGATTCATGGGGATCAGGCTGCTGGAAGAGCCTGTTATGTTGCAGAGCTGCGAGAGGCGCAGCGAAGGGAGAAAGGCAAGGGCGCAGAGGAATCTCTTTGCGTCCGTTCTGCCGATGATTGACAATTGGTGCTCGGACCTCGGCCCGGGCACCCCAACCAATTCCATAAAGACCTTGACCCAAGGGACGACGACAGCACTGAAAAATCTACAGAAAGTCAGGCTTCTCCGGCTGAGCTAACTATCAATGTCCCGATCGAAGATGATGGCGATGATTCGAGAATGTTAAAAGTTGGGTCTCAATTGAGCCAGGGGGCACAACAGGAATTGGTTGAATTCCTCCGGGCGAATCTTGATGTGTTCGCCTGGACGCATTCCGACATGTGTGGGATCTCGCCGGAGATCGCGAGCCACACTTTGAACATTGACCCGCGGTATATCCCTGTCAAACAGAAAAGGCGTGGTATGGATCCAGAGAGATCTGCCGCCCTTAAGGAGGAGGTGGATAAGTTGAAAACGAACGGGTTCATTAGAGATGCTTTGTATCCGGAATGGGTGTCAAACCCGGTACTTGTCCGGAAACCAAATGGGAAATGGAGAACGTGTATCGATTATTCCGATTTGAACAAGGCCTGTCCGAAGGACAGTTTTCCACTTCCTCGAATCGATCAGCTTGTTGATTCAACCGCCGGACACGAACTGTTATCCTTTATGGATGCTTACTCGGGCTACAATCAAATACCCATGCATGTGCCCGACCAAGAACATACGAGCTTTGTGACTGATCTGGGACTATATTGCTACAAAGTCATGCCTTTTGGGTTAAAAAATGCCGGCGCAACCTACCAACGTTTGGTTAACCGGATGTTTTCTGATCAGATTGGGAAGACCATGGAAGTTTACGTAGATGACATGTTAGTAAAGTCACGACATTCTATTGATCACGTAAAGGACTTAGGATCAATGTTTGATATCCTCCGGAGATATGGGATGAAGCTCAATCCGCTGAAATGCCATTTTGGAGTTGCGTCCGGAAAATTCCTTGGGTTCATCGTCAACGCCCGAGGGATAGAGGCTAACCCCGAGAAGATTTGGGCCATCAGAAATCTTCAAACTCCAAGGACAATAAAGCAAGTTCAGAGCCTTAATGGGAAAGTCGCTGCATTGAGTAGGTTCATCTCGAAGTCGACTGACAAATGCATCACCTTCTTCGATCTGATCCGAAAAGGGAAACGAAACTTCGAATGGACCGCAGAATGCGAAGGTGCGTTTCAGTCATTGGTTCAACATCTTTCTACACCGCCGATTCTTTCGAAGCCTATTGATCATGAGCAATTATATCTCTACTTGGCGGTATCTGAAAGCGCAATCAGTGCGGCATTAATCCGGGAGGAAGATCGAGTGCAAAAACCGGTGTATTACGTGAGTAAGCGGTTGACCGGAGCCGAGAGGAATTATCCAAAGCTGGAAAAGCTGGCATATTGTCTAGTTGTTGCCTCGAGAAAGCTCCGTACATATTTCCAAGCTCATCCTATCACCGTGTACACCGACCAGCCGTTACGACAGGTCCTCACGCGGCCTGAGACGTCTGGTAGGTTATTGAAATGGAATATTGAATTGAGCCAGTTTGACATTAATTATACTCCAAGAAGGGCCATACATGGTCAAGTTCTGGCAGACTTCGTTGCTGAATTCACTTTATCCGAGGAATTACCTGAGAGTAGCGAACCCCCTACGCACATATGGAAGTTATATACTGACGGCGCCTCCAATGAACGGTGTTCGGGAGCGGGGGTAGTGCTTCAAACTCCTGAAGGCCGATCTATATGCTACGCCCTGAAGTTCGAGTTCCGTGCAACTAATAACGAGGCTGAATACGAAGCTTTACTCACTGGGCTGAAGTTGGCCCACGACCTGAGAATTGCCGCTGTGGAGGTGTATTGTGACTCCCAATTGATCGTATGCCAAGTCCGAGGTGAATATCAAGCTAAGGATCGGAGACTAGCGGCGTATTTATCTAAAGCCAGGAAAATTCTTGATCATTCCGATTACTATGCCATTTTCTATATTCCTCGGGAGCACAATCAGAAGGCCGATTCGTTGGCGAAGTTGGCAAGTACGGGCGAAGCCCAACAGTTGGGGCTTGTTCCTGTGGAAACCCTATCTTCCCCGAGCATCGATCAGAATGAGGTCAATCATGCATTCGAAGCTACCACCGATAGGGAGTCGTGGATGACCCCCTATCGAAACTATATTGAACATGGGACGCTGCCTGAGTGCAGAAGTGAGAAGAGGCAGGTCCTTCGAAAGGCCTCACGGTTTATCATCCAAAATGGGGTTATGTACAGAAGGGGATACTCTGTCCCTCTACTCCGATGTATCGCGCACGACGAAATCAAACGAGTGTTACACGATGTCCACGAGGGAGAATGTGGCGATCACATCGGGGGGCAGACACTCGCCAAGAAGGTACTCCGATACGGATATTACTGGCCTACCGTTAATCGAGACGCATCAGACTACGCCAAAAAGTGCGACAAATGCCAGAAGTATGCTCGAATTCCTAGAGCCCCACCTGCTGAGATAACCCAAATGGTTAGCCCCTGGCCATTCGCAGTATGGGGGATCGACATGATTGGAGCGTTGCCTCTAGCCAAAGGTGGCGCGAAATACGCCATCGTCGCGGTTGATTACTTCACTAAATGGGCCGAAGTGGAGCCTCTTGCAACGATCACGACGAAGAAAGTGATCAACTTCGTGGTGCGCAACATCATCTGCCGATTCGGTCTACCTCATACTATCATCACGGATAATGGAGCTCAATTCGACAGTACCGAGTTCAAAAATTTCTGCCAACGATTTCGCATAAATAAGAAGTTTTCCGCAGTGGCACACCCTCAAGCAAACGGTCAGGTCGAAGCTGTTAATAAAGTCATAAAGTCAATACTGAAGAAACGACTGGAAAAGGCCAGAGGCAAGTGGGTCGACGAACTCCCTATGGCGTTATGGGCTTATAGAACAACTCACAAAACTGCAACTGGTCACACTCCGTTTTCTCTGTCATATGGCTCAGAGGCCGTTATCCCAGTCGAATTGGAAGTGCGCTCTCATCGTGCGACATATTATGATCCGAAGACCAATGCTATATTGCTCGCTCAATCTCTGGATTTATTGGATGAGAGGCGTGAAGAGGCGGATTTGAGGGCAGCCGCATATCGAAGTCGAGTCGCCCGGCTGTATAATGCTAAGGTCCGTCCGCGAACCTTTGAACTTGGCGACCTTGTACTCAAAAGGGTTTATCCGGTCCCTTCGCATATGAAGCCAAATTGGGAAGGGCCGTATGTTATCTCACAAAAGCTCGGAGGTGGCACGTTCAAATTATCAACGGTTGACGGCTTTGTCTTGCCGAGAGCTTGGAATAGCGAAAGTCTTCGTCGCTACTACACATGAAAACTTTACTCGTTTATTCTCTGTCAATTTATTTCTTTGCATTTTATCCTAGCATTTCGAGATTTAGATTTGTGATAAGGCAACTGATTTTGCCATATTTTCTCGTTTCAGCAATAAAATGCCGTCTCTTCAAGCAAAGGCTGTGATTTACTGAATATGACATACAACATCACAACGCACGGAGAGCTAAGTTCCATCGCACGGTGGGATTTATTCAAATAGGGAGTGACTATGATAAGACCGGTCACTCGCTAAGTGAAACCCGAGCTCGGGGATAGAACAATACATTAACATTCACAGGGATTGATACACGACAATCCCTCCTCCAACTCCGACTTCCCAGAGTGAGAATTGGAGTATAAACTTCAACTCTCGGTTCCCGGAGCGCGAACCGAAGTACAAATTCACTGCTCCCAAAGTGAGAGCCGACTCCAACTTCCCACAGCGTGAATCGGAGCATAAATATTTAATAATTCGTTCCCGGAGTGCGAACGGACTCCAACTCCCCACAGCGTGAATTGGAGTATAAACACTTAATAATTCGTTCCCGGAGTGCGAACGGACTCCAACTCCCCACAGCGTGAATTGGAGTATAAACATTTAATAATTCGTTCCCACTGCGCGAACCAACCCATCAATACGGACTCCAAATTCCCAGAGTGTGAATTGGAGTATAAACATAAGTTGCGGGTTCCCGGAGCGCGAACCGAAGCACCCGTGCAAACTCCATATTCCCGAAATGCGAGTTGGAGTATAAATGTCAATTCCGGGTTCCTGAAATACGAACCCAAACTTACATGTTTTATCCAAGCTCCCGGCGTGTGAAGTGGAGCACCAACGCCAAGTCAAAGTTCCCGTAGTGCGAACTAAAGCGTTAATACTAACTCCGAGTTAATAGAGTGCAAGTTGGAATGTGAACACCATTCCCAAGTTCCCGGAGCGCGAACCATGTTACAAGCACCAATAACACTTGAACTCCTGGAATGCAAACCAGGTTATCGATCTCAAATTACTCTAAGTCCCCGGAAGGCGAACGTGTACTTAAGATTTGCAACAAGTGCAATCGACTGCCAAAAATATAAGTGTTGTTCCCCAAGACCGGGGGGCACGAAAGCTAAGTGTCAATCACTCACCGAAGTGATACAACGTCCGAAGTTCAGCTCATTCATCAATCACAACTTGTGACCAAGGTTCTCAGGTGTGGCAAATGAAACGAGCTCTACTTAAACGGTAAAAACACCACAAGTACACCGGACCGAAAACAAGGCATTGCAAGTACTTAAGCACAAATAAAACAAGAGTTGAAACAAAGAAACTAAAGTTTATTTCAACTAACCAAAAATGAGGGCTTACGTATGAAAAAGTTTTCCCAAAAACAATCCCTACTAGCAGGAGCCGAACCTGCATCTATACACGGCCTACTAATAAAAAACAAAAACAAGTACTTATCCACCAAAACATCTACTTGTAAAGCCGATCTACTTCTTCCTCTTTTTCGTCTTCCTTATTAGTGGTTCTTCATCAGAATCACTGGCGACCGAAATTCTTTTTGAGTGCCTCCTCTTCGGCGGTGACTCTTCGGCTGGGGGCATGATACCGATGTCCTCCTCAGAGCTCGAATCTACAAGGAGGCTTCCCGCCGGAGGAGTAGGGGGGACTGGATCTGTGACGGAAATTGAGATAGTGCCACCCGCTGGTACTATCCTAGCAGGTGTTGAGCTATGCGCCGTCGCGCTGCCACCGGCGCTACCACTGTGTCCCGCAGCTTCTATTTCAGCGCTGATTTCAGCCAAAATTTCCTCTTCTCGAGTCGCTTGGGCTTGGCTGGGGGCATCCGCAGCTTGCATCGAAGAACTTGAGGTCGGCAGGGGATCACTAACGATGATAAACTGTAAGTCCGTAGAAAAACCGCCCTGTTCACCGAGCAGCTCGCTCACCATCTGTTCCTCGAGAGATAACCCACTCCCCTGTGTCGCCTCGATCGACACCGCAGTTACAGCAATAGCCTCGGTAGCGATGGCCTTATCCCTTTGGCTTGATTCTTGAGCCGCGGCTGTCGGCACAACCTCCGTCACTAAGCAAAAACAATAAGTTATTAGTAACCTCTTCAAAACAAACTCTTTATTTAGAGAACACTTGAGATAATTTCGAAATACCTTCTCCAGTTTGACTCGCAGACGGCTGAACGACCTCGGGAGTGTGCTCGTGGATGGGAGATAAGTGCGGCCGCTCCGGGTCGTAAGCAGGAACAGGTGGCAAGCTGACCGCGGACACAGGCACTGACAAAGGCGATGTGGTGACTTCAATGACATCCGCATGGTGCTCAACACCCGATCCCTCTCCAACTTCCAGGGAATGACCACCCATCATCTCCTTCTCATGAGCAATGATAGCATCGTGAAGGACCTTCTTTTCATCCTCAGTTAATAACCGGTTCTCAAGCTCGAATCGGTCAACCGATTCGCCCGGATGCGCTTCCCCCTCTTCCTCGACCAATCGCTCCCAAGTGCTGCGAAGGTGAACGGGATAATCTTGAAGCCAGGCTAAATTTCGGTGTTTTAACACGTTGGCGTTATAAGTTATAAGCAGATCTTCGATATCGGCCTCTAGCCTGGCCTCTGCTCGTTGAACTTTCTCCTCCACCTCTATCTCGACCGCTTGAACTTTCGCCACCGCGGCATCCCTTTCGGTGCGAAGAATCACAGCTTGTTCGCACGCCTCCTGAGCTGCACTATTCGCATCATCCCTTTCCTTGGCAATTTCAGCAAATTTTGACTTAAGCTCATTCAACTCCTTCAGGGCAGCGTCCCTCTCTGCAGTAACCAATGTGTTTCGATGACCCATGTCCTCAACCGTGGCGTAGTGTTCGTGTTTCATCCTATCCATGATTGCCTGGGCTTCATCGGCTTTTTTAGTGGCCTCTATTTCAGATTTACGGGATGATTCAGCCTCAGTATTCAGCACTTGAATGATGCGATCTTTTTGTGCTAACTCGGCTTGCAATTTTTCAATGGTGGCCGCCCGTTCGAAGGCCAGCGCCGACGCTTTTTCAGCTGCCTTATACCACACCTTATACTGTGCATAGAAGTCGTGCACATAATCAAGCGCCCACCGCTCGGCCTCCGGTGGGATTCTTTTCAAGTTCGGAGGAAAGACATAATTGTCAAAGCAGATATTCGGGAATTCTCTCTTCAGCTGCGCAAGCCTAATCGCTCCTTCTCCCGTAATTTCAATAGGAGGTTCCTCCGTAACTGTCGGCGCCGACACCTCAGATCTAGAAGCTTGAGAAACCGACACATGTCGAGAAGAATCACGAGGGACGCGAACGGGAGGTTGTACGGGATCTCTGGAAGGAGGAGGGGTGCGCGATCGCGATCGACGCCTATGGCCCTTGTCCAAATCGTATCTCTCATGACTAGAATATCCGGAACGTCCCTGGTCATGATACCCGGAGCGTCCCTGATCATAGTCTCTATCCCCCTCTCGCCTGCGCGAATCATAATAAGAAGACTTGCGCGCATGTCAAAGACTCCCAAGCATTGAGCCTCGTTTAGACATAGTATCTGCAAAAGCAAAGTAAAATCGAATTAGTCACTCTTCGAATCAGGTAGTTTACAATCAAAGGTCATGCAGTGTCGTGAAGTGTGTGTGAATATGCATTCCCCCCGACCAACCAGAAATGTCGACCTCGCTAGTAATAAGAGGCTCGCTCAATTCTAGATTACGATGGAACTCCTACAACCCGGCATCATGTTGAAAAGACACGTCTTCCGGGATTGGAAGGTCGGCAAGCCCTTCGTAGAGACTTTCAGTACGCGGAGGAGACATCTCAGAGATTCTAACTCCGGAAGAGGGCCGGGCAATGACAACCGACTTCCGTCTCCCCCGCTTAGTTGGCTTAACCATGGAAGCCTTGCCTTTTTTCAGCTCCGCAACATCCGAAGCCACGTCCGTAGGCTCAGTCAGTGGCTCATCATCAGTGTGAGTTCTTTCAGAATCAGCCTCCTCGGCTATGACAACTTCGGGCTCCTTATGTTTGACTCGTTTCTTAGGAACGATCCTTTGTGCCACCTCAAATCTTATACTCTGCCTTTGTTCAATCAGCCCATAAGTCCGGAGATTCCTATCGGTCAAAAGCAACTCGATGTCCCTATCTTCGCTCGGGGCTTCTCGAAGTACTCGCACCATCTCCTTAAACTCTTCACCTTCGGGTCGCGGGATCGTTGCTGTAAAAGGAAAAAATTAATATAAGTTCCACTTCGGCAGCAATTGTCGTAGTAACTATTTAAGAACTCGGTTATACTCACGTCTGAATAACCATCGTCGAGCAAAGCCTGGAGGGCACCTGACATAAAACCATTCTGTCCTATAGTAACTCAGCCTTGTCCAGGATCCGGTGACCACTTGACAATTTCTCACCGCCTCCAGAAATGTGAAAGAAGGATAATCACCACGAGTTTTGAAGTTGAACAAGTATCTAATTTCGATTGGAAGCGGCGGTCGATGGAGACATTCCATAAATGCAATGAACAAGCTATTGATCGACGCATATCCGTTCGGATGCAACTGAGATGGGGCGATCCTCAAAAACGACAATACTTCTCTTATATACTCGTTGAACGGGGGAAGTGTCCCGGCCGCACACGCGTGGCGATTAAATGCTGTATACCCTTCTGGCGGATTATGTGGTCTATCATTCGGCCCCGGCAGTAATACATCGTCCAGTGACAAGCCGTGCCTCAAACAAATTCTTCCCAACATGTCTTCAGAGATATTCGATGGAACGGAATCCGATGGATTGGCAATGAACGACGCATCAGGAAGTTCGTCCGGAGCCGGACCGATGATCTCAGGATCTATATCCGGAACTTCTAGCCTCGGAGGGGCTGTACCTTGAATCTCCTGCTGCTGTGAACTTGAAGATTCCATAACTAACTAACTCATGAGAAACCATCGTTAGACGACAAAGAACCCGTGTGTTCCCCAGTGTAAAGTGTATGAATGTGTGTGGTACCGTGCCATGCATTGCTTGAACAAATGTTGCAGAGTTAAAGTGAACATTCAAACGACAAAGCTACGAAGTTCAGCTATAATGACCGTCATCGCTGACCGTCATCACTAAATCGTTTATATGATGGAAGTCAGTTCGAATAAAAGTTGTTACAGTTCCATCGACGAGCTTCAAAGGGCAGTCAAGTATGCAGTTCAATATTCAAGTCCAAATATGCAGGGATGAAGCTCGTCGGAGTTATATTTAGAAAAATTTTCAAATTTTGGAGTCCATCATATAGGGTTCGAAACCATCACAGAGGCTTCGTTCGAACCCAACCGAACAGCTCTTCCTTCGAACCCATCCAAACTTCTTTCGAACCCACGCGTTCGAAACCATCATGACATTGCTTCGAACCCATGCGTTCGAACCATCCTGACATCGCTTCGAAACCATACAGTTGGGCGCGTTTCGAACCGATAGCCAAATGACAAGTTCGAACCGATGCCAAAACCCTTAACTTGACATCGGTCGCTTTTGAAACGATCCGCTTCGTATCGATACGAAGTTGCCGACTTCGAAGCGACAGCCTATGGTTTCGAATCCATCGATTCGAATGGATCCCTCGAATCCCCCAATCAGTGTGAACTACGCGTCCCAGCGAAGACAGTCCAGGGATCGATTCAAAACCCAATGGAAACATACCACCGTCATCACTTCGAACTCGAGCCCACACATCGATTCGAATCCCTCCCAAACCAGATCTGGTTTTGCCAATCTCGAAGCTATGCAATCGATGAAGAAAAATGGGTTCAAAATAACTTCGTCGCTTGAATCCGAAGCTAATTACCTAGTTTAAACAATGGATTCGAGAGATTTAAGTCTTAAATCTTGATGGATTCGAAAACACGACGCAGTATTTTCTCCTTAGAAGCTTCGAAGCGATGAAGAACGCAGTGAAAATGTAAAAAGTGAAAATGGGGCAGGTCCACTGCTATTTATATGGAGGGTTGGTGATGACCGGGACGGTTCGAGTTCCGGTGAAATTGACCGAGTACAACAGGTCAGAGGGCAGAATGGTTTCGAAACCTATCTTCGAACCCAAATTCTTGAAGCTCCATTGTGTGAAGCACACAGACCACTGCCGCGAATGATAGTTTCGTACCCATCCAAGTCATCGGTTCGAAGATCAGTTTCGAACCTACCGAAACGAACTACTTGTTCGAAACCATCCTCTCACATCGGTTCGAATGCTAGTTTCGAACCCATCATGACACGAGTATACTCCGTTGGGTCGAATGTCAACTTCGAATCCATCCATGCTCCAACGCATCGAGTCGAAGTCTCATATTCACACGACCCATCATTGCACAGGCATATTGCGTCCATACAAAATTGAACTTCGAACCCATCAATGCTCAAGTGCATCGGTTCAAAACATTACACTTGCGCAATTCAAATTCAATTTCTTCAACCTTCAATGTCGGTTCAGGAGAGGATCGATACGAAGGAACTTTTCAAAACAATCGTCAAGCGTTGTTTCAAACTCAAATTTCAAAAATCGATTCAGGAGAGAATCGATACGCAATTCTATAGCAGACAAAACTGACAACAACTCGCGGACGCACGACGTTAACAAGGATCATATTAACATACGTGCATACATGTCGGACTAACGTTCGATTTTGAATATTCACAGGGATCAAACACTCATCCTATTACAAATGCGACAGCCAACGGCTAAGCACTATTATACAGCAGTCAATCATATTAACGCAGGGTTACAGCAGTACAGCATACGAGTTTCAACAAAAAAGAGAACAATGATTGTTCAGAGAGAAATGGCAGCTATTCAAAGCACGTCATGTTCCCACAAGACGTACTTTGGGGGGCAAAATGTTATCCCGCTTTTTGGCAAAGCCGCGATACCAAAAGATTGATCGAAAAACGAAGGACAGTTCGTCTCAGAGGTTGATCGTACTTCCTTTAGCCACGGATATCACTGAATTTTATCCGAGTCCAGAATGAGCCACAATTGATAGGACACGGCAAGAAAGGCTACAAGAGTCAGCATTTCAAATTTTAGGTCAATCCGAGGTCGTATGCTCAAGTTATGATGGATTCAAGTTGAGAAAGATGGACGTTGCTCTGTTCGAAACCATGACCTTACCTATGTTCGAACCCATCTGGTTCGAACCCAAGAAGTGAGGCAGCGCCTCGAATCCATGCACATATACCAAAGTTCGAATCGATGAGTTCGTATCCATCGGATCGACTCCACTTCGAACCCAACTAGTTCGAACCCACCATTTTTGAATCGACAAGAAGGGGCGACGTTCGAATCCATCAGCTAGAACCTCGCTTCGACTCCATCCTTCGAATCTACCAGACAAGCATGCTTCGAAACCATCGATATGCTTCGTTCGAACCCATCCCTGGAATCATGTTCGAACCCATCACAGTGCCATCTTCGAACCCATCACAGAGTCGTGTTCGAACCCATCCCTGATGCCATGTTCGAACCCATCCTGTGCTGCCTTATTCGAACCCACTGGGTCAACCCACGTGTCTTCCATCGGTTCGAAATCACCGAGATACACGGAGTCGAAGCGGTCAACACGGAGAGAAGTCCGGATCGATTCGAAACTTGCGCTCCACGTCACCACGAGGTCGCGTGCCACACTGGTTTCGAAACCATCGTTTCGAGTAACAGGGGTTCGAACCAAACAGCCTTGCCGTGAAGTCTATTTCGAACCCAACATATCTCCTAACCTACTGATCCAAATGCAATGAAATTTTCACAGATGCTTGCATACATGCTGAAGAATGTCCACGCCAAATTTCACCTCGATTGGATGAATTCTTGATCGGTTCAAATGGAGTTCGAACCGATGCCAAAGTGGGCCCAAACTTCCCGAGACCGTACGTGTGGGCCCCCTCACGTGCCAGAAGTGGTCTCCCGAGTTTTCAGCGAGATACCAGCAGCCTACACCTATAAATAGAGCTCCAGGGCCAACAGAAAAGGGACTTCGGGATCTGATTACTCTAAAGCGTCCAGACTCTGCCGGATTGACATCTCCATCATAATTTCGCTATTGATTTCGAATTTCCAGTTGTAACTTGCTGTGGATCGCTGTAACAACTTGTAAACATTGAAAGATAATCAATAAAACATCAAAAAACTTCACAGTGGACGTAAGCGACACGCCGAACCACTATAAATCGCTTGTCTACGCATTTTCCTTTACTGTTGATTGGAGTTTTTGTTAGATAATATTCATATTCAGTTCATACTATTGATTGTTATCTCTTCAACGACTCCCGAAGAGTGTTGTGACCAATTTTGGTGCAAACATCTATAGTATTATATCCATAATGGGACAACTCATCAAACTTAGCATCATACTCAACAACCGACATCTCTCCCTGCTCCAGATCCAAAAACTTCCTCTGTAGCACTGATTTAGTAACGTCAAACATTAACCTTTGCTCAAATCTCCTTCAAAAATCAGCCCAAGTCAATTCCTCATCCGAAACTCCAACAGTGACACTGTTCCACCAATGAAGTGTTAACCCTTGCAACTGCCTAGATGCCGACCTTCTTTTCTGCTCACCATCTAAACCCAAATCATCAAATATTCTCTCATAATGCCACATCCAATTTTCTACCTCTATGGCATTCTCCGTCCCTATAAATGGCCTTCCACCAAGACTAGTGTAATCTCTGCTCATCTTAGCATAGTTATTCCCAATTAGAGCCACATGATTACCTCCTCCAACATTACCAGCAACTCCAGCAGCAGCTCCTACTTGCATCATATTTACAAAGAATTGATACATCACCCCCATATCTTATGGTGGATTTCCAGCACCCACATTGGCATCAGCATTTTCTTCGTATTAGCATGTCGACTTTGGTTCCACCTAGTATTAGGTCGAACATTTTTGTTGGTTGTGGTGCTTCCTCCACCGAGATTTCCTCTTCCATTTCCTGATTCCATATCTTCTTTCTCGTAAATCTACATAGGAGCCTTAGTAAGATACAGAAGAACGGTCTAAGAGAGAGAGAGGGGAATATGTACTTATATATATATATCAAATATAAATACGTTACAATAGCATTAACCCAAACCCAATCTTATTTTCAGATTAATTTGATTATGTTTAAAAATCTTTTAGGTTTAAATTCCTTTTAAGTTTCACAAACCTATGATCTGATACCAACTCGTAGCATCCCCTACTTGAAGGCCCAAAACCAGCGGCTACAGATGTTGTAGTCATCCATAATTATTAATCATTGGCGACCAAATACGGTAATGTTAGATACATTGATATAACAGAAACACATGGATATGGAAAAAATTTAAAATCCACAAATAACTTTCTTATTCCATTTCAAAGCATTTAATATTCATTACATAATCCCAAAACGAGAACCATGTTAGGAGAAAATATACTTATTACAGCATACGCCAAGAGCGACATATGAAGATGCCCTCATGGATGATCAAAGTATATATAGGAAATTAAAAAACTTTTCCTTTACAACAACAACATAGTGGAATTAAAAATAAAAGAGAACTCTAAGTAGCTATCATGCCTCCTGCACGTCCCCGAAAGCTTATTCATCCAGAGAAGTACCTGAAATCCTCAACTCTCATACTACTCAAAATCAATTAAGTATCCGAGAGTTTAAGGGGAAAACATAAACTTCGAGTCAAACATAAAGCTTGGTATGAATAATAATCTACCATCTCAAACCATTTAGATATCTAGTGAGACCATGCCACTTAGCGGAATGAGTTTTCCTCACTTCCTAAAACCTTTATAAAACCATATACTGTGCTCCTACATCCACAATGGTTAAAACATCTCAAAATAATATGATGATATGCAAAACAAGTAAATCAATTTTGGATTACCTATCCCTATTCATTTTGACTATCTGTCTCAGTTATAGTTTCTAGGGTCATTATTAATCTATTAGTTTTCATGGGCTTACTAACAATCTGTTTAATGTTTATGGACTCCCTATCCAGTTTCATAGTTTTCATGGGATCACTAAGAACCTAGCCCCTGTCAATATCTTTACTGTTCCATGGGTTCTCCTTGAACCTATTGGTAACTCCAATATTTTTTCTCTTATCCTTGTTTTCATGGGTTGACTAGGGACCTATTGACTTCTGTCATTATCTTAATCTGAATATAGTTTTTATGTGTTCGCTACAAACCTATTGGCCTCTACCAATATCAAATCATAGTTTTCATAGGCTTATTATGAACCTGTCATCCTAACATCTTCGTTTATACGTAGTTTTCATGGATTTACTATTAATCTATTGGCCTTTGTCAATATCTTTTTCTATACATAGTTTTCAATGGCTTACTATGAACCTATTGGCCCCTGACAATATCTTCTTTTAATATTTTAGCATCTTATACTTTGACCTTTCCGACCTCCTGGATGCAATTGTACTCATTCAGGAGTTAATTTAATTTATATTCACTACCGTGTTGATTTAACTGGTTATTCTGCCCTTCCCGAAATTACAGTTGTGGATCCATTACAATGTGAATATATTCAAATACATATATAAAGAAGCAAACATACTAATATCAATCCATGTGCTTTAATAATCTAGAAATCGTTTTATAGAAAACTTGGTTAATCCCTTTAACCCATTAATCAAGGAAAACTTCTTCAAAATTCCTTTTCAAAACACTTTATTTTTGCCGTGGTTTTCCTTTAAAATGAGATTGGGTTATTTGTTTTGAAAACTAAGGCTTTTGAAACCTTAAAACATTACTTTCAAAACCTTTGGAAACCTCCTTCGAAAGCATAGAAAGCATAGAAAACTTCTTTTCAAAACATCACATATAAACCTTTCGAAGCTCTTTAAATCATCTCTTTTGAAACCAAAATATACCTTTCGAAAGTTTCAAAACATTACTAAATAATCCTTTGAACATAGCTTCGAAACCAATGAAAGTACCGCTTTCTAAACCATTGGGTTTGCTCAAAAACATCTTTTGGGTCAAAGTGAATATATACGAAACTATCCCTTTCGAAACCTTAATTCTTCATATAAAATTGTTTGGGGAAAGCTTGATTACATCGACAACATCCTTTCAAAAGCTTCAAAACGTTTAAGTAAAACATTGAAGCACAACATCAAAAACCTCTTTCAAAGGCATTGCCTTCGAAACCCTTGAGCCCTTTCAAAAGCATTTTGAAAGTAGCTTAACATAAGTTTAAACAAAGGCTACCCTTCAAAAGCATTGACTTCGGTACTCTTGAAAGACAAAAGAACGGCAACAAGGCTTCGACTAGGTCGGAACTACCGTTTTCGAAAGCATTGTTTTATAAACAAGGGAACTCTTTCGAATGATCTATTTTTAAACAAAGAAAGGCAGCAATAGGTTTGAAAGCAACAGGGTATTGACTTGGTCGAAAGCACCCTTCAAAAACAAGGTAGGCACATATCTTTTAGAAGTAAACAATGGTTTCGACTCTATCGAAAGCAATGCTTTCGACACCCTTTCTTTCGTCCTTCACCAATCCACTTTGTACCAATCTCACTGATACCATGTGTATTGGTTTCGGCTTTAGTAGGTTTCGGCTTTTGACTGAGTCAAGGCAGAGGCATTGGAGTCGAAAGGCGCTTTAAAAAGAGGCAAAACCGGCTTTTCTAGGTATAAATAATTTATTACTAATTAAAGCAAATACTTTCTAACTAATCTGCCCACATGTAAACATGTGATTGGTTGCCCCAACTTTTCAAATTATTTACAAAATAACTGCACCTTAATTTCAGATCTAAACCAAGATTAATTCATAAAATAAGTCCATCCATTAAGTAAAACAATTAAATCATTTAGGTCCGCCTTTTAAAATAATTTAATTCTCATAGAAAATCACTTAAGAAAAATCCCCAAAAATTATAGAAATTCACTTTTAATATGTTATCTAACACATCTAAATTTTAGACCCAAATTCTTAATATAATTTCTGAAATAAATTTCTAACCCAATTAACTATATTTTCCTTTGAAAATTCATAATAATCTTTCCATAGCTTGGAAAATTATCAAAATTAAAGCCCAACTTCAAAATCATGTTTTACATGGCATAAAATTTTTCCATGGCATTCAGTGATCATTTACAATTAGTTTTTCCCTAAAACCGTACAAACCCTTATTTAAATATTTTGATTTAAATCAAACACATTCTAATTCAAGCATACCATCATCCAAAACATCCTAAAAAAGAATTTAATCTTAAATCCAAGAACATATGATCATAAAAAATAGAGATGGTATAAATTATTATTCACCTTGGATATGATAGAGAATTTGGATTGAGATTGAGATTTATTCCCCTTTGCTTTAATTCCTTAGCTTTAGATTTAGTTTTCTCCACTTTTCTTTCTAGCAATGGCCGGCTCCTCTTTGATTTATGTTTGTATTTTGTTTTTGCAAAATGATGTGGATGGGGAATGAAACTTGAATGGTGTAAGGAATGAGAATATATATATAAGGGTAAGGGGTTATGTGCCGCCATTTCCCAATATACCCTTGTGCGGATTAGTTTGCTTGTAAACCATTCTTAAGCCCATTTATTTAAATAAGCTCGACCCTTAGTTTTATTTTCAAATCTCAATCCCCTTATCTCACTATTTATTTATATTATTATATTTAATTTATCTAATTAAATCTCTTGATTAATGTTATTAAAATTAGGTGTGTTACACTAATCAAGGAACCTGATCAAAATCTGCACACAAGAAGTCAAGCGATCCATATTAGTTTGAAAGTGAAATCTAGGTGATTGATCAAAATTATTATTTTATATGGATGACATATGTACATCGTACGGGCTTTAGCATAATTATATGTTATATTTTTTGGCTTATGGAGTGTTTGCAAATGACTCTTTGAATTGTTTGAGATAGCATAAAAAATGGACCCAAGTAATAACTTGAGATTGTTGAGCGAAAGGTAAACTTAGTAATTTATTTATTATCCTTATGTGGTGGGAAGGTTTCTAAATATGGGCAAACCAAGAGCTTTGTTTGCTAGTAGTTATAATGCTATTAAGAATTGATGTGCGATTGTTTAAATGGTCGCCCGTGTTGGAATTTCGAGCATGAAATATTCTTAGTGTGGAAGAATGTAATAACCTGGAATTTCGAACACTTCATATTTAAATATTAAATTATTTAAATATTTGAATCTTAGATTTAATATGATTAAATTAATTAATAACATTGTTAACCCTGTTTTTGATAATAACTAATGAAAAATCATTTTTGAAATTTGTTTACAAAATAAATAGTTCAAAGGAAGATCGATAATGTGACTAAAAATCATTTCACTAATAAACAACCTCAAAAGGTATTATTATATACCACATATATTTCTTGAGTTTCACATACCAGATTTTTATCTAACTTGAGGTTTTATTTTTCCCTTATCTCCATGGATGCTCTTTCGAGCAGTCTGAGAAAGGCATGTTTTCATTAATATTCATTAGGCTTTTGGAGAGAAGTTGGATGTTTACCTACCGTAGTATTCTTATTTCTAGTACATTACTTTATGTGTGTGTGTCTACAATTATAAGGATAACTGTTCAGGCTAATGATAGTACTTTGGTTAGTAACTACGAAATTATATGTATATTAGAGTAGCTTTATGTATTATCTTTTGATACTATATCTAATCATTCCGTATGTAGGAATGTAATGGCTTTGTTCTCCTTTTTCTTGTTCCTTTTCTTTTCTTCTTTTTCTTTAACCTAACGTTCTGCCTTTCTGGCCTTTGTATGTTCGTTATGTGAATACCGTGTACGTATTAGTGTCGATATTCTGGGGTCGAAAAGGAATTTGTTACATCGTGGTATCAAAGCAGAAGGTTAAGCAAGATCCTAGGCTTTGGTTGGTTATGACTCATTAAGAGATAGGGTAATGGATTGCCTAGCATTAGTTGAGTGTATTATATATATGAGAGCTATATGTATATGTTATATACTAGTAATACATATAAACATAAGCTATTAGTAAGTTGATTCATGTAGGGATCAATGATGTCCATTTATCCTACATTTATTAGTTTAATCTTGTGCGGCCAGTTTGTGAGCTTTGATTTTTGTTTGTTGATTGTTCTTTTGTTATTAACCAATTTATAAGTAATCTACCTTTCTACAACATGGGTAGGATAGATGATGTGACGACCCGGAATTTTTGAGCATTTGAAATTGGAATATTTAATTGATTTTTAAATATTTAAAGGTTAATTTTAACTTGAATTCAAATATCAGTATTTGTTTGATAGTTAAAGTTTTGAATTTGATAATTTGAAAATGATAGTTAAAGTTTTGAATTTGATAATTTGAAAATTGGGTAAGATGTTGAATTTGGAGTTCTAAGCCTGTTAAAAATAATTTGAAGGCTTGTAAAATTTATATTGATAGTACTGAAGATAATAGAAGTTGTAAAATTGAAATTAACAGTGGTTTGTTCAGTTTTAAAATTTTATAGTTTAAATTGAATTTAAAAATGGCCTTCCGAAGCACACTCTCAGAATTTGACGAAACCAGTTCCATTGGATCCGTAATATTGAATTATTATCGGATTTCAATTTTCGTAGTGTTTGGAGTTGTTGTGCGAGCATACGACATATAAACGCGCTTAAATCTATATCGAAAATTCGGGTCGATTTAAATTTAAGCTCGAATCAAATTAAGACATTGTTTAAACAGTCAAATCCTTTCACGTCAAGACTTTTCCATTTCTTTTCAAGGCATTATAGTAAGTTTTTCCAGCACTAAGTCCTTCTTTTCTTTCCTTTTCAGTTTAAAAATCACGGCAACAAAATCGTGTAATGCACACTTCCTTTGGCTTACCAAACACGATTCTTTATCCATCTTCTCGAAGCCAAAATCGAGCCCCTCTAAGTCAATTCGCGAACCCTTATTCTCATTGAATCGAACGAATATCAAAAAAAATTGAATAATGGTCGCTTGCCATTTCTTTCCGAACGAATCAAATTAAAAAAATGGCGACTTATATGCGAATCAAATCGCCCCATCGCGTGCGAATTGGAGTGGTTTGAAATCAGTGTCACTGGCTAGGGGTCGCATGCGCGGCGCTTGGGTTTTGGGAGGAGGCCGGCATCGCATCTCGAAGTCGCGACATGGGAGGGGTTCTAGGGGTAGTGAAGCAAGGCAAATGGAAGGGGACAGTGCGTTCGAGCGAAGCGTGTGCACGCGAGGTAGAATAGCGGCCGAGATTTGAGGGTTTCACGATATCGAGGAGGTCGGGTTCAAGCCGTGTTCTGGCGACGAGATGAATTCGGGTAGTAGCCTTGGGCGAGATTTTAGGCGTCGCAATCGGGTTGGTGGCTGTGATTGTTTTCCTGGAACGAATTGATAAGGTAATTGATTTAACATTTGAATTATTTACTTGTGTTAAAACTTTTAATAAAGTCTGTGATTTGCATCTCGTTCATCAGAGAAAAGTACAGTAATTTAATTTCGGTTATTTCTTTAATTAGAGAAATGTAAATCAGGGTAGCAGAATTATTAATTACTCTGTTGTTTTAACTGCTAAATTGATTAGCCTAATGAATAATAATTAGTATAAACTATTTAAATAAGTAATAAAAAAAGAAGAAGAAGAAAACAAGTAGTTTTTGTTTTCCTGTTCGAGTAGGTAACTTGACTTTAAACACTTGTATTTAATATTACTTAACTTTAAAACTTAGACTTTAATTCATTTAATTTATTATTTCATCTAACAATAAAGTACTTTCAAAATCTTGGGAAGGCAATGAATTTAAATTTAAAATAAGAATATTAATGGTAGTTTAAATTTATGGAAAATGTTAATAAAATGTATAATGCTTGTACAAGGTCCAAATCATGAAGAAATCCAGCCGAGATGGAAATTGGGTTGCAAATTTAAAGGTGAGTTAATCTCACTCAGCTGAATTTTAGTTTAAATTTAAATAGTCAAATTTAAACAATTGATTGATTAATTTGATTTGGTGTGTTATATATAGTAGTATATAGTATATCTTGGAATGTTTGATTTTCCGCATTAAATAGCGGATGATTTTATATTTAAAACCCATATACCGTGATATTCCACCTCGAAGTTGAATTGGTATTTTATGTTGTGCTAACGTTTGTGGATGCAGGGAAACATGCTGGAAGGATCCAACTGGATTCCTCAACATTTATTTAAATTATCTAATATTCTCTGTCATGATTATTTTATATTCTGTGATGAATATTATTGATAATTGGAATACTGGATGTTATGGTTTACCTGAATATATTCTGGTAAACTAAGTTATCAAGATATATATAATTGGATTTTTGGAAATAAAATGAAGAGAATTTGTAAGTGAAATAATTATAGAGAATTTAAATAAATTAAGAATGAATTGGATAAGAATAATAGTAGTTTTAAATTCAAATAAATAAATTCCGTATATGAAAAGGAAATTTTGAATAAACAGAAAGTTAATGAATTTTAAACTTTAGTGTTATTACTTAAAAGAACAAAGCTTTTATTTTAATTTAAGATTTAAATTTTGAAACGAATAAAGAGGAAATTGGGAAAATCTGGAATTTGTATATTTCTGTTAAAAGATTTAAAATCAAACGGAAAATAATAATAATAACAATAAAGTCCATAATTAACGAATTTTGAAATGAATTGAGTAAGTAAAGAAATTTATTTCAAATGGAATAAATTGGAAATCAATTTGGAAAATAGATTTAAGTGATTGAAATAGGAAATTCTCCTTGGATAGCCAAGTACGTTTTCAAAGTAAATTTTTAAATATAAGTTAAAGGTTTTTAAGTTGTTTTAAAAAGCAAGTTTTGGAAAATTGATTATTTCTAAATATTTAAATTCTAAAAGTAAGTATTTCCTTTTAATCTATTATGGTAGTAATTATTTAAAGAGTGACTTAGTATTTTGTTTTTAAAAGTGAAAATCTAGTTTCATATTTTATTAAGCAACCTTATTCTCAACTATTCATATAGTATGTATTTTTAACAAATTATTGAAGTAGTTTTAACTTGAATGTTTTAAAGTATATTTCAAAGTGAAGTGTTTTAAAATATTTTTGAAAAGAAATCTAGTTTGTGCTTGGTGATTTCAGTGGAGATAGAAAATATTTGGAAAAGTTTATTCTGAAAAGAAAGATGGTTTGAAACTGTTTTCAAAGGGTTAAAAGTGAAAATATATCTTGTGAAGATATTTTGAGATAAATAAATAATTTGGGAAATTATTTATTGTTGGATGGATGTTTGTGAATGTTAATTGATAGTTAAATAACCGACTATCAATATTGGACAAATGCGTCGATCGTTTCGAAGAGAGCGGGATCGAGATTTATTTCTCGAAAACCACTTCGATCCGGTTTGTACGTTTTCATGGAAAAACGAGTTTGGATTCGAAGATGGAGCATTGAAGTGCAAGGGCTAGTCGCTACTGAGGATATTTCCAAAATGGATGTAGTAGGAATAGTGCCTTCAGTTCCGTTCGAACCCGGGACGGACTTGTATGGATGAATGCTTTCGGAACATCGTCAGGTAGACGATGGGCATTCTAAGGGATTTGTTCTAAAAAGGTAACGCTTAGGCTCAAGCCTCATCAACCGGGAATGACTGAAAATCAGAGGTTATGCAGTAAGGCTTCGTGGGTAGCCCCCACTTGAGGGCGAGGTCATCCATGTCTAGATGTCCCTTTTTATTTCGGCTTAGTGAGCGGTTGCTGATCCCAACTGCGGTGTGATCTTGCTCGGAACTGTCCAGTAAGGGATGGTTCCGGCCTTGTGTTGCAGGGGGCTTAGGGTGGGTCCTCGCTGATCTAGACCAGGTACTGTGACAGGTGGTACCCCAGTGCCTAGTCATTAGTTGGAAATCCATTTTCACTGCGCGCCCGTACGGTTTTGATTATGCCCAACTATTGCTGAAACGTGAGATGCACGCATTTCAGCTAGATTCTTTTTTACTTTCTATAGACACTATTATAATATCAGAGGATTTAATATAAAAAGTGTTTTAACTATCGTAAAGTAAAAACCCGACATGTTTATTTGTGGCGTGGTCTTACGAGATGCTTTTGTTTTCAATGGATTTTTGAAACTTTAATAATCAATTGGGTGTGATTTTCTCACGCTGGTATTCCAGACTGACTCGGGTGTTATTTAACTATAATGCTCGGGTCAGACCGAGTATTATAGGATACATGATTTGATGCTGTGGAGCTCAGGAGACGAGCTGGATGACGATGCGTATTTTCGTATTTATTTTATATATATTCCGTTGTGATGATTAGCTGTATATCCAGTTGTATGTTATTGATGTTGAACTGTAATTGATGTACTCTGATGATGTAATATATAAACAGACATATTGGATTTTTCGTAAAGATCATTTATTATCTATTATATTTTATTCCGCTGCGATGGTTAGATTCTGATGTTGTTTCCTATTCTCTTCTTCTACCTCTTCTTCTTTAATCCGAATGGTTCGCATTTCTGTTCAACTTGAGTTGATTGATGTAGAATAGTGTTGACTCAAGGGGTACGGATTTGCGGGTCGTTACACTTGGTATCAGAGCTTAGGTTGGTGATAACCTTGGCTCTGGTGGGAAATTACTCAAATAGAGTCCGTAGTACTCTAGAATGAGTTTGAGCGTATTCATATATATGAGAGCGTATTTGTTAGTGAATATAAATTATTTTAATATTGTGTTGATTGGTTTATTGAGTGGCATATGAACCTTCGTCGACATAGTCTGGACAACTGTATCGAAGGGGTTTCTAAACACTTGAATAGAACAGTTTGACACGGTATTGTTTTAAATATGGATGAATGAAATAATTTTACCCAAAAATATATTTTGATATAAAAAAAGTTTTTGTAAACTATTTTAGCTAAAATATGGTTGCTTGGATGTTAGGAAGAATAATATTAAATTATTATCATTGTTGAGTAAAAATTTAACTAGAAATTTAAAATATAACCAAAGATTAAGGAAATAAATTCATTTATAAAATGAAATTTATAAATATGAAATATAAATGTGATTCATAAATTTAAATATGAACAAATGGAGATTTATATTAAAGAACTATAGTTAAAATTGATTTAAGCAAGATTTGGAAATTTAAATCCCGGAGATTTGGAAGTATTTTGAAGATAAATAATAGCATTGTTATTTTGGGGCATTGCTGAAAGGAAATTGTTTTTAATAAAATTTTGAGAAGGGATATAACATTGAACTCACTTCAGTCGCTGGAAAATAACTTCGGTGATGACTGCAGCATCATGGATGTTCATTTTCGAGTTTCTAAGTGACAGATTGTTGCCAAATTGATTTGTTCAGGAAAACCTGTTTGTTTTTGAAATTTCAAAGGAAATTTGTTGGAAATAAAAACCAGAATTGGTTTAAATTTTTTGAGAAGTGTGATTTTGAGATGTTGGGAATTTCAAAATGATTTGAAACCAAAGCCGGGTGTTTAAAAATCCTGATGAGAAAGGTTGTAAGTTTATAAATTGAGATGATTTTTAAATCAGAAAGGAAATATGAGCTTTGAATGATGGAATGTAAATTTAAAGTCAAAGGTTAAAAATGAAATTAACTGGGATTGGGGAATAAAAATTTGACTGGATTGAAATTATTGAATAAGCTAAAAATAATATCCAGTTGTATTCGAATTAAGAGAAATCGAATTGAGTTAAATAAATCTGAGTTAAAATAAAATTGAATTAGAATAAAAATTCAGTTGAGTTATTAAATGGAATTAGATGCTTACCTGGATAAATGGAAGTAAGTTGGATAAGAAATAAGTTGGAATAAATAAATTAGAATAACTTGTAAAAGAATTAGAAATCCATGGAATAAAAATATGGTTGGGTTATAAATAAGCGTAAGGCTTGAGTTAAAAATAAAAGAAGAATATATTCGAGCCTAGGATGAATGGAAATGTGTGGACTAATAAGTTATGACTTATAAAATTGGAAAAAAAATGAAATACAAAACCCAAAATAAATATTGTTTGATGATTTGAAAAAAAACAAAACAAAAATCCAAACTTGAATTATAAAATAAATTTGAACTTAAGAAAATTAAATGAAGAGATTTTGAGATTTAAATTTAAGGATTGGATTATAAATACGGGGAGAACTAGTTAGATAATAAATTAGTTAATGAAATATGTAAATGGAACCTAATGTAGTTAAATTGAAGCTGAGTTGGTGAGTTAATATTGAAGTTTGGAAATAAAACTCAAGTTATAAATAAAATTCGACTTGAATCATTAGTGAAGAAAGTATAATTGAAAGTGGCATTGTAATTAATTAAATGAATTGAGAATGAAATTGAATTGTAAGTTAATAAAATTGGATGGTAAATTAAAAGTGAATGGTAGAATCAGAACTTGAGTTATTAATTAAAATTCGACTTGAAGTGTTAACAAATTAAATGTAATTGAAACTTTTGCCAAATTAAAAGAAATTGGATTAAGATAGTAATGGTTTGAATTGCAAATGAAATCCAAATAAGTAGAAATAAATTGGAAATGGCCTTGTAATCAATTGAATGAGCTGAATCTGAAAGGTTAAATTTTTTAATAACTACTCAAATGAAATTGTAGATTTAGAACGAGATTTGATTGAGATGGAAGTAAGCTGAATAGAAAAGGAAATTTTACTTGTAAAATGAAAATGAGCTTAAGTATAAGATTTGAATAAATTAAAGTAAATTAACTTAAGCTAAATAGATGGAGAAGTGTTGAATTGAATTTAATTCAACTTAAACTAAGTTTAATGATATTGGATTGGATTTAAACCAAGTGAAAATAAATTTTAATCGAAATAAAATTTGGTGAGTTACCGATAATATTTAATGAAATGAAATTCTTAATTAAATAATTGTAAACCATTTAAATTGTTAAGGAATTGAAATAACTTAGTGACAATGAGAAAAATAGAATGTTTTCAAGTTAATAGAATGGATTTAAATGAATGCAGATAAGAAATGAATCGCAAATGAATGGATCGTGAATAGAAATGAAATGATTATTGAATGGATTAGCCAGGATTGGTTTCAAGCTAAATAAATAGTTTTGGGTAAACAAAGACGGATATGGAATGAAAATGCAAGTGTATGGGTTGGGAGTAATGTACAATGGGATAGAATTAATAATAAATTGAGTTGGAATCAATTTAAAATGGTCATCGACTTAAGTGGTTATTTACTTGAATTAATATTACCAATTTTCATGAGAAAATTGGTCGTTGGACGAAAATAGAAGAAAATAAAATTCTATGAATCATTGCAAGTAAATAAAACTGATTTTTAAATCAATTGGAATAATATGGGTTTGTTGAAAATTAAAAATGAATTGAATGTAAGAGATTGAGTTTTAAACCATTCAAATTGATGAAGTTGTGTACGAATGGATTGTAAACCATTCAAATACAATGGAAATGGTTATAAATTAATTGAAAACAGTTGAATCAGTATGAAAACTGTATAAATTGCTTACGGAAAATGTTTGGTGTGCATTTCTTTTAGAATTCATGTGTTTAACTATTGCAAATAAATGATATGTTGTTAAACTTCATATGTATGGCACTTACATGCTTAAATTGAGTAAGTACAGGCGCCTGAAAGCCGTGTGGCTGGATTTGGTTGCGTTAATTGCTAAAATAATAAGCTGCTTGCTTAAAAATGCTAAATAAGGTACGCCTACGCAATAAAAATAGGAAATATGAACTTTTTTTTGGTTTTTCCGATCGGGTGGGTCGATATATATATATTTATATCTCTTGTCAAATTGCAAAAGCTCCTCCGTACAAAGGAGACTCTACCAAAAAAATTCGAAAATTTTGGGAGTTAGAAAATTTTGGAAAATTATAGTTAACGAATTCAAATTGGAAATTGAAATAAATTAATAAATGAAACTAATTTAAAATAATGGCATGAATTAGTTATAAATGAAAAATGAAATTCAAACATTCAGAGTTAATGATAAATTGAATTCATATGGAAATGAAAGAATCAATTTGAATAGAAATAGATATAAACTAAAGTGGTAAGGTGAAAATAAATATAAGAAACATATTAAATGCTTATACTAACTTAAGAAAGGAATGGTGAATTCTAAATTGGAAATTGATCTTTACAAATATATTCTAAGTAATATTTGAGAGAATAAATATTGACATTTATAAGGAAGTCGATAAAATATTTTTGAATGTTGTGATTGGACATATTGCTAAGCAGGATATGCAGATATTATAAAGGGAAAAGAGAATTGATTTTGATTTCAGATGATAAATTTGAATTGCTCGACAAAAAGGTATGTGTTTAAATTTCTGTGAAATTTGATTGGGTTTTTGGATCGAGCCACTTGGCGTTTTGTTTTCTTTTGGAATTTGGGAGCCCGTAGATGCATTTTGTAGTTGTACCGAGCTAGCCGCGCAAAGGAGACGCTGGAAAAAATTTTCGAAAATTTAGAGAGTTCGAAAATTTTTGAGAAAACTTTTGATAATTTAAATTTGGATTTAAATTTAAATTTGAAGGGGTGAATAAGTAAAATTATTTGGAAACTATGGTAGGTTTTGGAAGTTAGTAAGAATGATAGTGGGTCTTTAATAAAAGAATATGTATGGCGAGTTAATTAAATTGTTTGGTTTTGGGGAAAAGTAAACGGGTATTGGACCATTCTTCCTAATTAGTAATTTCGGGGACGAATTTCTTTTAAGGGGGGAGGAATGTGACGACCAGGAATTTTTGAGCATTTGAAATTGGAATATTTAATTGATTTTTAATATTTAAAGGTTAATTTTAACTTGAATTAAAATATCACTATTTGTTTGATAATTAACGTTTTGAATTTAATAATTTGAAAATTGGGTAAGATGTTGAATCTGGAGTTCTAAGCCTATTAAAAATAATTTGAAGGTTTGTAAAATTTATATTGATAGTGCTGAAGATAATAGAAGTTGTAAAATTGAAATTAACAGTGGTTTGTTCAGTTTTAAAATTTTATAGTTTAAATTGAATTTAAAAATGGTCTTCCGGGGCACAGTCTTGGAATTTGACGAAACCAGTTCCATTGGATGCGTAATATTGAATTATTATCGGATTTCAATTTTCGTAGTGCTTGGAGTTGTTGTGTGAGCATACGACATATAAACGCGCTTAAATCTATATCGAAAATTCGGATTGATTTAAATTTAAGCTTGAATCAAATTAAGACATTGTTTAAACAGTCAAATCCTTTTACGTCAAGACTTTTCCATTTCTTTTCAAGGCATTATAGTAAGTTTTTCCAGCACACGTCCTTCTTTTCTTTTCTTTCCTTTTCAGTTTAAAAATCACGGCAACAAAATCGTGCAAAGCACACTTCCTTTGGCTTACCAAACACGATTCTTTATCCATCTTCTCGAAGCCAAAATCGAGCCCCTCTAAGTCAATTCGCGAACCCTTATTCTCATTGAATCGAACGAATATCAGAAAAAATTGAATAATGGCCGCTTGCCATTTCTTTCCGACCGAATCAAATTAAAAAAATGGCGACTTATATGTGAATCAAATCGCCCCATCACGTGTGAATTGGAGTGGTTCGAAATCAGTGTCACTGGCTAGGGGTCGCATGCGCGGCGCTTGGGTTTTGGGAGGAGGCAGGCATCGCATCTCGAAGTCGTGACATGGGAGGGATTCTAGGGGTAGTGAAGCAAGGCAAATGGAAGGGGACAGTGCGTTCGAGCGAAGCGTGTGCACGCGAGGTAGAATAGCGGCCGAGATTTGAGGGTTTCACGATGTCGAGGAGGTCGGGTTCAAGCCGTGTTCTGGCGACGAGATGAATTCGGGTTGTAGCCTTGGGGTCTCGAGATTTTAGGCGTCGCAATCGGGTTGGTGGCAATGATTGTTTTCCTAGAAAGAATTGATAAGGTAATTGATTTAATATTTGAATTATTTAATTGTGTTAAAACTTTTAATCAAGTCTGTGATTTGCATCTCGTTCATCAGAGAAAAATACAATAATTTAATTTCGGTTATTTCTTTAATTAGAGAAATGTAAATCAGGGTAGCAGAATTATTAATTACTCTGTTGTTTTAACTGCTAAATTGATTAGCCTAATTAATAATAATTAGTATAAACTATTTAAATAAGTAAAAAAAAGAGAAGAAGAAGAAAACAAGTAGTTTTTGTTTTCCTGTTCGAGTAGGTAACTTGACTTTAAACACTTGTATTTAATATTACTTAACTTTAAAACTTAGACTTTAATTCATTTAATTTATTATTTCATCTAACAATAAAGTACTTTCAAAATCTTGGTAAGGCAATGAATTGAAATTTAAAATAAGAATATTAATGGCAGTTTAAATTTATGGAAAATGTTAATAAAACGTATAATGCTTGTACAAGGTCCAAATCATGAAGAAATCTAGCCGGGATGGAAATTGGGTTGCAAATTTAAAGGTGAGTTAATCTCACTCAGCTGAATTTTAGTTTAAATTTAAATAGTCAAATTTAAACAATTGATTGATTAATTTGATTTGGTGTGTTATATATAGTAGTATATAGTATATCTTGGAATGTTTGATTTGCCGCATTAAATAGCGGATGATTTTATATTTAAAACCCATATACAGTGATATTCCACCTCGAAGTGGAATTGGTATTTTATGTTGTGCTAACGTCTGTGGATGCAGGGAAACATGTTGGAGGGATCCAACTGGATTCCTCAACATTTATTTAAATTATCTAATATTCTCTATCATGATTATTTTATATTCTGTGATGAATATTATTGATAATTGGAATACTGGATGTTATGGTTTACCTGAATATATTCCGGTAAACTAAGTTATCAAGATATATAGAATTGGATTTTTGGAAATAAAATGAAGAGAATTTGTAAGTGAAATAATTATAGAGAATTTAAATAAATTAAGAATATATTGGATAAGAATAATAGTAGTTTTAAATTCAAATAAATAAATTCCGTATATGAAAAGGAAATTTTGAATAAACAGAAAGTTAATGAATTTTAAAATTCAGTGTTATTATTTAAAAGAACAAAGCTTTTATTTTAATTTAAGATTTAAATTTTGAAACGAATAAAGTAGAAATTGGGAAAATCTGGAATTTGTATATTTCTGTTGAAAATATTTAAAATCAAACGCAAAATAATAATAATAACAATAAAGTCCATAATTAACGAATTTTGAAATGAATCGAGTAAGTAAAGAAATTTATTTCAAATGGAATAAATTGGAAATTAATTTGGAAAATTGATTTAAATGATTGAAATTGGAAATTATCCCTGGATAGCCAAGTACGTTTTCAAAATAAATTTTTAAATATAAGTTAAAGGTTTTTAAGTTGTTTTAAAAAGCAAGTTTTGGAAAATTTATTATTTCTAAATATTTAAATTCTAATAGTAAGTATTTCCTTTTAATCTATTATGGTAGTAATTATTTAAAGAGTGACTTAGTATTTTGTTTTTAAAAGTGAAAATCTAGTTTTATATTTTATTAAGTAACCTTATTCTCAACTATTCATATAGTATGTATTATTAACAAATTATTGAAGTAGTTTTAACTTGAATGTTTAAAGTATATTTCAAAGTAAAGTGTTTTAAAATATTTTAAAAAAAAATCTAGTTTTGCGCTTGGTGATTTCAGTGGAGATAGAAAATATTGGGAAAGTTTATTCTGAAAAGAAAGATGGTTTGAAACTGTTTTCAAAGCGTTGAAAGTGAAAATATATCTTGTGAATATATTTTGAGATAAATAAATAGTTTGGGAAATTATTTATTGTTGGATGGATGTTTGTGAATGTTAATTGATAGTTAAATAACCGACTACCAATATTGGACAAATGCGTTGATCGTTTCGAAGAGAGCAGGATCGAGATTTATTTCTCGAAAACCACTTCGATCCGGTTTGTACGTATTTGGATTCAAAGATGGAGCTGTGAAGTGCAAGGGCTAGTCGCTGCTAATCCTGAGGATATTTACAAAATGAATGTAGTAGGAATAGTGCCTTCGGCTCCGTTCGAACCCGGGACGGACTTGTATGGATGAATGCTTTCGGAACATCGTCAGGTGGACGATGGGCATTCTAAGGGATATGTTCTAAAAAGTTAACGCTTACCATCAAGCCTCATCAACCGGGAATAACTGAAAATCAGGGGTTATGCAGTAAGGCTTCGTGGGTAGCCCCCACTTGAGGGTGAGGTCATCCCTGTCTAGATGTCCCCTTTTATTTCGGCTTAGTGGGCGGTAGCTGATCCCAACCGCGGGGTGATCTTGCTCGGGACTGTCCAGTAAGGGATGGTTCCGGCCTTGTGTTGCAGGGGGCTTAGGGTGGTTCCTCGGTACGCTGATCTAGACCAGGTACTGTGACAGGTGGTACCCCAGTGCCTAGTCATTAGTTGGAAATCCATTTTCCTTACGCGCCCGTACGGTTTTGATTGTGCCCAACTATTGCTGAAACGTGAGATGCAAGCATTTCATCTAGATTCTATTTTACTTTCTATAGACACTATTATAATATCAGAGGATTTAATATAAAAAGTGTTTTAGCTATCGTGAGGTAAAAACCCGACATGTTTATTTGTGGTGTGGTCTTACGAGATGCTTTTTTTCAAAGGATTTTTGAAACTTTAATAATCAATTGGGTGTAATTTTCTCATGCTGGTATTCCAGACTGACTCGGGTGTTATTTAACTATAATGCTCGGGTCAGACCAAGTATTATAGGATACAGGATTTGATGGTGTGGAGCTCAGGAGACGAGCTGGATGACGATGCGTATTTTCGTATTTGTTTTATATATATTCCGCTGTGATGATTAGCTGTATATCCAGTCGTATGTTATTGATGCTGAACTGTAATTGATGTACTCTGATGATGTAATATATAAACAGACATATTTTATTTTTTGTAAAGATCATTTATTATCTATTATATTTTATTCCGCTGCGATGGTTAGATTCTGATGTTGTTTCCTATTCTCTTCTTCTACCTCTTCTTCTTTAACCCTAATGGTTCGCATTTCTGTTCAACTTGAGTTGATTGATGTAGAATAGTGTTGACTCAAGGGGTATGGATTTGCGGGTCGTTACAGATGACAATTAATGGGAACGTTGAAATGAACACCTTATGAATTAAGTTTCACGGTTTAGTTATAAGGCGTTCGATGATAATGTTGAGTTACCTTTAATAAACGATGTTTATAATAAAATAAAAGAAATATAAGATATACTGCAATAAATATTTATGAAAATATTTTATATAAGATTATAAACTTGTATAAGTATGGTTTATGAATAAAAAGGATTTACACATGAGAATTTGAGAACTTAAATCTAGCTGTTTTGAAAATTGGTTTTCAAGGTTTTTGAGAAAATAATAATAGTATTAGTTGAAAGTATTTATGAATAGAAATATTTTTAAAAAGATTTTAAAAGAGATAGAAAGAACTGAACTCATGCTATTGGGAAAATAATTCTAATAACGGCTGCGGCATCATCGGCGTTCATTTTCGAGTTTCAAGTGGGGGATGCTACTATAGTAGTTTGCTTCAAAGTTGTTTTGGTAAACCAGAATTTGATTTAAATCCCAAAATTACGATTTGATATCCAAAGATATATGTATATATTTTTATTGCAAATGATTTGAAATGAATCTGATAATTAGTTCAAAAGTTTTCTGTGAAGGAAATTTGATATTGTAATAAAAGTTGAATCTTTATAATTCTTAATTTGAAAAGATAGTAAGTTAAAGCAAGTATAAAACTTATAGAATATCCTTGCTAAGTGAAATAAATATAAATGTTTTATATATACTCTTAGGATGAAATAGAGTATTAGATGAGTAATGAACTTAAGTCCTGAAATATTTTAAAACGAAATTATGTTTTAATGAAATGTTTTATAAATGAAGTTAAGTCTTTATAAAATCTATATAAAATTAAGTAATATTTTATGAAAAGTTTCATAAATGATTTTAATATTAAATGAGGAATACTATATGAAAATAAAAATAAATGTGAATTAAAAATATAATTGATGTACTTAAGGAAACAATTTGACAAAGTACGTAAGTTGTACATAGATCATATTATTTGTATGATAGTTCTTAATCTAAGATTTCAATACCTGATTTCAAGGTGATTTACACTAGTTCAAATAAGGATTTTTCACTCAATTCTTGATGTCATATACTTGATACGGATTCTTAAAATGAATAATGACCCAGAATTTTGGACCCTTCGTATTTGAATATCTAAACTATGTGAATCTTGGATTAACTGTTACTAAAATGATTCAATATGCTTTTTTACCTCCTTTTAAATCATAAGTAATGATAGTAAACTTATTTTTAAAAAACATTAACAAAAAATAAATATTTTGAAAAAATATCGATAATGTGATCGAAAATCGTTTTATCGATAAACAGCTTTTTAACCATCAGAAGTTGTTCAGTTTTTTAATACATTTATTTGCTTAGGAAATTAACAAAATGAATTTTTTTTCCATTTATGTAAATAAACTTTTTAGATTATTTCATGGGTAATGTCATCAAAGATATTTAGGAAATGACCTTTTATGGTAATATTTAAATTTTAAGTAAAAAGAGAGAGGTGTAAAGTAAACATGTTAAAAGGAGGCTCCTTTATAACGTTTCATAGAAGGTAAGACGTGGTTATGGCCTACTATGAAACCCTATATAAGGAAGGGAATGACCTTAGTAATAAATCGCTAATTCATCTAAGCTTGAAATGAAGTACAAGAGTTAAAAATGGTGGAAGTGCTTAAGCACCAATCCACCAATTATTCTCTAACCTTCTCAAGTCTCAACCAAATCATCTCTGATCTCTTTAGATTTTGGCATTAGACCTAAAAAATTATTGGAAGCATGATTAGAAAGTACAAAGTGGGAGAAGGTGAGAGGAAGAGGAGGATCTAGGATGGGTCATGAGCATGGAGGAGGAAGGGAGGTGGTTGCTTTGGTTTGAATGTGCTAAAGGTTGGATATTTTGGCTTTTGGTGATGGTAGGAGATGGTTCTTTATTCTTGTGGCTTTGTGCATGGGTTTTCCATGGATCTAAGTGAGTTATCCCACTATCTTATAAGTATATATTGTGTTTATATATATGTCATGTGAAAAGTATAAAGTTAAAGTGACAATAACTAAGTAAAGCTATAAACTTTAGACCCCTCTTATTTTTGAAGGCAAATGAAAATTTTAAACTATATAACATCACTTATATTACCCTCTTAAACATGTGGTATGGACTTAACATGATGTTTAAATTATTGTTTAACTTTTATGTTAAATTGAAGTATGTTTGAAAGTGTTTGAAGCGAGAAAAGTCATTATAAGTGTACTTCTGAATCCCTTATTTTTGGGAATTTTTATAAATAAATGAAAAGATATTCTTAGTGGCTTATTTAAGCACCCTAATGGTAGAACTTACTTTTAAATTTTCAATTTTTAAATCATTTTTTAAATGATTAGAACTAGTCTGAAAGATCGTGCTTTTCAATGTTGTTTTTAAAAAGGACCTTTAACAGGATTGATACATATGCTGTAGTGAGTTGCTTATGGTTTTAAGTGTTAAAATTAAATTTAAATTTGGTATTTTTCCCTAATCCTTTTATAGATGTTTTCAAACATGCTTTGAAGTATATTAAAGTTTGTTTGAAGTTTAAATATATTTTTAATAATTACATATAAATTTAGAAAAAGTAAATAAGAGATTTAACACTAAAAGCCGGTGAGGTAGACTTCTCTATTTTTAAGAGATAAGATTGATGTGGAGTAGGGATGGAGCAATAGATCTCTAAGATACTGGGCTTCCCTCATTAATGAGGAATAGTTAAATTGGAATTTTCAAAACATGTTAATCTTATTTTTTACTTACTTGCTTAAACGGTAATTAACTTTGCTTAATGCTAATAACCGACGAAGTAGGTTTATCTATTTTTGGGGGTTGAGATTGATGTCAAGTAGGGACAGAGCAATAGAGCTCTAACCTACTTAACTTTCCTCTTAAACGAGGAATAGTTAAGTCAAAAATGTCTGAACGGGTTAATCATATTTTTTCTAACTCGTTTGCGGAAGTTATTAATACTATGTTTAACACTAAAAACCGACGAGTATCCTTGACTATTTATAAGATTTAAGAATGAAGTTTCTAGGCAGGGTTATGATGCAACCAATGCTCTTACATACCTAAATTCACTCTTGAATGAGGAATGGTTAAATTGAAATGTCGAAAACGAGTTTAGTATATGAACATTGATTTGTATAAGCAATTGTTTAACTAGATAATCGATTATCGAACTTAACCTATTATTAACTTAGACCTTTAAAAAAATGTTTTCAAAGATGATACAAGTATGAAATGGTTTTGGATTTGTTGTGACAAAGTGTTAATAACATTCCTCTTTAAACCTTTTTTATTATACTTAAGAATGTAAATAAATCTTTAAAGGAATGTTTTAAAGATAAGCATAAGTGAAATCGTTTTGGGTATGTAGTGATAATGTTTAAATAAAATTAGTCTTAAACCTTTTGAATAGATTTGTAAAAGTACTTAGATCCTTAAAATTGATATTTTGAAGGAAATTATAAGTAAGGAACCTTTTGAAAAAAGATATAAAAAGCAAAGGTTTAAGGTAAGAAATCTTGTTAATTATTTGTGAATATACTTATACCATTTGAGATAAGTATATGAATACTTTTTGAAGTATTGAAAAAGCTATAAATGAATAGTTGAAATTGATAAATGAAGTTTTATTAGATAAAAGAAGTTTTACTGATAAAAGATGTTTCAGTTAATAAAAGATTTATTAAAAAAATGGGATTAGAGGTTGCTTATATGACTCGATCGTGCTTTATCTGTTTACTTGTTTATGGAAAACATTCATTCATATACTTAGCACTAAAAGCGGATGTAGCAGGTTTGTCTATCTGTGGGAATTAAGACTAATGTTCGTGTAGGGATATGAGCAATAGAGCTCTAACCTACCGGCTTCTAACCTACCGGCTTCTAACCTACCGGCTTCACTCTTGATTGAGGGATATTGTTATATGAAAATATCGAAAACGTGATAAGTATATGAGACATGGTTTCCATATGCGGTCGCTCTCATTATCATTGAATGACCAAATTCATTGATTTAGTCTTAAAGAGGTCGGGATTGGTAAGTGTTTTACTTAATGAAAACCACTTCATGACTGCAATGCGTGTTCTATCTCTTGGAAGTGGATTTGTTCGAGATGTTGGAATCCATGTATGGTTTCAAGATCTGTTCGAAATGTGGGAATCCAAGTTGGAATTCGTGTTCTATTCGAGTGATGAAGACTCGTGTGAAAGATGCCGAACGTAACCTCGACAGTGGAAATGGCTAAAAAAAAATGAGTAGGATGTATGACCTAAGGTTTATTTGACCCATGTCAGGGTGTTGTCAACTCCATATCTAGAGATACTTATTGATTGTTGGCCGGCGGGAGTTGATGATATTTAGTTCATGTTTTTCATGTTTATGTTTGGACGTTGGGTCTCTTGTGTTTGCCTTAACGATATATTTTATCTAAAGATATATGACGCTCGGAAGGTACTTTCTGACCCTTGTGTAGGAGATTGAATCATGCTCTACTGGAGAGATCTCCATAGAAAATCTAATATGCAAATGTTCCTTATCGAATTTTATTGTACTTTTGATATGCTTTTAAATGTAACCATGTAACCATTCCAGCTATGTTGTATATTTATATTCTTCACCTTAGACATTATCTATTATATCACCTTATGTACTTATTATATGGTGGTTCTTTTAAGGAGATAACTGTTATGGCATTCCATGCGATCCCAAAAGTACTGTTATATGCTAGCTATATATTTCTTGAGTTTCTCATACCAGACTTAAGTCTGATGCTTGTTTTTTGTTTTTCCTGAATTCCTCGCATGCTCTTTCGAGTTGTTTGAGAAAGGTAGGTTTTGACTGATGTTCACTGGAGTCCAAGAAGACGCGCTGGATGTTTCACCTACGATAGTATTCTTACTTCCACTGCATTACTATTGTATATATCAGCATTTGTGAGGATAGTTGTTATAACTGTCCATGCTATTGATGATATTTAGGCTTTGTAACTTTGAACTTTCTATATCGGACTAACCCTTTATATTGTTCCTTTGATATTATATATTACCGTTCCGCTAGTGAGATTCTGATATTGTGTTCCTTCTTTCTTGGTTTGTTATCTTTTTCTATTTATTTCACCCTAACAATCCGTCATTCCAGCACTTGGATGCTAGACACACGATATCATGGATGTATTAAAGTCGACATTTTAGGGTTGAGAGGACAGACGTTACAATGATTTCGAAGTTTTCTATCATAGTATATGAATATGTAAGAAAAATATAGGTTTCAAATCAAGAAAACAGATCAGAGTATGCATTAGAGAGTTCAAATGATCTATACTAGTTTGAAAGTAAAATCCATGTGATTGAGCAAGTGATCGGAATTGATATTGAATATAGATGACATGTGTATCATACAGACTTTAATATAATTGTTCGCTATGTTTGCTGGCTTATGGGGAGTTTGGTAATGACTCTTCGAATTGTTTGAAATGGCATAAATAATTGACTAAGTAATAACCTGAGACTGCTGAGCGAAAGGTACACTTAGTAGATTATTTATCATCCTTGTACGATAAGAAGGTTATTAAACCTGCACAAACCGTGAGCTTTGCTTTTTAGTGATTGTATACTGTTAAGTATTGATGTGTGATTCACTACGACAATCTGATCCTTTAATAGCATTTTAAAATTGCTATAAAATGCTATTATAGCATTTTTATAAACACTGTTAAAGACATGTTAATATGTCCCATAGATACAATGCAATTATGAAAAACGGTATATAAAGATGCCTATCCTAGCATTTTTTACTGTCAGCTTTGAGTATTTCTTGCTTTATTATTGATATAATTAACTTTTATAGCGTTTCTCTGGTTGTTACTCATAACATTTTTGAAACATCACAGTATTGAAATCGGTTACCTGTTTTTGTTAGCATTTTTAAAACTTTAACTACAACAAAAATACCCTATTACAACGCCCTTTTTACAACGTGCATTGGTTGTCCGTTGTAATAAAAGGCTATTACAATGGTCCATTCAGGCCTGTTGTAAAAGATGCCCTATACAATGCCCTTTTCACAATGGGCATTGGTTGCCCGTTGTAATAGAAGGCTATTACAATGGTCCATTCAGACCCGTTGTAATAGATGCCAACTTTACAACGGTCACAAAATGCCCGATGTAAGAGGTACCAATTTTATAACGTATATTACGGCCGTTGTAATATACGAAACTAAAAGTGCAATTTATAATATATAAAGGAGCCGGCCCAACTAGGATTTTGTTCGTTCCTCTTCAATAAACTAAAAGCTTTTCTCCTCGTTCGTTCCTCTTCAATAAATTAGGGTTTTGTGGCGTCGCTTCGTTCATTACTCTTCATTTGTTCCTCTTCTCTTCTATTGCTCTTCCACGCGTTCAATTCTAGAAATTGTTTTACTTGTTTCACATTTCCCAGATTCAATTTGTCTGGTCTTGGGTAGTCGAAGCTTGGGTGCGGGTGGTGGCGATGAGGATTTGGATGCGAGTTGTAGGTGATTCTCTGTTCAATTCGGCGATTGGTGAAGAGTTCGAGTTCGGTTGGGGATGGATTAGTCTTTGGGTTGTTCGCAGTGATGTTGAGGATGAAGGAAGAACTGCAACGGTGTAGCGGTGGTGCTCGAGTGCTGCGATGTGATGTACTGTTGTGGTCGAGCATAGTGGTTCCTATATGGTGTTATGGGAAATGCTGATGTTTCATTGTCGTTCAGATCGAGATGAGGGGTATCGATTAAGGTAAGTTATTCAGTTTGATGTTAATTAGTATATAGCTTGATTATTTTTTAACTTATTGACGTTTAAGATCCATTATTTTGAAGTTTAATATTGAACAGAATTTATTCTGAAACAAAATTTACTCAATAAGTCGATAACAGGGTTAAGTGCTATTTCAGTTTCATTTGTTAAGCTTATTTACATTGATATAAAATAATAAGGAATTAAGAAATCTATTGTGGAATGATCTTGTGCACTATAGACTCTATGTGGAAACTGATCTTGTGCTGATTCTCAATTGTTGTTTTCATAATTTAATGATGATATCCTACTTCAACCAGTAATTTTCTTTTAGGATTTTTACGATTATGTTTCATTAGTTCTATATATTCACCTATTTATCTAGCTTATGTACTCTTTTTACCAATCCATTGTACTAATTTGTTTTTGTATTTGACATTCTTACATCAATGAAATTCTACACAGCTCAATATATTTCAGTTTTCTTCAACTAAGACAGAATGTCCTCAAGTATTGATGATCCAAATTTGTCATTTCTACTGACCGTACTTGCAAATTCATATTCTAATCAATTTTTTATTTTCATCTTTGTTCCAATAATATTAATTTTGGTTTTTTGTTTCATAGGTTATGTTATGAGTTTCTATTAGTCGGAACCACTATGTTAGCTGTTGTGAATAACTGGAAAAAATAGGGTAGCCATATTGTGTATCCTTCGTTAAATTAAATCGTTGGTATTTTGAACATCTTCCGAGTTATTAGTATATCCCTCCACCTAAATAGTGTATTATGTTCACTGTAAACAGTATACAACACTGTAATCAGTCCGTAAATTGCAATATGCAAAATATATGCATATGGCATGCATGGTTATGTTAGGGTAGCTTTTTCCACGAACTAAACTATGTTCATGTTGAACCATGTTTATATTTTTATTTTGTTCCATGTAGTCCGTTTTATGTCCAGTTGAAGAAAAATAGACGAAGATTATTAAGTTAAATAATAAAATATGCCATATACTAAGAATTTTGGGAAATTTGCTGTTCTCAATGCGACTCTTAATTTTATGCTTAAAACAATTAACACGAAGGGCTCATAAAAAATATATTATAACAAGAGCGTGATTCACTGACCCTTATGCTATGATATAACAATATAGCAAGGTTTCTTAATCATGGTATAGTCAAAACTCAATGCTTCTAAACTTCCCCATTTTGTATGTTGGGGCGACATCTGTGTTTGTATATTAATCTCAAACTTACTTTTGTATATTAAATATGCATATTAAGATAATACTGTTTAACAAATTAATGTGTAGGTAGTTACTTAGGGCATGGAACAACAATGCTACTGTTTCATGAAGAACCAAGAAAGCATGGATGAATTAAAACCTCCTTCAGGTTCATTCGTCATTTCAATTATATATAAAAAAGCTTCTTTTCAATCAACCTAATTATTCGTTACATTACTATTCAATATAAATATTCATGCTTCGGTAAAATCTTAATATTTAATATTTACATATGATACATACGAAAAATAAAACGTACAATTTTACTTATTGTCTTATGCATTAAGATACACTTATGAAAACATCATTGCAGAACAAAATTTCCCAATTTCTTATCGTACCTACTGATGCAACTCATTTAAGTCCAAATTGAGAGTGATTTCATAACTTACTAATATAGTAAAATTTTAATTAAAAATATCATTTTATTAGTCAAAATATTTTGTTGAAATTTCAATGTAATGTGTATACTTGTTTTAAAACAAATGGATTGGCCGATGGATACGATAAAACGATAGCTACTATTTGTGTTGTTTTACTTCTGACAAGATTGGTCTCCTATTAATGATAATACTTCTATTTCTTTGGTGCATAAATCCATGATAATATTAATGGCCATACTTGTAAGATTTAAGTTTATCGAATGAACAAATATTTTGTTCTACAGTGCAGTTTAGCAGGCTGGTCTTCCTCAAATTGAAATTCTCACGGGATTGTTGTCTGAGTGTATAGTTCCAGATATGCAACGTACTAATGTGGTACCATGTTTACACCATAAATGAACTACTAACATTATAGTACCTTATTTAACTATGTTTGAACTTACTGTTAAATTTCCCTTTAGGGCAGTTACTACTCATTATTTGGCAAAACCTACCCCTGCACTGTCTGAACCACGTCCACAAACACCTGCTCTTCCAAGTTGCAGCCACACTCTCCAAGTACTCAGACATAGATTAATCAAGCTTATTCATATGCTATTTTTTTTACATTATTGCCACGAAATGCTTGTACTAATAGTTGAATTAAAATACCCAGGATATGAACATGAGTTGTAACCCTGCGTTCATAGGCATGCAAATTATGCATATTTTCTTCATTAATATTTTGGTATTGAATTGAGCATCATAAAAAACTCCTGTTTCATCTGTATCAACTAGCACCAATCTGGAACTCAGCCATGTACTCATTCACTTGCCTAAATTATCTTCATGGCATGCAAAGGCACATAATGGGCTACCTTAAGTTTCTTTTTAATCTGTGATATTTTACCACTGTACCTTTTACTCTATTCCCGTGTTACCATTACTATACATGAGATGATTACTTATGAAGCACGATTTCAGTATGTGGATCTGTTACAAATTAAAGATCGGGTATTCAAAATACTTGAATTCATTACCCAAATTATATTTCTTCCTAAACAAATTATGAAACAAATAAATACAATATTGATGTTGCTGCATATACTCTTTGTGGTTACAAATTAGTCTATTTACAATCTGTAAATACATACATAGATCCATTATTTTTAATCTTTATATTTTCTAACTACATTCAGTGGTTGCATATGTTTCTTTTACCATTCCCAGTTACAATAATTTGCTATTCATTTGCATGTAGGAGCTAGCAAGAGTGCACGTTTTACATCATTTTCTTATTTATCTTCTACCAGCAAGAGCTAGCAATGACAGTTTCGATGGGGGTAGGCAGCAAGGATGATGGAGGAAGGATGTGTAGTATGTATGTATGAATGGTGAAGTGGGATGTTGATATGGAAGTTGCTATGCGCACAGTGTATTTGCAGAGTTGAAGTAATGCACAGTTTTGAAGTAATATGCACAGTTTTGAAGTATGCAGTGGTGTGTGCAGTGTTTATGTGATTGTAACTGTTCTTTTTTATTTTTTATAAAGAAATGTACAGTGCACAGTGAATATGTAAATGAAATGCAAATACACTTGAAATGAAATGATTTTGGTTGTTTTATGATAATATTTATTACTCGTTAAATTATTCATTATTGGTATGGATGTACTGCATTGATGTTGCTATAATTTTTTTTTAAATTTGCATTTATTTTGCAACGGTAAGAAACCGTTGCAATATCATGTATTACAACGGGCTATGCCAGTTGTATTATAGTCTTTTACAATGGGCTTTAATTGTTGTCATAGAACCTATTGCAAGGGCCAATGACCGTTGTAAAAAGGTGTATTACAACGTTCATTGCCCGTCGTAAAATATGGTCGACCTATTACAACGAGGCCTAATACAACGGATGCATGCCAGTTGCGAAATCCATATTACAACGGGCATTGCCCGTTGTAAAATGGCTGTTTTTTTGTAGTGCTTATGATAAGTCAAAGCTATGCCTCCTCTTTTTTAATAGCGTTTTGAAACGACAATGGATTATTTTTCACAAATTTTTTAATGTTATATGCTTTCACGCGTTCATTTACAATTCTATTAAGCTTGTTTCAGCATGTATATCATAACAGTTCAAAATACTACAATTAACATGTTGTAAATTGCGTAATCAAACAAATTCATAAGCCAAATAAAAAAATACATCCACAATATTTTATAAAAAAGCATTAATCATACAAATACTTATGACCAAAAGTAATATTACATATAAGCATACAAAAGAACACATACAAAAGTACAAACCAAAAGTAAAGATGTATGAACATCGCTATAAAATAATATATTATAATGGAAGCATGACCAATTTTTGAAGGAGAAAAGGGGAACAAACATACTTCTGGCTATCGTCCAACCTGCAATCTAACCCCCAAAGCATCATATTGAAAGAAATCTATTTAGAAATCAATTTGCTTGCCATTGTATTCCACTTTCAATCATACATATATGGTTTATAAGAGTTAAGATAGGCTACAAATTAGCCAATTGATTTGCTAAAACAAAGGTAGGTAAATAAATACTTCCTAAATACAAATATCATCAAATCAACTGATTGCTAAAAGAAAGGTAACTAAATAAACATTTTCCAAATAAAGAGTAAGTCAAATCAGAGAATAAATGCAAGAAATATCAAGAATAAATGCAGGTAATATCAGGAAATATTTTAACGCCTAGAATATATGTAAAATATATTCTATCACACCCCCTCAGTTGAAGAGGAAGGTTCTCGTATGCTTAGACTATCCCTGAAATCATTAAATAATACGCGCGGAAGCCCTTTTGTAAAAATATCAACAATTTGGTAACGGGACGGTACATGAAGCACACGCACTTCACCACGAGCTACTTTCTCACGGATGAAATGAATATCCATCTCAATGTGTTTAGTGCGTTGATGCTGAACAGGATTGCCGGATAAGTATATAGCACTCACATTATCACAATAAACTAGAGTAGCCTTTTGAATAGGACAATGCAACTCTAGAAGCAAATTTCTGATCCAGTATGAATCAGAAATAACATTAGCAACACCCTTGTACTCCGCTTCAACACTAGGGGAAAGAGTAGGTTTCCATTTCGAAGACCAAGAAATCAAATTATCTCCAAGGAATACACAATAACCAAAGGTAGAACGACGGGTGTTAGGACAACCACCCTAATCTGCATCTGTATATGAGATGATACGATTAATATTGGATTTGTACAAGTGGAGACCAAAAGAAAGGGCACCTCGGAGACAACATATGATACGCTTAAGAGCTTTCATATGCTCATTAGTCGGGGCATGCATATGAAGGCAGATCTGCTGCACGGCATAGGAAATGTCTGGTTGAGTGAATGTAAGATACTGAAGAGCACCTGCAAGACTACAATACTTAGTCAGATCATCATAAGGAGTGTCTGCGGTGGCACTTAGTTTGGACTTAGTGTTAACAGGAGTAGGACATGAACTGCAGTTAGACATTCCGACACGTTCAATAATTTTTGCATCATACTGTGTCTGAGATAAGAAAAGACCATGGGCATGACGAGTGACAGCAATACCCAAAAAGAAACTCAAAGGACCTAGATCCTTCATAACAAATTCAGAAGCTAAGAGAGTCATAATATACTTATGAAGACGATCAGAAGAAGCTGTAAGTATAATGTCATCCACATATAACAGAATATAAGCAATATCAGAACCATTCTTGTAGATGAATAAAGAGTGATCTGATGTACTATGAGAGAACCCAATGGTAGAAACAAAATCAGCAAATCTTTGGTACTAAGCTCGAGGAGCCTGTTTTAATCCGTACAAAGATTTCTTTAAAAGGCAAACATGATTCGGATAATTTTTGTTACGAAAACCCATGGGTTGATGCATATAAACTGCTTCATTGAGATGACCATGCAAGAAAGCATTCTTGACATCCATTTGATGAATGGGCCAAGATTTAGAAAGAGCAATGCTGAGAACCGCTCTAATGGTGACCGGTTTAACCATGGGGCTAAACGTTTCATCACAATAAATGCCCTGTTGCTATGTATTTTCATTACCTACAAGACGAGATTTATAACACTCAAAAGAGCCATCAGATTTATATTTATGTTGAAAAATCCACATAGACCGAATAACATTAACATTAGGCGGCCTAGGCACTAATTCCCAAGTCTTATTGTCAATTAAAGCATTAAATTCATCCAACATTGCACTTTTCCAATTATGGTCACTAAGCGCACTAACAGGATTTTTCGAAATAGGAGAAATATCTGTAGTGGTGGTAGTATGGTAATTAGAAGAGTATTTAGGGTTGGGTTTAAAAATGTCATTTGATGCACGAGTGGCCATGCGAGTTGAAATGGGATTGGGAGGCATTGGGGTGGTGTGAGGAATGGTCAAAGTGGGGGAGATCATAGATGGGGTTGGACTGTGGGGAAGAGAGGATGGGTCAGAGGAGGAAATAGAGGGCCGAGTGTGGGCAGTAGTGGGAGGTGTGGAATCTGGGCCTGTGTTAGACTGTGACCTAGATTGAGGAAGAGAGAACAAGTCGTTGGACAGCGTTGTTGGGTCAAGTTGCATATTTTATGGTGTGGTATTTTGAGATAAATGATGTATTAATTGAGGATTAATATTGTCATTCAAAAAATCATAATTCGAAGGTTTTGTTTTGTGGAGTTTGGAGAATGGAAATACTGTTTCAACAAAACGAACATGACGACAAATTATGATTTTACCACTAGACATGTCATGGCATTTGGAGCCACGACGATTAGGAGCCGGACCTAAATAAGCACAAGGAGTCAGCCTTTCTTGTAATTTATGAATAATAGAAGAGGGGAATAATGGGAAACATAAGCACCCAAAAACACGCAAACCTGAATAATCCGGATCACTTTGATAGAGGATTTGAGCGGGAGATTGGTAATTCAATACCTTGGAAGGAAGGATATTGAGAAGATATGTAGCCATGGAGAGAGCATGATGCAAAAAGGAGAGTGGCATAGATGCATGAGCAAGAATAGTTCGGATGATATTATTTATGGATTTTATGTGTCTTTCGGCCTTTCCGTTTTGAGGAGATGTATGAGGACATGAAAGACGGAAAAGCATATCATGTTTCTCAAAAAAATCCTTAAAAGTGTCATTAATGTATTCCGTACCATTGTCACACTGAAAAGTCTTAATATTACGTTCAAATTGTGTCTTGACTAAAGCATGAAACGCTAAGAAAAGTTGTTTGACCTGAGATTTTTTTGCAATAGGAAAGGTCCATAAAAATTTGCTATAGTCATCAAGAAAAAGAACATAATAACAATGGCCGGAAGTACTAACAATAGGAGAAGTCCAAAGATCACTATGAATAATATCAAACGGAAGAAAAGTATATGACACTGAATCATAAAAAGGTAGCTTAGAATGTTTCCCAAAAGGACAAGAAGAACAAAAAGTTCTACAAACCTTATTACAATCAATAAACTTTTTACTACAAAGAGACTTAAGAATAGCATCGCCAGGATGACCTAAACGATTGTGCCAAATATTCGAAGGCAAAGCAGTAAAAGCAGAATGATTGTTGGAAGAAATGGCTTGAGAGTCGGAGAAAAGTGGATATAACCCCTCAGTGCTGTCACATCTCATTAGTCTATTCCCGGTCTGTAAGTCATTAACAGAGAAACCAAAAGGGTCAAAAGAGATAGAAACCATATTATCTGTGGTGAATTTACGAACAGAGACCAGATTTTTAATGACCCTAGGAGCATGTAACACATTGTTTAGGGTAAATGGTGGATAAGGTGGAGGCAATGTAGGGCGACCGTGACCAATAATTGGAATTACATGACCACTACCAACAACAATGTTATGATGCTTATTGCTTGAATTGAAATAAGAAGAGAGAATACCTGCATCCGCCGTCATGTGAGATGTAGCACCAGTATCCATATAGTAGTTTCCATCTGGTTGAGAGAACGAAAGAGCATGCATAGCGGCCTCAATATCGGTGAGCATGTAGCTAGGAGCAGGAGGAGCAACTGCATTGAAAGCTTGAGGCCTGGACTCAAGTAAGCCTGATCCAGAAGAGGAGGGACGTTGGACCGCTGGATTGGGCTTTGGCTGCCAAGAGTATGCGGGAAATGGGCAAGAAGGTATAGTCCACCCTCCTCAACCAGGCTGCTGCCACTGTGGTGATGGGGCCTGCTGACGTGGCTGCCACTGATGCTGTTGATATGGCGGCTGACTAAGACTGGACCCATTAGCACTTTGGTGGACCTTTTTCTTCCCATTGTTTTTGAAATTGTTTCTCCCTTTATTATTGTTGTTGCGTTTGTTGTTTGTAGATGAATCAGTGGCAACCATGGCAACACCACTGGACCGACTCTCAGAACCACCAGTTTCACGAGCTTGACGAGCCTTGATAGTACGCTCAGCCATTTTCAACCTTGAACGACAACTCTCAAAGGATGGCAAAGACTCTTGATTTTGTATATAGTCCACCGTACCACTATACGCTTCTGGTAAGGACCCGGTGAGACGTAAAACCAGGCGACCATTTGTCATCGGAGCATCAGAATCAGCCAACCTATCCGCCAAAGATTGTAGATAATTACAATAATTGTCGATCGAGTTGAAAGCCTCAAAAGCAGCATTTGTAAAGTCCTCCTCGAGATGGGTAGCCCGAGAGGCTTTGTTGTCCTGAAAAAGAGCTTCAAGACGGTTCCATGCCCCCTCTGCCGTGTCATTGCGTCTGAGAATAGCGAGGAGAAGATCGGAAGAAATGGTGCTGTAAATCCATTGCAAGACAATGACATCCAAACGCATCCAAAGTGCTGGATCAGCGGACTTAGCCTAGACATAGGCAGCCATAGCCTTCTCCTCCGTTGGTGGAACCAAGTGATCGTAAAGATCATGAACCCTAGCAAGATTGGTAAACAGAGTAGCCCAAGAACGATACATGGCTTGCTCATTGTTTAATGTTATGGGAATAAGAGATTTAACATTAGTGATGGTGAGTGCGGGATGAAACTTGGATGTGTCTGCCATGGAAAAGAATTAAAGATAGAAAAAGAAGAATGGAGAAGAAGATAAAGGAGGCTAGGGTAAGGAGAATAGCTCTGATACCATGAAAGAAATCTATTTAGAAATCAATTTGCTTGCCATTGTATTCCACTTTCAATCATATATATATGGTTTACAAGAGTTAAGATAGGCTACAAATTAGCCAATTGATTTGCTAAAAAAAAGGTAGGTAAATAAATACTTCCTAAATACAAATATCATTAAATCAACTGATTTGCTAAAAGAAAGGCAACTAAATAAATATTTTCCAAATAAAGAGTAAGTCAAATCAGAGAATAAATGTAGGAAATATCAGAGAATAAATGCAGGTAATATCAAGAAATATTTTAACACCTAGAATATATGTAAAATATATTCTATCACATATGTCACCTGTCAAAGAGAAACTTGTCATTATATTTTTACATGACTTATCCGACCCTAGGATAGATGGTCTGAAACGTGATTTATTATGCTCTTGAGATACTTGTTGGTAGAAAATGATTAAGTATCAATATGTCACCAATGTCCAATAAATATGGATTTTTATATAAGGTTCTTCTGCAAAATAAACTTTTTTTGATAAAGTAAGTTCAAAAACTCTGTTCTCGCTTATGTTATTATTTTTTTGTATCGACTATTATTATTTATTCTATTAGTAATACTATTAATTTTTATAAAATTATTTAATTTTTGTAAAACAAGGTTTATTTTTATAAAACCTAGTTAATTTTTAAATACTTACAAATATTTATGGAACTCAATAAGTTATTTAGAACCTTGGTTAGTTTAATTAAATTTTTGTTAAATATAGTTAATTTTTATAACTTATTTAATAATTACAGACTGAGTATGCTTTCGTAAAACTTAGTTAAATTTTACAAATTTTGTTATTTTAGTTAAATTTTATAAAACTTGGTTAACTTTTATAAAAAATAGTTGAATTTTATTAACTTTATTATTTTTACAAACCTAGTTAAAACTTCATTAATATTTATAAATTTAGTTATTTTTATAAACTTACTTATTTTTTAATTTTTATAAATTTATTCAAGTTTTACAAAATTTTGTTATTATTTAGAAATTTATTTAATTTTTATAAAACAAGGTTAACTTAGTTAAGCTTTTATATAACTTATTTAATCTTTATAAATTTATTAAGCTTTATAAAACTTAGTTAATTTTTAGAAAATTATTTAATTTTTTATAAAACTTCGTTAATTTAGTTAATTTTCATAGACTTAGTTAAATTTGTATAAAACTTAGTAAACTTAGCTAAATTTGTTTAAAATATAGTTGATTTTTACAAAACTTTTATTTCTATCATCTTGCGTCAAATCTATACATTAAAAGAAACATGTTAAAGACAACAAATTGCCTATCGGTATTTCCTCTAGAAGTTTATATACGTATCTTATTTGGCTGCACTGTGCATAGTAGGTGCGTTTAACCTAGTTTAACCTGATTTGGCCCTTTTTTTTTTTGCAAAACCATTTAAGAAAATGCGGAGTATAACCGTTTATGGTTTTCACATCCATATGGTCCTCAATTAGAGACCCCCGCTTGGGAAATAAAGATCTTAATTTGTTAGGCGTAAAGTTCATTATCAAATATATAAGTGTAGGGTCCGATTGATTTACAAAAGAGTAGGAGGACGATGGAAGAGGTGAAAGGAAGATGGAGGAGACGACCAAGTGGATGGAGGGACGACGGAATGATAGATTGTTTCTCGTGCTTCCGTAATTTTTCAAAGCACGAAAAATAAAAAATAAAAGTTGTTTTTTATTTTGAACGTTAACTTTGTTTTTTAAATTGATCGTTTTTCACAATATACGAGTATTTTCTTAATAATGAAATTTCAAAACTAAAAACAATATTCCAACCTCAGCCGCAGATTTTCAGTCCTTTGTAAATCAAACATTTAAACGTGGAAAAAATTGTCATATAGGTCATTTGCTGATATAAACAGGATCGCCAATAAAAATAAAAATAAACCATCTTCCAACTACAATTGGTAACCACCTGATGTTTGTCTGTAAATGACATTTGTAGAAAACAATACTTCAAAGTGGTATACGCAACAGTAAAATGTGGGACACTCATGCTAGATTTCCCACGGCTTTTTGATATATTCTATGCTCGACCTAAGCTGATATTATGTACAAGGCTGCATAAGTCCAATTCTAGTTCTAAGGCTAATTAGTTACCAACTCAAGGTCGATAGTTCTAATGTCGTAATGCCTATAACATCAAGAATGCATATCAATTCTACAGTTATAAGCTTTCATCACCAGATATTATATGCATTTTGCTCCACTTCCCACTGTTCTATTGCCCATAGGTTCAACTCAAATTAGCTTTAGCCTTATTACACCCACTGGTATTAACCAAGATTCATGATTCATCTTGTCTCTTTCATGTTTTGCATATTCAAATCTTGTTTCATGCATAATCCATGTTCAAGAATCAACTCTGTGCACACTTCAGCTTGTATCTCAGCTACCCCTTTCATGTTCAAAATAAAATTAAGCTATTTTAGAAACAGCACAAATTTGAACAAATTTTGAAACTATTTAGTACTTAAAACAAAGGACTGCTTTGTGCCTACATGGAAAAATGATACTATTTCAATAATGCCGCTGGAATATATATTTTTAACATACACATATATGCATGAGCTATTTCAAATAGCATACTACCCTTTTTCGACAGAAATTTTTTTAATGACACTATTTCAAATAATTCCAGTATATAATCCCAGTTTTTTTGCAAATAGATCCAAAGTGATTTATTTTAATAAATAGTTCAAAAGCCTGTTAAAATATCCATCATAAAGGCACTATAGTTTTCTGTTTGTTGTTTTGAGGAAAAAATACACATTATTTAACATGCAAGTTTATCTAATTTCCTTTAGTACAACAAAAAATTTGTGCATGCAACTTCTTATGGATTTGGATCACCAATTATGATATATTAAAAGGGGGTATTCTTGGTGTAGTCTGTATGGTTAGGTGTGACTCGCATTGTATTAAAATGAGTGTGTAAATTGAATTATTATTAGTCTCACAACGCAAGATATTGTAAAAGATATAAACATATATTTGAGATTGTTAGTATGAAACAAAAAAAGAAACATACATGCTCTAGGAGATGTAGGGATAAACAAAAAAATTTCGCACCAACTCGCATTCAAATAGTACTATTTTCCATCTACCACGTTAAAAAATTTCAACTCCCCCTTGGATACGATGCGATCACGAGCAAGTAACTTATTTGGGCTTATCTAACAGGATTCACTACAAGAACGGCACCAGATAGCGACGGCTTTTAGCCGTCGCCGACCGTCGCTAGCAGACGCTAAAAGCCGTCGCTATATTGGTCGTCGCCCAATAGTATAGCGACGGCTCCGTCACATAAATATCGACGGTTCGCGACTGCGAATGTGCCCTGTGGAAATTTTTTCAACGTCTAAATGACGTCGCTAGCCGTAGCTAGCCGTCGCTAATCTGAACCAATTGGCCGTCGCTAGCCGTCGCTAAACTGAACCAGATAGCCGTCGCTAGCCGTCGCTAGCCATCGCTAATCTGGGTAAATTTCTGTGCACCTACACAGGCCATATACACTTCAACCAAGCTGAACCAAACAACCGCTATACACTATATTCATCAACTATAACCATCATATATCCATCATATAACATCACTATACATTCAAATAATATAAAATCCAACCAAATCACATTTTCAAATCCAACCAAATCTCATTTTCAAATCCAACCAAATCCATTAAGCAGAATATGTACATAGTAAACCGAAATATCTACATAATATCCCGACATATATATACATAATATCCAACCAAATCTATCAACTAGAAGTCATCAAAATATATACATAATATCCTGTAATATATATACACCAAACCAACCAAAATGTGTATATACCAAACTATAAGCAAACAAACATACCTACTTCTCGCCATCGCTGTCGTCCTCTCCAGGCATCCTCTCATGCTGTTGCAAATAAGCCGCAATCCGCTCATCCAGCTATTGCTCAGAGAAACTATTCCTCCAATCATTTATTTCTTCCACTGTCGTCCTCAACTGAGCAATCTCCGCCTCTTACTGCGACCTCCTGTATGCACTCTGCATTCTCATCGCCTGTAAAATAATTCATAATTATTTATATATTAGTATATATATATAATATTATTAAAATTATTTAACTATTCATATGCATAAGTAAATTTATATATTAGTACATGTCAAAATTTACCTCTACATTTCCATAGCTATACCGTCGACTGGTCCGAGAAGGCGGGTCAATAATAGCATCCCAAATATGGTTCTCCTCCTCTAACGTAAGCTCTTCCCGACCAGTGGACTGTGCTACACGAGCCCGCTCTACTTCGTACCTCTCCTGCGATTACAAACAATTGTTTTACACGATAAAAACCGAATTTTAAAATTTTGAAAATAAAGTAAGACAAAATATTGTTATTAACAGTAAATTAATTTACCATTACGGATTGTGATTTGTCATCCGTCCACTCGTACGAAACATTGCCCTCTTCGTCAGTCCTCTCCACGACATGCGTGGCCTTGAACAGCTCGGCCATAGTGGGCTCGCGGTTGTATCTCGCGGCCTGAAAATATATAAATATTATTGCTAATCTGATTATAAAATATTGTAATAAAATGTAAACACAGGTTATAAATTTAATTATCAGCTCTCTCTTGTGCTCCTAAAAGGATTTGGAACCACCACGGTGCAATGTAGGATTTTTATTCCTGTTTGCCCGGTTCCGCGCAGATAACTCCTACAAATTAAGATAAATTATCACGTATATATCTTGCAAGATTTATATTAGACTTAAATAACAAAGAAAACATATTTTACTTACTTTTACCGCCGGACTGTTTCAAAGCTGAAGAAATTCATTCCATACACCCTCACCCATCCAGTTCGGCTTTTTCCCTGCATTCTTAGCCTTGGACAATGTATCCCTGCAATTTTTCCTCATTCGTTTGTTCCAATGATTTAAAAAAATATCCAAGTCATCAGGGTCAACGCGGACTGCAGCCTGTAAAATAAAATTATTTTAAGTTATATAGATTATATTAATTTACAACTGAAATTCAAACTACTACTTACAAGTAAATCCGCCTGTATAGCGTTCTTGGCATGAGGGGGGATGTCGTCCCAGCGAGGCCAACAACCATCCATCCGGCTCTGAAATGCCTTTCTCGAAACCTGTAAAATATAATCTGATGGTTCCACCTCAAAGCCACTGTAAAAGTTATGATATACATGTTTAGTGGATTTTAAAACTTATATTTTAAATAAAATTGATACTTACCCAGCACTTATACGAACAACTTCTGCAATCGGACGTAAGTCCGGTGCAGTGCCACTACCACCTGTACCAGGAGATGGGGATGGCGTGCCGCCACCACCTACACTCCGTCTCCTGCCAGACATATCTGCTATAGAAAAACAATATCATCAGAGAACAATTATAGAAATTCACTACTACATAGCATGTTTCAATCACTTTCACAGAAACAATTATAAAAATTTACTAGTACCAAACATGGATAAAAATTATACAAATAATCATCACAGATCCATAATAGAAATTCACTACTACATAGCATGTTTCAATCGGAGTAAGAGATCTTTCCAATATGGTAACTCCCAAAATATACTTTGTTTGCACCAATTATGAATGTCTGACTTTCCTGGGATTTCAGTCTGGACTCCAGTTTCATGTATTTTTGGATAGTCTCTTACAATTTCGTATATTTCCTCGCCTGACCAAAGCTTGGGTTGTTTCAGATTCTCTTCTCTGTTAGCTATGAAAATTTTCTTATCTTTTCTAAAAGTATGATTAGGATGAAGAAAACACCGATGACAATCAAACCACGAAACTTTCTTCCCATATCGTAACGAAAATGCTCGTATTTCTTCCATACAATAAGGGCATGCTAGACGACCGGCCGTACTCCAACCAGAAAGCATCCCGTATGCAGAAAAATCATTAATCGTCCATAACAAAGAAGCGAATAACCGAAAAAAAAAAATCGTTGATACATCGTAAGTTTCGACTTCTTCATTTCATAGTTTCTTCAACTCTTCGATCAATGGTTGTAAATAAACATCAATTCCTTGGGTTGGATCATGAGGGCCGGGAACGACAGTGGTGAGAAACATATATGGTGTCTTCATACACATCCATGGAGGTAAATTATATAGAGTAACGATAATTGGTCAGGATGAATATTTACTACCAAACTATGAAAATGGTGAAAATCCATCCGTACATAAACCAAGTCTGACATTAGAGGCTTTCTGCAGCAAATGCGGGATAAGCCTTATCGAAATGTTTCCATGCTTCACCGTCGGATGGATGTATCAAAGTTCCTTCTTCCGCTATTCTCACACTATGCCATCACATATGACAGGCCGTAGCAGAAGATGCATATAATCTTTGAAGTCTGTGAGTGATGGGTAAATAATGCATTCTCTTGTACGGGACTTCTTTCCCTTTCTTCTTTCTTGGTTTGTATCTTTCTTCGTTACATATTTTGCATTTTCTGCGGTCAACGTCGTCTTTTCAATACAACATGCAACCTTTCACACATGCATCTATCTTCTCGTACGGTAGACCGAAAGCGGACATCAATTTTTTTACTTTATAATGACTATCGTACATCAGATTATTGGGTGGCATGTTCCGTTTTGCAGCTTGTACAACTGCTGTAAATGCAGCTTCCGTAAGGTTGAATTTTGATTTCATATTTATGTATTCGGTGGTTACTGAAAGTTCGGTTCTGCTTTTACATCCGTCCCACAACAGCCTCTTAGCAGAATCCAACAAATCGTATATTTATTTAGCTCCTGCAGTCGGTTCTTCTTCGACATTTTCGTCTACATCGACAGCTTCAGTTGTAGGAAACATTGATCGTGATGCATCATCCACCATATTTTCTATCGGATTCGTCATCATATTACCGTCCTCTAAAACTTCAGTATTAGGTGTAGCTTCAACAAGTTCTCTATGACGATCCCAGAAATAGTAATCAGGCACGAAACCATATTGATACAAATGTACTTCAACTATATCCGGTTTCCAATGCTTCAAATGTTGGCACTTACTACACGGACAACGAATTTCTGTATTGTTTCGGTTCCGTTGTAGAAATGTTGCTTTATTGATCCCTTCTTTCCAGTTCTGACTTCATACATCCAAGTACGGTCGACAAAATAATTGAACGTTTTTCTTGATTTGAAAATGTATGTTACACAATTTAAATCATTAATTTTCAACCATTCTCCATTGTAAACAATTCATCGTTCCAGAAAATTCAAAATATAAACTTCACTTTATTTGTTTATTTTTTGGTATTTTGGTTTTCACTTCGGTGGTCAGTCATCCTACTTCCCATTACAAACACAATAATGTAATTACATTTTATAAATCATTTCAGATTAAACGGTTCAACAAAATTTCGGCAGCACTTCCTTTATGTTCCATGTATCGTACACAAATGCGTGTACACAGGGAACGTAAAGGAAGTGCTGTCGAAATTTTGTAACCGTTTAAAATGAAATGATTTATAATATGTAATTACTTTATTGTGTTTGTAACTTGTCCAATACATGGACAAATCCGACAAATATTGTATCAGATGAATATAATGTCCGTTCCATTACAAAACGAACATCCATATAACGATCATATACAACACTTGCCAGACGGGGCCAAAGCCAATCTAAGGGATAAAAAATTTCTTTGAATTTTATCAAATATTGTTGTTCTTTTCAAATTTTGACAATGTTTCGACTATTTATATTTTATTTCAAAAATTTGTGTATTTAAATTTTAGTTCAACATTCAATTAACAATTTTAGTTCAATATTCGTTTCTTTATTTTTTTTACGACATAAATTTTATGTGACTATTTGTTGTTGTTATATTCATTTTTCAATTTCTTTACAAAATCGATTTTAGTACAATATCGGTTGTTTTTAAAGTCATTTCCTAATTTTTTTTTAAAATAAATTAGATATTTGCAGAATTTTTAATGTTCTCATATTCATTTTTTAATTTTTTGTACAAACTTTATTTTTTACAATATATACAACCTTTTGCATTTTGGCCGTCGCTAGCCGTCGCTAGTCATCGCTAAAATTATTAAAATGACCGTCGTTAGCCGTCGCTCAATCAATAGGGTAAATATAAGAATTATCAATGAATATAATTAGAAAACAACAAATTCTAATTATCAAATAGATAATTAAAAAATAATAAAAAACTAATTATTAAATAAAAATTTGTCAATTTAAATTCACTTAACAACTTAAATTTGTAATTTATCAATTTCATAAACTATGAAATACTTTCATGTAAATTTATCAATAACCAAGTTAATCATTAATATACACTATTTTTTCACCTAAAACAACTAATCATGTTAATCGCCAACACTAATTATCTACATCAATCATTTATTCAACTTGATCATGATAAACTAATTAATGTAATACTTAATTCAAGTTCATGATAATAAACTAATTAATCTACCAAATCAACATACAACACTACTAATACCTAATTTAACAACACTACTAATACCCAATTTAACAACAAATCTCAATTTTACAACAAATCATAATTGAATTAGGGTTTAAACTAAACCTAAAAACATCAAATTTACATTCAAACAAGAGATTAAAAGCATACCGACACAAATTTGGATGATTTGGAAGCGTTGAAGGCTGGGGCGGCGGCTACGGTGACGGGGGGCGACGGATTGGGGCAAGGAGGAAGGTTTTGGGGGAGCAAGTGAAGTGAATCTGCTGCTCTCGGTTTGGATCTGTATATTGCGTATAGCGACGGCTAACGACAGCCGCTTTTTTTAGCCGTCGCTATGCTCCGTCGCTATACGAAGCCTTTCTTGTAGTGATTGATCTCATAGCAGGAACCTGCAATAGCCTGCAAAAACAAATTAGGAAGAGGGAAACACATCAAGACAATTTTGTTATCTCCGAGTGAAGCGATACCTTAGGCGCAAAAAAAAAAAGGGAGAGAGAAGAAAGAAGAAGAATCACAGAACAGGCACAACGGTCATGTTACAGCAATCTTGACACTGTGACCAAAAACCTTGTTATAATTTACAGCACAACATACAAGAAATCAACAAAATTAAAGATTTATTAGCTCAAGTGAGACAACAATTACCCCATGCACTCGATCAATAATTTCAACCTTCGCTTGAAACTCACACTTTCCTTTCCACTTCCCGATAGCCATTTCTTTAGCCTTTGGAAACTCCTTTGTGTATATGAAAGAAGAAAAGGTAGGGTTACGAGAAGAGGGCAGAATTTATTGAGAAAAGATGAAATGATCAGCTGAAAATTTTAGATGCCCGCTTTAAGCCTTTCTTCAAGTAACAACGATTTTCTTACGAATATAATAAAACAAAAGTAGCTGAACAGTTAAGCACCGCTTTTCTTGTAGTGTTCTCTGATGAGGCTCTTCTTGTCTGTAGATGTTTCATCTTTGCAAAATTCATCAATGCATTCTAACAAGTCAAGAAGGAATTGACAAGCACCGTTGTTCAAATGGTTAAGTGATTTGGCGACCGAGAGGTCACAAGTTCGAATCTTGCGTAGCTACATTTATTGTTTATTGACATGTGATATGTTGTATATAAAGTACCATTTCAAACAAAAAAAAAGTCAAGGAATTCATGGAAATTCTCATTGCATCCTAACTGTAGACTTGGGGATATCTCCGTTGACCATGAATACAATAAACTGCAATTAGTTTAAAAGATTTGTTTATTTTTTTATTCTGCCGCTTTGAAGTGCAGTGAACAAAAACCAGTTCCATTTATTTCGATGTAAAAGCTCATGAAGCGTAGTAAGATTTAATGCGATTACTATTGTCCATGTCTATTTTAGGAGTTTACAAACATCTTTTTCCTGATTTGGTAACAACCACTTTATATAGTCCTCCCTTCTTTGAAGCCATAATACAAGGTTGATAATGTAGCAGCAATTCCATCAACTCTGTGCATGTTTATAACTTTCATTTCCTAATCTTTATAAAAGAATATCAAAGATTGCTACCAGCAAACAAGGAATTGAGTTTATGAAAAAAAAATTGCCTTGAATGTGAAAGGTTAATTGCATAAATTGATTGTCATACGAGGTTGCAACTACACGAAACCATGTAACAAGCAGTTTTAAACTTACCAACTATCTGCTGTAAACAGTCAAAACTGCATAACCAGAAACTCGCTATCTTGGCAAGCCTCAAGTAACATACAATGCAATTTGTTCGCTACACAAAAATGCATCCCCTTCAGCCTCGTCATCATCAATAAAATTATAGCTCAGGCCCTTACTATACACTAAAAGGTAAGAACCACACAAGAATTAGTCTCATGAAACAAACTCAAAGTGTAAACAAGCTTGTGAAACACGTTGCATACATAACACCATAAATATATGAACTCAATTATTATTCACTTCATATTCATTTTTTCTGCATTTAAGAATTAAAAACCTTTTCATATTACGTCATGTATTGGCAAACAATCACGTATTAAATTTATCCACCAATTTAATAAATGCACTTTTAAATATACAGTCCACTTTAACAGATCATTAATAGCAGAAAACGTATCATATGAAGCTTGTTCTTATAATAATGTACTTTTCTGCATTTAAGAATTAAAACCTATTCATATGAAGAAAAAAACATATCATTAAACAGTCTAATAAATATACTTTTTTCTGCATTTAAGAATCAAAAACCTGTTCATATGAAGCTTGTTTCTGTTATGAAGAAAACGCATCATTTTTTCGCTAGACATATAAACAAATTTATTGGCAGAAAGTCATGTATTCAATTTCTACACCAATCTAATAAACGTACTTTCAAAATATACAACCCACTTCAACGTATCATTAATAGCAAAAATTAAAAAAACTTGTGATTAATATAAGAAATAAGCATTTTTCAAGAGTCTGTACATTGCACGGAACAACTTAACCAAGCTAAATGGAATTCAAAAATAAGTTATATATGTTGACAATTCTAAAGAGATGAATGAAATAGTCTTTAGTCCCGCATTGGCAAAATAAAAGATTAAATTGTGTATATATATATAGGATCCTCATTTCCTATATTGGCCCTTAGGATCAGTTGATTTTGTGTGAAAGGGAGGACCCAAATCTGAATAACACACGCGCGTTTTCCGTACCGGGCCGGGCCGGGCTTGGGTCTATTATGAAATCTTATTTCTGCTACAGAAAACACCGTAATTTTCGGTGGGTTTTTATCTTGAAATAAAGTCTTAAGGCGATTCGTTTCTGTTGCCAATTCGCGCAGTTTCGTCGGTTGCGCTTTCTGATTTTGCAACGCTTTATTGTGTTGTTGTTTTGTTGTTGTAACATATAATACTGTTACATTGCGTTCCGTAGCGACGCAGACAATCTGTTGCGTTCTATTTTCAACCATTTGATCCTACATCTTAAGACTTTCCTGTTTTGGTTAAAACAGAGATGGCAGCAGAACAGATGTCGATCAAGACAGTGAATTTAAACAAACCAGACCCATTCGAGGGAGACAGAGACGATTTTCTGACATGGCAGAGTCAGATGCTCTTTTATCTCACAACCCTTGGTCTGCAGAAGTATCTTGATGAAGATGAACCAGCGCCGCCTACGCCAGACAATGCCAATTCAGCAAATGACATTTCTGCAATTGATGCATGGAGGCACTCAGATTTCTTATGCAGGAATTACATCCTAAACTGCTTGGATAAGGTTTTGTACAAGGTGTATCAACCACTGAAAACTGCAAAATCTCTCTGGAATACGCTTAATGTAAAGTACAAAACGCAAAACATGAGCCTGAAGAAGTTCATAGTTGATAAGTTCATGGACTACATATGGTAGATTCAAAATCTATAATTACGCAATTGCATGAACTTCATATTATTATCCATGAATTGCAAGCTGAAGGCCACGAAGTTGGTGAATCTTTCCTAGTTGAAGCAATCACTGGAAAGCTAACACCATCTTGGAAGGACTACCACAATTATTTGAAGCACAAGAAGAAGGAGATATCCTTACAAGACCTCATCGTCAGATTGAAGATCGAGGCGGATAATCGCAGAGTCACTAAATCAAAAAACAAAGAGACTTTTGTTGTAAAAGGGGCAAAGAAAAAAGGAAACCCCAACAAAAACAAAAAGCAAAGGAAGGCGCCAGAAACCAAACAAAATGATCAGAAGCCGTCCAATAAGTTCAATGTGCAGTGTTGGGTTTGTGGCAAGAGTGGACATCAAGTAAAGGATTGTAGGCACAAGAAACAGAATAATTCTGAAGCAAATGTGGTGGAAAACATGGACATCGATGGGTCTAACTTTTCTGGAGTTGTGTCGGAATGCAATCTAGTTCAGAATCCTTCTCAGTGGTGGTTTGACACAGGTGCTACACGACACGTATGTTCTGAAAAGTCCATGTTCTCCACTTACAACAAACTCGATCATGAAGAAAAGTTGTACATGGGCAACTCTGCAGTGTCAATGATTGAGGGAAGTAGGAAAGTGATTCTCAAGTTCACATCTGGTAAGACTATTACGCTGAATGATGTGCTTCATGTTCCAGACATTCGCAAGAACTTGATCTCTAGACTTGTACTCTCGAAGAAAGGCTTCCGAATGGTCTTCGAATCAGATAAAGTTGTTCTGTCTAAGGCTGGAATCTATATAGGGAGAGGATACTTGTGTGATGGCCTATTTAAGGCTAATGTAGCCGTAATTGGCAATAATGATGTATATTGTAATTCTGAAATGAATAAAAAGGAAGTTTCTTATGTTGTCGAGTATGATGCTCTATTATGGCATGAAAGATTAGGACATATAAACTTTCGAAAGATGAAAAAACTTGCAAATCTGGATTTAATTCCAAAATTTCAAGTAGATAAAAAATACAAATGTGAGACATGTGTAGAAGCAAAAATGGTTAAGAAACCTTTCATACTGTTGATAGAAGTACTGAACCATTACAAATGATTCATACCGACTTATGTGATTTCAAATACTTACCTACAAGAGGTGGGAAAAAATATTTTATCACATTTATTGATGATTATACACGATATTGTTACGTATATCTTTTAAAAAGTAAAGATGAAGCAATTACATCGTTTATAAAATATAAGACTGAAGTAGAAAATCAGCTAAATAAAAAGATAAAGATATTGAGATCTGATCGAGGTGGAGAATATGAGTCGCCGTTTGAACAATTCTGTGTAGAAAATGGAATAATTCATCAAACAACAGCACCATATTCGCCACAACAAAATGGTATAGCCGAGAGAAAGAATAGAACATTAAAAGATATGATTAATGCCATGCTCTTAACCTCTGGCCTACCAACAAACTTGTTTGGGGGGGGGGAGCTTTAAATATGTCTAATCACATATTAAATAAGGTTCCTCATAGTAAAACGGGAAAAATTCCATATAAATTATGGAAAGGACATCTACCAAGCTTCAAATACCTCAAAGTGTGGGGGTGTTTAGCAAAAGTTCATATTCCGCCTCCAAAGAAGGTCAAACTTGGACCAAAAACCGTAGATTGTTACTATTTAGGACCAGCCCAAAATAGTAGTGCATATAGATTTTTGGTATTCAAGTCTGATATACCTGATATTCATGTAAATACAATCATGGAATCAAGAGATGCCTCATTCTTTGAAGAAGTGTTTCCACACAAAAAGAATGAAGGGAATAATGTCCTTAAAAGGACACGAGAAGAATTAAATAGCCCACATGAAGATGAAACTCATCGTGAAAGTGATGAAGTAGAACCAAGAAGAAGTGTAAGAGCTAGAACTTCTAAATCATTTGGTTCGGATTTTTTCACATATGTGTTAGAACACGAACCTCAAACGTACAAGGAAGCCATGTCATCTTCTGAATCTTCATGTTGGAAAGAAGCAATACAAAGTGAGATCGATTCAATCCTAAGTAATAAAATTTGGGAAATTGTTGATATTCCACCTGGAATAAAACCTATTGGCTACAAATGGATTTTCAAGAAGAAAATGAAACCAGATGGCTCTATTGATAAATACAAAGCCAGATTAGTAGTCAAAGGATATCGTCAAAAAGAACGTATAGACTTTTTTGACACATATTCACCAGTTACACGAATAACCTCAATAAGAATGCTAATAGCAATTGCATCCATCTACAATCTAGAAATTCATCAAATGGATGTAAAGACATCATTCTTAAATGGAGATCTCGATGTGGAAATCTACATGGAGCAACCCGAAGGATTTGTATCCAAGGGAAATGAAAACAAAGTCTGTAAATTAGTAAAATCACTGTACGGACTCAAACAAACTCCAAAACAATGGCACGCAAAATTTGACAGTGTCATGATGAGAAATGGTTTTCGTATAAATGAGTGTGACAAATGTGTTTATTGTAAACAAGTTGGACAATCATACGTGTTTGTTTGTTTATACGTGGACGATATGCTAATCTTTGAACCTAACATTAAAGTTATAGAGACCATAAAGAAATTGCTTATCAACAATTTTGATATGAAAGATTTAGGAGTTGCTGACATTATTTTGGGAATCAAAATAATAAGAACGCCTAATGGAATACAATTATCTCAGTCACATTATGTAGACAAAATAATTGAGAAATTCCAACATTATGGAATTAAAGGAGTAAGAACACCTTTTAATCCATCGGAAGTACTGCATAAAAACTCTAATGAAAGTGTAATGCAACTGGAATATTCCCGTGTAATAGAATGTCTAATGTATCTCATGAATTGCACGAGACCAGATATAGCTTATGCAGTAAGTCAACTAAGCAGGTATACAAGTAATCCAGGGAAGGAACACTGGAAAGCACTAATGAGAGTGTTGGGATACTTGAAGAATACCACAAATTATTCCTTGCATTACGGAAAATATCCAGCTGTTCTAGAAGGATACAGTGATGCAAACTGGATTGCAGATTCAGAGGAATCAAAATCCACAAGTGGTTATATCTTCACTCTTGCAGGAGCAGTAGTATCATAGAAATCAACGAAGCAAACATGCATAGCTCGATCCACTATGGAATCAGAGTTCATTGCATTAGACAAAGCAGGAGAAGAAGCAGAATGGCTTCGTCATTTCTTAGAAGATATTACTTTATGGCCTAAACCTGTAACGGCCATATGTATTCACTGCGACAATCAAGCTGCGCTAAGTAGAGCGAAAAACTTTGTGTATAATGGCAAATCACGACACATTCGTCGACGCCATAACACAGTTAGGCAGTTACTCTCTAATGGAACTATCTCCATTGATTATGTAAGAACAAATGATAACCTAGCGGATCCATTTACAAAAGGGTTATCAAGAGAGAAAATAGACTGCGCATCGAGGGGAATGGGTTTAAAAGCCTAAACCAACAAGAGTTATCTTATACGAAAGCCTATCCTAGCGACTGGAGATCCCATAGACTAGGATCAATAGGCAAACCAGTTCTGAATAACTCAAGACGTAATGCATTTTTCTAGACATAGTCCATTCCATTCCTATGGTGCAAAACATAAATGCATGCCTACAGAAGTATTAAAAGGTTAAAGCTATGCTTTGTAATGATGACCATATCTTGTAAAATAACAAGTGGGATATACGTAGGATACTCCTTATGGTTGCGATCACCTATGTTAGTGTGAGCTGGGTCGGCTCTATGAGAATATTAAAGGCTTAAATTCTCTATATACACTCGCAGAACCAAATTTGTTCAGGACCGAAATGAACACAACCAAGAGATTGGATGAGAAGGGAAACAATACTTTGTTAATCTTATTGTCTGGTTGTACAATAACGGCAAACGGTTCACGATGAAATAATTCACCGATTAGCCAAGTATATCCGATAAGTGTTAACAAGGGAAAGTTCAAAGTGAAACGTCTACTTATCCTTCAAAAAAGCATTATTCCATACGTAGTCTGAGATATTCCACTTTGTGTGGGGGAAAAGTATATTGTCATTCATGTGGGGGATTGTTGACAATTCTAAAGAGATGAATGAAATATGCTTTAGTCCCACATTGGCAAAATAAAAGATTAAATTGTGTATATATGTAGGATCCTCATTCCCTATATTGGCCCTTAGGGTCAGGTAATTTTGTGCGAGAGGGAGGACCCAAATCTGATGAACACGCGCGCGCACACCGCCCGCCCGTCCCGTACCGAACCGGGCCGAGCTCGGGCTTGGGTTTGGGTTTGGGTCTACTATGAAATCTTATTTTTGCTACAAAAAACACTGCAATTTTCGGTGGGTTTTTATTTTGCTGCACGGGCGCGACCCGTTTGAATTTGAATTGAATACGGGTGCGACCCGTTGGAAGAATGAAGGGATGCCGTTTTTCAGAACGGATATATTTTGAACGGACGCGACCGTGACCGTTCGGCAACTATAAATTAGTGACGGATCCTGATCAAATCATTCACTAATTTACAGTTCTTCTTCTTCCCCGCTGTGCTTTCTTCGGCCAATTCGTTTCTGTTGCCATCATTTTCTCAGACTGACGTGCTCCTTACAGTCTCGTGCGGTTTCGTCGGTTGTACCCTGGGAGACTTAAAATAAAGTCTTAAGGCGATTGTCACGGCAAGCCTCCGACGAACTTTGGTATTCTTGTTGCTTTCGATTACTGATACACAAATCTGTTACAGAATACCTTTGTTACATTGCACCATTTTTTATATAATTTGTTGCGCTTTCTGATTTTGCAACGCTTTATTGTGTTGCTGTTTTGTTGTTGTAACATATAGTACTGTTACATTGCGTTCCGTAGCAACGCAGACAATCTGTTGCGTTCTGTTTTCAACCATTTGATCCTACAATATATCAAACCAAATATTTCTTTACTAAACATAAAGAAAAATTATATGCTAAACAGAACTTGTCTCTAACTCTTACCAGCCAACTGTTGGATATTTAGAAGCCCATAGTGCTTTGGTTGCAAAACATCCTACTGTGAGTACTGATCCTCTTCACAAACCTAGCATGTTGGTGTTAGAAGTTTTCATCAATAGCAAATATATTTGATTGTAGAAGAAGATAGATAAGAGGTTGGAGAAGAAACAAGATTTAATTTTTTTCCATCAAAGGAGAAAACCTTTATTATTAAACTTTTTTACAAAAGTGCATATTCTTTTCTTACATCCAAAATGGAATCCACCGCTATATATAGGAGTTTGCATCACAAATAAACGATGGAGATTATCTCAATCTAACGGTTATACATAAATATCTCGTAAATATTCTCTCATTCAATACAATTTCAAACATACTATTCCATATATTCTAGATACTAGAAAAATATAGATTGCAAAATTAAGTTTATTTCCAATACGCCTTAAACTTGATTTTGTTACTCGAAGCAAACTCCTTAATTTAACAAAATCTTCGTGCTTGAGAGGCTTGGTAAAGATACCAGCTACTTAATCATGTGTCTTCACGTACTCTTGTTGCATATCCTTTTTGGCGACACACTCTCTAATATAGTGATAACGTGTATCAATGCGATTGCTTCGATCATGGAAGGCTGGGTTCTTGGTGTAACATCCCTGTTTTTAAATCAAATTTAAATTGGTAATTAATTTAATTTTTGAAATTAAATTATGAATTAATTTGGCATTTTCCAAATTAAATAGATATTTGTTTGTTTATTAATATAAATGTATATGAATACGAATTTAAAATAGAATTTCTAGTTGGAAATTCAGAAATAAATATTTTGAATAATATATTAATTATAAATTTAATTGTGAATTAATTTGAAAATTTGGGATAAATATATATTAAAAGATTGTAAATAAAGGAATTGATTTAAAAATTCAATAAATTGTGACTAGAATTTTGATTTGGAATTTAAAAATAAATACGTTGGAAAATAAATTGAATTTGAGGAATACTATATTAATAAAAATTTGTTTTCTAATTTTAATATATGTACGTATATTTATATATTTGGAAGTTTTATTTTAAATTCCAAAAGCTATTTAAAAGTTAAGTTTATATTTCAAAATATATATATGCCTTGTAATTTGAAAGCTATAATTTGAATAATTTTCAAAAGTAGTTTAAAGTCAAATTTATATATAAGACTTATATATATAATCTATACATATTTGTGTTTGCTTATTTATTTAGGTGTAATTTTATTTTTTTATCAACTTCTTTAAAAGTCATAAATACATAAATAAGAAAACATAAAACGTATATATGAAAATGATATGTATGTAAATTTATAAGTAATTTATAAACAAGGAATTAAAACATGAAATTATAAATTAACATAAGTATGCTTTGTGTGTGTGTGTGTGTGTGTGTATATAGATAAACTGAAAATATAAAAGAAAATATTATAAAATCACATTTAAACCTTTAAATGCATGCAAATGACAAGTGTAACCCTTTTAAACTATATTAAAACATTTGTAGCCAAAATACGAGATATAATAAACAAATGTAAACAAAGTAATGTGCAAAGATAACAAGTGGCATAAATTTTCTTTTAAATTTGAAGTGTATAAAATCGAAGTTTAAAACCAGGCCTCACTTTCATCTCTCTATATTCTAAACCTAGAAAACAGAAAAAACAAAAGAACAAGCAAATCAGTAAGCAATACAATGATTATCTCAAACAAACAAACTTCATCTTGGAAACCAGTAAACTAGGGAAATTCAAACCTAGAAATTGAAACCAGAAAAACAAAACAAATTAAAATTTGTTTTCGAAATCTTCAACTTGGAAACTCGAAGATCTGAAGCAACTCAACAAATCAGAAAAACAGCAAGCAATCAATTAAAACTTGAAGTTATGCAAAGGAAAATCAGAAGCCTGAAAGCAATTTAACAAAATCCAGATCAAAATCAAAGCAGCCTATCCTCTGTTCTTTCAAAAGCCAGGTGAGCAAACCTCATTTTTTTTAAAGCCTTAATATGTTAACGGATGTGATAGATGTGTTTGCATGAATGTTTTTATTTGAAAAATGGTTGAACTTCTCTGTATATATAGTATGCATGTCTGTGAATCTATATATATTCCTCTGTTGGAATCACAGGCACAAATCTACGCAAATAAATTAATATCTTCCTATCCAAATACATTCAAGCTATAAATTCTAATGGTGAAATGTTTGTAACAATGTAATATAAGTTTTAAAAATAATTTCAAGTGATCAAATTGAATATTTGTTTAAAAAATTATAAAATACAGAGATGATCCTAAATAGGTCTAAAAATCAATGATCATGATTTCTTATTTGGATTCTATAACCCGATTCATTTTAGAAAATTATGATTTTAGGTAATAGTATCAATATTTTTAGTTTGCTATCAAGCGAGAATTCATGAGTTGAATAGAGAGGCTATTTTGGGTAAATTCTGGTGATCGGCGTAACAAGGGTGGTCGGGTTTTCTGCGGAAGCAAGATGGGCGATCGCGATGTCGGAAAAAATGGCTGGAATGATGATTGTTCATCATGGAGATGGGGAATGGGTGAAGTAGGGTTTTAGGAGAGTTCACGGTCGAAGTGGGAATGTTGCTTACTGCTCCGTCGTCGGAGCACTGGAGGAGGCCGGTCGTGGATGAAACGAAGCAAGGTTTCGTGGTGAAGCTTCTGACAGAAGTTCATGACCTTTGGTGGTCTTTAGTGGCGGAGGCGAGCAATTTGGTCATCGATTTTATTTCCAAAAGTTAGTCGAATAGCTTAAATTTTGATTTCAGATGAATTTGTTTATCTTGGTGGCGTGGGTCGTCGTGTCGATCACCGACGACATGAGGGAGGTGGCGGCGTTGATCACCGTGACTCCAGCATCTCGTGCATGTGCACGGTGCACATTTGTTTATCTGGGTTGTGGATCGAGGAGGAAAGACGAGGGCTCAAAGTCATATTCGGGTTGAGAAGGTCTTGGCTCGAGTTAGCATACGAGTGAGGTTCCAGTTTTAAATTATTACAAAGTTTTGAAGATAAAAGATGTAACTCGGGGGGGGGGGGGGGGGGGATTTGGAATTTAATCCGGAGTGGGGCTCAAGAATTTGACGGGTTGAACCTGAAGTAGGGTTTTAAACAGTTTTTAAATTTTATACAAGCAAGTTTTAAACTTAAATTTAATATAGTTTAAATTATTATATAATCAATGTTTTAAATTATTTGTTTGAAGGAAGTTATAATTTGTTTAACTTAAATTTGTTAAGTTAAATGCTTAAGTTATTTTAAAAGAAATTAATTTTTATTTAAGTAGTTAATTTTAAAAGATAAATGTTTTTTAAACAATGTTAATGATAATTAAGTACTTAGTAAAGATAATGAATTATCTTAAAGTTAATTAAGGATTTGATAACTAAAGATTAATTAAATTAATTAAGAAATAATAAAGAGTAATTAATTAGTTCAATTAATTAATGATTAAGGATTGATTAATTTAATCAAGGGTTAATTTAATTAATGTAATTAATTAAGGATAATTGATTAAAGTATAATTAAATAATTAAGGATAATTATTTAATAATTAAGGTTGATTGATTTATTGAGATGGATTAATTAATAATTAAAGGTTAATTAATCAAGGTAATCAATTAAAAGATAGTTAATTAAGAGTTAATTGACTTATGTGATTAATTTAAGGATAATTAATCAAGGGGATTGATTTAATTAATTAATAATTAAGATTAATTAATTAATGATTAAGGAAAGAATTGAGGTTAATTAATTTCATAATTAAGGATAATTAAAAGTTAATTAATAAACGATTAAAGGATAATTAATTAAATTGGTTTGTAATTAATTAATGTTAATTAACCAAGATTAGTAAATTAATCATAAGTAACTAATCTGATCAAATTAATCAGATGATTAATTGATCTTACTTATGGACGTTTGGATTCTATTTGAATGTTGAATTGTTTGATATCCCTGATGTGTAATACCTTGTTTTGATTTGAGCTGTGATGAATGTAATTTATTTATCTATGATAAATTTATATTATCTATCACTCTGTGAATGAAGATAAGCGTTATAGGATTATACCGCTTATCGATATTGATGTGCTTGAATCTGTGATGATTGATGATGTTGCACTATTATGTAAAACCCCTGGACTACACCATACACACACAAATATGGATTTCATGGGAAATCAGTTAAGTCACAGATATTTGTATTTAATACTATATTATTCAAAATGTTTTTAAAGGCTGAATTTTGAATCCAAAATAATTTGGAAATAGAATTGGGTATAGTATGAAAAGCTTTTGAAAAAGGAATTTTGAAAATAAAAGTTATTTTAAATAATTTGTTAAGATGTTGAAAATTAAAAGTTTGAATTTGAACTTAAGATTTTGAAATTGAGTTTTATATATATCTCTGTGTGTGTGTGTGTGTGTGTATGTATATGTATGTATGGAATTTGAAGTTATTTTGGAAACTATGGTTTGAAAAGTAGTGATACAAGTTATATAATATGTATATGGATTTCTAAACTATCTTTAAAGTATTTTAAAAGTATTATTTGGGAATTTAAATTTAACCCAAGTTTTTACTTTAAAGGCTATAACTTGTGCATATTTGATCAGATTTTTCCGAAACGAAAAGTATTTGTTTTCAAATGATAATAACTTTTAAATAAAGAAAGGATTTCCAGTTTTGTTGAAAGGTTTTCAACTTTGAAATGGAATTGTTTTGAAAATCTATAAATGAATCTTTGTTAAATATTGGTGAACTTTGTTTTCAATTTGAAGAGGATCTTAAAAGTGTATCTTTCGTATAAAAGATTTGGAATTGAAATGGTTTTGAAAGTTATGAATTAATCTTTGTGAAAGATTATTGAACCTTGGTTTCAAATTGAAGTGGATTTTAAAGAGTGAATCTTTTTGTTTAAAAAAATTTGGAACTGGTAATTTGTTCAAACCATTTGAAAGAAAAGTTTTGGGTAATAAGTTATGACTTAACTGAGATCTCATTATCCATATGGTTTTAAAATTAAGCGCTCATTATTCGGTTTAGCCAGGAGAGGACCTTTGTGTCATAAAACCCATTCCGAATAGTGTTACGACGTTATGGATAACATTTGAAGACCGGTGGTGAAGATCGGATATTTTCGAAAGCGAAAGGATACCTGTCGAATGTCTTTGCACCGACTGGTCCCCGATACAGAGATTTGATCACCCGTTGTGATGGGGAGTCCGGATGTGATTAGGGATTATCCAGATTTGCAAGGGTTTCTTTTGAAGTGCCTTCGTTTCTATTCGAACCCAGAACAAACTAGTGTGGATGTCGATTTTCAAACGCTGAAATTTGGGTCGTGACATTTTGCTATCCAGAGCTGAAGGTTGAGTAAGAACTTTAGCTCAGGAGTATAACGCATTAGGTAACTCATTAGAGTTAGGGTGAAGTATACCTTAGAATGAGTATATTCCTAAGATATCCATCTGTATGCCTCAGTAAATTCTCTTATTATTCACTGATAGTAAGTATGAGTGCAAGAAGAGGACGGAATGAGGGACAGAGGAGTACCACTACAATTGGTCGATGCACTGCAACAACGGAAACAACTTTCTCTATCAACCTCCTTTGATCTGATTTCAATTCTTTGATGGCTTCGTGGCAGCTATAAGGAGAAACTTCGGTGTTGTGGTGGCCCTACGAATCGTGTAGATAAGATCCTAATTCGTATTTTCTTCATCGATTTCCTATCAGCTTTTCGTTTTTAACTTTAATGAATTGATAAACTAAATATGAAGCTGAATTAAATTATATTTGTTTGTCTATTCTTTTGGGTTTTGATATATGCTACGAACGGTTAGTTATCCCTTCGAACTAACCATTAGAGGATAATTAATCAATGCAAGTAATTATAGAGTAATTAATTCGAGTAATTAATTATGGATCAATGTAATCAATGTGTTTGGGTAAGGTAAATTAATTCGTGTAACTAATTAAGTTAAAGTGGTTAATACTAGTTAATTAATTAAGTTTAATTAAATTAAAGGTATTTATTTGATGTTGGGTTAAGTATAATTACTTAAGGTAATTAATGAGGTATAATTACATAGTGAAGTAATTAGTGAATAATTATTGGATGTAATTAATTAAAGGAAATTACTTGATGGGAAATAATTAAAGGATAACCACTTGGTGGGAAAAATATATGTGATAATTACTCGATGTAATTAAAGGATTGATTAATAATAAATCAGGGAGTTGGTTTAATTGATTGAGTAATTAAGGAAAATTAATTTCTGATTTTGACTAATCAAGGATGATAAATGAATGTAATTAAGTTAAAGGTTAATTATTAAATGAAACTTAAGAATAATAAAACTAAGCAGAGTAATTAGAGGATCATTAATTAATGTAATTAATGGAAGTGATCAATCTTGCTCATGAATGATTGAATGATGATAAGTGCTTTGGATTGGTTGATATCTCTGATATGAATTGCTGCGTGATGTGACAGTAATAATGTTATTATCTACCAATTATGAATTGCTTATAAAAAGTGTATCCGGTAATTTAAATTGATTTGTATTTAATTGAATAACTTAGGTTTTGATGACCTTGGATTCGAAGAAAACGGAGTTGGGTATTAGTGAATACCTGAAACCACTTCGATCCTTTATAGATTGATATGTGGAATCATTATGCTGATTTGGAATGATTTAAGTATTGGACCATTTAATCTAAGTTTGGCACTTAGAAATTGATGTGTGAAATAAGTAATGTTTATAACAGCTTGTGGAATTGTTAATTGATATAAGTTACCCTGGGTTTATATAAGTTGTATGTTTTGTGTTCCTTGTTAGATGAGTTTACTCACGCTGGTTTCCAGCCTGACCCGGGTGTTACTTTGATGTAATGCTCGGGTCAGACTGAGTATTACAGATTTTCAGGTAGGTACGTTCTGGAGCTCAGGAGGCGAGCAGGATGGCAATATCGCTTAGAATATTTCCGCTGTAATTATATTATTGTAATCCCGTGACACATTGATTGTATATGACCAGCATTTGAATATATGTGAAACTCTGATGCATTGAAATGTAATCAACAGATATAGTATTCTTTGTATAACCGATATTTTATTTGATATCATATTTGATCCGCTGTGAATGTGAGGTTTCTGTGACTTGTTGTTGTTTCTTCTTCATTCTCTTTCTTCTTTCACTAACTATCTGGAAATTTCGTCCCCCAAATTACTAGTTAGGAAATTTAGAGAGTTAGAAAAAAATTTGAGAAAATTTCGATAACTCAAAATTGGTTTTAAATTGAAATTTAGATAATTGAGCAAAGGGGTATTGCGTGAAAACTATAGAAGGTTTTAGGAAGTTGGTTAAGGTTAAGTGTCTTCAATAAAAGATAATTGGTAGAATTGTTTTATCCATAACTTTTACAATTCTGAGATTCGAATTTCATAACTTCTATTATTTTGTCTCGGGAAAGCGATAAACAATTATAATTTTGGCCAAGATAACATCGAAATTTTGGAAAACTCAAAACATAAAAGTTTTAGAACAAAGTCTAAGCTTTCTTTAACATCTAAATTTATCGAAATAGGTTGAGGAACGAAGAACTTATGGCCAGTTTAGTTTCAGCCTTAAGCACAGAGCTAATATTGGTTTTGCTCTCGGGATTACAGTAGAAAAATTCAATTTTTACATAGCTAACATCCAAATTACAGAAAACACAAAACATCAAAGTTGTAGCACATGAAATAAGCTTTCCAGAACATCTAATAAATCGAAATTTCATTAAGAACTGAGAAAGTTATGGTCAAATTACTAAGCTGCGTTTTTGATAGAACCGAGCCACTTTTACTTACAACTATCATCTCTTCAAGAATAACATGAATACTAGAAATTTAAATAGTTTTTCTCACCTTGAACTTGTGTATTTGACTTGACTCTTTTTCCTTAGCTTCTCCAAGCTTTTTCACTTTATCTTCCTTTTTTTTGTTTTGTGAAAGAAAGAAAAATAAGTGAACATTTCCATCCTTTATATAGTAATTTTCAAGGCTAGTTTGGTAATTTTAGTTTTGGACACTTGTCTACTTCTCTTTGCACAAGCTTTAAAACCGAGTACTCTACAACAACAAGACAGCGAGTTTGCAAGAGGTTTTTCAACATTTTAATCAACGAATTTCAGAAAATGATACAAATGAAAGTTATTGGCCTTTCTGTTATCTTTCAAGAATGACCAAGATCATCGAATTTGGATAAACGATTCAAAAGTTATGACCATTTTACTAAAAACATTAAGCTTAGCCTGAACTTATGCATTTGCAGGACAGCGACCAACAATTGCAATGTTAGCATAGAAAACTTCGAAATCAGGCAAACCTGAAACACTGCAGCACTAAAACTACCCAAACCTGTCATCCACCCTGACGACCCATTCTGACCACCATCGTTGATGCGACTCTGGCTAATGACCCACCTACATCCCCTCTGCAATCTCCCAAAACCTCAAATTACTCGAAGCAATCCTCGGGTATTTTTGTTTTTGACTCGGAGTAGATGGTTTGGGAATTCGAAGTAATAGGATGGGTTACTCGGGTATTTGGTTGCAGGTTTTAAAATCTGTAATTTTACAGTTTTTAAAATTTTGAATGAAACTCATATTTTAAATATTGTAAATTGATTCAAATGTAAGATTAATCTGAATTCAAATGTAGTTTAAAATTCAAAGTTTTTAAAAGTGAAATCTTAAATTTAAACAAGATTTAAAATTTAGTTTTAAGAATAGTTTCAGGTTTGCTTTCAAAACCAGACATTAAGTTAAAAACAGTTTTGTCAGATTTAATTTTTTTGAACAGATTTTAAAGTTTAAGCAAGGTTTAAATTGTTTAGAAATCAAGTTAAAAACTGTTTTCAGATTTTCTTTAGAAAACAGTTTAGGATTCAAAACCAGTTTGTAAAAAAAAAAAAAAAAAAATGAATGAACTTATTTAAATGTTTTAAAATAGAGTTGAAAATGAAATCTGATTTCAAATAAGTTTTAAAACTTGAAATAATTTAGTTTCTTTAATATTTGAATAAAAATATGTAGTGTTAATTTTAGATTTGAAAAGTTAAATAATCAATTCATTTTCTAAAGCTTGATCTCTTTAATAAATTAAGTAATTTAGTTTTAAACTATTTTTATAAAAGGATCTTTTATAGGTAATGAATAATTCTTTATTATTATTTTAAGGAATAAATTTATTTAAAATTTGGATAAATGTTTAAACAGTTAAACATTTGAAATTTGAAATTTTAAAATGGAATTTGAATTGAATTTAGAAATGTTTGGCTTTAAATACATTTGAATATTAATAAATTCATTAATAAGTGGATGGATTATTTTGAAAAATATTTAAGATAATTAAGGATTTACTTAATTATTTGATTTTAAATAATGGTTTAAATTAATTTTAATTAAAAATGATTTATTAATAATTAATCTAATTCAAATTTTCTTAAGTATATAATTATTGAAATGTTGTTAATTTATAATTGGTGATAATTATCTAAGGATAATTTAGTAATTAATTAATGTAATTAATTTTGATAATTAACTAGATTAATTAATTGAATATAATTAATTAAAATTTGTTAAATATAATTAATTGTTAAAGTAATTAAGGAATTAATTACTTATTGTAATTAATTTTGATATGTGATTTAATTAAGTTAATTAATTTAGTTTAATTAATTTAAATAAATCATGTGATAATTTAATGAGTGTAATTACTTAAAGTAATTAATGAAGCAGGATTACTCAGAGAAGTAATAATGATAATTACTAGAATGTAATTAGTAATTTGGATAATTACTTTTGTAATTAATTAAGGAATTAATTAATGATTAATTATTGGTTAATTTATAAATAAGAAATTAAAGATAGTTAATTACTTAATTTAATATTAATCAAGGTGATTAATAATTAGATTAATTACTAAATTTAATTAATTTTAATTAAATAATTTATTTAAATATTAGAGATCATTAATTATTATAATTAATGATGTAATTAAGGATTGTTTAATTAAGTAATAATTAATTAATTAATTAAGTGATTAATTAATTGTAATTAATTAAGGACAAATATAATTAATTATAATTAATTAATAAATGAGTAATTAAATATTAATTACTTATGATTAAGGTTAATTAATTTGTGAAATTAATTAAAGACTAATTACTTATTGTAATTGGTGAATGATTAATCAAAGATATTTAATCAAGTTAAATACTTAGTGGATAATTAATTAACTGGGTTAATTAATTAATGGATGTTAAGCAAGATTTAAATGTGTTAATTAATTTAATTTATTTTAAATTAATTAGAGATGGTTGTAATTGATTTAATTCATTTTAAATTAGTTATAATTGATGGTTAATAAATCATTGCTTATGGATGTTATTGATTGAATGGTTGTGATCTCAGTAATGAGATGAGTCATATATGTATGATATAAATGTTTGGTTTAAGTATGATGGTTTGTGGTGGATTATTTGGTTGTGATGATTATCTGTTTATGGATGATACAGATTATCTGTTTATGATATGAATGTGATTATCTATTGTGAGATGTAGTTTATCTATCTATGTGAATTAGATAATAATGAAATGAGTTAATTTATTTTAAAACCCTTAAGTATAACTTGGACATTAAGATGGCGTTTGGTTTTGATGAGACCGAGATCAGGTTTCCATATTTGGATATCCGAAAACCACATCGATTCCAATTAAACGTTAGGTCGTTAATCCAAGTGGAGCAAGTGAAGACTCGAGGTGTAAGGGCTATACGTCAGTATAACTCTGTGGGTGATTCTGTAATGAGTTTGACGGAATAGTGCTTATAGATTCGAGATGGTGATTTAGAGTGCAAGGGTTATTGTCGTTAACTCTGAGGGTGATTCCAATACGAGTGTAACGAGATAATGCCTTCGGTTTCGTTCGAACCCGGAACGAACTTGTATGGATTGAATGCTTTCAGAACATCGTCAGGTGGACGATGAGCATTCTAAGATTGATATGTTCTATAAAGGTAATCGTAACCTCAAGCCTCATCAACCGGGAATGGCTAAAGCAGGGGAGGTGCAACAAAGCTTCGTGGGTAGCCCCCACTGGAGAGCAAGATTTACTCCTGTCTAGAGGTCCCTTTATATTTCCGCTGTGTGGCAGTTGGTGACGACCAATCTGCGGGGTGGTCTTGTTCGGAACTGTTCAGTAAGGAATGGTTCCGGCTTTGTGTTGAAGGGGAGTGGGAGTACTCCTCGGTATGTTGATCTAGGCCACGTACTGTGACGGGCGGTACCCCGGTAGCCCTGCCATTGTTGGAAACCCATTTTCCCTACGAGACCCTACGGTTTTGATTGTATTACCCACTTTTGTGGCTAGTAGCTGGAATTTAATCATGTAACAATTTCGGCTATTTCTTATTTACTTGAAAACCCTAGACACTATTATAATATCACTGGATTTCCTATCAAATGTTTTGGTTAGCGTAAGGTAAAAACTTTTCCATGTTTATGTGTGGGAAGTCTTACGTGATACCTTTTGTTTTCAAAGGATTTTCTAAAGTTAAGCAAACTTTATTCCCGTTTACTCACACCAGACCCCTGTCTGACCTGAGTGTTTATTTTCTGTTTTATTAAACTCTTGGGTACTCATATTATGTATGAGTAGTCAAGTGTTTCAGGATTGCTTTGATGAGTTCTGGAGGAGATAATGGAGCAGGAGGCTTCAGCGTGTAGATATATGTAGTGGTTCCGCTGTGTTTGAGTTGTATCTGTTTCTCTGATATACTTGGATTGTAAATGCTAGACAGATGTTTATAACTGTCTAGTTTGTGTTGTATTAGCTTTATTACTCTGATGTATATGATACTATGTAAAGTTTTATGTGATATATTATAATTTATTTGATTCTGCTGTGAGATTCTGATGTTGTCTGTTCTTTCTTTCCTTTCTTTTCTCTTTTCTATCCCTTTCTTTCTTCTTAGCGATGCGACTTTCTGGAGGTTGGAAGTTGGGTCGAATAGTGTAAAAGTGTATGTTTTATATCTAAAATAGTATACTAGAGAAAACAAGCTTATAAAACATTTTTCCGAAAAGATTAATAAAACCAATATTTGACATTCCTTTATTATAGGGAATAAATATATATTATTATTATTATTATTTTTTATAAAAATAATTTTAAAATACTATATAATAATAATTTGAAATGTCCATTTATTTCAAAAATCACTTCAAAAATGGTTTAGTGAAAACCGTACTCGAAAATAATGAAAAACAAGAAAGATAACTCAAGACCGATAACTTGAGTTCAATATGAATTCAATTCAAATTTAACCAAAAATCAATTCAAATTCTATTTAAATTTGAATTTTAAATTCTTCAAATATATCTAGCCTATTGATAGGCATCATAGCCCTCAAAAATCTCAAAAACATCATCAAAACCAAAAGAGAATAAGAGTAGAAGCGGGCTAATACAATTCTAAGGTCAATGTTTCTTGTTGCTATCATCTTGCTCTCAGGACAACAACATATAACCTTAATTTTGACCATCAAAATTTCAGAAAACACAATGAACAAAACTTGTAGAACATGATCTAAGCTTTCCAAAAAATCCTAAATTATCAAATTCGGTTAATAAACGAAGAAGTTATGCCCAATTTCGTTTCAGCTTCAAGCAAAGAACAAACATTGGTTTTGCTCTCGGTTTAGCAGTAGAAAAATTAGATTTTGACATATCTAACCTCAAAATTACAGAAAATACAAAACATGAAAGTTGTAGTACATGAATTATGCTTTCCTAAACATCCAAAATTATCGAAATCGGTTAGGAAACGAAGGAGTTATGATCAAATTCATTTCAGCTTCAATGACAGAGCAAGTATTGGATTTGCTCTCGGGTTAGCAGTAGAAAAGTTGGATTTTGACATAGCTAACTTCAAAATTACAGAGAACACAAAACATGAAAGTTGTAGCACATGAACTAAGCTTTCTAGAACATTAAAAATCATGGAATTCCGATCTAAAACGAGAAAGATATAGCTCAAACAATATCAGATTCAAACTCAGAAAATTCTATCAAAGGCAGAACTATACTTCTGTATTCAAATTTGTTTCAGTCAGTCAAATGTTAAAATATAGAAATTTAACCTTAAGTGGAATTATTCCTTATTGAATCTAGTTTCCAGCAAAAAAAAATTTGACCTAAATCGGATAAGAAACGAGTAATTTATGGCTAAAATACTTCTTAGGCATGTGATTGTTGTTGCTGTCAATTTGCCCTCGAGACAGCAACAAACAAGCATAATTTTAGGCAAACAAACATCAAAATTTTGAAAAACTAAAAACATGACATTTGTAGGTCATAATCTGGGCTTTCCAGAACATCTAAATTCATCGAATTTGGTTAAGAACTGAAAGAGTTATGTACAATATACTGACAGCAATTTACGAATGAACATGCGATAAACGAAATTGAGATTTCTCACATTGAAATCTCAATCAAAGCTAGAAAATGTGAGTTTTGATACTCACCTTGTGATTTTGCAGGGCAAAACTCAGATTTGTAGCTGGAAGATTGAAGCTTTGAGGAAGAAAGTACTTCAAATAACCTTCTCTAATCTTTATTTGGTTGATTTATTTCTTGAATTTGCAGCAAATTGATTGAAAATATAAATTTCTTGTTTGAGGAGGCCATTGCTATAATGGTGCATGAAATTTATAGTTATACAAAAAGATTAGAGAAATTTATAGTTATGAAAAAGAAGAAAGAGATAGAAGAAGAAGAAGAGAAACACCAAACATCTCACATTCGCAGCGGATAAAATATAATAACAAATAATAACAGTTTACAAAAGAATATTTTATCTGTTGATTACACTTTAATACATCAGAGTTTCACATATATACAGTCATTGAATAAATACAAGTATCATGTCTCAGATTAACGAATACATAAATATAGCGGAAATACTCTACTCGTTACTGCCATCCAGTTTGCCTCCTGAGCTCCAGAACGTCCCTACCTGAAAATCTGTAATACTCGGTCTGACCCGAGCATTACACCAAAGTAACACCAGGGTCAGGCTGGAAACCAGCGTGACTAAACCCATCTAACATGTAATACTAAAGCATACAACTGAATTAAAACCTGGGTACTCATATCAATTCACAAAGCCACAATTTATTTTAGACATCACTTATTCCACACATCAATTTCTAAGTACCAAACTTGGATAAAATAATCCAATTCAATTAAATCACTTCATTCTAACCTATTGATTTCACAAATCAATTTATAAAATTCGAAGTGGTTTCGGGTATTTCCCAATACCCGACCCCGTTCTCTTCGAAACTCATATCATCAACCCAAGTTATCCAAATGAAATACACAACATTTCATATCAGAGATATCAACTCATTCAAAGCATCCAATACCATTCAACCAATCAGAAGCAAAGCTTAATCACACAAATCAATTCAATTGATTCTAATTGAATTTTCAAACCTCAATCACTTAGATTCCTTCATTTACATTTATTAACTCCAAATCAATTTAATTAGTCAACCCATCATTATTCATCTTAACTTATGTACTTAAATTAAGTTCTCAGATTCATTAACTTATAATCACTTACATTGATTAATAATCCTTGAATTAATCATGCTCATAAATTTACTAACCCTCGATAAATTTTGTTACACTAATTAAAAAAGTAATTAATCCTCAATTAAGTAATTACTAATAATTACCCCCTTTGATTTATGATATTAAGTAATTTTTCTTCGATTTCTTTTATTAGTAATTTCTATTAACTACATTGATTAATTACCTTAATCAATCATTGATTATTCCAAATTATTAATTACTCTAGAATTTAATTAACCTTTAATTGCTTATATTATATTAATTGTTCACAATCATTAACTACTCATCTTAATTAACTTCTTAGTTTCCATGAACAAACTCACTAAATTATCTATGGTCTTATACCGCATCCTCGATTAATTCTTCTGTGTGAAAATACTTCTTTAAAGTAATTTACTTAGTATACTCAACCACCATGAAAAGAAACCCATCGAATTGTTTATCAAATCGATGATAAAAATCTAACAAGTAAGGCATTTTTGTAGAAACAAACATGTTCATTTCGGGCAGAAATTTAACCCGAGCTTGCACCTTAAATTCATATATATAGATGGCCGAATTTTAAAAGGTGATACAAATGAAAGTTATCAAATTCTTCCTGAAGTTTCCAAAACTTTGAAAATTATAGGATTTGGATAAGAAACGCAAAAGTTATACACAAAATACTAGCTCAGGTTTGCACAAGACACTGAGTAGTCTACAACAACAGGACAACGAGTTTGCAAGAGGTTTTTCAACATTTTAATCAACAAATTTCAGAAAATGATACAAATAAAAGTTATAGGCCTTTCCGTTAGCTTTCCAGATTGATCAAGATCATTGAATTTGGATTAACGGTTCAAAAGTTATGACCATTTTACTAAAAACATTAAGCTTAGCCTGAACTTATGCATTTGCAGGACAGCGACCAACAATTGCAATTTTAGCATAGAAAACATCGAAATTAGATAAAATGAATAAAGCAAAAGTTGTATCTTAGTTTCTAGGCTTTCCGGAACATTAAAAAGTAACAAATTCCGATAAGAGTTGTAAAAGTTATGGATAAAACAATTCTGAGATTTGAATTTCACAACTTCTGTCATTTTGTCTTGGGACAGCGATAAACAATTATAATTTTGGCCAAGATAACATCGAAATTTTGGAAAACTCAAAACTTAAAAGTTTTAGAACAAAGTCTAAGCTTTCTGGAACATCTAAATTTATCGAAATCGGTTGAGGAACGAAGAAGTCATGGCCAATTTAGTTTCAGCCTTAAGCACAGAGCTAATATTGGTTTTGCTCTCGGTATTACAGTAACAAATTCAATTTTTACATAGCTAACATCCAAATTACAGAAAACACAAAACACCAAAATTGTAGCACATGAAATAAGCTTTCCAGAACATCCAAGAAATCGAAATTTCATTAAGAATTGAGAAAGTTATGGTCAAATTACTAAGCTGCGTTTTGATAGAACCGGACCACTTTTACTTACAACTATTATCTCTTCAAGAATAACATGAATACTAGAAATTTAAATAGTTTTTCTCACCTTACACTTGTGTATTTTCCTTGACTCTTTTTATTTGGCTTTCTCCAAGCTTTTTCACTTTATCTTACTTTTGTTTTTGCTTTGTGAAAGTAAGAAAACAAATAAGTGAACATTTCCACCCTTTATATAGTAATTTTCAAGGCTAGTTTGGTAATTTTAGTTTTGGACACTTGTCTACTTCTCTTTGCACAAGCTTTAGAATGTTGACACATGTCTACTTAGGTGTCTTAAGATGTTTCTACACATGGACTCCTAATAGGCTTATGTGTCACTATTTTATTTAATCTTGTGACACATGTCCTTCATTTTTTTATGCAAGTCTTATTTCATGACACATACCTTATTTAGTAATCATTTAAGGTGTTCTAGAAGTGTACACCAAAGTGATATATGTGTCATAATTCTATTTTATCTTAAAGATGGGTGTATTGTCCATATTATGCCACTTGTCTTCATCATGTCATGCCACTTGTCCTATACTTATAAATGTATACATACTGATACCTTTTGTATTATTTAAAAGCATACATAAATATAAATAAAATAGAGATGGTGTAGATAGTATATTTTCAAAATCGAACAAATCACCTTTAAATTAAATTTCAACCATTCTATTTTCTTCAGTATCATCATTATAAATTCTATAAGCCTTCAAATTATTTTAAACAGACGTAGAAATTTCAGATTCAACAATTTACCCAATTTCAATTATTAAATACAATATTTAGACTATATAATTCAATGATTTAATTTTCAAGTAAATACTTATATCACAAATTCACGTTAAAATTAACTTTTAAATGTTTAAAATCAATTCAATTATCCCATTCTACATTGTTAAAAATTCTGGGTCGCCACATTCCTCCCCCCTTAGAAGAATTTCGTCTCCGAAATTACTAGTTAGGAAGAATGGACTAATACTCGTTTACCTTTTCTCCAAAATTCACAATTCAACACTCTACCAACTATCTTTTATTAAAAACCCACTATCACCTTAACTAATTTTCTAAAATCTTCTATAGTTTCAAACAACACCCCTTTGCTCAATCATCTAAATTTCAATTTTGAATCAAATTTTGAATTATCAAAATTTTTCTAACTCTCTAAATTTTCGACAATTTTTGTCAGCGTCTCCTTTGCGCGGCTAGCTCGGCACAACTACAAAAGGCCTCTACGGGCTTTCAAATTCCAAAAGAAAACAAAACGCCAAGTGGCTAGATCAAAAACCCAATCCAATTTCATACAGAAATTTAAATACATACCTTTTTGTCGGGCAATTCACATTATCTTTTGGAATCAAATCCAATTTCTTTTCCCTTTAATACCTGCATATCTTACTTAGCAACAATATTCAATCGCAGCCTTTCAAATTATTTTATACAACTCTTTACAGAAGTTTTCACATATACTTCTATGCAAATTTGTTTTTCCCGTTTTCATACGAATTCAATTTATTTTCAATTTTGAATATTGGATTTTAACTTCCATTTATAACTGATTCATATTATTTTCATCTACTAATTTATTTTAATTTCCAATTTGTGATCGTTTCGTCGATAACGAAAATTTTTCAAAAATCTCCAAAAATTTTCTAACTCCCAAAGTTTTCGAAAAATTTTGGCGGAGTCTCCTTTGTACGGAGGAGCTTTTGCAATTTGACAATAAATATAAATATGTATACATCGACCCACACGGTCGGAAAAAGAAAAAACAGTTCATATTTCCTATTTTTATTGCGTAGGCATACCTTTATTTAGCATTTTAAGCAAGCAGCTTATGAATTTAAGCAATTAGCGCAATCCAAACCAACCGAACAGTCTTCAAGTACCTGTACTATCTCAATTTAAATATGTAAGTGCCACATATAGAAATTCTATTAGCATTTCACTTACTTTTAAAGGCTAAACACAAGCATTTCAAAAGCAACAAACACCAAACGCTTACCATAAGCGATTTATATAATTTAAAGTTAATCCAATTGCTTCCAACCAAATTTATATGCCATTACATTCAATTTTAATGGTTTACAATGCAATTGCTTACATTCAATTCATTTGTAAGCAAAACAAACTCCTATTCATATCAATTGATTCAAAAAGCAATTATATTTGCTTCCACTAATTCATAGAATTTAATGGCTATTACCCTTATTCGAAGGCAAGCTTCCTTAAATTTAAACTTAAGTTACGTTACTTTAATTTATTCCAACATCAAACTTAAGTTTACTTCTATTTGATTCTCATTTAATCAAATTTCATTAAACTCAGTTAGCCCACCATTTCATTTTAATTCACCTCCACAATTTATCAAAATAATATCCAAGCGTATACTTAACTCATTTATACTTCAAATCAATATGCCACCGAACTTAAGTTCAGTCTGATAATCCAATTTCAATCACAACCTTGATTTAGTTTTTTTTTTCAACCAGACTTCGTCCATTTATTGTTTAATTCCATTAACTCATCTTATATTTCACTTTCTTAATTCATTTGCGAATTTATTTTATTTATACAAAGCCATTCTCAATTTACTTGCAACTTTCGTTAAATATTATTCATATCACGTTTGAATTTTATTTGTAATTCAAACAATCACTTTTCCAATCCAACTCTATTTTATTTCTACAACATCTCTTCTTATTTAATTCATTATCAAATCCAAGTCGAATTCTATTGACAAATTCGAATTCATTTCCAAACACCATTATTAATTTACAATCCATTTGTTTAATCGAGTTAAATTTTATTAACATACTTTATCAAATAATTATTTATTAGCTTACTTCCAACTTTTATTACAAAGAAAATTACTTCATTAAATTTTTCTGAGTTCAAAGTTATTTTTATAATTCCAGTTTGGAGTTTCTCTTTTATTTTCCCAAAATTTCAACACTTCTATTTTAAAACTTAGAAATGCTTTTAAACCCACCTCATACTATTAAAATAGCTTTTATAAAAATATTTCTTATAACTTGATGTCTCATCCAGTCCATCCTTGTTCTCACAGAAATTCAGTCATACGTTGATCAGGCGTAGGACTGAAAATCTATAAGTACTTGGTAAACCCGTTTGCAACATCCAGTGAAAATACTTGGAAAATGATTTTATTGAAAATATAGGAAACGGTTTTTGAAAATAGAGGAAATATCTTTGGTGACAATGCTCTGAAAATCATCACCTCCATCCATGGTCACAGTTACATTCCAGGGTTACGTTGCCGTCGCAGCAAAGTCCATGCAACTGCAGGCTCTCCGCGGCCTCTGATTTTCGCTATCGAAATGAAACTTCTCCACTCCAACATAGGTCGCAGCCTACCGATATAAAATCAAACGCAGACTGTTGGCTCTCAGCGGCACACACGACTTTTGCTATGTTATCACAGGTCGCAATCTGCCGATATAAAATCAAATGCAGACTGTTGGCTCTCAGCGGCACACACGACCTTCACTATGTTACCATAGATCGCAGTCTACCGATCAAACGTAGACCTTGGCTTTCAGCGACACACACGACTTTCGCTATGGTAACCTCTACTCAAGATCCCCAGAAACTAGTTTTGTCCGGACTCCTCACAGGATCAACTTTAGAACCCCCCTTGGGGCTCAAGGCAGCACCACCCGGTGGCACTCCTGAGAAGTTCATTCCAAGGGAGCGCCTTTTTCCCCAGAGCCATCATCAAAACACTTTATACTATACACATATAGTATCTTTCAAATCATACACCTAGTATGAATTTTTATCAAAGCTCCTTTACACAAAATCGATTATCCCAAAATCGATAATTCTCAAAATAGGCTTTCCAAATTCCATATAATGATTTTACCCAAAAATCAAAAGCCTTTCCAAATCCAAAGGTTCCCAAAACCCTTTCCAAAATCCTCATAAGATCCTTTATATACATACATATATATATATATATAATTTTTAAAACTTTGGATCACTTTAAACTCGTATAAAATTCCTTTTATACTTCAAACACTTCCAAAATCCTTTTTCTTCCAACAATAGATTCAACAAGGGGAGAATATATAACAAAGATATAACTTTGTTTACCCAAAATCAAATATTCAAATTTGACTACTCTTTCCAATATCAATTTCTTTCTATTCACATTCACCTAAAATTTCATTCACTTATTCACATTTGCCTTAATCCCTATTTGGATTATTACCTCAATTCTTATCCCAGTTGGGTAATTTAATCAATAACAGTTTGAACTCCGACCAGTTTATATTTAGAAAACAGCTTAAAAATTTTTAAAATAGAGAAGTAGTTGAAAAATAATAATTATTAGTTTAAAAAATATCTATAAAATAGTTGGAAAATAGCTAAGTAGTTATTGAAATCTTAGATAATTGCAAAATAGTTGTAAAATAATAATTAATTCGTAACTTAGTTGAAAAAATAGTAACTAGTTTAGAAAATAGTTGAAAAATGGTTAAATAGGTCCAAAAATAATTGTAAAACAAGTATAAAATAATTTGTCTTTAAGAAAGAAGTGTTATATATATTTAATAACTTGGAAAAATAAGTTTATATTAAAACAATTTATATTGAAAACAATCCAGAGTCAAAACTGTTCACCGCCCCAACATTTCAATTTAAATTTCCACTCCCATTTAAATTGACCCAATTCCAAATTGAATAATCTTCAATTTCCATTGAAATTGATTTAATCCCAATTCAAGTTGAATTGATTCTCAATTTCCTTCCAACTTCAAATCAAATTCCGTTTGATCTTTAAACTTGTACAACTTTAATTACAATTTCTATCTTACAATTTCTATTTATAATCAATTACATTCACATTTTTCTTTTAACTCGGAATTATACATTTCATTTAGCTAATATATTATTCCATAAACATTTTAAATCAAGATTCCAGAGTTTAAACAAATTTGCAAGATTTCAATATTACCTTAGAATTCAACTATATCCAAAATTCTTTGGCAAATTCAATTATCCTTTTGAATTTCAAAACCAAACCCAGTTCACAAACAACTCCAATTTGAAACAATTTGGTAACAATTTCTCTTCTAGAAACTCGAAAATGAACATCGATGATGTTGCAGTCATCACCGACGTTATTTTCCAGTGACCGAAAGAGTTCAATGCTTTTATCTCTTTAAAAAACATTTCCAAATATTTTTAATTTCAAATCTCCCAGATTTCAAACACAAAAAAATATTTTTGAAATAATACTATTATTTTTCCGAAACCTTTGGAAACCACTTCCAAATCCAAAGGAATTTTAAATTTTCCCAAAAATTCCAAATTCCCAATCCATCCAATTCATATTTAAACATTACTCTGGAATTTTCATCATACTTTATTTCCAAATATTCTCTGGAATTCTATTTCAAATTGTAATCTCATTTATTATGAAGTTTATTTCAATTTATAAATTACATTCACAGTCTATATTTCAAATTCCATTTCGTTATATAAGTTTATTCTTCAACTTTGGTTATAAGTTTCAATTTGGTCGTATTTTATATTACTCCTTAACTTGATTCCAATAACTTAACAACCAATCACCTAAATATTCATTAGAAGGGAATATTGCTTTATATATAAAATATATCCTTATGCAAATTCATTTAAAATCTTCATAAGAAAATAACAAGTACCCCCTCATATATATATACTCAACTCATTTTAGAGTACTACGGACTTTATTTAATGAGTAATCCCTACCAGAGCCAAGATTCTCGCTTAACCATCAGCTCTGATACCAAATGTAACGACCCGAAATTTTCGAAGCCGAAAATTCTAGATAGTTATGAAAAAGAAGAAAGAGATAGAAGAAGAAGAAGAGAAACACCAAACATCTCACATTCGCAGCGGATAAAATATAATAATAAATAATAACAGTTTACAAAAGAATATTTATCTGTTGATTACACTTTAATACATCAGAGTTTCACATATATACAGTCACTGAATAAATACAAGTATCATGTCTCAGATTAACGAATACATAAATATAGCGGAAATACTCGACTCGTTACTGCCATCCAGTTTGCCTCCTGAGCTCCAGAACGTCCCTACCTGAAAATCTGTAATACTCGGTCTGATCCGAGCATTACACCAAAGTAACACCCGGGTCAGGCTGGAAACCAGTGTGAGTAAACCCATCTAACATGTAATACTAAAGCATACAACTGAATTAAAACCCGGGTACTCATATCAATTCACAAAGCCACAATTTATTTTAGACATCACTTATTCCACACATCAATTTCTAAGTACCAAACTTAGATAAAATAATCCAATTCACTTAAATCACTTCATTCTAGCCTATTGATTTCACAAATCAATTTATAAAATTCGAAGTGGTTTCGGGTATTTCCCAATACCCGACCCCGTTCTCTTCGAAACTCATATCATCAACCCAAGTTATCCAAATGAAATACACAACATTTCATATCAGAGATATCAACTCATTCAAAGCATCCAATACCATTCAACCAATCATAAGCAAAGCTTAATCACACAAATCAATTCAATTGATTCTAATTGAATTTTCAAACCTCAATCACTTAGATTCCTTAATTTACATTTGTTAACTCCAAATCAATTTAATTACTCAATCCATCATTATTCATCTTAACTTATGTACTTGGATTAAGTCCTCAGATTCATTAACTTATAATCACTTATATTGATTAATAATCCTTGAATTAATCATGCTCATAAATTTACTAACCCTTCATAAATTTTCTTACACTAATTAAACAAGTAATTAATCCTCAATTAAGTAATTACTAATAATTACTCCCTTTGATTTATGATATTAAGTAATTTTGCTTCGATTTCTTTTATTAGTAATTTCTATTAACTACATTGATTAATTACCTTAATCAATCATTGATTATTCCAAATTATTAATTACTCTAGAATTTAATTGACCCTTAATTGCTTATATTATATTAATTGTTCACAATCATTAACTACTCATCTTAATTAACTTCTTAGTTTCCATTAACAAACTCACTAAATTATCTATGGTCTTATACCGCATCCTCGATTAATTCTTCTGTGTGAAAATACTTCTTTAAAGTAATTTACTTAGTATACTCAACCACCATGAAAATAAACCCATCGAATTGTTTATCAAATCGATGATAAAAATCTAACAAGTAAGACATTTTTGTAGAAACAAACATGTTCATTTCGGGCAGAAATTTAACCCGAGCTTGCACCTCAAATTCATATATATAGACGGCCGAATTTTAAAAAGTGATACAAATGAAAGTTATCACATTCTTCCTGCAGTTTCCAAAATTTTAAAAATTATAGGATTTGGATAAGAAACGCAAAAGTTATACACAAAATACTAGCTCAGGTTTGCACAAGACACTGAGTACTCTACAACAACAGGACAGCGAGTTTGCAAGAGGTTTTTTAACATTTTAGTCAATGAATTTCAGAAAATGATACAAATAAAAGTTATACGAATTTCCGTTAGCTTTCCAGAATGACCAAGATCATCGAATTTGGATCAACGATTCAAAAGTTATGACCATTTTACTAAAAACATTAAGCTTAGCCAGAACTTATGCATTTGCAGGACAGCGACCAACAAATGCAATTTTAGCATAGAAAAAATCGAAATTAGACAAAATGAATAAAGAAAAAGTTGTAGCTTAGTTTCTAGGCTTTCCGTAACATTAAAAATTACCGAATTCCGATAAGAGTTGTAAAAGTTATGGATAAAACAATTCTGAGATTTGAATTTCACAACTTCTGTCATTTTGTCTCGGGACAGCGATAAACAATTATAATTTTGGCCAAGATAACATTGAAATTTAGGAAAAATTAGAACTTAAAAGTTTTAGAACAAAGTCTAAGCTTTCTAGAACATCTAAATTTATCGAAATCGGTTGAGGAACGAAGAAGTTATGGCCAATTTAGTTTCAGCCTTAAGCACAGAGCTAGTATTGGTTTTGCTCTCGGGATTGCAGTAAAAAATTCAACTTTTACATAGCTAACATCCAAATTACAGAAAACACAAAACATCAAAGTTGTAGCACATGAAATAAGCTTTCCAGAACATCCATGAAATTGAAATTTCATTAAAAATTGAGAAAGTTATGGTCAAATTACTAAGCTGCGTTTTGATAGAACCGGACCACTTTTACTTACAACTATTATCTCTTCAAGAATAACATGAATACTAGAAATTTAAATAGTTTTTCTCACCTTACACTTGTGTATTTTCCTTGACTCTTTTTCCTTGGCTTTCTCCAAGCTTTTTCACTTTATCTTACTTTTGTTTTTGCTTTGTGAAAGTAAGAAAACAAATAAGTGAACATTTCCACCCTTTATATAGTAATTTTCAAGGCTAGTTTGGTAATTTTAGTTTTGGACACTTGTCTACTTCTCTTTGCACAAGCTTTAGAATGTTGACACATGTCTACTTAGGTGTCTTAAGATGTTTCTACACATGGACTCCTAATAGGCTTATGTGTCACTATTTTATTTAATCTTGTGACACATGTCCTTCATTTTTTTATGCAAGTCTTATTTCATGACACATACCTTATTTAGTAATCATTTAAGGTGTTTTAGAAGTGTACACCAAAGTGATATATGTGTCATAATTCTATTTTATCTTAAAGATATGTGTATGGTCCATATTATGCCACTTGTCTTCACCATGTCATGCCACTTATCCTATACTTATAAATGTATACATACCGATACCTTTTGTATTATTTAAAAGCATACATAAATATAAATAAAATAGAGATGGTGTAGATAGTATATTTTCAAAACCGAACAAATCACCTTTAAATTAATTTTCAACCATTCTATTATCTTCAGTATCATCATTATAAATTCTATAAGCCTTCAAATTATTTTAAACAGGCTTAGAAATTTCAGAATTAACAATTTACCCAATTTCAATTATTAAATACAATATTTTGACTATATAATTCAATGATTTAATTTTCAAGTAAATACTTATATCTCAAATTCACGTTAAAATTAACTTTAAATGTTTAAAATCAATTCAGTTATCCCATTCTACATTGTTAAAAATTCTGGGTCGTCACATAACCAATGCCCCTGCATATTTCGTAGACCGGATGACCCGAGTATCCTGTGAAGTATTGAGTAAGATTGTTCTCGTATCTACTAATGATATTCTAATTTGATAAGCACAGAATAGATATTCATTTTGATCTACAAAATTGTTTCTCTATCTTCGTATGTTCATCTATTCTTTGTTTGTCTCCCTGTCTAGCAAATTTCGAGGACGAAATTTTCTTAAGGGGAATCTGTAACATTCCTGTTTTTAAATCAAATTTAAATTGGTAGTTAATTTAATTTTTGAAACTAAATTGTAAATTAATTTGGTATTTTCCAAATTAAATAGATATTTTTTTTGTTTATTAATATACATTTATATGAATATGATTTTAAAATAGAATTTCTAGTTGGAAATTCAAAAATAAATATTTTGAATAATATATTAATTATAAATTTAATTGTGGGTTAATTTGAAAATTTGGGATAAATATATATCAAAAGATTGTAAATAAAGGAATTGATTTGAAAATTCAATAAATTATGAATAGAATTATGATTTGGAATTTAAAAATAAATATGTTGAAAAATAAATTGAATTTGAGAAACACAATATTAAAAAAAAAAAAATTTCTAATTTTAATATATATATATATATATATGTATGTATATTTATATATTTGGAAGTTTTATTTTAAATTCCAAAAGCTATTTGAAAGTGAAGTTTTATATTTCAAAATATATATATGCCTTGTAATTTGAAAGCTATAATTTGAATATTTTTCAAAAGTAGTTTAAAGTAAAATTTATATATAAGACTTATATATATAATCTATACATATTTGTGTTTTCTTATTTATTATGGTGTAATTTTATTTTTTATCAACTTCTTTAAAAGTCATAAATGCATAAATAAGAAAACATAAAACATATATATGAAAATGATATGTAGGTAAATTTATAACTAATTTATAAATAAGGGATTAAAACATGAAATTATAAATTAACATAAGTATGTTTTTTGTATATATATATGGATAAATTGAAAATATAAAAGAAAATATTGTAAAATCACATTTGAACCTTTAAATGCATGCAAATGATAAGTGTAACCCTTTTAAACTATATTAAAACATTTGTAGCCAAAATACAAGATATAATAAACAAATGTAAACAAAGTAATGTGCAAAGATAACAAGTGGCGTAAATTTTCTTTTAAATTTGAAATGTATAAAATCAAAGTTTAAAACCAGGCTTCACTTTCATCCACTCTATATTCTAAACCTGGAAAACAGAAAAAACAAAAGAACAAGTGAATCAGTAAAAAATACAATGATCATCTCAAACGAACAAACATCATCCTGGAAACCAGTAAACCAGGGAAATTCAAACCTGGAAATTGAAACCAGAAAAACAAAACAAATCAAAATCTGTTTTTGAAATCTTCAACCTGGAAACTCAAAGATCTAAAGCAACTCAATAAATCAAAAAAACAGTAAGCAATCAATTAAAACTTGAAGTTATGCAAAGGAAAGTCAGAAGCCTGAAAGCAATTTAACAAAATCCAGATCAAAATCAAAGCAGTCTATCCTCTGTTCTTTCAAAAGCCAGTGAGCAAACCTCATTTTTTAAAGCCTTAATATGTTAATGGATGTGATAGATGTGTTTGCATGAATGTTTTTATTTGAAAAAGGTTGAACTTCTCTGTATATATAGTATGCATGTCTGTGAATCTACATATATTCCTTTGTTGGAATCACATGCACAAATCTAAACAAATAATTCCTATCCAAATACGTTCAAACTATAATTTCTAATGGTGAAATGTTTGTAACGATGTAATATAAGTTTTAAAAATAGTTTCAAGTGATCAAGTTTAATATTTTTTTAAAAATTGATAAAATACAGAGATGATCCAATATAAGCCTAAAAATCAATGATCAAGATTTCTTGTTTGGATTCTTTAACTCGATTCGTCTTAAAAAATTATGATTTTAGATAATAGTATCAAGATTTTTAGTTTGCTATCGAGCGAGAAATCGCGTGTTGAACAGAGAGGCTATTTTGGATAAACTCTGGTGATCGACGTAACTAGGGTGGTCGGGGTTTCAGCTGAAGCAAGCTGGGTGATCGACGATGTCGGCAAAAATGGCTGGAATGATGATTGTTCATCATGGCGACGGGGAATGGTCGAAGTAGGGTTTTAGGAGAGTTCACGGTCGAAGTTGGAATGTTGCTTACTGCTCCATCGTCGGAGCACCGGATGGGGCCGGCGTTGATGAAATGAAGCAAGGGTTGTGGTGAAGCTTCTGATGGAATTTCTTGACCTATGGTGGTCTTTGGTGGCAGAGGCGAGCAATTTGGTCATCAAGTTTATTTCCAGATGTCAGTTGAATAGCTTAAATTTTGATTTCTGATGAATTTTTTTTTGGGTGGTGTGGGTCGTCGTGTCGATCAACGACGACATGAGGGAGGTGGCGACATTGATCGTTGTGACTTTGGCATCTCGTGCATGTGCACGTGTGCTTTGTTTATCTGGGTTGTGGATCGAGGAGGAAAGACGAGGGCTCGAAGTCGTATTCGGGTAGAGAAGGTCTTGGCTCGGGTTAGCATCCGAGTGAGGTTCCGGTTTTAAATTATTACAAAGTTTTAAAGATAAAAGATGTAACTCGGGGGTGATTTGGAATTTAACCTGGAGTGGGGCTTGAGAGTTTGATGGGTTGAACCCGAAGCAAGGGTTTAAAAAGTTTTTAAATTTTATAAAAGCAAGTTTTAAGCTTAAATTTAATCTAGTTTAAATATTATATAATAAATGTTTTAAATTATTTGTTTGAAGGAAGTTATAATTTGTTTAACTTAATTTATTAGGTTAAATGCTTAAGTTATTTAAAAAAAATTAAATTAAATGATTTAATTAAGTAGTTAATTTTAAACGATAAATGTTTTAAACAATGTTAATGATAATTAAGTACTTAGTAAAGATAATGAATTATCTTAAAGTTAATTAAGGTTTGATAATTAAAGATTAATTAAATTAATTAAGAAATAAATAAAGAGTAATTAATTAGTTTAATTAATTAATTAATGATTAAGGATTGATTAATTTAATCAAGGGTTAATTTAATTAATGTAATTAATTAGGGACAATTGATTAAAGTATAATTAAATAATTAAGGATAATTATTTAATAATTAAAGGTTGGTTGATTTATTGAGATGGGTTAATTTATAATTAAAGGTTAATTAATTAAGGTAATTAATTAAAAGATAGTTAATTAAGAGTTAATTGACTTATGTGATTAATTTAAGGATAATTAGTCAAGGGGATTAATTTAATTAATTATTAATTAAGATTAATTAATTAATGATTAAGGAAGGAAATGAGGTTAATTAATTTCATAATTAAGGTTAATTAAAAGTTAGTTAATAAATGATTAAAGGATAATTAATTAAAACGGTTTGTAATTAATTAATGCTAATTAACTAGGATTAGTAAATTAATCATAAGTAACTAATCTGATCAAATTAATCAGATGATTAATTGATCTTACTTATGGATGTTTGGATTCTATTTGAATGTTGAATTATTTGATATCCCTAATTTGTAATACTCTGTTTTGATTTGAGCTGTGATGAATGTAATTTATTTATCTGTGATGAATGTAATTTATTTATCTATGATAAATTTATATTATCTGTGAATCTGTGAATGAAGATAAGCGTTATAGGATTATACCGCTTATCGATATTGATGTGCTTGAATCTGTGATGATTGATGATGTTGTACTATTGTGTAAAACCCTTGGACTACACCATACACACACAAATATGGATTTCACGGGAAATCGGTTAAGTCACAGATATTTAAATTTAATACTATTTTATTCAAAATGGTTTTAAAGGTTAAATTTTGAATCCAAAATAACTTGGAAATGGAATTGGGTATAGTATGAAAAGCTTTTGAAAAAGGAATTTTGAAAATAAAAGTTATTTTGAATAACTTGTTAAGATGTTGAAAGTTAAAATAATTTGGTTTGAATTTGAACTCAAGATTTTGAAATTGAGTTATATATATACACATACATACATATATATGTATGTATGTATGTATGTATGTATATGTATGTATGAATTTGAAATTATTTTGGAAACTATGGTTTGAAAAGTAGTGATACAAGTTATATAATATGTATATGGATTTCTAAACCATCTTTAAAGTATTTTAAAAGAATTATTTAGGAATTTAAATTTAACCCACGTTTTTACTTTTAAGGCTATAACTTGTGCATATTTGATCGGGTTTTTTTGAAACGAAAAGTATTTGTTTTCAAATGATAATAGCTTTCAAATAAAGAAAGGATTTCCAGTTTTGTTGAAAGGTTTTCAAATTTGAAATGGAATTATTTTGAAAAGCTATAAATGAATCTTTGTTAAAGATTGGTGAACTTTGTTTTCATTTGAAGAGGATCTTAAAAGTGTATCTTTTTTATAAAAGATTTGTGGTTTTGAAAGCTATGAATTAATCTTTGTAAAAGATTGGTGAACCTTGGTTTCAAATTGAAGTGGATTTTAAAGAGTGAATCATTTTGTTTAAAATGATTTGGAAATGGTAGTTTGTTTAAACCATTTGAAAGAAAATTTTTGGGTATTAAGTTATGACTTAACTGAGATCCCATTATCCATATGGTTTTAAAATTAAGCGCTCATTATTCAGTTTAGCCAGGAGAGGACCTTTGTGTCATAAAACCCATTCCGAATAGTGTTATGATGTTATGGATAGCATTTGAAGACCGATGGTGAAGAACGAATATTTTCAAAAGCGAGAGGATTACCTATCGAATGTCTCTGCACCGACTGGTCCCCGGTATAGAGATTTGATCACCCTTTGTTGGGGAGTCCGGACATAATTAGGGATTATTCGGATTTGCAAGGGCTTCTTTTGAAGTGCCTTCGGTTTTGTTTGAACCCGGAACATACTAGCATGGATGTCGATTTTCAGATGCTGAAATTTGGGTCGTGACACTTGGCCAAAGCAATTACTAACTTATTGTCCACGAAAATCTTGATCAGCTTCTTCTGTGGCCAATTCAAATCTTTTAACATGTTCCATAACCAAATCGCATGGAAAATACATATAGCAGCAGCTACATACTTCGCTTTGCATGTGGAAAGAGTGACAATCGACTGCTTTTTGACATCCATGTGAAGGCCATGTCTTCCATGTAGAACACGAAGCCACTTATAGAGTAGTACAAGGCAAATTTTATTGTCCCTTTGACATAACAGAGCATCCTCTTTGCTACCTTCAAATGAGTTGTTGTTGGGTTTTCCATATATCGACTGACAACTCCTACTGCATATAGGATGTCAAGTCTTGTGCACGTTAAGTATCGCAAGCTTCCAACCAAGCTCTTAAAGAGCATTGGATCCACCTTTTCTCCTTTCTCATACTTTGACAACTTGATTCCACATTCTATTGGCATGCATACCGGGTTAGAGCCATCCATCTTGAACTTTTTCAGTACTTCTTTAGCATAACCATTTTGAGTAATTAGAATGCCTTTGTCTTCTTATTTTACTTCAATGCCACGATAGTAAGACATAAGCCCAATATCAATCATCTTGAACTCCTTTATCATCTCTTTCTTAAACTCATTAAACATACTTGGATTGCTACTAGTGAAGATCAAGTCGTCTACATACAAGCATACAATCAATGTATCACCGTTTTGAATTTTGATATAGAATGCATGCTCATACTGACACTAGATGAAGTTTCTCTCTTGGAAATACTTATCAATTCAAGTATTTCAAGCTCTCCGGGCTTGTTTCAACCCATAAAGTGCCTTCTTTAGATTCAAGACCTTATCTTCTTCTCCCTTGATTTCGTAGCCTTGTGGCTGCTCGATGTAAACTTCTTCTTTAAGAACTCCATTTAGGAATCCAGATTTCACATCCTCTTTTGAGCTACCAATGAAATATTTAGTCTAACAGTTTCTAGTCAAGCGACTGGAGTGAATACCTCATCATAGTCAATGTCGGCTCTTTGACTGTAGCCTTTTGCCACCAATCTTGCCTTGTATCTTTCAACTTCTTCTTTATTTTGTATGCCCACTTCACATCGATTTCCTTGTGATCTTTTTGAAGTTAAGCTAACTCCTATGTGTCATTTTTCTTGATCGTCTTTATCTCTTCATCCATAGCATTTCTCCATCTCTTCTTTTGCCAAGCTTCTTCAAATATCATGGGCTCACAATCCGCAAATAGATAAAAAGAGTAAGATTGTCTTGGTTTTTGGTTCACTCACATATTTCTTGAAGGCTTCTAAAGCGTGAAGCTTTTTCACCTGAGCTTTCGTCTTCTTGATAACTCGTGGCTGGTGAAGCTGGTGAAGAGTAGGTGCCTCTTTTGATTGTTTCATCCTTGATTGTTGCATGTCATCTTCTATAAATATGGAAAGAAGTTGTAGTCTTTATTATGTAAACTCCAATCCCATTCTCCTTCTTCATCGAACATAACATCTCGACTAATGATTACCTTCCCCTTATCAGGATTGTATAGTTTGTAGCCTTTAGTGTTGGTATTGTAACCAATAAAGATGTACTTCTCACTTTTGTCATCTAACTTGCTTCGCTTTACGTACGGTACGTGTGCGTGAGCTATGCTTTCAAACACTCTTAAATGAGAAATGTCAGACTTTCTTCCACTCCAGGCTTCTTGTGGTGTTTTTTCCCACACACTTTTTGTTGGAGATCGATTTGATAGATAAACCGCACATGCAACTTCTTCAATCCAAAACTCCTTTGGCGGCCTCTTACTTTTGAGTATGCTCCTTTTCATCTCAAGGATTGTCCTATTCTTCCTTTCTGCTACTCCATTTTGCTGAAGGGATCTAGGCACTGTCAGCTGTCGTCGAATTCCACTATCTTCACAATGCTTTTGGATTTCCTTTGATGTGAACTCTCCTCTATGGTCAGATCTCATGGCTTTAATCAAAATTTCAACTTTCCTTTTCAACATGAGCCTTAAACTTCTTCAAGTTCTCAAACAAACTCTGATTTCTCCTTTAAAAAATATATCCATGTTTTTCTTGAAAAATCATCAATAAAAAGAAGAAAATAGTTACTCTTACCAAGTGAACTTAGCTTGATCGGACCACACACATCCGTATGTATGAGTTTCAATGGTTTCTTAGTTCTTGAGTATGAATCCTTTGGAAAGCTCGTTTGAAATTGCTTTCTAAGTAGACATCCTTCGCACACTTGATCTGGATGGTTGATGCAAGGTAATCCTCTTACCATTTCCTTCTTAGAGAGCAACTCTAATCCTCTGAAATTGAGATGTCCAAATCGAAGATGCCAAAGCCAAGAAGTATCTTTGTAGCACATCTTAAGGCATTGTGCAACATCATTTTGAATGTTGAGAACGAACATTCTATTTTTTGCCATTGACACCTTAGCAATGAAGTTACTTACACTATCTCTTATACAAAAGTTTTTATCTTTTAATCGAATATCATAACCTTTCTCTAAGAGTTGTCCTAGGCTCAAGATGTTGCTCTTCATGTTTGGCACATAGTAAATATTGAAAATGAATTGGTGATATCCATTCTTCAATCGAATGAGAACGTTTCCTTTACCTTTTACCTCTACTTTGGATTCATCTCCAAATGCCACGTTTCCCTTCATCAATTTATCAAGTTCCACAAACATGCTTCTTCCACACATATGGTTGCTTGCACCACTATCTAGGTACCATTGATTATCCTCACCTCTTTCATTTTCCTTGTAAGCCAACAATAAAAACCATCTTCTTGACTTCTTTCTTTAATGTAATTGGCCTTCTCTTCAACTTTTTTATTGTTTGGAGCTCTATAATCAGAAGCATAATGTCCAAAATTTTCACAATTGCAGCTTTTGACGCGTGACTTGTCATGCCTTGATTTTAAGTTTCCTCTTTCACAACCTCTTGTTAATCTTTCTCCTCTTTGGTTGTTGTTGTCATTGTCATTGTCGTTATTAGATTTCCCACCTCTTCCATGTCTATATCCATGACCTCTTCCTCGTTCCTATCCATAAACTCATCTTTGTTGGCTTCGATTGCTTTCTTCCTTTTTTGAAACAATTCGTGTCTTGAGTGCTTGCTCCACAATCTCTTCCTTCTTCCTTTTCTTTTCCTCATAAGCTTTGAAACGACCTGGTATTTTGAACCACTCGCATCCACACATGTCGGACTTGAGTTGCTCAAAATATCAGATTGTTAATTTATAATTGGCAAAACTTAACACATAAAGTAAATGAATCAGTCATAGATACAAAGCATTACAACAATAAGCAGCGGAATAGATAAATAGTAGTTCATGAAGCTACTGTATAAACAACAGAGTTTGAAATAAAATACAATAGAATATCTCAAATACAATGTAGTGTCAAATACAAACAGATGACAAGTTTGAACAAAACAAATGGATAGTTAAAAGATGATGAGATATAAATGGATATCCAAATGAAGCTCCAACTCCAAAGATGAGTCTCAAATGCTGTGACACTCAGTCTGACCCGAGCATAAAGCAAAACACGAAACACTCGAGTCAAGATTAACATTCTTATATCAGTAAATTCAACTCAAGTGGAATATCAACTGAAATACAAGTAACTTAAAGGATGTTTGGGATTTCCATCCTCTAAGAATCCATGGAACTATCTTGTAACATCCAGCCTTTTCACACGCTTTAAATCGACACATGTGCCAGTTCAAACCATACGGAAGGGCGAATTGTTATGGGGTAAATAAGAAAAACAAGAAAGAAATAAAACAAAATAGAATCTCACAGCGGAAGGATAAAATATAATAATCAAATATACAGTTCATGAAGCTATTTGCAAAATATTTAATTTTACTTATACAATATATATCAGAGTTATACATACCATAGAATATCAATAATGCAGCAGAATACACTAGTGTAGTGGAACAATATAATATATTAATAATACTGAAATCTTCGTATTCGCCCTCCATAGATAAAACCTTCGATCCTGAAATGCTCGGACTGACCCGAGCGAATTGAAAAAACAAAACACTCGAGTCAGAACTAAAATATCTTATGTGAGTTAAATTGACATAAATAAATATGAGTGCAATAACTCAAGAGATGCTCGGGATTCACATCTCCTAAGGATCCGTTAAACTATTTACTATGTAGTAATATTTCGCTATTATAATAATGTCTATAGTAAAATAAACTTACTTTTAAATAGCGTTAAGGAGTTACCCAATCTCCCCCTTAACACAATAATAGTCCTAGTAGTCCATCCAATATCATAGTCCCTCCTGATCGGGAAGCCACCAGAGGATACCACACAGGCCATGGGAGAAAACCAAACTCATACAAGGCTCGGTAGGGTAGGTGACATGGCACAACTAGACAATGCCAGGGTAGATATACCAATTACGCTTCCGGGTCGGTGGTAACGCGTAGCCACAGCTACCGCCCACCTCGAGCCACACCCCCAAATCAAAGAAATCAAAAGTGGCCATTGAATAAAACCAAAGTCAGAGTAGAATATCGAAGGGATGTGTCCGATCAAAGGTGCTACCTCAATTAACCCGTCGATCGCTCCTGTTTTAGCCACCTTATGCCAACTCACGGGAGTTGGGTCCACGTATTTACCTCAAAGGAAAGCGCCGCCACCATCCTACTTCATTCTGGAATCTTCACCGCGTACACGGTTGTTAACGTGGGTTTCGGAGTTGGCAAAAAGTATGACAACTTCCGATCCCGGTCTCTTCAACAACCAAACGTTATTATAATACCACGGTTATTTCAAAATAATTTATACTTTAAAACCAGAATATAATATTCCTTTCAAAACTATATAAATACGATAGCATTTATATTTTTAAAACCCCAAATCAATATGATATCATTTTATTTATAAATATCCCTTTTCCCAAAATCATAATATTTTCGAATATATATATTTTACATCCCATAGCTTTGAAACAAAATTTCTAATACTTAAATGGTTTAAGTATTAAACCGCTTTGCATAACAAAATAGCTTTTTAAATTTCACAAATAAATTCCAAATATAGGTTTAAATTCCCAAATAAACCATTTCAATTTCCATATATTTCAAAGCTTTAAATTATTCTACCATTTCAAAACTTATTCTTTGATAATTTCATATATATCAAATTCAATTACTATTATTTAGATTTTGAAATGTTTTCTTACTAAATCAAATGTCATTTAAGTAAAACCTTTAAACTTCAAATAATAGGATATTCTCTCAATTTAATTAACTCGATAATATTCATTTAAATCGACTTGATATTCATTTAAGCCCTCTAAACCAAAATCAAGTTATAAAGATCATACCTTTTAAAACCCCAAATTAATTTAAATTTCAAATAAATTTTATTCGAGGAAAATTCTTAAATGCCTTAATTCAAAACAATTCCATATTTATCTTCCAACATTTATTTTATTTAAGACATTATAAACTCCATCAATAAATTTAAATAATACTTAACCGTATTATATCTAATTAAAATTTAACTTTTATATTTAAACTTCTTTTATTCTTTAAACCAAATTTATACATAGCTTAAATTCAAGCATTTAACTATATATAAAAATAATATTTGTAAATATCAAAAATCAATACTCATTAAACCATATTCTTTCCAAAACCATAGAACATCATTTCAAAAATAATTATATATATATATATATATATATATATATATATATATATATGTCGCGGTGCCTGTATAAAATTTTCTATCATATGGTCAAGTGATACGGATATTTATCATTTCAGTCAGTAATTTAAAATAAAAATTATGGTTATATATCATTTCAAACCGCAATCCCGAATGAAATGAAAATGCATACTAACTTGCAGTTTATAACAATATAAGTACAACATCCATTCATCCAATATCAACCATCAACCATTCATCACAATTATCATCCAAATTCAAACAATACATCAATATATAACAGGTGATAATAACAGGTATCAACTATCAGTTTATATTCGAAAATAAATTATAACTGTTTAACTGGCAGTTTATATGCAATAAAATAAATAACAATTTAACTGGCAGTTAATATGCAATAGTGAATTAAATAACAAGTAAATTAAATGAATGCAAATTAACTGAGATAATGATGAAATATATGCCAAACAGCTATAAATAAATTTCTAAACACATCATAAATGAATTTAACAAACATAAGAAATCTTAGAAGTTGTGAGTGGGTTAAAACACTCACCTTTATACGAATCTGAAAATAATAGACTTCTAATCAATAGCTTCGCTCTACGTTTCCTTAGTCTTCTTCTTGATTGCTTTCTTTGTTCCGTAATTTTTCTTTTATTTTGATTTAGTTTAATTTCCCTCCTTATTATTTTAATATATATATACATATATGTATTTATGTATGTATTTTTAAAAGGTTTGAAAAAGATTTGAAAAAGAAGAATTGAAAAAGAAAAGGATTGAAATAAGAAGAACTGAAAATTGTAGAGAAGATCAAGATTTGAAAAGAAAGAAGAAAGTTTGAAATAGAATAAAATTTGAGAAGTAGAATATTTGAAGAGGAAGGGAAAACTAAAATGAGATATAATAAGGAGATTTGAAAAAAAAAAAAAAAGATTAGAATGGAGGCTAGGGTTTCATTTGCATCATATCGTATTTATAAGGTCAGAGTTAGGTTTAGGGATAAAGAGATTTGAAAAGAGAGGCTGCTATTAATTAGAAATAAAGTAAATATGAACAAACTTGGTATTGAAATATAGTAAATATGAACAGCCTTTTTTTTTAAAAGTAGCAGGTATTAAAAAGAGGTAATTATTAATTAGAAAGGGAATGAATGGACTAACTCTATACTGTAAACAAACTTTTAGAATTCAAATTTCAAAACAATCGTTTACTTAATTAATTTGGTTAACCCTAAACATACCAAAATTAACATATTTTAAAGATTTAATTAACACACAATAAATGAAAATAAATTCTCCGTACAAATTTGTGTCATAAATTAAAAGAATATACAGCATTAAGAAATCCTCATTTCTCCCTCTTTGTGATTAGATTGGAAATTAAACAACATGTTAACATTTCGATTGAATGTTTTACAAGGAATGCATTAACATACATTCGAAAATATGATAGCATAAACAAGGTAATATAAACAGGTGTTTAATATATATGTACATATTTATCGCCACTTATAGTTTACATTCATAAATAAAAGGTATGAAAATAATCCACATAAGGAGGCAATGAATGTAAGAGTAAATTAGAAAAGTGAAGATGGAAAGGTAAGTTATGTTGCAATAAAAATCTAATAAAGTCTAATTGGAAAGGAAATAGTCAAGTGTAAATCTATTTTGCCCCCTTTATCATCTCCTATTAACATTTAATTTAACAACGTATGAGATTTCAATATAAACTAGCATTAAATTTGATCTAAAACATAAGTTTGAATTTAGGTATAAACATATATGTAGTAAACTAGCATTAAATTTTGAAACATGAACTGAATTAATTTATTTCAATGTATGCTTACAATTCCAATCATATTAATTGTCATTGATTTCTAAGGTAAAAATGAATGGGACAATTCAATTCCTTTTTATAGTAATTTAACGTATTTACGGAAATATTATATATAAACCAAATGTTATTAATTTCTTATTTCTGTAATAAATTTTTCAGCTACCAACATTTCAAATAAATAAACATATGATTTTTTATTTAGTACAGGAACATATATCATTCTTTTATTATGTTCATTACTACTCTAAAATCTGGTTAACCTTTGTTCAACCTTTCATTACTTTACTATACTCTAATTTGACAACTCCTAACATTGTAGTACATTTCACATTAATGTAACATTTATTAAAATTTATTTCCAATCCTAATTCCATCAACTATTTAAATAGGTAACTTATAATATTTGTTTACAAGCCAATTGTTACACGTAAGTTTCTCATACTTCAACCAATTGTCATATTATGAACGAAATAAACATTAATTTCAAATATTCACTAATTTATTCCATTCTATTTTCATCTTTTTATCTATTTGCATAACATTTAATTCCAATTGTTGCAATAATTACAGTTATTATATGCTAGATTTTAATGGAATGATTTGTTTGTCTTTCATTACACTACTATATCCAAATATCCATCTTTCCTTTGTATTAACTCCTATTTTAACTTAATTTCAAATTAATGTACTACTTAATTTCCTTTGATCGCAAATAGATTTCCAATTTTTATTAAATAAACTAAAGAAATATGTAACGTGTAATAATAGATACCATTAACTTTTATTGTTTCATTTCCCTTTCTATTCATATAAGGATTCATCCATAAAGTTTACATTTACTTTTTACCACTTTTACTTTTATTCATTAATTCAATGTTTATTTCAAATATTTCATTAATTACATAACCTCATTTATTTATAGTAATTATGCTTAATCAAATTTTTTAGCCTCCCAATTGTTTACTTAAGTTTCTAACCATTTATTTATAATACTTCCCTTTCTATTATATTCTATTCGAAGCAATTTCAATTATACCTAAGTTTATAATGCTAGAACAACAATTTCTTATTTATTAAAGAATTTCATTAATTACCTCATTTGAACTTAATTCTCAATTCACCAATTACGACCTAAAATATAGATTTACGTTTCTATTAAATTTACATTCGCCCTTCCGTTACTATATTAATAATCACTAAGTATCGTTTATTATCAACTATAAATATTATAACTGCTTAACGGATATTGATTTTATAAATTTACACTTTATTACGTATTCTTCATCAGTTAACATAATTTTGAATTCCTTTCCCAATTTACTAATTTCAACCAATCCTAACTTTACCTTCTGTTTCAATTAATAGGGTGTGCATAATTTAGTAAATGCGTTAATTCTTATTAATACAACATTAAGGCTCATTTAATTCCAATTGATTCACATTTTAATTATTAACCAAATAAACGGGTAACTTATAACGTGTGTTACCATGACTTTAATTATACCTATGAAGTCCCTATTATCAAGCAAATGTTACAAATTCCTAAATACTTCCGCTTTATCTAATTACCATTTAGTATATTATTATTTTTCCATTATCAAATTTCAAAAATTCTCCAGACCTTCCCTTTCCATTTATTCTTTCATTAAGTTTACATTAATAAATCTTTTCTTTCATTTTTTTAATTCAACAACTTATTCTATTATGAATACCATTAACATTACTTCCAATATCCCTAAATTAACATTAATGTAAACTTTTATTTATTGTTATTGCAATTTATACAAGATTCAATTTATACAAATTCGGCTTTGACTAACTTTATTGCCTAAATTTACATGCAGTTACTTTTAATAAATAAATTATTGCATTGCTTAATCCAATAGTTACTTTTTTTCTCATTTCATATTTTATAACCAAATGTAACAACTTACACTGTTCGTAAATGGGATTTCCCTTCAATTGTCAAAATTAATTTTTTATAACCATTGCTAAATTACATTCTTAACATTTACTTCAATATAGGTTATAATTTTTTTATTTCTTCCTAATTTAATTACAAAATCTCATTAATTTACCCAATTTTATTTACCAGAATTTACGGGTCGTTACATATGTATTATGTAGTATAATATGCTATTATAATATGTCTATAGTAAAGTAAACTATTAAAATAGCATTAAGGAATTACCCATATCCCCTTTAACACATTTTATATAATGTCGTAGTCTGTACAGGTGCTGGAAACTCCACTCGCAAGTGGGCTATCAGAGAGCACTCCATAAGTACAACATAATACAAACTCGTAGAAGGCACGATAGGGCATGTGACACGACACCCGGGCAATGCCAGGGTAGATATACCGTTTGCGGATTTGAACTGGTGGTAACGCATAACAGCTACTACCGCCCATCTCATGACACACTCCCAAATTAAAGGTGCACCAAATCAAATCACAAAAGCAGTAGAATGGTATTGAAGAAATGTGTCCCATCAGAGGAATGACCTCACTTGGCCCGGCATGGCACCTGTTTTAGCCACATCAAGCTGACTTATGAGAGTCAGGGCTATGTGAATACCATATATAATCGTCACCAAACCATCCTACTTCATTATGGAATCTCCACAACGTACACAGTTGTTAAAGTGGTTTTAGATATTGGCAGAGAGTATGACAATATCCGATCCCGGTTTCCTTAACAACTAAATGCTTATTTCACACCGTGGTCATTTCATTTCAAAGGTTCATACTTCATATCAAAATATCATATTCATTTCAAAACCATATCTATTCGATATCACTATTCACTTTAAATAATATTCATTTCTAGAATTGTAACACTTTTGAAACCATAATACTTTTGAAATCATAACACTTTTGAAATCATAATGCTTCCAACTTAAACAGTTTAGATTTTGAAAACAGTATCTATATTAAAATAGTTATAAATTAAAATAATTTATATATACTTTATATTTTAAAATAGTTTATATATAATAAAATACTTTGTATAATAAAAATAATTTCCACTAAATTCACAAATCGATTCAAATCAACTCAAATTCCAAAATTCAATTTAATTCAATCACAGTTTATAAATTTCAATTTAAAAGGATTAAAGATTCCATTCAAATTCTTAATGAACCATTTCAATCTTTATCAATTTCAAATACAGGTTTGAACTATCATTTCAATTCCAATACGATTCAAGGTTTAAATATTCAAACAATTTCAATATAAGTTGCATTTATATTTCAACATTTAACTTTAATTTGATTCAAATTGGAAAATATGAACTTAATCATTTTAATAACAATTAAATAAAATCACAATGTATAAATGTAAATCAATATTAAATATTCATTCTTAATTTTATTTAAAGTTGAGATATTCAATTAATCGTTTTTTATCAAATCAAGTTATAAATCATATCTTTCAAACCTCAAAATCAATAAGTTCAAATCAATTCTTATTTAAATTCAACTTTAATAAATTTATATTCCACGTCAACATTAATTTATCTTCCCTACCTCCATTACTAAAGTTATAAATCCATTTTTAAATTATTGATATAAATTTAAATAAATATTTCAACATATTATAAACCAATTAAGTTAAATTTTTATTAATTAAATCTTATTATTAAAAGTATTTTGTATTAAATCTATTTTTATATATTTTAAAATAATAAAATTTTAAGAAAAATATTAAAAATTATATTTTCAAGACTAATTTATAAATTAAGATTTCCAAAACATATTATTTGAAAATCTAGATTTTGTACATATATAAAAAATAGCCTACATATATTATATTTTTCAAATCAATATTTATCAAAACCATATATTTCCTTTCAAAATTTTGGAAATCATTTTTCCAAAATTTAGGCCAACGGAGTCCGTATATAATTATCTATCCTATGGTCAGGTGATACAGATATTTATCATTTCAATACGCAATTTAAATATTTACGGGTATATATCATTTCAACCCACAATCCTAAAAATTCTCAATCAATGAAAGTCGCTTGGGTTTATCTTTTCAATCCATAACGATTTTAACTTATTCTAGAATATCGTTCGGGTATGTATCATTTCAAACCATGGGGAATTCTAATTAACAGGGAACTTGCACAGTGAGAACAAATATGATAATAATATAACATATCAACAACATGCATATATCATCAGTAATAAATTAAATAAAATATATATAGCAGGATATGGTGTCATATACCATAGGTGAGCAATTGAAGATAATGGCATATCATATTTAACAATTAAATAACTAGCAATTCAAATTTAACAGAATATTTCAACTGTCGTTTCAAGTGAAATCAAATTTACTAACTATAAGAATGTTAATCATGAGTGATCGCTCACCTTTTGAGTCTAGAGAACAAATGACAAAGATGGTGACATGGACACGCACACGGATACAGACATGTGCAAATCAAAGAAAAATGTTGCGGCCAATTTTGGACAGTGGCAAGACAAAACAAAGCACGATGAACTGGATTTGATGAGGATCAGTTATATAAGTGAACTTATATATAAACTATATATATAATCATATTTTAAATTTAAACACATATCAGAATAAAATATATATATATTTTTCAAAAATCATTGTTTAATTAAAAACACATCAAAAAAATCAAAATATCTATATATAATTTAAAATCAATATTTAAGTTTGAACACATATTAAAATGAACTCCTTATATTATACATAAACTAAAACGCATATATTCAAACTCAAGGGTATATTTATATGTCAAATTATTACAAGGTTATTTCTAGGTATTAACATAATTTAAATATATACCTTAACATTTTATGTATGTATATTTAAAATCAAAATATATGTAATATATATACCTTTAAAGTGGAAAGCAAGTACACTTTATATTTAAAATATATTACTTTAAATCTAAAATATACAGACCCGCATCTAACTTAAATTTTATACTTTATATTTGAAATATACATACTCGATATGTATAAAAGTATGTCCAGACATGCAAATTTGGCCAATTATAAAGAGTCGATGTGTATAAATTATAAACACATAAAAAAGTCCAAAGTCCTGTATATATTATATTACAGCTATTGCAAACTATTTCCAAGTAAATTTTAATTATATATACTTTAACATATTATATTCATATATACCCTCCAACACGTACCCAATATCGACTATAATATTGGTAAAATATAGGTAAACATATAAGAAACTCAAAAATATGTTAGGATAGAGAATCACAACTATATATTTTATATATTTATAATGCTTCTTTGATAATATAAATGTACCGTGACATATATATACTATAAACACCCATAATGCTTCTTTATAATAAAATATAATTTAAGGCTAAGAAAAAAATCTATTTGAACAAAATAAATCTGTTTCAGGTGCATGCTTGTATATATAACAAAGATGAGGAGTAGAAAACCACCACTGCAAGTGAGAGGAGGAGGAAACAGGGCTGGCGAACTATCGCGAGGAAGTCAGGGAGGTGGTAGGCTTGGCAGCTCGGGCTATGGAGTCGGTTGGGTGGATTCTAGAAGGAGGAGGAAGGAGTCGAGTCGCCACTTTGTGGCTGGTCTATATTTCGGGGCACAGAGATGGAGGCTCGGCTGATGTTCAGGGTGGTCAGGGGATGGCAGCGGCCACTATAGTGTGGGCTTCAGCGTTAGGCAGCGGAGGGGAGTATGCGGTGGAAGGAGGAGATGAACGTGGGTTTTGTAGAAGTGGGGTTGGGTTGGTTTGCTAGTGGTCAAAGGCTGTGATCGGTAGGGGAAACGGTGGAAGGAGGTGAGGTGGTGATCGGCGTGTGGTGTTAGCTGCAGGGTAGGCGAAGGTTGCATGCCTACTTGGCAATAGGCGGGAGTAGAAAGAAGAGAAACTGGGTTTGCATGAACAGGCTAACTCTCAGCAATCTATATATGTTTTACATTTATTATTATTATTATTATTTTGAAGCAAGAAGAAATGAACATCAAAAGGACAAAGAATAAATATTAGGAAAGAAAAGTGACGAGCAGGTATGGGTTTTGAGTGGGTTTCACAGGCAATTTAATATATGCACGCACATAATTATTAATTTTAGCTAGAGTGGTAGAGAAAGGGAAGGGACCGAACGAACCACTAAATAAGGAAATAGTAGGAATAGTAAAAGTCAAAACTGAAAATAATAAACGTTGGTGGCCCTTTTTTCCCAGTCGTGAGAAAATTTAAATGGAAAAGACTATCAAAAGTTCAAAAATGGTACTGATACGGTTAACTGTTTCAACGGATTTCACCGCGTACCGGACGCCGAAATACTTAAATGAATATACTACGGAGATTAGCACAACAAAACGATCAGAACGGCACACAAATATCAGCGATACGACCATCCTATCAAAAGTCGATGTTTCACTGCTAAACTACTGCATATTCGTCGAAAATAAGATAAACGAGGCTAAAGAAGTCCAAATTTGATGAAATAAAAGATACGTCTCACTCAGAAAATATCAACATTTTTCTTATATAAAAATATTCAGATTTCAATAATATTTTAATTTCATCAAATTAACTGATTTTAAAATGAAATAAAAAAATTAATAACAGAATTTACTTTCATATTTTCCAATAAAAGTTTACTAGTTGCTATGTTAAAATAGATGTATTCCAAATATCAAACTTTATTTCCAAATTCAATTATTTAAAATTTCACAAAAATTCAGTTAATTACGTTATTGAAACCGTTAAAATTTCAGGTTGTTACACCCTCCCCTACTCAAAACTTTTCGTCCCCGAAAAGGAAGTAGGTAGGAGAATAGAAAAAACCATAGGGGAAAATAGATTGTAATGTAAAGGAAAATAGATCGAAATGTAAACTACGATAATAAATTCAAAACCATATAATTTCCAATTTTAAATTAATTAATATTCAACAATTTGATTAAATCCATTCTATTAAATAAATAAATAGTCATTGTGTTCACATTTGGTTGACTTCCACACAACGGATTTTCATTCAGTTGGTTTGGTTTCAGTTTATTTACATTTGTTATGAAATTTCTTTCAAAGCGGTATTTATTTGATTTAACTCATTTATTTAAATCCATTTACCTTAAGTTAAGTTGATTCCACCTATAATTCAATCTTAACTATCCCCAAATTTATATTTATTTATTCCTTATCCTTTTTACTATTAAATTTATCTCAATTAACATTTCCTATAATTATAAGTTAAGTGTATAAACCTTTATTATAACCACCAAAATTTTATTTATATACTTCCTTATCAAAATTCATTCTGGGAACATTTTAATTCATATTTTTTTTTCATTATATATTATTCATTTACATTCAAACCTTTCCCAGTTAAGTTTTGTTAATATTTTCTGAATGTAATTGAATACTATACAAATTTGCCCCCTTTTTTCAATTTTTTATTAAGCAAGAATTGAGCTTGAACAATTTATTACTTAAGTTTCTCTTGTATAACCTCAATTACATACTCACCCTAACATTTTGACTATTTTATGTAAGGTATATATTAGAATGCAATTTAGTACTATATAAATAAGTTTTATTCAAATTCAACTACTTCAAGTTGGTTAAATTTCATTTATTATTTTAGATATTCCATTTATTCAAAAACTTCACTATTTTTAATAACTGAAACCACTTCTTGATATAGAACTTAAGATTCAAATTTTCGGTTTTACTTCAAACTATTTTAAAATAATTATATACATATGTATTTTATAAATCAAATTATACACAAGAAATTTAAATCAAATTCATTTTTCAAAAAAAATGTAGCAAGCTACTAAGGGGCCTCTCAACTTCGAGACTTCAAAATGAATGTCGATGATGCTGCACTCATTACCGAAATTATTTTTCAGCGACAAAAGAGGAGAGTACTGATTTACTTCATTTAAAATTCTTTGAAAATAATTTCCATTCGAAAATACTTCTAAATAATATACTCTTCCAAACTATGAAACACAAATTTTGTAAAGCATCGAAAATTAAATTCTTAAATCCTTAATTTAAATTTATTTCATCTTCAAATCAAATAAACCCTTTTATACAGTTCCAATACCATATAACATATAATAATAGAAAAAGATTTAGAAATGTTGACCAAATAATAAACAAAATCTAGTATTATCACATCAACCAATTCATTTAACTATAAAATTTTAGAAATTTATACTTATATATAATATAGTCATATAGAATTTGTTTCATTTACCAATTTTGAAAATAATATTGTGTTAGTTTGCTCTGTTCAAGTATTTTGGAATTTCTATCGATAGCGTGGGCCAGACGAACCGATCGAACCAAAAATCCAAACTTAACAACTCAAACAACATAATACAAAACAATTTTATATCAATTACAAATACACTCCCTCACACGATGCTTCAATATTGGGTTATAGAACAAGATAGAGATATAAATTTAGAGGGATCCTAATCAAAGAATTCTTACTAAGATAGGTAGGCTCGAATGGAAGATAAGATAATTAAATTACAAAAGAGGAAGATGGATAGACTAATATTAATCGTGGGTGACCTTAACCGGGCCAGCCGAGATTGCAGGAATAAGATTGATGCGGAAATTGAATTTTCCGCTTGAAGGAAAGAGAAATGACTTCACCAGAACATCCGAAAATAGTTGGACAACAGGGGTGGAGTCAAGATCACTAGGTTGAGCATCAAACGAAAGATAAAACTACCCGCTTAATCCTGAGGCAATGACATTCGATCAAAAGAGAATTTCTTGGATCGTCTACTAGGAAATGGTTCGGGCTTGACTGGAAGATAACAGCATCGTTGTAACGACCTGTAAATTTTAATAATTTTTTTTTACATATTTGATTGAATTTATGAAAAATTTTAAAAAAAATTTGCAATTAAAATTTAATATTTGGAATACGTCTAATTAAGCATAGCAAATGGTAAATTTTTGATTTATAATATGGAAGTTTATTTTCTTGTATAATTCTATTTCAATTCAACTCAGTTAATAATTGATGATGATAAATTAATTTCCAAACCTGAATATTTTTCTATAGAAAATTTCTAAATCCTATTCTGAGTAAGTCGTCATCTTTTGTTTCTCTAAATTTTGACTGTTATTGCTCCGTCGATCTTATTTTCGACAAAATAACAACATTTTCGGTACCGATTACCGACTTTTAATCGGATGATCATACCACTGATATTTGTATACCGTTTTGATCGTCATGTCATGCTGATCTCCACGGTATATTCATTTACTTGTTTCGGCGTCCGATGGACAAAGAAATCTGTAAATCAGTTCATCCTACCGGTACCACTTTTGAGCTTTTGATGATGTGTGCCCTTTCAAATTTCAAACAGCAGCCACTGGCTTTTATTTCAATATTTATTTCCTCTTTTACTAAAATTCGACCGTTGCCACGTTATACCTTTTGAAAGTCTGAATGCACAAAACTTGCATACGTTTTATATTCATTTAATTGAAACAGTCACTTTAATTTTTGCCTTTATAATTCCATTTTCATCAATGCAGCTCGATATAGTGTCTGCTCTTGTCTGCTCTTTATGTGCCACGTCTTCCCACTTTCTTTCCCTCTGGTATATTTCTTCAATTCCATTTATATTTCTGGAAGACATCTTCATTCCTATTTCATTCCATCACTGCCCCTTTGCCTCAATCGCCTCTGCATCACCCACTTCAGCATCGGCAGTCGCAAGTGCCTCCATGACCTGCGTCTCAACCCCACTAACCCACGGCCATTGCCTTCGCCACCGTGCCGCAGCCTTCCCGACCCCGCCGTATCACCGAGACTGCCACCAACTGCCGAGAACACCTCAGACCGCCCCTCCCTGATGAAGATCCACCTCCCCTCCGCTCATGTGCAGCCGTGCCACACGAGCACCCAACCTCTCCGACGAGAACCCCTCGTCCACCTCCATCAACCGAGCCTCACCAACCCAACAAACGCATCCACTACCGCTCCTTCATCCCCACGTGTGTCGAACCACACCTCTGCAGCCTTGTCGCGGACTTTTCCCTCTGACCCATGACTGAGCCTTCATTCTTTCTTCCCTCTCTCGCCTTCAATCCAGGTGATTACGGTATAATATATAAGTTATATAAAGGTTTATATAAATATAAGTATGTTTTAAAAGTATATTACACTGATATATGCCTTATATAGGTTTGTTTAGTTATAGAAATTTTATATGTCAGCCAATATTAGTTATATATTATTTTAAAGTATGTATATGTAGTTTGTAAGCTGTGTTGTATAGATAATTTGGTGCATAATGTATATATTAGCCTGTACGGCCTGTCTCGTATATATAGATGTTAATGAAGTTATATTTACTTATATATTTATACATATATTAGTTTAAACAGGCACTTCTACTTCATATTTTTTTTAATGTGCGTTGCATGCTATGAGTATAGGAATTTGCTGTTTTGAATTATATATAATGTGTTAAGTTATACATTTTACTGTTATATATAGGTATAAGCTCTAGTTATATATTAGTTTATATATATATATATATATATATATATAAAATTTTATACACGTTGCCTTATTTATTGTTTATATCTTTCAGTTTGGTTTACAATAGTTTAGTATAAAATGCTTTAAATCTGCAAGTATAGTTGTTATATAGTAGTCCATTTGAATCTGTTATTTTATATATTGACTTTTGAATCTTAATACAATTGTGTATATATTATTTATTTATTTGTAGTGTCTGCATATAGTCTAGATTACATAGATTTCGTGATAATTATAGTTGTACACCAGTCTTAAATATGTACGTATCTATTTTCTGAAGTAATATTATAAATATATATATACGTGGCGTATGTTGGTGTCTATACATATGTTGGTTTCGATTTATATATATATATATATGTTTACCATAGTGGGTTCGCACATATTTAGTTGCATATATAAATGTATATAGTGTCTGCACATGGTTTTGTGAGTAGTCTGCATATATATATATACATATATATATATATATATGTATGTATGTATATTGTTTGCATATTTGTTTTGTTTGTGGTATGCACATAGGATGTATATATACTAACCTGCATTTTGCATACGGTTGATTTTGATGTATATATTTAATGTAAAACAATGATTTTAATTATATATATGCTATTTTAATACTTCTTTTAACTTAAATATTGATTCCTTAGAAATAATATATATATATATATATATATATATATATATATATATAATTTCTATTCGATCAAGATGATTCTGATTATCTTCATTGACCCACTTATGATTGGATTTTTGTCTATTCTTATTTTCAGCTTTGATCGTGGAATTCATGCCAATTTTGCTATGCTTCAATTCGTCATTCAAATTTCAGTGTCCGTATTAGTGTGCGTATCTGTGTCACCTTCTGTATTCTCTTGCCTTGAAAGGTGAGCAATCACTCACAACTAGCGTTCTTTTATTTATTAAATTTGATTTCAATATAAACGACAATTGAAATATGCTGCTGTAGTCATTTAAGTTGTTATAGATGCTGTTATCTGTAACTGTTCACCTATGGGATATGACACCATATCCTATAGTTTATATTATACTATTATTGATGATATATGCCTATTATACTATTATATTATCTATTATCACTCTGCAAGTTCCCTGTAGTTTAGAATTCACTATGGGTTGAAATGATACATACTCGAACGGACTTTAGAATAGGAGAAAATCGTTATAGGTTGAAATGATAAATCCAAGCGATTTTCATTGAAATTGAATTTGGGATTGCGGGTCGAAATGATATCTACCCGTATATCTATTTAAATTACGGATTGAAATGATAAATATCCATATCACTTGACCATAGGATATGAAATATATACATACATCGTGGTCCATATATATAAACGTTTTGAAAATAATTTCTATGGTTTTGAAAGAATTATATGGTTTTAAATAAATATTGGTTCTTAAAATATTATATATATATGGAAATTTTATATAAAGATTTAATATTAATATTATTGAGATTGATTTAATACATATAATATGTTTAAGTATATATATATATATATATATATATATATATTAAAATAGATTGTTGTAATAATTTGAATAAGTTATGAGAAGATAAAGTTGAATTAATTTAAGTTGTATTTAGTTAAGAATTCTACCAAATTAAATCAAATTGAACCATTGAATTTGAAGTTTATGATTTGATCTTATAACTTGATTTCTGATTTAAAGTGATCAAATGGATATTTCAAGTTTAAATAAATCGAAAGGAATATTTAGTTTAAGGGTAAATTAAGGTTATTCAAATAAAACTGAAATTATTTAGTGAATATTTCAAGACTAAATAATAATGACGTTAAATCTAGATCTATATGAAACCGTTAAATAGAAGTTTGAAAATGTTGATATTAAAGCTTTGAAATATACTAGGATGTAAATCGTTAATTTGTGATTTAGATCTGTAATTGAAATCAATATAATTTGAATTGGTTATTAATAAACTAAATTAAATGGAAATTGAATTTAATTTGAGTAGGAAAGTCGAGTTGATTTTGAAGCGATTTGTGAAATTTAAGGAAATAGAATACTTCACTCTATAAATTATTTAACACACACACACTATTTTGGGAAGTAGATATATTTGAAATGGAGATGATATTTTGGTTTGAATTATAAATGATTTGGAATGTCCATGGTGTTATAGTGTATATTTCTACGTTGAAGATAGTTCCTTGGATCCTTAGAGGATAGTTATCCCAAACATCCCTAAGTTACTTGCATTTCAGTTGATATTTCACTTGAGTCGGATTTATTGATATAAGAATGTTAATCCTAACTCGAGTGTTTTTTGTTTTGGTTTACGCTCGGGTCAAACTGAGTGATACAGCATTTGAGAATCACCTTTGGAGTTTGGAGCTTCGGTTGGAGATCCAACTATCGATTCACCTTCCAGCTTTCCAGTTGATTGGTTCGGGGAAGTCATTTGTTCGTACTGGAGACTTCACTGTAATTGAGATATTCTGTTGTATTTTCCCCTAACTCTGATGTTTATATAGTAGCTTCATGAACTCCTATTTATCTATTCCGCTACATTATTTTTATTTACTCTGTGTCTGTGATTCTGTGATTGATTTATTTACTGTTGTAACGCTTCCGATTTTTCGTTGCCGAAAAACCGAATAGTTATGGGTTTTAAAAAGAATTTAAGAACAGAAAAGAAAAGAAAAAGGAAGAAGAAAGAAGATGGAAGATTAGAAGATAGAGAGAAGAGAAAGAGAATAGAGAATTTTAAAATAGAAGAGAAGAAAAGAGAAAGGAAACGAAACACAGAAGAAAATAGGACGGAACAGAAAACAACAGAACAACATCAGAATCTCACAATTCGCAGCGGAACAACATATAATAATAAATGAATAATCTTTAAACAAAGAACTATATCAGTTATTACATTACATTTCATTACATCATATCATCAGAGTGTACAACAATATACAACAAACAGTGCAGCGGAAAAAGAAATACTATATAAACTAGTAATACGCCATGCCATCCAGCTTGCCTCCAGCAATTCCTGAATATCCAGAATATCCTGATAAACCTTAACTCTCGACTGCCCGTGTGGAAATTGGTGGGCACCCAGAGTTTAGGAAGGAAAACAATAAACTCCAAGTCAGTCATGTGACTGGTGTGGGAACTCAAAACAGTTTATTTATCTTTAAAATCAAAATAGAGGAATATTTTTAAATCAATTCGCAATGCTTTTAAAAATGAGACTACCATAAGGCCTCCTGCCACACACACAATGCAAACGCAGACTTGGAGAAGATTTCTCCTTATGATAGTCAAACATGCTTGATACGCATTAAAAAAGAACATTTCATATTATTATTAGTGCATAGTGTAGAAAATTCATTTCGAAAGTAGAATATAAATCTTAGCCAGCATAGGTACCATTATATTATGCCTACTATAGCTACCATATTAGATGGCAGGTTCTACAACTAAAACCGTACAAGTTTCGTATTGTTTCTTTGGATTTCCAACAAATGGTCAGGCCAAGGAACTTCCCATTGCCACATGAGAATGCCTCTGGAAAGACATCCCCGAGAACCAAACCGGAACTCTGCCAACACAAGGCCGGGTTACCCCTAACTGGGTAACTACTGACACGAGCACGCCATTCCCCGATCGTAAACGACCTTTCTCACGGGATCCCGATAGCCAACAACCACAAAGTAATAAATTCGTAGTAACCACATAGGTTAAATATCTGGGCTCCATACCATGATACCACCTCTATCCAGAAGGAAATGTACATACCCTAAAGGGTGCTACCCCTCATAACCTTGCCGCATCTTTCCTGTTTTGACCATTTCCGGGGTGTGAGGTTCGACGAAGTCACGTCCACAAAAACATACTTTATACAAAAGCCATGCTTTGGGTCAACAAATGATCAACACAATGATCACCAAGATAGACGATCAAATAAACGATCCTATCACAATAATCAACACAATGATCATTTACAGCATCACTCAGCATATCACATTACCAAATTGGGAATATATCGCTGATAACTTCAACTATATAACCTCTGAGCTCGGTACGTCTCAGAGAAGGGTGTTAAGCTAAAGAATAAATTCTCCGCCACCAACAGAAATATATTTGAAAGAAATCGGCTTTATATCTCAACTTGTAATGTCAGACATACAATCCATACAAGTCTGTTCCGGGATCGAACAAAACCGAAGGCACTTACAAAGAAGTCCTTGCAATCCGGATATTCACAATCCTGATCGGATTCACCATCACATATGGAGAACTCTATACCGGAGCAACTCGGTGCAGAGTAAATCGACAGGTCATCCTATCGCTCTCGCAAATACCGGGTCTTCAACACCGATCTTCAATGCCATTATAACGACGTATCACATATTCGGAATGGGTTATACGACCCCATGGTCCTTTCCCGGTTAACCCGAATAGTGAGCGCTTATTCAAAAATAAGTGTGGCATTCACATTCAAACAAATCACATCAATTACCCATTCAAAGGGAAATATTGATAGTCGGTTATTGAACTATCAATGGATATGCACAACATCACCAGATTCCAAATAATTTTCCAAATTATTTACTTCACAAAATATCTTTACAAGACATATAATTTCACACTTCAAAAATAAATCAATATTTACTTTTAAACAAATTCTCCTTTCCTTTATAAATTCAATAGTGAATTTATATTTCACAATATCTATTGATATACGTTTTCAATTATCCATTTTCAATTTATCTTCAAAAAGATAAATTCTAAATATCACTTCATATTGGAAAACAATTCCATACTTATTTAATAAGTAATTCACAAATTTTATTTATTTTCAGCACTTGGAAAATATTCAATATACTTAAATCGAAATTAAGTATATATTTCATTCTTTAAGGAAATCATTCGCTTAAACATATTTATTTGGGCCAAAACGAATGTTACGTAAAACATCGTTACGACAACCCAAAATCACTAGTACAGGGATTCGAAATTAAAATAGATATATAAATCCCAATACTATACAAAACATTTCCTTTCGGAAATCATTTACTATAACAACAGTGTTATAGTCCATCATTTCCTTTTATTTCTCGAAAACGTCTATTTCAACAATAAATGTTGAAATCTATGGTTTCGAATCTTAACACATTTTAAAACTTCGTTAGATCGTTTTAATTCTATTTAAAACATCACATCTAAAACAATTTCTTTAACATATTATTCACTATTCAAAAACGTGAATATTCTTTGTTAACAAATTTCATCCTTTTATTCATTTTAATTCAAAGGATTATTCACTATTCAAAAATGTGAATATAACTCCATTTATAGGTTTCAACAAATTTTCTTGTCAAAATAAATCATTTGCAAATTTATAAAACAACGTTTATAAATTCCATTTCTATTTATTTATAAAAAACTTCCTTTTTATAAATTTCTTTATTAACCTATTCCAGTTTATAACTCAATTATAAACTAAAAGTTTATATTATGAGTTAAATACTTATAAAACGATTATTTTACAAAATCGTTCTTTTAAAGACTTTCCAAATCATAAATCTTATAACTTATAAGATTGTTTATTTATCCAAAATTCATTCTTTCAATATCTTTATAAATTTTATAAACCTACTGTTTATAAAATTTCATTTATAACTTCACTGTTTAAAATTCTATAAATTCCATTCAATTATTAAATTCATTTTCACTTCATTCAAACACTTATAAAAACTCGTTTTATAATGTCCATATTTCAATTTATAAATATCCATTTATAAATCTCTTAATATAAATCAATTTATATTATTCTTTAAAACGACTTTAAATTCCTTTATAATTTCCCATTCTCTTGATTTATAAAATAATCAAATTTTATAAATCCTATATTTAAACTCTTTATAATAAATTCCAAAATCTCAATTTAAACTATTTTAAAAAAAATCATTAATCCATATTTCTCAAAAATCAGCTTTTAACTATATTTCACAAAAACCATAATTTTATAACTTTTAAAATTATAACGTTTATTTATTAAAATGGATCAATTCTAAAAATATAGTATATTTTCAAAAATCACTTTATAATCATTTTAAAATCCCAAAATTTGGGTCCAATGATGCTACACCCCAAATAGTCAATCACGACTACAACGATATCATATATCAATATGAAAATCCATCAAATATCAAAATATCTGAAATTAAATAAAAACTGTTGAGGAATCCTGTTGGATCCCTCCAACCTGTTTTCCTGCATCCAAAAACATTAGTACAATACCAATTTCCCTCCAGTACGAAATTATCGCGGTATATGGGATTTAAATATTATCCGCTTAATAACGGCGCAATAGGGTCTCATTAAACAAAAAATGCGGGAAATCAACAACTGCAATATATACATATGCCAATATATATATATATTGATATTATTTATAATACCAATTTCACTGTTTATGAAATATTCGCGGTATATGTTTTTAATAAATAACATCCGCTTACTAACGGCGTATAGTGTCTATTTTAACAATCAATAGATAACAATCAACATTCAAACATGCATTCAAATATTTTAAATCTAACTATTTAAAAAAAAATCGAAACTGATTCGATTGAGTGAGAAATTCTCACCTTGATTTTATTTCCGTTTTAGCGATTTATTTCGAATAAAATTAAACGGACGTTTAATTTTACCCAAAATTCTCACTAACTCCGAACGACTCCAAACCAACTCCATCGCGTAGTGCTCGTCCATACGATTCCAACGCAACTGATTTCGCGCGTTTTCGACCTCGTATGAAAAAGTTATGCATTTTATAAGTTTATACACGATTTTATATAAACAATTCAACATAAATAATTATTTTCAAACCACAACCATTCTCAACCCTCAGATCCATGCTCCTCTCCATCAGGCCATCCACCCCATCATCTCCCTCATTCACGTATGCACAGGTTTAAGGCCGCACAAAATAACCCATTAGCATATAACTAGGGTTGAATCTTGCACCACCATCTCTCGACTATACTCGATCACGTCACCGCCATCGCGAAGCCCTCGACCCAAGCTATGCTCGGCCTGAAGCATGTGGAGCTCGGCCACCTGATGAGCCTCGTGTTGCGTGCGCAGGCCATGACCAACGGCCCCCCTAGCTCCTCCTCCGATGCTCCAAATCACATCTCCACCGTTGAACTTCAAGATCTCGATGCGCTCTACGACTTTCTAGTTGGAAGCTTCATCTAATTGCTGATGGATTGGAAGATCTAGAGGAGGAAATGAGATTGAATTCTGGCCGTGTATTAGGTGGAGGCGGCTAGGGTTTGATTAGGGTTTTGTTTTTTTTTTTTTTAAATTATGAAGAGTAGGGGCTATTTATAAGAGAACGAACGACACTATTCATCCCGGAAATTCCGAACTCCGATTTACGCGCCGTAACCAGCGTTTCTAGGGTTTACCCCGCGTTCCGGACACAATGGAACAGGTTTCGGAAGCTAATTCGGTCATATGTGCGAGTTATGGCAACAACCGCTCAATTTGAATTAAACCGATTTAAGTCGATTTCTAGGCGTTTTAATTTGTACCGGACAAGCGGTAAATCCAATTGACTTGAAATTTGAAATCTTACAATAATATCACATTACGGACCCGATGAAACTGGTTTCGTCGAAATCCGAGACTTTTTGAAAAATGGCTATTTTAACTCGCCAAATTAAAATTAAAAATAAATCGATGCGTTTCGAGCTGCCACGATCAAATGATAACTCCGATTGACACGAAAATTGAAATCCGGTAATAACTAACTATTACGGATCCAATGGAACTGGTTTCTTTCAATTCTGAGACTGTTCAAAAATTGACTATTTTCACTAGTCGATTTAAATATTAAAATATTCAATTTTCACAATTTAACTCTTAATTCGATTTTAAAAGTTCTAAAATATCATTCTAACTTCCATATGATAAAATAAAATTTTACAAATCATTTTCAATCATATTTAACTATATTTTCAATTATTTCCATAATTTAACGTATTAAATTATCGATTTAATAATCCAATTAAATTCAATAATTCAAATAAAAATTTATTTGACTTATAAATTCACTTATAAATATTTAAAATTAATTAAATATTCAAATTTTAATTATTAAAAATTCTGGGTCGTTACAACTGTATATACTAAGTTTTGCACAGTTTAAATTAACAATCTGATATTTTGAGAAATTCAAGTACGACGTGTGTGAAAGTGAATGGTTGAAAATATCAGGTCGTTAAAGCTAGTATCAGAGCTTTGGCTTTAGGCAAACTTAGCACATATAGTAAGTTTATTGGCAGGATCTCTTTCGTTCGAGCCTGAAATTCTTCCTCTTTCATTTGGTTTTCCTTTGGACTTTGGAACGTTCCCTGCGGTTCCAAAATCCATTATTTTCTCTCCCTATTCGTGTTTCTTGATTCTGGAGTATAGAATACTCCACTTCGAATGATCTACAAGAATAGGCGATCTCGCCAATCTTTGAATGATTGTAAAGGGGTGAACTCCTTTACAACTGACATTGATTCACCGGAGATTTCTATATCCTTGGTTTAGATGCCGCCATCTCTTGCGGTCGAATGTTGATTTTCTTCGGAATTCTACATCGACCTTATTCTTGAAGTCACAGTTGACCCGGTTAAGGTCGCCCGCGATTTATATAGGCTTATCATCTCCTATTTGGTAATTAAATTATCTCATCTTCGTTCGAGCTTATCTTCGAACCAGAATTCTATTTGATTAGAGTTCCTTTAAATTTGAATCTCTGATTGTTTGAAATCCATCCTTGAATCATTCTTGGAAATTTGTGTTTGGTTGTATTTTGAAATTGTGCATACATCGAAATTATTATTTTGATAAGGATGACCATATTTTATATATAAAAGTGAAATGTTTTCGATAAGGATTATATACCTTTTAAAAATGAAAAATTGAAACTTTGAAAGTATTTGAAATTTTGAAAAAATAATTTATAAGGAATTTAATTTATATAAAAATGATTTATAACTGAAGGGTTTTTATATTTGAATTTCGAGGAATCGAACTCCGGTGTTTTGAAATCGGTTTGAAGATTTTGGAAAATATATAATAATAATATGATTTAAAGATATTTTCCGAATAAGAAATGTTCCAAATGTATTCAAATGAATTCCAATGATTTCGAAGAAGTTTTAAAAAAATAGAAGTCCAAAACTCACTTGTGTCGTTGGAAAATAATTTCGGTGATGAGTGCATGCACCATTGACATTGATTTTCGAGTTTCAGAGTGGGGGAGAGGCCACTTTAGTAGCTTTGCTGTGCGAGTGATTTTGTGAAAAAAAAATTTGATTTCAGATTTCGAAATATGGTTTGATATTCGAAAGATATATATATATATGTGTGTGTGTGTGTGTGTGTGTATAAATTTGAAATGATTTAAAGTAAGCCGGTGTTCAGTCTTCGAGTTTCAGATTTGTTTTGGCATAACCTTGTCTATTGGAATTGATTTACTGATTTGTTGGTGATTTCCAACTTTTGGATTTTAAATATGATTTCTTTGACTATTTTTTTTAGTTCGAACACTTCCAAATCAAGGTTTAATTTTTAAAGCTAAGTAATTTTCAAAAGGTAAATTGGATCTTCCATATATGGAAACAAATAGTTTGATGGTTTTAAAGGGGGATATTTATAAACTTGGAAATCATTTTGGGTGTAATTGATTTTGAGAAAGATATTTGATTTTTGAAATAGATTGGATAGTAAAACCCAGTATTTATATGATGGTTTTGGAATGAATTTGTTTGACTTAAATTTTTTTGATTTAGAAACCAGGATTATTTTCTAAATCTATTTTTTTGAGAAACTTTGAAACTGAATATATATAATTTGGAAGAAATGATTTGGCAAAATCATATATGATTTTGAAACTGAAATATTATTGAAAGGAAGTGAAATTGAGATTCTAGTTTATTAAATACTTAATTTGAGAGTTATCGAACTTATATAAAATTGATTTGTATAAGTATGAAGTTGATTTGAAAACTATTGATTTGGAAAGGCACTCAATTTGTAAAGTGAAATCTTATATAATCGAAGTTTATATAAGTGTGATTTGATGTACTATTGATTTGGAAAGTATTCGATTTGAAAATGGAATCTTATGTATAATGGACTATATATAAGTATGATACTTAAAAGTGATTTGAAAAGGTACTATATTGATACATATTTTCGAAGTAAAGATATGGAAAGTGCCTTCTGCTTGATATTCGTATTGTGGCCACATTGTGGATTCATTCTATCGATATAGTTCTCTTTGATATTTTGTTTTCCGGATATGATACTCAAGTGTCCTACCATGGCGTAACCCATGGTCTTTTGAGCGTGACTGCATAGCGTAATTCGTGGGGGCTACGAGAGCCTACGGGTACAGATGTTTCCTGGGGGATCTAGGTGTAACCATTGTGTATATGCGATCTATTGGGTCGCTTTGTAGGGTAATCAGCAAGGGCTGCAAGAGCCTACGGGTACGGATATTTCCTGGGGGATCCAGGCGTAACCATTGTGTATCTGCAGTACTACCAGTCTTCATGGCGTAATCGCAGGGCTGCGGTGGCCTACGGGTACGAATGTTTCCTGAGGGATCCAGGCGTAACCATTGTGTACCCGTGATCCATGATCGACATGATTTGGTTGTTTTATTTGGATTGTACTTTCCATATCTGTTTTTAAAGTTTTCCAGTAATTTCACTGGATGTTGAACCAAGTCTACCAAGTACCTGGAGAACTTTAGCTTTGTGCCTGATCAACGCATGGCCAGAGTCTGCAAGAACGAGGATAAACTTATTGAAAACATCGAATTATAACAATATTTTATTACAAAAGTAATTCCAACAAAGAAATTTTGTACTAATATTTGAAATTGAAATTCTCATGGTGAATTAACTATTCATTCCCGATGCTATTCTTTTTGAATCTACCTTATCTGCTCAGCTTTATTTATTCACCTATATTCTTTTTTCGGAATCTACCTTCTTTTCCCTTTTGAATGTATCCATTTTTAAAATATTGTTTATCTATATACTACATGGTTTAATAGTAAATTATTAGTATTATAAATATTTAGAAGTTATTAACTGAATAAAACATATTTAAAGTAGATGATTATTGAATTTTTAATAGTATTTTAAAAGTATCTTAAGATAAAATTTATAAACTTATGAATTATGGATTTAATATTTTCAATAGCTTCTTTGTAAATATAAGTAATTATGTAAATAATTGTTTTCAAATAGTTTTCATATATTTATAAGGGTGTTATTTAAACATATAAATGGTATTTATAAAGGAAGTAAGAAATTTTACAAACAGGTTTTGAAAGGTTTTAAAGTATTAAAGATATCGAATTGCAAATGAAGTTTTCAAATGAATTTTTTCTTCAAGAAAAATTTATATAAGTTCCTTGAATATATAATATTATATAAATGGAAATATTTTGACTTGCAAAGTTTATAAATGACTATTTTTGGATATACAAAATGGGTTTAACCAAACTATTGAATATTGATTAACTTAAATTAAAATTTATATAGTTTTAAATTAATTGTTTATCTTGTCTTTCAATCTATTTTTTATCCTCTCTTTCTAGTTGTTTCTATCCTCCATCCTTCTTCCTTTTCGAAGACGAAAAGTTTTGAGTGGGGGAGAGTGTAACGATCCATAAATTTTAATATTTTTTTTACGTGTTTAATTGAATTTTTGAGAAATTTTAAATAATAATATTTTGCAATAAAAATTTAATATTTGGAATACGTCTAATTAAACATAGCAAATGGTGAATTTTCAATTTATAATATGGAAGTTTATTTTCTTGTGTAATTCTATTTCAATTCAACTCAGTTAATAATTGATGATGATAAATTAATTTCCAAACCTAAATATTTTTCTATAGAAAATTTCTAAATCCTATTCTGAGTAAGTCGTCATCTTTCGTTTCTCTAAATTTTGACTGTTATTGCTCCGTCGATCTTATTTTCGACAAAATAACAGCATTTTCGATATCGATTACCGACTATTAATTGGATAATCGTACCACTGATATCTGTATACCATTTTGATCGTCACACCGTGCTGATCTCTATAGTATATTCATTTGCTTGTTCGGCATCGATGGACGAAGAAATCTATAAATCAGTTTATCCTATCGGTACCACTTTTGAAATTTTGATGATGTGTGCCCTTTCAAATGTCAAACAGCAGCCACTGGCTTTTATTTCAATATTTATTTCCTCTTTTACTGAAATTCGACCGTTGCCACGTCATACCTTTTGAAATTCTGAATGTACAAAATTTGCATACGTTTTATATTCATTTAATTGAAACAGTCACTTTAATTATTGCCTTTATAATTCCATTTTCTTCAATACAGCTGGATATAGTGTCTGCCCATCTTTTCTTTTCGCTCAGCTCTCTATATAAAAAAAAGAAACATTTAAAACAAATTTACAGCTTCATGAATTTGTCTGCTTATCTACCTTTATATGCCACGTCTTCCCACTTTCTTCCCCTCTGGTATATTTCTTCAATTCCATTTATATTTCTGGAAGACATCTTCATTCCTTTTTCATTTCATCACCGCCCCTCTGCCTTAATCACCTCAGCATCACCCACTTCAGTGTCGGCAGCCGTAAGTGCCTCTACTACCTATGCCTCAACCCCACTAATCCACGGCCATTGCCTCCACCACCGTGCCACAGCCTTCCGACCCCACCCTATCATCGAGACCGCCACCTACTGCCGAGAACACGTCAGACCGCCCCTCCCTGACGCAGATCCACCTCCCCTCCGCTCATGTGCAGCCGCGCCGCACAAGCACCCAGCCTCTCCAACCAGAACCCCTTGTCCACCTCCATCAACCGAGCCTCACCAACCCGACAAAGGCATCCACTACCGCTCCTTCATCCCCACGTGTGTCGACCAACACCTCTGCAACCTTGCCGCCGACTTGTCCCTCCGACCCGTGACCGAGCCTTCGTTCTTTCTTCCCTCTCTCGCCTTCAAACCTGGTGATTATGGTATAATATATAAGTTATATAAAAGTTTATATAAATGTAAGTATGTTTTAAAAGTATATTATACTGATATATGCCTTACATACGTTTGTTTAGTTACAGAAATTTTATATGTCAGCCAATATTAGTTATATATATATTATTTCAAAGTATGTATACGTAGTTTGTAAGATGTATTGTATGGATAGTTTGGTGCATAATGTATATATTAGCCTATACGGCCTGTCTCATATATACAGATGTTAATAAAGTTATATTTACTTATATATTTATACATATATTAGTTTAAATAGGCACTGCTACTTCATATATATTTTTATGTGCGTTGCATGCTGTGAGTATAGGAATTTGCTGTTTTGTATTATGTATAATGTGTTAAGTTATACATTTTACTGTTATATATAAGTATAATCTCTAGTTATATATATATATATATAATTTTATACTCGTTGCCTTGTTTATTGTTTATATCTTTCAGCCCGGTTTACAATATTTTAGTATAAAATGCTTTAAATCTGCAAGTATAGTTGCTATATAGTAGTCCATTTGAATCAGTTATTTTATATATTGACTTTTGAATCTTAATACAGTTGTATATATATTATTTATTTATTTGTAGTGTCTGCATGTATTCTAGATTACATAGATTTCGTAATAATGATAGTTGTACACCAGTCTTAAATATGTACGTATCTATTTTCTGAAGTACTATTATACATAAATATATGTGGCGTATGTTGGTATCTATACATATGTTGGTTTCGATTTATATATATATATATATATATATATATATGTTAAGGCTATAACTAATGTACTATACCATACTGCGTTCACACATATCTAGTTGAATATATATATATATATATATATATATATATATATATAGTGTCTGCACGTGGTTTTGTGAGTAGCCTGCATATATATATATGTATGTATGTATGTGTGTATATATATTGTTTGCATATTTGTTTTGTTTGTGGTCTGCACGTAGGATGTATATATACTAACCTGCATTTTGCATATGGTTGATTTTGATGTATATATTTAATGTAAAACAATTCTTTTGATTACATATATAATATTTTAATATTGCTTTTAACTTAAATATTGATTCCCTAGAATTAATTATACATATATATATATAATTTCTTTTCGATAATGATGATTCTGATTATCTTCATCGACCCACTTCTGATTGGATTTTTGTCTATTCTTATTTTCAGCTTTGATCGTTGAATTCATGCCTACTTTGCTTTGCTTCAATTCGTCATTCAAATTTCAATGCCTTATCAGTGTGCGTATCCATGCCACCTTCTGTATTCTCTTGCCTTGAAAAGTGAGCAATCACTCACAATTAACGTTCTTTTATTTATTAAATTCGATTTCAATAGAAATGACAATTGAAATATGCTGCTGTAGTCATTTAAGTTGTTATATATGTTGTTATATGTAACTGTTCACCTATGGAATATAACACCATATCCTATTATTTATATTATACTGCTATTGATGATATATGCCTGTTATACTATTATATTATCTGTTATCACTTTACAAGTTCCCTGTAGTTTTGAATTCCCTATGGGTCTAAATGATACATACCCGAACGGACTTTAGAATAGGAGAAAATCGTTATGGATTGAAATGATAAGCCCAAGCGATTTTCATTGAAATTGAATTTGGGATTGTAGGTCGAAATGATATTTAACCGTATATCTATTAAATTACGGATTAAAATGATAAATATTTGTATCACTTGACCATTGGATATGAAATATATACATACACTGTGGTTCATATATATAAATGTTTTGAAAATAATTTCTATGGTTTTGAAAGAAATATATGGTTTTAAATAAATATTGGTTCTTAAAATATTATATATATATATATATATATATATGGAAACTTTATATAAAGATTTAATATTAATATTATTGAGATTGATTTAATACATATAATATGTTTAAGTATTTATTTAAATATATATATATATATATATATATCAAAATAGAATGTCGTAATAATTTGAATAAGATAAAGTTGAGAAGATAAAGTTGAAGTAATTTAAATTGTATTTAGTTAAGAATTCTACCAAATTAAATCAAATTGAACCATTGAATTTGAAATTTAAGATTTGATCTTATAACTAGATTTCTGATTTAAAGTGATCAAATGGATATTAAATAAATCGAAAGGAATATTTAGTTTAACGGTAAATTAAGGTTATTCAAATAATACTGAAATTATTTAGTGAATATTTCAAGACTAAATAATAATGAGGCTAAATCGAGATCTATATGAGACCGTTAAATAGAAGTTTGAAATGTTGATATTAAAGCTTTGAAATATACTGGAATGTAAATGGTTAATTTGTGATTCAGATCTGTAATTAAAATCAATATAATTTGAATTAGTTATTTAGAAACTAAATTAAATGGAAATTGAATTTAATTTGAGTAGGAAAGTCGGGTTGATTTTGAAGCGATTTGTGAAGTTTGAGGAAATGGAATACTTCACTCTATAAATTATTTAATATATATACACTATTTTGGGAAGTAGATATATTTGAAATGGAGATGATATTTTGGTTTGAATTATAAATGATTTGGAATGTCCACGGTGTCATAGTGTATATTTCTGCATTGAAGATAGTTCCTTGGATCCTTAAAGGATAGCTATCCCAAACATCCCCTAAGTTACTTGTATTTCAGTTGATATTTCACTTGAGTCGGATTTATTGATATAAGAATGTTAATCCTGACTCGAGTGTTTTGTGTTTTGCTTTACACTCGGGTCAGATTGAGTGATATAGCATTTGAGACTCACCTTTGGAGTTTGGAGCTTCGGTTGGAGAACCAACTATCGATTCAGCTCCCAACTTTCCAGTTGATTGGTTCAAGGAAGTCATTTATTCGTACTGGAGACTTCACTATAATTGAGATATTCTGTTGTATTTTTCCCTTACTCTGATGTTTATATAGTAGCTTCATGAACTACTATTTATCTATTCTGCTGCATTATTTTTTTTTTACTCTGTATCCGTGATTCTATGATTGATTTATTTACTGTATATACTGAGTTTTGCCAAATTTAAATTAACAATTGATATTTTGAGCAATTCAAGTCCGACATGTGTGGATGCGAATGGTTGAAAATATCCGGTCATTACAATCATAAACTGAGGACATAGAAATCTTTGGTGGATCAACACCTGTTATAAAGGAGTTTCACCCCTTTACAGATCATACTTGGATTGGCGGGGCTGCCGATGGAATTAGTCACATAAAGGAAGAAGTTGACAGTTAATGTTGGAGCTATGGGATGCTCAGTATCAAAAGAACGCGAACATGAGAAGAAAAAAATGAATTTTCAGAACAAAAGGTAAAGTTTCGAAATTCAAAAGAAATACTAATCCATGAAGTAGGATTTCAAGCTCGAACGAAGGTGATTCTGTAATTAAATTTACACTATATGCTAAGTTTTTCCTAAACCAGAGATCTGATACCAACTGTAATAGCCTGGTATTTCGAACCATTCACATCCGCACATGTCGAACTTGAATTACTCAAAATATCAAATTGTTAATTTATATTTGGCAAACTCAGCACATACAGTAAATAAATCAATCACAGAATCACAGACACAGAGCATTACAACAACAAGTGGTGGAATAGATAAATAGTTGTTCATGAAGCTACTATATAAACAACAGAGTTAGAAATAAAATATAATAAAATATCCCAAATACAATGTAGTCTCGAATACAAACAGATGACAAGTCTGAACAAAACAACTAGATGGCTAAAAGCTGAATAGATATAGATGGATCTCCAAATGAAGCTCCAACTCCAAAGGTGAGTCTCACATGCTGTGGCACTCAGTCTGGCCCGAAAATAAAGAAAAACACGAAACACTCAAGTCAGGATTAACATTCTTATAACAGTAAATTCAACTCAAGTGGAATATCAATTGAAATACAAGTAACTTAAAGGGTGTTTGGGATTCCCATCCTCTAAGGATCCATGGAACTGTCTACTATGTAGTACAATACACTATCATAATATGTCTATAGTAAAGCAAACTATTAAAATAGAGTTAAGGCGTTACCCATATCCCCTTTAACACATTTTATATAATGTCATAGTCTATACAGATACTATAAACTCCACTCGCAAGGGGGCTATCAGGGAGCACTCTATGGGTACGACACAAAACAAACTCGTAGAAGGCACGACAGGGCATGTGACACGGCACGAGAGGCAATGCCATGTTAGATATACCGTTTGCAGATTCGGACTAGTGGTAATGCATAGCATCTACTACCGCCCATCTTGTGACACACTCCCAAATCAAAGGCGCACAAATCAAATCACAAAAGCAATAGAATGGTATCGAAGAAATGTGTTCGATAGGAGGAATGACCTCACTTGGCCCGGCATGGCTCCTGTTTTAGCCACATCAAGCTGACTCACTGGAGTCAGGGCTACGTAAATACCATTTAGAATCATCATCAAACCATCATATTTCATTCTAGAATCTCCACCACGTACAAAGTTATTAAAGTGGTTTTCAGTATTGGTAGAGAGTATGAAAATATCCGATCCTGGTCTTTTTAACAACCAAACGCTTATTTCACACCGTAGTCATTTCATTTCAAAGGTACATACGTCATATCAAAATATCATATTCATTTCAAAACCATATCAATTCGATATCGTTATTCACTTTAAATAATATTCATTTCAGAATTGTAATATTTTTGAAACCATAACACTTCTGAAATCATAACACTTTTGAAATCATAATGCTTCCAACATAAACAGTTTAGATTTTGAAAATAGTATCTACATTAAAATAGTTATAAATTAAGATAATTTATATATTAAAAATACTTTATATTTTAAAATAGTTTATATATAATAAAATAATTTATATAATAAAAATAATTTCCTCTAATTTCACAAATCGATTCAAATCAACTCAAATTCCCAAATTCAATTTAATTCAATCCCAGTTCATAAATTTCAATTCAAAAGGATTAAAGATTCCATTCAAATTCTTAACAAACCATTTCAGTCTTTATTAATTTCAAATCCAAATTTGAACTATCATTTCAATAACAATAAGATTCAAGGTTTAAATATTCAAACTATTTCCATATAATTTGCATTTATATTCCAACATTTAACTTTAACTTTGTTCAAATTGGAAAATATTCACTTAATCATTTTAATAACAATTAAATAAAATTACAATTTATAAATTTAAATCAATATTAAACATTCAGTCTCAATTTTATTTAAAGTTGAGAATATTCATTTAATCACTTTTTATCAAATCAAGTTATAAGCCATATCTTTCAAAACCTTAAAATAATTAAGCTCAAATCAATTCTTGTTTAAATTTAATTTTTAAACAATTTAAATTCCAAATCAACATTATTTATCTTCCCCACCTCTATTATTAAAGTTATAAAATCCATTTTTAAAATATTGATATAAATTTAAATAAATATTTCAACATATTATAAACTAATTAAGTTAAATTTTATTAAATTAAATCTTATTATTAAATTTATTTTGTATTAAATCTACTTTTATATATTTTTAAAATTATAAGAAAAATCTTAAAAATTATATTTTCAAGACTAACTTTTAAATTAAAATTTCCAAAACATATTATTTGAAAAACTAGATTTTATAGATATATAAAAATAGCTTATATATATTATATGTTTAAAATCAATATTTGTTAAAACCATATATTTCCTTTCAAAACTTTGGAAATCATTTTTCAAAATATAGACCAACGGTGTCCGTATATAATTATCTATCCTATGGTTAAGTGATACAGATATTTATCATTCCAATCCGCAATTTAAATATTTACGGGTATATAACATTTTAACCCGTAATCCCAAAATTTCACAATCAATGAAAATGCTTAGGTTTATCATTTCAACCCATAACGATCTTCCCTATTTTGGAATATCGTTCGGGTATGTATCATTTCAACTCATAGGGAATTCTAAATTAACAGGGAACTTGTAGAGTTAGAACAAATATGATAATAACATAACATGTCAACAACATGCATATATCATCAGTGATAAATTAAATAAAATATGTGCAGCAGGATATGGTGTCATATATCCCAAATGAACAATTGCAGATAATGGCATATCATATTTAACAGTTAAATAACTAGCAGTTCAGATTTAACAACATATTTCAATTGCCGTTTCAAGTTAAATCAAATTTGCTAACTATAAGAATATTAATCATGAGTGATCGCTCACCTTTCGAGGCTAGAGAACAAATCGCGAAGATGGTGACACGGACACACACACAGATACGTTCACGTGTAAATCAAAGAAAACTGCTGCGGCCAATTTTGGACAGCAGCGAGACAAAACAAAGCACGATGAACTGGATTTGATGAAGATCAGTTATATAAGTGAACTTATATATAAACTATATATATATTATCATATTTTAAATTTAAACACATATCAGAATAAAATCTATATATGTTTTTCAAAAATCATTGTTTAATTGAAAACACATCATAAAAATCAAAATATCTATATATAATTTAAAATCAATATTCAATTTCGAACACATATTAAAATGAACTCCTTATATTATATATAAATTAAAACGCATTCAAATTCAAGGGTACATTTATATATCAAACTATTACAAAGTTATTTCCAAGTATTAACATAATTTAAATATATACCTTAACATTTTATGTACGTATATTTAAAATCAAAATATATGTAATATATATACCTTAAAGTGGAATGCAAGTACACTTTATATTTAAAATATATTACTTTAAATCTAAAATATACAGACCCGCATGTGACTTAAAATTTGTAATTTAGATTTGAGATATACAGACTCGATATGTATAAAAGTACGTGCAGACCTAGAAATTTGACTAATGTATAAAGAGTCGATGAGTATAAAGTATAAACATATAAAAAAAATTCCAAAGTTCTGTAATATTATTATATTACAGATATTGCAAACTATTTCCAAGTAAATTTTAAATGTATATACTTTAACATATTATATTCATATTTACCCTCCAACACGTACCCAATATCGACTATAATATATACTGGTAAAATATAGGTAAATATATAAAAAAAACTCGAAAATATGTCAGGATAGAGAATGAAAACTATGTATACCATATATATAATGCTTCTTTGGTAATATAAATGTACCGTGACATATATATAATGTAAACACCCATAATACTTCTTTATAATAAAATATAATTTAAGATAAAGAAAAAAATCTATTTTAACAAATTAAACCTGTTTCAGGTGCAAGCTTGTATATATAACAGAGAAGTGGAGTAGAAAACTACCACTACAACTGAGAGGAGGAGGAAATGGGGCTGGCGAACTGTCGTGAGGAAGTCAGCGAGGTGGCAGGCTTAGCAGCTCGGGCTATGGAATCAGATGGTTGGATTTTAGAGGGAGGAGGAAGGGGTTCGAGTTAGCGCTTGGTGGCTGGTCTTTCTTTTGGTGCATAGAGATGGAGGCTCGGTTGATGTTCAAGGTGGCCAGCGGAAAGCAGCGACCACTATGGTGTGGGCTTCACTGTTAGGCTGCTGAGGATAGCATGCGGTGGAAGGAGGAGATGAATGTGGGTTTTGTAGAAGTGGGGTCAGGTTCGATTTGCTAGTTGTCAGAGGCTGCGATCGGTAGACAGAACGGTGGAAGAAAGAGAGGTGGTGATCGGCGTGTGGTGTTGGTTATGGGGTAGGCAAAGGTTGTGTTCCTACTTGGCAACAGGTGGGAGAGGCAAGAAGAGAAACTTGGTTTGCATGAATAGGCTAACTCTCAACAATCTATATATGCTTTACATACATACATACATACATACATACATACATACATATACATATATATATATATATATATATATATATATATATATATATATTGAAGTAAGAAGAAACAAACATCAAAAGGAGAATGAGGATGACTGCTAGTAGGGAGAAGGTAGTTCAAATATTGGGAAAAGAAAAGTGACCAGCAGGTATGGGTTTTGAGTGGGTTTCACAGACAATTTGATATATCACGCATGTAAATATTAATTTCAGCTAGAACGGCAGAGAAAGGGAAGCGACCGTACGAACCACTAAATAAGGAAATAGTATGAATAGTAAAAGCCAAAACTTAAAATAATAAATGTTGGTGGCCGTTTTTCCTCTGCCGTGAGAAAATTAAATGGAAACAGACTATCAAAAGTTCAAAAATGGTACTGATACGGTTAACTCTTTTCGCGAATTTCACCGCGTACCGATCTTCGAAATACACAACTGAATATACTATGGAGATTAGCACAACGAGATGATCAAAACGGCACACAGATATCAGCGATATAACCATCCTATCAAAAGTCGATATTTCACTGCTAAACTACTGCAGATTCATCGAAAAAAAGATAAACGGGGCTAGAGAAATCTAAACTTGATGAAACAAAAGATGACGTCTCACTTAGAAAATATTAAACATTTTTCTTATATAAAAATATGCATATTTCAATAATATTTTGATTTCATCAAATTAACTGATTTTAAATTGAAATTAAAATTTTTTACAAAAGAATTTACTTTCATATTTTCCAGTAAAAATTTACCGGTTGCCATGTTAAAAAAGACGTATTTCAAATATCACACTTTTATTTCCAAATTCAATTATTTAAAATTTCAAAAAAATTCAGTTAATTACATTATTAAAACCGTTGAAATTTCGGGTTGTTACAAGCTTGCAATGAGCCGAGAAGTTCCTCTATTGCCATGGCCTTCAAGTTTTTTGTCTCTTCGATGATGGCGACATTATGTTCGAACTTTGGATCTAATGATCTAAGAACTTTCTCCATAATTCTTACATCATTTAACTTCTCACCGTTTCTTTTTAGGTTATTAGAAACCATTAAAACTCTTAAGAAGTAATCAGAGACAAGTTCACCTTCTTTCATATTAAAAGTTTCAAACTCCGCTCTTAATGTTTGAAGACGTACCTTTTTGACTTGATCCGCTCCTTTGTACGATTCTCAAAGCTTTTCCCATGCTTCTTTGATTGACTTTGATCTCAAAACTTTCTCAAAAGTATCATCATCCAGTGCTTGATAGATTAGACGGAGAGCCTTCTTGTCTCTCATCCTAAAGTCTCTCAAACTATTCCTTTGAATTTGAGATAGACCGTCTTTGTTCTCTTGTTCGGTGTAGTCTTTCTCAACTATCTTTGAAACGTCGTATGCTTCAAGGAAAGCCATCATCCTTAAAATACAATTGTCATAATTGGTCTTAGTGAGCATTTGGACTTGTAAGGGAACGATACTATTTTCCATCTTTTCAAGAGGATCTTCAAGCTCTGATACCACTTTGTTGGAAGTTTTCTTCAATAGAAAATAGATTTAGTTGTAGAATAACATAGATAAGAGTTTAGAGCTAATTGAATTTTTTTCCATATAAGGAGAAAATCTTTATTACAAAAGTTTATATTTTTTTCTTACATCCAAAATGAGTAAATCCACCTCTCTTTATAAGAGTTCACATCACAAATAAACGGTGGAGACTATCTCAATCTAATGGTTCTCCATAAATATCTCCTAAATATTCTATCATACAATTTCGAACATACTGTTTCATATATTCTACATTCTAGAAAATTTTGTAGGATCGTTTTCACCCTAGAGGGAGGAGGAATAGGGTGATATTAAAAATTAATGCGGAAATAAAAATAACAATAGAAAGTAATGTAGTAGAGATCACCCATAATTTTACCCAACTTCGGCAATTAAACTGTCTATGTGTTGCCCTCAAGGTTTCTACTAGAAATTAAGTAATTAATCGCTTGCAAAAACATGTAAACTCACGATACCCGCTAACTCGATTAACCTAGCTCTAGCTCAAAACCTAGCCACAAATCAGCTACTGAGTTGCAAATTCTCGAACTAAAAAACCGTAGTTCGTAACCTAGTTAAACTAGAGTCTGACACAATTTTAAAAAAAAAATTACAAATAAAATAAAAACTCAAAACCCTATTATTAAAAATGAAGTGTGAAAAAAAAATCGGCCCAAATAATTAAAGTAGAGAACGTCTTCCCTCTTTTCTTTTGTTAATGCCTTCGACCGCTTTCATTGTTACTCTTTAAAAATTAGGGTTTTGAATTGCTTGACGCCACCGCTTGGAGATTGAAGTTCAAATTGATTGCCGATGTGCTTTCGTTCCTCAATTCTCTTCGATGCTTCTTCGTTCAGTGCTCTTCGAATCACTTCGACGCAAGGTCGAGTTCAAATGATATATAAAATTAGTATGTGATTTTGTACTTTATTTGCTCTGTTGTTTTTCATGAATTCGAACTTGATGATTTGTGCTGATGTTGAGTTTGGGAATTTATAGGGAACGAAACCCTACAATTACGTTTGTATATTTTGGTTTGAATTTTTTGTGATTTTATCACTTGCATTGATTTTTTAATCGAACAAACTATGTTACCTCTGACTTGTTCATTGTTGAATTTTCTTGAATTGCTTTATGTCAGTTCCATTCTATGCTCCTATGACTTCGGCATTAGAATTTTGAGATAATCTGGTCTTTATGAAGTTTGATTTGTTTAATTCGCTTTCAGCTTGCATTTGAATTTGAGATATATTTTGACTTATCTTTGATTTCTTGAATATTGACTAGTTCATCTTGAATTCCTCTACGATTTTATTCATCCTACTGATAATTACCCACGACTTGATTTTCTTCATTTCTATGCTTATATACATGTATACATACATATGTGTATATGTATATTTATGTATATATGTCACTGTGCTCGCTTCGAGTTCCACATCGAGTGCTTGCTGTCTCCTCTGTTGCATGTGCATAGAACTGCTGGCTCTAATGTGCACATGTGCATTGTTGAACTGTTTTGGTGTTGGTTGGACCTGAACCGATACATATGCATATATGTCTAGTTCAAGTGTGTTCATATCTTCACGTGGTTTTCATTTTAAAGTCACTTTTGTTACATATTTAGAACTGTACTGACAATGTGTTGTTAGCCTTGCATTGCTTCGAGTCATACTTGATGTTTGTTGTACATATACGTATGTCATTTTCTGGTCATGATGATTTTGAAGCCTGGTCTGATTTCATGTAGCTTTGAGTCTGCACTATGATTGGTTCCATTTGAATGCTTGTGTACTTCATGTTCTTTTGCCATTGTGTTCTCTAAACTGTTGTTGTTGTAGTCTGAATGCCTGCACGTAGGGTGTACCCTTGTTCCACTGCTCCATTACTGTCTTTTCTTGTGTGATTTGCTGTATGCACCACTTTGTACATATGCACTACATGTTGATTTTATTTTCTCTGTTTCGGTCCCTTTTGCCAATGATATTGCAGTCTTGCCTTTGTTGCTCCTGACCATTGCATTGAACTTATACATGTCTGGTGCCTTCATTATTGTCTGCATTTGCTCTATCTTTTGTGCATGTTAATTGTTCTATGTGTGTGTTCATGCATGAGTTGCCTTGGTCTGGTTCCACATGCTCTGACCATCCATTGAAGACTGATCTAGTTTGATTCTTGCCTTTGTTGTTCTGGTCTTGTTACCCTTGCATTTGATTGGAACTGAACTTGTACTTGACCATTTGGTTGAGGCTGTGTTTATGTTGGTTTGTATACATGTGTTATGATAGTTTGAAATTGTTTTTTTGGCATTTGCACTTGAGTTGAATCCAGTCTTGTCATGGGTATGACCTTGTGCTCACCTATCCCTACAATTTTAACAAGCAAGTGTATATCGGTGTGCATGACCATGTGGCATGTATAGTGATACACCGTGCATGCCACAAGTTGTTTGATGACTTAACAAAAATAACGACGAACAACCTAAATAACCGAGGCAAATAATATTTTCAAAACACACGCTTCATTGTGCACTGCAAAATATTTCCTTTTCTTAATTTTACCACGTTAGCGTTTATTTTGCAGATAGTTTGGATGCTCGATACAGGCTGGAACAAAGTTGAAGATCAAAATACGAGTGAAGAGAGAATATATAGTAAGGTGAAATAAGTATGAAAAATTGTGTATTGAAAATTGTGTTATAATTGAAACTTGTATAGTGAGAGCTTAAATTTATGCTATTCGAATTTGTAACAAAATATTTGTTTAAATATGAATTATGAGTTATTTATTTTATTTAACAAATATTTATTAATTATGTGGAAAAATAAAATAGTACAATAACAAATACATTTAAATGAACATATATGTTTATTGTCATCAAACAAAAATCATAGTCTATTGTACTCTACAATCTCCCCCTTTCGATGATAACAAACATATATTAAGATTTTAACGTTATTAAAGGTATTTGATCATGATGAATTCTATTAGCTCCCCCTATTTGAATACTCCCCAGCAACAAAGCTCCCCCTTCACACATGCATGAAAATAAAAAATATGCAAATAAAATAAAAAACAGATGCAATGAGCTTAGATGAGAATGTGTTATGCAAATAAAAAATATGTCTTATTTGCCGAAATCTTAACTTATTTCTCCCTTTTTTGTTATCAGCAAAAGAGTAATAGTGTTAGAAAAGAGTGTTAAAGTAATGGACATTAATGCAACATTAATACCTAATCGAGTATAAATATTAAATTTCATGAAAAATTAAACAAAAATCATAAATACTCTGTTAGGCATGTATTCCATTTTAGAGTGATAAAGGTGATGTCGATATAGAGAACCATATAGTCGTGCCCATTTGTGGTATATTTATGACAGGAATTTAAATACTTACTAACCATGTATAACCGTTAGGACTTTTAAATGAGATTAGTAGTATTCCAAATTTTTATTAAAAAATGAATTCTAAGCATCTTCTAACCACGCATAATCGTAAGGACTTTTAAATGGGGCTAGAATTAACTCGCCTATTTTATCCAATTTTGATATGTGTTCCATACATGCCTAACCGTGAGGACTTTTAAATGAGCTTGAAAGCATATAATCAAAGATTCCAAGTAGTTAACCCATGCATAATGTGAGGACTTTTAAATGAGAGTGAGTACTTTTAGATGATTTTATTGATGATTAATTAAAAAATGAATAATTTCCTATTTAAATACCACATTTTGACATACTATATTGTATTTTGATGAGTGATTGTCGTAGAAATATGATAGGAATAGAGATGGTCATGGAATTTTTACCAACCAAAGTTATTATAATTTTTTCTAATTTTTTAATTTTTTTTACTAAATATACTGTCTCAAGTTATAATGTATGATTAATATCAACACTCATCACTTTTTTTAGTTACTATTTATCTTTTCGATAATCAATAGGGAATCCGATATGTTAACGTAGGCATCTAAGATCAAATCCAAAAACATAAAATCAAATTTCTAAAATGCCTAAACTGTGACGAAGTCGACAAAAAACATTTTCTGGAAGGGGTTTTGTAAAATGTCTGCCAATTGAAAATCAGTCGAAATGAAATTTATGCAAGTATTTCTTTGGAAATGTGATGCAACTAACAAATGTCCAAACTTAAAACACGTTCCACCAGTGCTTTTTCTATCAACTAGGCTACCAGTATAATCTGCATCTGAATATTCTTTTAACTCAAAGTTATCATTAGTTTGATACCACAAACCAAAGCATGAGGTGTGCAACGATACCTCATAATCCTTTTTACAGCTTCTAAATTAGATTCTTTTGGATTTGACTGAAACCTTGCACATAAACAAACAAAGAACATAATGTCTGGTCTAGAAGCAGTAAGATAAAGAAGTATACCCATGTGTATCTAGAGTAATCATCTAGCAATACAAAACAATATCTCTTACCACCCAAGCTTGCAATATCGTTAGGTCCAAATAGATCCGTATGAAATATTTCAAGGACTCTAGAAGCACCTACGGTGTTCTTGGCATAAAAAGATGATTTTATTTAAATTTTCCCATTTGATCGCTGGCTGATTTGAAATCAGATTATGGCACAGATTTTTAATATATAATACATCGTTGTTGCCCATTGTGACTCTACCACCTTGGCATTTCTCTAGGCTAAGGAACTTTGATTGTCATCCGTCATGTGCCTTGAATAGCCAGAATCCAGGTAGCACTCTTGCTGCTCCTTAGCCTACTAACACATTTACACAAGGAAAGATTTTTGTGACCTATTTGTTTTTATAGGTCCATGATTGTTAGTGACAAAGAATTTTGAAAAACAAGTTTGCATAGAACCAAGATAGTCTATATTTGTTCCTTTTGGCACCCAAATTTGTTTGATTTTAAGGGATTTTAAATTTGTGCCATTACGAACTCAAACTGGCATAGTTTTTGTGTGTTTGGATCTATATCAGTGATTATTTTAATTTTGTAATATTTCTGAAAATTAACCAAGTTTAATTTGACAATTAATTTGATTTTGGAATTTAATTGTGAATTTTTTGGGAATTAATTAAAAATTTCCAAGATAAATAAATATTTTAGATTATAAATTGAATTTTGGTTTGAAATTTAAGGATGAGTATTTTATAAATAAAATTGGATTTAAAAATAAATATATTAGAAATAAATTGGATTTTTATAAGAATTTGTTTCTAATTATTTAAAAATGCATTATAATTCGAAATGGTGTTTGAATTTGATAATAAATTTTTCCAAGGCTAATTAAAAAATGAAACTCTAAAATATTTATTTATGTGTAGTTAAATTTTAAAACTATTTATCTTTAAAAGATCTTATAAATGATTAATAAAAAAGGTATTTATTTAAATAAGAAATATGATATAAAGTTATCTTTAAAATATTATTTGTAGTATTTAAAATGTAGTAAAAGTTTGAATGTTGTTTGAAAGTTAAATTCTATATTTTACATATGTGTGTTATTTATTAAAGTATAATTTATTTTAAAGTTCAAATTTTCTTAAGACTTTATAAAAGAGAATGCATTTATTGAATATTAGAAATTGGATATATAAATCATTTGTTTTAACAAGGGTAAACAAAATAAAATACATATGTTGAGATATGAAAATATAAATGCATAATGGGGTTAAAACATAAATTTTAAATTAAGTTAAACAAAGGAGTAAACATAATTTTTATAATTCTTAACAAGTGTAAAACACGAAAAGGAGTAATTGTACAAGTGTAATTAAATGGACAAGTGGCATTAATTTTTGTTTAAAATGAATTAAACTTTATATTGAAAAATAAAAACTAAACTACATTTCCTTTCTCATAATCTTCAAATCTGAAATCAGTAAATAAAAGAAAAGAAAACAAGATCAAAATCAATAGCAAAACAAAATCATCTCAACATAAAACAAATCAAGTTATCAATCCAATTCATGAACCTGTGACCAAAATTTCTCAAGCCTGTAACAAGAACAAAAATAAATTTGTAAACCCTCCTCAAAACCAAAATCAAAACAGCAATCAAAACCTGAAGATCACCAGTTTAAAAAGAAGAAGAAAATCAGAAAGCAAAGGGCATTCAAGTTTTGGGTCAAAAAACTGGTTGCTGTAATCAAGCATTCCAACAACCCAAACCTATAGGAAATCAAAATAACCTGAGATCAAAGCCTAACTTCAACAAAACAAGCTTCAGGATTCAAGCAATTAAGCCTGCAAACAAAGCTTCAGATCAAAGCTTTAAAATCTTCAAAGCCTGAAGAAAAAAAATTCAATCTTTTACAATTTCAAAAGACTGAAGCAAGTTAGGATCAGAAATTCAAATCAAAACCTGATTCAACCTAAAGCAATTAAATTTGGAAGATAGGAGAAAGATCAGGCAAAACAATTTCAAGTCAGGAAAATTCAAACCTAGAAAACAAAATCAACAAATCAAGCCTCTGTTCTTTTCTGCTTTCAAGTGATTCTGGTGAGCAAACCATTCCTAAAACTTGATATATTTATTTTGAATGTGATAAATCTTGAATGAAAACTATGAAAGGTGATTGCATGCTTGTGTATATGTGTGGCAGACTGTGTGTATGATTGTGCATAGGCAATATGCCTTTGTTTATACATGACATGTTTGATAAACCTGTTTAAAAATTCTTACCACCCAACAGAATGAATGTTTAAGCTATGATCCTTAAAAGGAAAGTGATTGTAACATGATAACATCATTTATTTAAATAAATCAGGTGGATTTATTCAATAATTATTTCAAAATCAGGAATTTACAGTGATAACTAAATTAAGTCAAAAAAATCAATGATTTTAAATTTATATTTTGGCTTTACAAATCGATTCATGTTACAAAAGTTACGAATTTAGATAATCATTACATGATTTTTAAGTTAGAAAATCTCGAGCATGTGGAAGTTGAACGAAATTGCTAGAATCCTCAATTCCTGATGATCAAAGTGAAATCGAGCTTCAACTTAGGATCTGAAGGAAGATGAAGTGTTGTAGATTGAAGGAAAAATGGCACATATTTTTTGATGATCACAGAGGTGTTGCGATGCGAATGTAGGGTTTAAGCACTGTATTTTGTCGATGATGTTCGCGAGGTGATTGCGAAGGCGTGGGTGCATCGGTCATGGCCAGACCGAGCGGGATAGGTTCGTGGGTTACCGGAGCAACTCTGGTCGAAGTGTCTTGTTTAACGATGGGCGAGATCATCGGTGCAAGGCATTCTTGGCGATCTTGCTAACTCCAGTAAATGGATCACACTGTTCAATTTTGTGTTTCGGTCGAATTTGAAAATCTGGGTGGCCGTGGCGTTTGTAGGGCCTACCACCGACTTGTCGAAGACCACTGCATCGAGCAAAGTTCGTCAGAAGTGATGCGCACATGCACGAGTGGATGCTCGTATCTGAGTTGAATCAAAGTGTTGCGGAAGAAAACACCTATTTGGGTTCATGCTCGTGCAAACAGGGGATGAGTCGAAGCAGATGAAGGCGTGGTTTTGCTCGGGGTCAAGCTCGGGTGAAACAAGCTTTAACTTGGGTTTGTTGATGTGATACGAAAATAGCTTTGAACTTTAAAGAAAATCAAGTCATTAAAAACAAATTTTGTTAAAACAAATTTTAGAGGTTATCTAAGTTTTTTAAAATTGGTTAAGAAAGTTTTTAAATAAAACTGTTTTAATTAACCAAGCTTTAAAATGTTTGAAAACATACATGACCTTTATTTTTAAAGTTTATTTCAAATAAACTTAATAATATTGCAAATGTTTTAATTGTTAAATTAACTTCTAAAGTCTAAGTTGATTTACTTGTTAAAGGAAATTAATTACTCAAAGTTAATTTCTTAATGAAAATAATTAAGGTAAATTAATTAGTGATTTAAAAATTGGTTAATCAAGTGTTTAAAGGTTAATTAATTAAGGATAATTAATTAAGGATAATTAATTAATGTAATTAAGGAAATTGATTTAAGAATTAATTAATTAATTAAAGATTAGTTAATTAATAAAAGTTATTAATTTATGGGTAAAGTTAATTAAGTAATTAGGGTAATTACTTATTATTATTAATTGGGATTAATTAATTAAATGATAATTAATTAAAGGTTAATTAATTGATTAATTAATTAAGGATAATTAATTAAGGGTAATTAATTAATTAAGATTAATTATTTAGTAATTAATGGTGGATTAATTCATTAATTAAGATTAATTAATAAATAAAGAAAGGATAATTAATTAACATAAACTGTAATTAATTGATGTTAATCAACCAGAATTAGTGATTAATCTTATTTCAATTAATCAAACGATCAATTAACCTTATTTATGGATGACTGTATTCTATTGAATGCTGTGAATTGTTTGTTTTCTCTGTTGTGTGATGTTTTGTGATTTGAATTATTTTAATTCAAGTTATGATGAATGTAATTTATTTATCTATAATGCATTTGTATTATCTATCTGTGATTCTGTGTATTATCTATAATTTATTTATCGATATTGCTGTGATTGAACATGTAATGATTGAATGATGTTGCACTATTGGGTAAAACCCTTGGACTACACCATACACACACAAATATGGATTGCACGAGGAAATTGGTTAAGTCATAGATTTTTGAAATGGTTTTAAAAATTGAATTTTGAATTCAAATGGTTTGGACATGGAATTGGGTTAAGACATGAAAAGCTTTTGGAAAAGGATTTTTAATAATAAAAGTTATTTTGAAATAACTTGATAAAGTTTTAAATTTTAGATAATTTGATTTAAAGTTGAAATCAAAATTTGAAATTGAATTCTATATTGGAAATTATGGTTTAAAAAGGTTATACAAGTTATAAATGTGTTTATATGGGATTTTAAACCATTTTAAAAGTATTGTTTTGAGAATTTGAATTTAACCCAAGGGCTATGCAAATGTAATCGGATTTTTCCGAAACGAAAACTATTTGTTTTCAAATAATAATAGCTTTCATATAAAGAAAGGATTTCCAATTTATGTTGAAAAGATTTCAAATTTGAAATAGAATTGTTTTGAAAGCTATGAATTAATCTTTGTGAAAGATTTTTGAACTTTGTTTTGAAATTGACGAGGATTTTAAAAGGAGTATATTTTATATAAAAGATTTGAAATGGGAATTGTGAATGAATCTTTGGAAATGGTTTTGAAAGCTATGAATTGGGTTTTTGATTTAATAATTGGATGAGTTAATCCAATTTGAAAAGGAAATGGTTTTGAAAAGCTGTGAATGAATCTTTGTGAAAGATTGGTAAACTTTGTGAAACGAATCTTTTTGTTTAAAAGATTGGAATGGGTAATTTGTTTAAACCATTTGAAAGAAAGGTTTTGGATAGTAAGTTGTGACTTAACTGAGATCCCACATCCATATGTTTTTAAATATTGCGCTCATTATTCGGTTTAGCCGGGAGAGGACCTTGTGTCATATAACCCATTCTGAATAATGATACGACGTTATGGATAGCATTTGAAGACTCGTGGTATAGACCGGGTTTTTTCAAGAACGAAAGGATAACCCGTCGAATGACTCTGCATTGAGTAGCTACGGTATAGAGATCTTCATATGTGATGGGGAGTCCGATCGGGATTTTGAATACCCGGATTGCAAGGGCTTCTTAGGAAGTGCCTTTGGTTCTGTTCGAACCCGGAACAGACTTGTATGGATGTGTGTCTGAAATTACACTATGAGATGTAGAACCATTTTCTATCAAATACATTTCTGTTTGGTGGCAGAGATTTATTCTCTTACTTAACACCCTTCTCTGAGACGTACGAGCTCAGAAGTTATGTAGGTGATGGTCACTAGTGATACATTCCCAATTTGGTAATGTGGCATACGAAGTGCTGCTGATCATTTGTTGATTAAAGCATGGCTTTGTGAAAACGTAGCTTTGTGGAAGAGACTGCATTAAGATCTCACTCCCCGGAAATTGTTGAAACAGGAAAGATGCGGCAAGCTTGCAGGGGTCGCACCCCTAGGGTATGTCCATTCCTTCTGGAAAAGGGTGGTATCATGGTATGGAGCCCAGATACTTCACTCATGTGGACAATGTATATTTATTACTGTGTGATGTTGCTTTATGGTTGAGGATCCTCGGATAAGGGTTGCAAACGATTGGGCGTGGCATATCTTTAGGTATTACTCTCGGGCAGGGAGGAAACCGGCCTTGTGTTGGCAGTGAGCTGGGTAAGTTCTCGGGGCGTCCCTCTAGAGGCGTACCCATGTGGCAATGGGAAGTTCCTTGGCCTGACCATTTGTTGGAAATTGCAATCTCCAATACGCGTCTTGTACGGTTTTAGTTGCTTAACCTGCCATTTACATATGGTGGTCACCACTGTTTAGATGGGCATAGTTCGAAATGTCTATGCTGGCTAAGATTAATATTATACTTGCAAATGTTTCCCACTATGCACTAATAATAATATCAAATGGTTTTCGCGTATCAAGCATTTTTGACTATCATAAGGAGAAATCTCCTCCAATTCTGCGTTCGCATGGTGTGTGTGGCGAGAGGCCTTATGGTAGTTTCATTTTCTAAAAAGCATTGCGGATTTCAATTTTTAAAATCTTTTATTGTTTGGTTTTAAAGATAAAAACTGTTTTTGTTTGCTCATACCAGTCCCATGACTGACCTTGCTTAATACAACATGATAGAGGGTTCTCGCTTCACGTTTGGTGGCAAACGTGAAACTCTTACCCCTACACGTCCCCTGTGAGGGGTTAGTTGGCCGGTTAGGCGGGACAGTCGCAAGGCTGACCGTAAAAGCAAGTCCAGGGGTACCTGTGTCATGCCACGGTGGGGGGTTACCCACTACCGGACGGCCAAAGGCCTAGACCGTCACATTTGGTATCAGAGCTAAAGGTTGAGTAAGAACTTTAGCTATGGAGTGTAACACATTAGATGGGTCATTAGAGATAAGGTGAAGTATACCCTAGAATGAGTACAACCCGTGAAACCAAAAACCCAAATTTCTTAGTCTATTTTCTTTAACTATTGTTATTCTCTAAGATATCTCGTCCGAATGCCTAAATCAGTTTTCTTACTATTTATAGATAGTAAGATTGAGAAGAGGACGAGGTAGGGGACAGGGAAGTACCCCTTCAGCTGGTCAAAGCCCTGTAACAACAGATATTCCTACTCAACCTTAACCAAATCTAGCTGATTTATATCGAAGTTTTTCCAAACTTGGTAGAAAGCCATTCACATGCAAGGAAACCATTATCGAAGCACAAGCCTGAATTCGATCGTGCGAAAGGATTTTCAAAGGACTAAAATTAGAAGATGATCAAATGCGATTGATAGCTTCCTGGCAACTCCAGGAAGAGGCTTTAGAATGGTGGGAAACACTTATTGTGGATGAGCCGGTGGATAAGTTCACTTGGAGTCGTTTTAAGGAAGTGTTTGAGTAGCGATATATGCCATTTGCTGGTATCTCTAGAATGTACCAGGAGTTCACGAATTTGAAGCAGGGGAGTTTATCATTTGAGGAATACTTGAACAAATTCAACGAATTATCTCGGTTTGGTCCGGAGTTGGTGAATACACCTCTAAAAAAGAATGAAAAGTTTATTCGTGGAATAAACAAGAAGTTTCAGGAAAGAATGACTAATCACATAAAAGAATCTTTTTTTGAATTAATCGATATGGGATATAGATACGATACTCTGGATAAGCAAGAAGTTCCGGAGGAGAAAGGGAATACATGCAATCTAAATTGGAGGAAAAGGAAGTTCGACGGAAAGAAACTGAGAAGAGGCAAAGGGAAGAAAAAAAAGGTGAAAGATGTTACTTGTCTCAATTTCTTGGAGAAAGGCCATTACTCGGATAAATGTAAGAACCCATGGAAGCAAGGAATGAGAGAGCCATTTATGAAGCCAGAACAGGAATCTAGGGAATGCTATTACTACCACAAGCCGGGACATAGGATTAAGGACTGCCAAGAAAAGAAGAAAGATCTAGTAGCGAGGGTGTATGCAATCAAAGATAATTCTTCAACCTCAAAAGCTGGTAAAGAAATAGGAATTTTATAAGGTAACCTTCTCGTTTACGATAAATTTTTTGAGTTTGTTCGACATAGGAACTACACATAGTTTTGTTCCTTAGCGAATTGTAAATGAGATCAATCTTAAATCTGAGATCGTAATCGAACATATTTTTGTCTGTTTCATTGGGTTTCGATATATTCTACGAACGGTTAGTTATTCCTTCGAACTAATCAGTGCCCCTATATATTCCGTAGATCAGATAACCCAATTGTTTCGTAGTTTAGTGAGTTTGTTCTCATATCTATTGTTGATATCCTGATTTGGTAAGCCAAGTGGAGAATAGATATCCAATTTGATCTGAAAAGATATTTCTCTATCTTTTATCTGTCCTTGGTTGTCTCCGTGGAAAATTTTGAGTTTTCTTAAGGGGGGAATCTGTAACATTCCTGAAAATTAACCAAGTTTAATTTGACAATTAATTTGATTTTGCCTGAAAATTTACCAAGTTTAATTTGACAATTAATTTGATTTTGGAATTTAATTGTGAAATTTTTTGTGAATTAATTATAAATTTCTAGGATAAATAAATATTTTAGATTATAAATAGAATTTTGGTTTGAAATTTAAGGATAAGTATTTTATAAATAAAATTGGATTTAAAAATAAATATATTAGAAATAAATTAGATTTGAAAATTTATAAGAATTTTTTTCTAATTATTTAAATATGCATTATAATTTGAAAATGATGTTTGAATTTGATAATAAATTTTTCCAAGGCTAATTAAAAAATGAAACTCTAAAATATGTATTTATGTGTAGTTAAATTTTAAAACTATTTATCTTTAAAAGATTTTATAAATGATTAATAAAGAAATGTATTTATTTAAATGAGAAATATGATATAAAGTTATCTTTAAAATATTATTTGTAGTATTTAAAATATAGTAAAAATTTGAATGATGTTTAAAAGTTAAATTCTATATTTTACATATGTTTGTTATTTATTATAGTATAATTTATTTTAAAATTCAAATTTTCTTAAGATTTTATAAAAGAGAATGCATTTATTGAATAATAGAAATTGTATATATAAAAACATTTGTTTTAACAAGGGTAAACAAAATAAAATACGTATGTTAAGATATGAAAATATAAATGCATAATGGGGTTAAAACATAAATTTTAAATTAACTTAAACAAAGGAGTAAACATAATTTTTATAATTCTTAACAAGTGTAAAACATGAAAAGGAGTAATCGTACAAGTGTAATTAAATGGACAAGTGGCATTAATTTTTATTTAAAATGAATTAAACTTTATATTGAAAAATAAAAACTAAACTACATTTCTTTTCTCATAATATTCAAATCTGAAATCAGTAAATAAAAGAAAAGAAAACAAGATCAAAATCAATAGCAATATAAAATTATCTCGACTTGAAACAAATCAGGTTATCAATCCAATTCAAGAACCTATAACCAAAATTTCTCAAGCCTGTAACAAGAATAAAAACAAATATGTAAACCCTTCTCAAAACCAAAATCAAAACAATAATCAAATCCTGAAGATCACCATATTAAAAAGAAGAAAAAAATCAGAAAGCAAAGGGCATTCAAGTTTTAGGTCAAAAAAAATGGTTGCTGTAATCAAGCATTCCAGCAACCCAAACCTGTAGGAAATCAAAATAACCTGAGATCAAAGCCTAACTTCAACAAAACAAGCTTCAGAATTCAAGCAATTAAGCCTGTAGACAAAGCTTCAGATCGAAGCTTTAAAATCTTCAAAGCCCAAAAAAAAAATCAATCATTTACAATTTCAAACCGAAGCAAGTTAGGATCAGAAATTCAAATCAAAACCTGATTCAACCTAAAGCAATCAAATCTGGAAGATAGGAGAAAGATCAAGCAAAACAGTTCCAAGTCAGGCAAATTCAAACTCAAAAAACAAAATCAACAAATCTGGCCTCTGTTCTTTTCTGCTTTCAAGTGATTCAGGTGAGGAAACCATTCCTAAAACTTGATATATCTGTTTTGCATGTGATAAATCTTGAATGAAAACTGTGAAAGGAGATTGCATGCTTGTGTATAGTGTGGATGACCGTGTGTATGATTGTGCACAGGCAATATGCCTCTGTTTATACATGACATGTTTGATAAACCTGTTTAAAATTTTTTACCACCCAAAAGAATGAATGTTTAAGCTATGATCCTTAAAAGGAAAGTGATTGTAACATGATAACATCATTTATTTAAAAAAATTCAGGTGGATTTATTGAATAATTATTTCAAAATCAGGAATTTACAGTGATAACTAAATTAAGTCAAAAAAAATCAATGATTTTAATTTTACAATTTGGCTTTACCAATCGATTCATGTTACAAAATTACAAATTTAGATAATCATTACATGATTTTTAAGTTAAAAAATCTCGAGCATGTGGAAGTGGAACGAAATTGCCGGAATCCTCAACTCCCGATGATCAAAGTGAAATCGAGCTTCAACTTAGGATCTGAAGGAAGATGAAGTGTTGTAGATTGAAGAAAAAATTATCACATATTTTTTTGATGATCACAGAGATGTTGCGATGCGAATGTAGGGTTTAAGCACTGTATTTTGTCGATGACGTTCGCGAGGTGATTGCGAAGGCGTGGGTGCATCGTTCATGGCCAGACCGAGGGAGATAGGTTTGTGGGTTACCGAAGCAACTCTGGTCGAAGTGTCTTGATTAACGATGGCGAGATCGTCGGTGCAAGGCAATCTTGGCGATCTTGCTAACTCTAGTAAATGGATCACACTGTTCAATTTTATGTTTCAATCGAATTTAAAAATCAAGGTGGCCGTGGCGTTTGTAGGGCCTACCGCCGACTTGGCGAAGACCACTACATCGAGAAAAGTTCATCGGAAGTGATGTGCACATGCATGAATGGATGCTTGTATCTGAGTTAAATTAAAGTGTTGGGGAAGAATACACCCAATCGAGTTCAAGCTCGCGCAAAGAGGGGATGGACTCGAAGCAGATGAAAGCGTGGTTTTGCTCGGGGTCAAGCTCGGGTGAAACAAGATTTAACTCGGGTTTGTTGATGTGAAATGAAAACTGCTTTAAACTTTAAAGAAAATCAAGTTATTAAAAAAAAAATTGTTAAAACAAATATTAGAGGTTATTTAAGTTTTTTTTTTAAAATTGGTTAAAAAAGTTTTTAAATAAAATTGTTTTAATTAACCAAGCTTTAAAATGTTTGAAAACATACATGACCTATATTTTTAAAGTTTATTTTAAATAAACTTAATAATATTACAAATGTTTTAATTATCAAATTAACTTTTAAAGTCTAAGTTGATTTATTTGTTAAAGGAAATTACTTACTCAAAGTTAATTTCTTAATGAAAATAATTAAAGTAAATTAATTAATGATTTAAAAATTGGTTAATCAAGTCTTTAAAGGTTAATTAATTAAGGATAATTAATTAATGTAATTAAGGTAATTGATTTAAGAAATAATTAATTAATTAAGGTTAGTTAAGTAATAAAAATAATTAATTTATGGTTAAAGTTAATTGAGTAATTAGGGGTAATTGCTTATTATAATTAATTAGAATTAATTTATTAAATAATAATTAATTAAAGGTTAATTAATTAATTAATTAAGGATAATTAAATAAACGTAATTAATTAATTAAGATTAATTCTTTAATAATCAATGGTGGATTAATTCATTAATTAAGATTAATTAATTAATAAATAAATAAAGGACAATTAATTAACGTTAGTCAACCGGAATTAGTAATTAATCTGGTTTCAATTAATTAGATGATCAATTAACCTTATTTATGGTTGACTGTATTCTATTGAATGCTGTGAATTGTTTGTTATCTCTGTTGTGTGATGCTTTGTGATTTGAATTGTTTTAATTCAAGCTGTGATGAATGTAATTTATTTATCCATAGTGCACTTATATTATCTATCTGTGAATCTGTGTATATAGATAAGCGTTATAGGATTATACCGCTTATCGATATTGCTGTGATTGAATCTGTAATGATTAAATAATGTTGCACTATTGAGTAAAACCCCTGGACTACACCATACACACCCAAATATGGATTGCACGAGGAAATTGGTTAAGTCATAGATTTTTGAAATGGTTGTAAAAATTGAATTCAAATGGTTTGGAAATGGAATTGGGTTATGACATGAAAAGCTTTTGAAAAAGGAATTTTAATAATAAAAGTTATTTTGAAATAACTTGATAAAGTTTTAAAATTTAGATAATTTGATTTGAATTTGAATTCAAAATTTAAAATTGAATCCTATATTGGAAATTATGGTTTAAAAAGGTTATATAAGTTATAAATGTGTTTATATGGGATTTTAAACCATTTTAAAAGTATTGTTTTGAGAATTTAAATTTAACCCTAGGGCTTTAACTTATGCAAATGTAATCGGATTTTTCCGAAACGAAAACTATTTGTTTTCAAATAATAATAGCTTTCATATTAAGAAAAGATTTCCAGTTTATGTTGAAAAGATTTCAAATTTGAAATAGAATTGTTTTGAAAGCTATGAATTAATCTTTGTGAAAGATTTTTGAACCTTGTTTTGAAATTGAAGAGGATTTTCATAGGAGTATCTTTTATATAAAAGATTTGAAATGGGAATTGTGAATGAATCTTTGTAAATGGTTTTGAAAGCTATGAATTGAGTTTTTGATTTAATAATTGGATGAGTTAATCCAATTTGAAAAGGAAATGGTTTTGAAAAGCTGTGAATGAATCTTTGTGAAAGATTGGTAAACTTTGTGAAATGAATCTTTTTGCTTAAAAGATTGGAAATGGTAATTTGTTTAAACCATTTGAAAGAAAGGTTTTGGATAATAAGTTGTGACTTAACTGAGATCCCATATCCATATGTTTTTAAATATTACACTCATTATTCGGTTTAGCCGGGAGAGGACCTTGCGTCATATAACCCATTCCTAATAATGATACGACGTTATGGATATCATTTGAAGACCAGTGGTGAAGACCGGGTGTTTTCGAGAATGAAAGGATAACCCGTCGAATGACTCCACACTGAGTAGCTACGATATAGAGATCTCCATATGTGATGGGGAGTCCGATCGGGATTGTGAATATACGGATTGCAAGGGCTTCTTCGGAAGTGCCTTCGGTTCTGTTCGAACCCGGAACAGACTTGTATGGATGTGTGTCTGACATTACACTTTGAGATGTGGAACCAGTTTCTATCAAATACATTTTTGTTTGGTGGAGAAGATTTATTCTCTTTGCTTATCACCCTTCTCTAAGACGTACGAGCTCAGAGGTTATGTAGTTGATGGTTACTAGTGATACATTCCCAATTTGGTAATGTGGCATATGAAGTGCTGCCGATCATTTGTTGATCAAAGCATGGCTTTATGAAAAAGCGTAGCTTTATGGACGAGACTGCATCAGGACCTCACTCCCCAGAAATGGTCGAAACAGGAAAGATGCGGCAAGGTTGTAGGGGTCGCGCCCCAAGGGTATGTCCATTCCTTCTGGAAAAGGGTGGTATCATGGTATGGAGCTCGGATACTTCACTCATGTGGACATTGTATATTTATTACTATGTGATGTTGCTTTATGGTTGAGGATCCTCGGATAAAGGTCGCAAACGACCAGGGGTGGCATATCTTTAGGTATTACTCCCGGGCAGGGAGGAAACCGGCCTTGTGTTGGCAGAGAGCTGGGTAAGTTCTCATGACGTCCCTCCAAAGGCGTACCCATGTGGCAATGGGAAGTTCCTTGGCCTGACCATTTGTTGGAAATTCCAATCTCCAATACACGCCTTGTACGGTTTTAGTTGTATAACCTGCCATTTACTTATGGTGGTCACCACTGTTTAAATGGTAGCTATAGTAGGCATAGTTCGAAATGTCTATGCTGGCTAAGTTTAATATTATACTTGCAAATGTTTTCCACTATGCACTAATAATAATATCAAATGGCTTTCGCATATCAAGCATTTTTAGCTATCATAAGGAGAAATCTCCTCCAATTTTGCGTTTGCATGGTGTGTGTGGCGGGATGCCTTATGGTAGTTTCGTTTTCTAAAAAGTGTTGCGGATTTCAATTTTAAAATCTTTTGTTGTTTTGTTATAAAGATAAAACTGTTTTTGTTTGCTCATACCAGTCCCATGACTGACCCGGAGTTTATTGTTTCCTTCCTAAACTTTGGGGGCCCACAATTTTCAACACGGGTAGTTTAGAGTTGGAGTTTTCAGATAATCTAATAATAGGTGTAGTTCGATAGCTTTCAAAGTCTTTGGTGGTAGCACTTGGAAATCTTCTCCAGTCTTTGGATCTTTGAAGTTTTTGGTTTGGCAATCGCATTTGGGATCGCATTACTACAAGTTCAACTTGATGGTGGTTCGAGCTTGAAGTTTAGAGCTTTGACTTTGGAGTTTGGGGTTGGAGTTGAAGTATTGGTTTCTGTTGAAGACTTTGCTCATGTTGAGATGTTTCCGCTGTGGTGTTGTGTTGTACATTCTATGATGGTGTTGGGTTGTTGTATCATGATGTATATCACATTGTATCTATATTGTGTATATCATGCAATTATCTTTTGTTTCCGCTGTGTTGTTTATCATCTAATGTTGTTGCAAGCTCTGGTGATACGGATTCGATGTCATTTGTCCGGCATCGAGTTCGGGTCGTCACAGACTGTGTCCAATTTTTCCACAAATCGTGCACTTGGAGTTGACATGATTAATTTTACTCCTACCATTTTCAAATTAAGTATACCCAAGTCCTTGTCTAATATTATTAACATTATGTTTCCCTAATAGCATATTTGGTGATCTTTCTCCTTTAGGGAATTTTCCTAAAGTGGTAGACAACAATTGGATTTGTGTTTTGAGAGATTCATTTTCATTCAATAATAATGTGCATTTTTTAATAGAATTTTTTCTCTAGTGTTTTCACTTTCTTTCAAAATCATAATATCATTTTCAAGCGATTTAATTTTAGTTTCTCATTTTTTTATTTCCTCTTCTAATAGTGGACACTTATCACATTTTGGACTTTTATTTCTATAGTTTTGAATCATTTGATTAAGCTGCTTATTTAGTTCTATCAAATTATCTTTTTTTGATTCAATTTTAGCGTACTTCTCCTTAAGTCTTTCAAAACAGCCATTTACTTCATGAAAATATAGTGAGTGAGTATGTTTTGATACCTCGCTTGGCTCGTCATTATTGCTGTCACTTGTTTCTTATGAAAGAAATAGATTTTCTCTTTCACTCTCACTGTCAGTGATTTTATCATCTTCATCACTTTTATCCCAAGTTGCTTCAAAACTTCTCCTTTTCGGTTTCATCCCTTTGCTGAATTGATTTTGTGTACAATTTGGCTTGATATGGCCAGGTTTATTGCAGTTGTGGCAAATGATCTCCTGCTCTTCTGAGCTGTCTAGAACTTTGACGATTCTACTCTTTAGTTGTTGATCTTGGGGCAAGATTTCCATATTTGTTGTTCCACCTTTTGAATCTCTTTATTACCAGTGCCAGTTTAGCTGCTCCTTCATCGTCACCATCATCATCTTCACTTTCAAGAGTTCCTTTAAGAGCTATTGATTTCTTTCGCATATCTTCTCCTTTACGTTCTTCCTTGAATTTGATTTCTACCTCATAAGTGTTAAGGTTTTCGATGAGTTCTTCAACTTTAACTTGTTTCAAATCCTATGATTTTTGAATGGCAGTCACTTTTGCTTCAAAATTTCATGGAAGAATTCAGAGGATTTTTCAGACTATTTCCAGCTATGTGTAGGTATTCCTAGGGATTTTGATTTGTATACAAGATTAGAAAGTTGTCCATACATTTCTTTGACACTTTCATCCTTTGCCATTGTGAAGTTCTCGTACTCGCTACTAAGTATGGCAAGGAGAGATTCTTTAACCTGGGAGGTTCCTTCATGAGTCACTTCAAGCGTGTGCCAAATTCCTGCACAGTTAAACAATGTGAGAGACAGTTAAATTCAGTTTGATCTAATGAGCAAATAGTAGAATTCATAGCTTTAGCATTAGTAGTTTGCAGTTTCTTTTCAAGATCTATCCATTGATCCACAGGTTTTTCTACTTCTTGATTAACTACCATTACCATTGGTGTGCTATATCTTGTTTCAAAAATATTCCATGCATTTATGGTTTTCAAAAAAAAATTCATTCTAGGTTTCTAATATGTATATTCACCATTGAACATGAGTGGCCTACCAATGGACTGATGTTTCGCAAAAGCATTATTAAAAGAAGCCATTTACAAATTTTTGAAATTAGAAAATGGTTTTTGTTCCTAGCTCTGAAACCACTTGTAGGATCATTTTCACCCTAGAGGGGGGGGGGTGAATAGGATGATATTAAAGATTAATGCGGAAATAAAAATAATAACAGAAAGTAATGCAGTAGAGATCACACACAGTTTAACCTAGCTTCGACAATAACCTCCCTACGTGCTTCCCTCAAGCTTTCTATTAGAAATTAAGTAATCATTCTCTTACAAAAACACGTAAACTCGTGATACCCACTAACTCGATTAATCTAACTCTAAGCTCAAACCCTGCCATAACTCAGTCACTGAGTTGCGTATTCATGAACTACAAAACCGTAATTCGTAACTTAGTTATAATAGAGTCTGACATAATTTATAAAATAAAAATTACAAATAAAATAAAAACTCAAAACCCTACTATTAAAAATGAAGCATAAAGTAAATTATCGGCCCAAATAATTAAAGTAGAGAACGTCTTCCCCCTTTTCTTTTGTTAATGCCTTCGGCCACTATCTTTGTTACTCTTCAAAAATTAGGGTTTTGAATTGCATGAAGCCGCCGCTTGTAGATGAAAGTTCAAATTGATTGCTTGTGTGCTTTCATTCCTCAATTCTCTTTGATGCTTCTTTGTTCCGTGCTCTTTGACTTACTTCGGCTGCTTCAAGGTCGAGTTCGAATGATATATAAAATCGGTATGTGATTTTGTACTTTATTTGCTCTATTGTTTTTCTTGAACTCGAACTTGATGATTTGTGCTGATGATGAGTTTGGGAATTTATAGGGAACGAAACCCTATAATTATGTTTGTATATTTTGGTTTGAATTTTTCATGATTTTATCTTGCGTTGATTTTTTAATCGAACGAACTTTGTGACCTCTGATTATTTATTATTGAATTTGCTTGAATTGCTTTAAATCGGCTCCGTTCTGTGCTCCTATAACTTCGACATTAGAGTTTTGAGATAATCTGGTCTTTATGAAGTTTGACTTATTCAATTCTCTTTCTGCTTGCATTTCAATTTGAGATATATTTTGACTTAACTTTGATTTCTTGAAGATTACTAGTTCATCGTTAATTCCTCTATGACTTTATTCATCCTGCCGATAATTACCCACGGCTTGGTTTTCTTCATTTCTATTCTTATATACATGTATACATGCATACGTGTATCTGCATATTTATGTATATATGTCACTGTGCTCTCTTCAAGTTCCACTTCGAGTGCTTGCTGTCTACTCTGTTACATATGTATAGAATTGTTGGCTCTAATGTGTACATGTTTATTGTTGAACTGTTTTGGTGTTGGTTGGACTTGAACTGATATATATGCATATATGTCTAGTTCAAGTGTGTTAATGCCTTCATGTGGTTTTCATTTTAAAGTCACTTCTATTGCATGTTTAGAACTGGACTAACAATGTGTTAATTGCCTTGCATTACTTCGAGTCATACATGTTTGTTGTACATATATGTGTGTCATTTTCTGGTCATGATGATTTGAAGTCTGGTCTGATTTCATGTAGCTTTGAGTCTACACTGTGATTGGTTCCATTTGAATGCTTATGTAGTTCATGTACTTATGCCATTGTGTTCTCTGAACTATTGTTGTTGTAGTATGAATGCCTGCATGTAGAGTGTACCCATGTTCCACTATTCCATTGATGTCTTTGCTCATGTAATTTGCTATATTCACCATTTGTACATATGCACTACATGTTGATTTTATTTTCTCTGTTCTGGTCCCTTTTGCCAATGTTATTGTAGTTTTTCCTTTGTTGCTTCTGACCATTGCATTAACTTGTACATGTCTGGCGCCTTTGTTATTGTCTGCATTTGTTATACCTTTTGTGCATGTTTATTGTTGTGTGTGTGTGTTCACGCTTGAGTTTCCATGGACTAGTTCCACATGCTATGACTATCCATTGAAGACTAATCTGTTATGATTCATTCCTTTGTTGTTCTGGTCTTGTTACCCTTGCATTTGATTGGAACCGAACTTGTACTTGACCATTTGGTTGAGGCTATGTTTATGTTGGTTTGTACACATGTTATGATAGTCTGAAACTGTGTTTTTGCATTTGCATTTGAGTTAAATCCAGTCTTGGCTTTGGTTTGACCTTGTGCTTACCAGCCCCTGCAATTTTAACAAGTAAGTATATATTGGTGTGCACGACCCTATGGCATGTACAGTGATACACTATGCCTATCACAAGTTGTTCGATGAATTGACAAAAATGACGACGAACAACCCAAATAACTAAGGCAAATAATGTTTTCAAAACACACACACACCTTATTTTGCACTATAAAATATTTCTTTTTTTAAATTTAACTAAGTTAGTGTTTATTTTCCAGATAGTTTAGATGTTGGATACAGGCTAGAACAAAGTTAAAGATCAAAATACGAGTGAAGAGTGAATATGTATTTAAGTTAAATACGTATGAAAAATTGTTTATTGAAAATTGTGTTGTAATTGAAACTTGTACAGTGAGAGCTTAAATTTGCACTATTCAATTTGTAATAAAATATTTGTTTGAATAAAATATTTGTTTAAATATGAATTCTGACTTATTTATTTTATTCAACAAATATTTATTTAATTATATGGAAAAATAAAATAAAACAATAGCAAATGCATTGAAATGAATATATATATACACATATTTATTATCATCAAACAAAATTCATAGGCTATTGTACTCTACAAAATATAGATTGCAAAATTACGTTTATTTCCAATAGTAGGTCCCACCAACAATTATGTGCTATTTGAATGCTTCATATGCTCAACTGATTTTCCAGCTATTTCCGTGACTAAGGTGGGAACATGACCTTTATAGCTTCTAAAATTGCCATTACATTTGAGTACTTGCTTAGTCACATCTATTGGTTGAGAATTTTTGATTATTAAGCTTGCATTACATGATTTAAAAATTAATTTATTTTCATTTTCATTGTGAAAATGATTTATTGTCATAAAAATTGCATAAATACCACAATAGGACTTTGGAAAATACATAATAACTACGCCTTTTGATATTACCATCTTTGTGTGTTGTTAGTGGTTGAATCATGAATAGTTTTAAAGTTTCGAGATAACATTCGTAGCACTGTGGTGGTTTTTAAAACTTTACAACAGCAAACCTTGATTAAAAATAGCCTCGGTACAAAAAAAATGATATAATCCATAGGTGAAGTAAAATTTATTTTTAGCTAATAATTTCTTTGTAAATCGTTGAAGATACATGCTGATATGCATACTCAGGTGCACAATAAAAATTATAATAAATTGGTAGCTAAAGCTATAAACATAAGATAAGGCATTAGATAAAAGAAATAGCCATGTTGAACAGAAAAACTATTTGACAATACAAATATTTGGAAATAATAAAGCATGATGAAGATAAGGAACTTATACCACCAATCTCCTTGACAGATAAAAATATAATCATCGAGTAATAATATAATCGTTGAATGGTAATTTAAGAAAACCAGTAATAGAAGTAATTAGCAATTCAACATATGTGATTCAAATGTATAAATATTATTATTTTGAAAAGAAAAAAAATAAACTATAGAAATGAACTAAAATAATTCATGTTATAATACAAAATGTCCTATTAAATAAATGTGAAACATCAAAGTGTGGCACTTGATATAGTGAGTAACTAGTTTATATTCTCCGTATGTTTATTTCATATATAAACCTTTTATTTTAGTATAGGAAAAAAAGACAACATATTGATTATTTATATCAAACTTGTATCAAAAAAATCTCCCACTAAAATAAATAACATTATTAGCTACATTCAGCTGTATTTCAAAATCATAAGTAGTCTTTTCCATAATCATTTGGAATAAAGAGAAAATAACAGCAAATTACAAGTAGTGATTATTCAGCTGATATATTTTATTTCCCTAGTTGCATATAAATATCCATCCTCATAGCCAAAAATGTATATATAAGCGCTATGAACTAATTTAACCAGAAAGCACACTAATATCAAGTATCATATAATTAATAACATAATAAGAAAAATGACCATTTCACAAAGTTAAACACTTAGTAATTAACCTTACTAAGTGATGGATGGAGATAATAGACATTATATAATTTACACCGAATTAACACGCAACTTGCTTAATATATAGTCATAATTTTTTTCCATATCGAATCTTACATTTGAATGATAAAGGACAAAGAACTTAATTTTCTGAGTAAGAAATCACACACCAAATGTAAGTCGATAATCACATGCCAAATTCACACCATCGAATCAGTTCGTCCAACCCTTAAATTCATAATTTAAAAGAAAAACCTTTGTGGGTGAATAAATTTTGAGATATTTTGGGGATCAAACGCGATTCTAGGAGAGAGGAAAAATTACGTTACGTTTTGTGATTTTAGAGATTGGAGAAGGAAAAATATGATTTCAGGAGTGGAAAAATATAAGGTGCGTGGTGTTTAGATTTTTCGTCCTGGGAAAAGTAAAGGTGGTGAGATGAGAATCAAGCCTAAAAAATTAGGTTTTTTTGAGATATTGGAGACAAGAAGGAAGAAAGACCATTTTTGTCTTCGAGGAAAGTAAAGAAGGTGAGAACGAAAATATGGAAGTTCGAATAAAAAATAAAAGGCACCTCATATTTTACCCTATTAAAATAATAAAAATGCTATAATTGTATTATTCTATTTAGAACAATAGTAGCTAGCATTCAAACACTATCTTTTCATGCTATTAAAAACTGCTTTTCTTGTAGTGGTTGTTTAAAAGGTGCGGGATAACCAATGACTCGGAATTTCAGACATTTCGTATTTAAATGTCTAAATTATTTAAATATTTGAACCTTGGATATGTGATTAAATTGATTTAATAACTTGTTAACCACCTTTTAAATAATAACTAATGAATGGAAACATATTTTTGAAATTAAATTATAAAAAAATAGTTCGAACTAATATCGGTAATGTGATCAAAAATTGTTTTACTGATAAACTACTTCAAAATATGTTGTTATATTTCACTCATATTTCTTGAGTTTCTTACACCAAACTTTTGTCTAACCCGTGGTTTTATTTTTCCCTTACTTCAATGGGTGCTTGTAACAACCCGTATTTTACGTATTGAATGATCGTAAAATATTATTTTTATATTCATATGAGATCGTATGACTCTATAACTTTGGAAAATGTCTATTAAAGCCATCTCCTATGTTTATAATTTTTTCCAATGATTTTAATTTTGGAAACTTGCATCGGCTATAACTTTTGATTAGTATCGAATTAGCGTTCGAGTCCACTTATATGATGGTTTTCCTTTCCGTTGAGTGGTCATAATAGCAATTTGGACTTTCTTGCTAGGAGATATAGCCATTTGAAGATTGACAGTTTTTAGAGCATCTTAGTGGGTAATAAGTTAGTTTAGGGGCAAGCCTAATAACCCATTTCGGGTTTGGAAACTATATAGGTTGAATAATCATTCCCGAATCACCTTTACGCTTCCTCAAATAGATCAAAGCCTATATTAATCTATCTTCTACCCAAAATCTTCTTTTTCTCCTCCAAATTAAGCATAAATCATAGGTAGTGATAGATTAGGAAGAAGATTCATTAGAAGTCTTCAAATATATATTTTTGGGGAACAAAAATTACTTCTTTGCCATTTATTTTTGGATCTACCTCGATTTGCATGCAAAACTTGAATTTTAGAGGCTTTCGTTAGCGATTTATCATCTCCTACCTTATTATATATATGTGTGTGTGTGTTGTAACATATTTCATTTTATCTATTTTTAAAGTCAAAATTAAGTTTTAACATTGTTTTAAAACCCAACCTAAAGTAAAATGTGAATAAAAGGATTTTGATATTCTAAACATGTCATTTGGATGTGATTGCGTTGATAGATGTTAGGCTATGTTGTATACACCTTGTATGATGATTGCTATGGTAGATTGTGTGATTTACATATTTGAATGTTGTTTGGTGCATGTATGTTATTTATTTGCATGATTGTGTGACTAAAAATGCTCATCGAAGCGAACTAAAGGAATAAACCATAGAGACGGACTTTGATGGATAGTCTCTAAGCATTTGGATTCAAATTTTGCATAGGTGATGCATGAGATTCAATGTGATGGAATCAACGTAATGCTGAAGTGCTGAAGAAGCCACATGATTTTGGTTTGGCATTGGTTGGTTTAGCCTAGGCGTTAGTTCAGTGGAGGGTTGGACTGGTTGCCGAGCAAGAAATTCAAATTAATGGTGAGCTTGGGTTGTGGTCGTTTATGAACATCGGTTCAGTGGTGAGCTTGGTTCGGTGGTAGGTCAAGGTAGTCTTTTCGATAGTGTAGCGGAGCGGTGACCGTGTTCAGCGGGTGTCGGCATACTGGCTTGGTAGAGGAGTATGTTTGGTGGCAGTGAGTGGTCGGTGGCCAGACATGTAGGCCTGTTTGGTGGAAGGCAGTTCGGGGTGTTCGGTTGAAGGTAAAAGGAGGACGTAGGTTACATGGTTGGTTCAGCGATGTTTACTAGTGTAACGACCCTAAATTTGGCCGCTTTAATTAGGCAATTATATATATTTTATATACACAATAAATAAATTTTATTAATAAATAAACTTATTTTCCTTAATTAATAATGAGTGAAAGATTGTTTTCAAAATTTGTTTACCAAATTAAATAGGTCTTTGAAAAATAGAAAATGAGGTTGAAGAACGTCTTCCGAAATTTCGACCTTTCGACACCGGAAAATTGTCGGGAATATTGTTCGTCTTTGTGCACCATATGTACACATATATAGTAGATAATTAACTAAATAATAATACACATAGGAATAGATTATCTTATGTTAATTATAATTAACGTGTGATGTGACAATTCATAACTTCAAAAATAATATACATTATATATAAATACATCTTATTAAGTATTGTCATATCTTAATATTTTCATAATTGGACAACATTACTCATCATGAGCTTAAGGATTTGACTAGAGAAGGTGGGAGATGTGATAAGAGAGAGGGGTAGGAAGGTGTGACTTTTTAAATATCATGACATATTATGTTAACTCATTAAGGGATAGTTTAGTAATTTTCTCCAAATATTTTTGCCTATAATTGTACATCCGATACACACACATTCTCCTCATCTCCAAAATCTTCATGGCTTCTATAGTTTGCAAAAGTTAGGTAAAAATCAAGTTTTTCCACTTTAAAGCACATTTTCCTTAGCTAAAACCCTTCTCTACCACCTTAATCACCCTCCTCCATCAAGCAACTACCCACATTCCTACCCTAGACCCCATGTCGAGCCAAAAGACCATTAGGCCTAGCCAATTAGTAGCCAAAAATCCAAGAAAGCAACTTTCTTTTCGAGCTCTAGGATCATTAGCAAGGTCTAGTGAAAGTTAGAGTTGAATCCATGGAATTTCGGTGAGTAAACTACCTTATTTTGGAAAAGATTTTTATTTTATTATTAATTCTTTATAATAGTGATAATATAGTGTAAAAGTTGAATGGTAACCATGTGGTTTGATTATGATTTGAATGGTTTATTATAGCTCATTTGGTTATGGAAATCGATGTTGTATTATAAAGTTAGTAAGCATGTATATATGGATGCATACTTGCAACCTATGATAAAGATGGTTTGTGTTAGTAATGTGTTGATTGTAAAACATGAGCTATGGCATGAATTTGGTAAACAAAGTTAGCTTCTTTGTATAATTACGACGGATTTGAGATCCGGTTGGAATCAAAGTTGTTTTTCAAAGTTTAAAGTTTTGAAACGGAAGAAAGTTTAAAGTTTAAATTTTCTAATGAATGTTTCAAACCATGGAAAAAAGTATGAGGTTGTGAAGTGGTTCGCTAAGAATATGTTAGAGTGAACTGCGCCCATAGTGATAGTCGCTATGGATGTAGTTCGACGAAATTTATTGATTTTAGTTTCAAGTAGTTTTAACTTGAAATTGTTTTGTAAAAGTTTTCAAAACACTTAATTAGTAATTAAAAAGTAATTAAGTTTTTAATTTATATATTCAATTAATTAGTTAAATAAAAACTTAATTAGCCTTAATTAGTAATTAAGAATTTAATTAATAATTAATAATCACTTAAGTTAAGTTAATGACTATTGTTTGATTAATTAAGTTTTAATTGGTATTTAACATAGTTAAGAAGTAATTAATGGTTACTAATTATTTAATTAAGTTAATTAATTAATTATTATTTAATTAATTATTATTTAATTAAGTGATTATTTAATTAATATTTTAATTAGGCTTAACTAATAATGATTTGATTTAACCTTAATCAAGATGCATTAGAAATTTAATTATGGCCTAACTAAGTTCATTAAGTCTAATTAGAGCTTAATTATGATTTAATCTTGATTTAATTTGGATTAATTAAGTTTTAATTTGGGTTTAAACTGATTTATTTATTTACTTAATTATATATTTTCCAAAGGTGATTTTAAATCAAAGTGAATGTGCTTTAAACTAATATTCTTCTCAAGGTGAATTTATTCCAAACCAAATGATCTCTTGTTTGGACCATTAAGTAGATGAATAAATTAAAGTAGTGATTGAAAACGTTGACTCGTTTATGGAAAGTAAGTGACTTGTGTTTTGCACAAATGTTGGATATCGAAGTTATGATAAACACGAGGAGGTTAATTTCGGTAAGCGGCTCATGATAACTTAAGTATGGAATGTGTTCCCATATGTTAATCTTCCACCTGATAGTGAAGTTGTTCACTATCAGTAACTTGACCCTTTTAAATTATCAAATGTTGGTTGAAGAGACCGGGATCAGACAACAAGCTGTTATCCGAAAACCACTTGAAACCAACATAAATGTTCGAATTGGAAGTATTGAAATCATGATCAAGATTCAAGACTTTGAAGTGCAAGTGATATTTTCTACTAACCTTGAGGGTGATTCCAAAAAGGTTGTAGTGGAAATAGTACCTTCAGTTCGCTCATCTCCTGAATGACTTTTATAGATAAATGATGACATTTTGTCAACATCTGGAAGGCGACATAGCATTCTAAGTGGTAGTGCTCTAGAAAAAGGTAATCGTAACCTCAGGTCTGATCAACCGAAAATGACCAAAACAAACTGTGCAGTAGAGCTATGTGGGTCGCTCCCATAAGGGTATGTCACCACCGTATCTAGAATCGATATTTGACCCACTTTTTTTGTATGCTCCGGTACGGTTGCTGATCCCAACCGTGGTGGTGATGTATTCAGTACTACTAGTCAAGTGGTATGCTTGTTTTGTGTAGCAGGGATACAAGATGTTCTTGTCAGACCCCAGGTGTATTTTACCTAGAGGTCCATCTTCGGAAGGTAGTTCCTTAACTGGTCAAGTATGGATTCCATTGTCCAATAAATGCCGTATGGAATTAGTTATGCCCAAATATGTTGAAATGTGAGTGCAAGCATTTTAACTATGTTCTATCTTACTTGAAAACAATAAATATTGTTATAATATCATTGAATTTCAATAAAAAGTTTTTGGTTATCGTAAGGTAAAAAAACCGTCCGTGTTTATGTGCGGCGCGGTCTTACGAGATACCTTTGATTTTTAAATTGTTTTATAAATGTAAGAATTAAGTTGTTTGAGTTTATTCACACCAGACCCATGTCTAATCCGGATTTTTATTTTTTTTTCTTAAAACTCTTGGGTACTCAAATTTTTATGAGTGGCCAAGTGACCAAGTTTCCCACAATAGCATTTTGGAGGGGCATGAGCGGTGGTTTAACTGATGGCTAGCTTGTATCTATTTCTGCTATGTATGGGTATGTATTTTGGACTTGTGTGTAAGGACAAGTAGTTAGAATTGTCCTAGTGTGGTGCTTGTACTATTATGACTCTTATGTATTATGATAGCAATGACTATGTATAATCCTATGTCATATATTATATGTTGTTTCTTTCCGATGTGAGATTTTATTATTGTTAAATTTTCTTCTTATCTTCCTTTTTCTTTTACCCAAATGACTCGTCTTTCGAAGTAAGAAAGGTGGTTCATTACAGTTGGCAATAGAGCTTAGGTTAAGCAAAACACTAGGCTTTTGGGTTGAGTCAATCTTTAGAGAGCGTATTTATAAATTTTTATTCATATACCCTTATAGGTAGAGAATATTCGTAAAATCCCTTGATAACTTTTAAACTCCTTTTTACTATAAATTCAAAATCATTTTCATTTTTCATTTAAGAAGATATTGATTTGAGTAAACCAAATTCACTATCCTCTACGGCGAGCCAGTCCGCATAGCCAAGTAGAGCAAGAAACTGTTTTTTTAAACTCAAGCCTAGACACTATCTCTTCGACACCCATAAGGCGGTCAAGTTATTTGATTGACTCTAAATCTTTAATCATTCTAAAATCTTTCAAATCATCTTTAAAACACTTTATTAATCATTTAGAAACATTTATAAAATAACTGGAAAATAATTGTTAAGTTTAAAACTATATTTCAAAAGTTATAGAAAAGTGCTGCAAAAAAGTGCCGTGGAAAGTGCTTTTTAGCTATATTGATCAAAATGAATTTTTATTATTTAAAAATTCATTTGTATTACTCAAATAACTTTTTAAAACATTTTAAAACATTTATAAGATTTATTCCATATTTTTGAACAAATTTCAAACATCATTTCCAAAGAAATCCAGTTTTGGATTCCGAACTACAAAATTGCGATCTTTCCAAAACTTGTTTTACTCATATTTCAAATTCTACTTACTGAAATCTCAATTTTCTTTCTTTGTTGGAAAACTATGGATATAATAGTTTGAAAAATACTTAACTTGAAGAATTTCGAGCTATATTCCATCTTTTACACTTGTTTGACTTTTACGACGCGAGATAGGGAACTACCATTACGCGACGCGCCTATTTTTAACTAAAATTTTCATTTCTTTCCAGAATTCACTAAAATGCTTGTCAATGTTTATAAAACATTTCAAACTCATTTTAAAACATTTTTAAATAGGTTTAACATTCCATACACGTCATTTCATTTATTTAAGAAAAGAGATTTCCTTTGTGCTTATCGACGTGTATTTCCGTGACTTGCATATATATTCAATATTCATATGAATACATCCAAACTTGATGATCAAAGCATATTAAATATCCATTTACAACCATCATATCATCCTTCAACTTATAATATAATAATTTAGGAGTTCTCACCTTGAGTTTTCAATGATTAATTAAAAATTCGCTATAGCTCCGCTACTTGGTTTTCAAAGCCTACTATTCTTCGAATTTTAGGTCCAGATGCCTTAACCAAAGCTTGGGGTGGCTAGGGGGGTGCACAACCTAGGGTGGAGCAAGGAAGTGGCTCGGCCTATGATGAAATGTGGTGGAGATTGTGAAGAACAAAGAGAAAAGGTGGAGTTTTGGATTTTTTTTCTTGAGGTGTTTAAGAATATATATAACTATATATTATAACTTAAATTCTTTTTGAAATAAATTTCGATAATATTTCTCTCAAGATGGAAGCAATTAAAGTGGAAGGTAAAGCTTAGCAAATATGAAGAAGAAGTTGGGTAAAAACGAAGAGAAGAGGGTACGGTATTTATAGGAAAAGAATAGTGTAAAAGTATCCATGCATACATCATCATCTTCATCATCATTATATGGCTTCATGAACACACCTCCCCCTACCCTAGGCATGGAAATCATCCTCCCTCCATGTTCCAATCACTTCCATCATCTCATGTATTCATATGTTGACTTATGTATGCTTAAGGAGTAAGAAATCTTAAAATATATTATATACTTAATTATTTTTGTATATATATGTTTACATGCATGTTCTCATGTATGCACATGTACATTTGTATGTTTACATGCATCTTTATCGACGTATGGATGTAGTTTACTTTTACACTATGTCTGTTGTTTTCAGCATTTGTAAGGACATGTATTTATAACTGTCCTAGACGAAATTGGTATAGACTCTAGTATATGTATTTAAAGGTTTTCCACTGTGAACATTATTAATATTTTAAATTATTCCATTCATGTGAGATTCTATTCTGCCCATATTAACTTTTACATTTAACATTTGGGGTTTTTTGGCACTTAAATGTTTTGACGCATAATATAATGGACGTATTTGAGTCGATTTTCGAGGGTCAAAAATACCGTTCATGACAGGTGGTGTGGTCAGTGTGTGATGTATATGGCAGTTATGTTATGCTCGTTAAATTTTTGGCTGATGATGTTTATCTAGTAGCTTGTATTTCCTTATCCCTTGCCCTTTTATACTTTGCACCTATACAGCTCCATGGTCATTGCCTGGACGCAACGGGTGTGTTTTATTTATTTGGTGCAACAAGTCATGATTAGTGTGCATCTCATTGGATGGTAATACTCAGCCGCTTTATCATCTTGTTCCGATACTACTATGGTTTTTTCATCATGCGGTAGCTATTTCTGGATATAGCTTAGTGATATGTCCGTTTGGTAATCTCTCTAGAAATGATAGTTGAAGTAAAGAGACTCCTTAGCAATGTTGTCGTTTTATTAGAATCTTTAAACCTATAATGCAGATTTCATGTTGAAATCTAGAGTTAGTATGGCATTATAGATGTAATGTGTGTGTTGTAATCTTGGTATGAAAGTTTGTAAATTATGTAGTTGCCGAGGTACATAGCCTTTCAACTGCATGAATTTTATTTATAAAGTGGATGGACCATTTATAAAATCAACATAGCCGATATCATGACACTTGTAATAATATGTAAAAGTGTTACGGCCACTATAAATTCGACTTGCCCATGCAAAATAATAATATTTTATTTTATTTGCAATAATTCAATTTTGCTTTTATCAAAAAATTATACACGAATTTGAATATATAAGTGTGTTTTTTAATTTTTTAAATCATTTAAATTATTTTCACGGCTTTAAAAAAAATTGCCCTTGGTTTTTGAAAAAATTATTTTGGATTTTATCATATATGTGTGTGTGTGTGTGTGAACTCGGGTTTTTAATTTATAAAAAACATTTAATTTGCTCAAGGCATTCTAATAAAAAAAATTTATATATAAATATATATATATATATATATATAGGCACATGAATTTATAATTTATTAAAAAATTCCTTATTTTCTCATGGCATATTGTAAAAAACATTTTTTCGATTTTGAAAATTTCAAACTGATTTATGTATATATATATATATGTGTGTGTGTGTGTGTGTGTGTGTGTGTGTCTACGTGTATGGGTATGTGTGTGTATATATATCTATGTGTGTATTAGAATTCAAGTAATGTAATGTTATACATATATATTATATTGATAAATAAAATTAATGGTTGAATACAAATAATAATTATTTATTACTTGTTCATGTTAATGTAGATATGTAAGTGTATATGAATGTGACATCATTGTTCATCCATGACATTAAACATAAATCACGATGGTTAATTATATGTATATTTTCACCATGTCTATCCTAGGTTACATCACAATATTTAATCCAGATATGATTTTTGTATTATGAATATGAACATATTATAAAATTAAAACACTATAATAAAATTTTAATAAACAAACTTGAAAGATTTAATACATAAATCAACTAAACCCTAAAACTCTTTCATTAATTGCTATTAGATACGATTTAGTGAAAATTATCCTTCATATAAACATAAAACATGATCATATTCATACGAGTAAAGGATTTTTTTTTGAAATTCATTCTTTTAACTCCATTACTAATCCACATCATCTTAAAAAATTGTCTTTATAAGAGCGTTATGGTAGAGACGCCTTTGTAGTGCCACTATAGCAGCGCTATTGTAATGTCTATATTTTTATAGAAGTTCTATTATGATATCTATGTCTTGGACGAAGTTCCAAAATAGGTGATTGTGGCAGATTGCATTAGGTCCGTTGTCAAAGTGGTGGAAGCTTTGGTCCGATGAGTAACGAGTCGAAAGGATCGCTTTATTTGGGTTCATGTTGATACTTCCATTCTGAGTTCCTTTTGCTTGACCTTGTACAAGAAGAAATATGCCATGTAGTAAAAAATAGCAATGCAGATGCATTTCTATGAATGTTATTAAAGTACATTTGTTTCTTTCATTCCATAAATGTAATAACCCAGAATTTTAGATATTTTCCTTTGGAATATTTAATTAATTTTAAATATTGAAAACTTATTTTTTATAGATTTAATAAGTATAATTTCAAATATAGTGATTTATTGGATAATTTAACTATTGAAAATTATTAATTGAAATTGTTTAAATAATTGAATATTTGGTTTTAAGTTGGATAAAAATGATTTAATGGCCAATTTAATTTCTATTAATAAGAATGAAGATAATAAAACTTTTAAATTGGTTTGAGAAGTGATTTAACTAATTTCGAAATTTACTCGTTTTAAATAACATATAAAAATAGACTTTCAGGGCACTGTCTCGGATTTCGATGAAACCAATTTCATTGGGTCCATGATAATAAATTATATTACTCCATCAAATTTTGTAGCAATCAAATATATCATTTGGTCGTACGAAATCGAAACGTGTTGAAATTAATATTGAAAATTTAATATACTAATAGGGTTAAAAAAGCTATCTTCTCCATACAATCAAACTGGGGATCGAGACTAGTTCCATTGCATTCCGTATAGGTGTATAACATATAGAACATCAGGCTTGGTTAGAGATGTGGCACTAGTTTGTGGAGTTCGATAGTGAAGTCGAATAGGTATTGTCAACCAGGGTTTAGATTTCTAGAATTTTGGAGCATCGATTGGCTTATTGGAGATTGTTTTTGGGTTCCGCATGTTAGAGAGCCGCTAGACATCGATTAGGTTATGTGTAGTGGCCAATGGGGAGGTGCAACTGTCAACGATCGAGAGGAGTTCGCCCAGGTCGCGATTTGTTCTGGGGTCGTTTGCTTTTATTCATAATGTCGGTTGAGTTGAGGTCGAGTAGTGGAGTGCAAAGGAGAAGATGGAATCGAAGTTAGTCGAGTATCGGGCCGTATCACTGCAAGGCCGTGCACATCCATGGTTGCCTATGCACGATTTTGAGGGAAGGGGGAGAAGGTGAGGAGAGATAGAAGTAGGGTTATGTTTGTAATTATTTTGGAAGTTATGTAATTATAAATTTTAAATTATCCGATAACTTATAAAATTAATAACTCTTTCACACGAGGTTCGATCGAGACAAAACTTTTTGCTTTGTGCTCATACGTACGAAAGCTTTGCAATGAAACTAGTTTAGATGAAATTAGAGACAGTTGAATTTTGGGCGAAAATCAGATGTCGCCCAGTTTTAGTTCCAAACCGTAACGCCTCGGCGATAACATAAATTTTCAGTGAGTTAAACTCACCTTTTTGGATCACTAGTATGATTTATAGTTGATAAAAATTATTGAATGATTGTTTGGATAATTTATTATATTCATTAGTTGGTTTGGATATATTCCCGCCAATTGGAGCGGATAAGGCCCTACTACGTTCCCGTGTAAGAGCGGATGACCCTTTATATACGAATCCAACCTTGAAGCAGTTGATTTATATTTTATTATTGTACAACATTTGTGATGCAGGGGGAACAGGTTGGATGGATCCAACAGGATTCCTCGCTATTGTTGAATTGTTTCAATAATATATTTTATATGGATTATTGAAAAATAAACCTAATTGTGGACACTATAGTTATAACATTGTTATATGTTGAAAACTAAAACCGAGAAGTGATAGAAATTCGATATTGATATTTGTTAAGTGTTGGGTAGCTATTAGCCTCAAATTAGTATTTTAAAAATACTATAAATTGCCTAATTCGAAAATTGATATTGAGACAAGGAAAAACTTTAATATCCAAAATTGGTTTTCGGAAATATTTTTAAGGTTTACCTCATTAATTATATTAATATTTTTTAAGTTATTTAATTATAATATTAATTTGAGGTTATTTAATTATAATAATATTCTTTTAAAGTTGTGTAAAGATATTAAAATTGTTTTAAAGTTATAGTATCATATTAATATTATTTTAAAGTTATTTAATTATTTTAATATTGTTTAAAAGTTAGTTTTTATAGTTAATAGGTTTTAGGAATTAATAAAGGGTAAATAAATTGAAAGGTTAATTATTTCAAGGGTAATTAAAGTTTGAAAATTTATAGTAAGGATTATCAATAAGTTTGGGAAATAATTTATTATTATTTATAAAAATGGTAAAGATAAATTATTATTGCTTATTTAATAATATTTTGTTATTAATTATTATTAAATTGTTTAAAATTAATAATTTTCATTAGTTTAAATGTTTATTATCAATAATTATTAACATAAAATGGTGTTTTGGAGTAAAAGATTTTAACTGTTTATAAATGCTTTCGAAACCTATGAATGGAGTTGAAATATTTGGATTTTATAAAAGAGCTTAAGAAATGTTTGGAGACGTAAGAAAGATTATTTACAAGGTGAAGGATTTTATAAATGGTTAGATATTTATAAACGAAGTTTAGAAATGGATATATAGATTTATAAAAGGAATTTTATAAATGGTTTTATGGGCTTATAAAGGATTTATAAATGATTTTTGAAATGTACAAAGAGCTTATAAGTGATTGAATTTTTATAAAGGGATTATAAATGGTTTTTTGAAGATTTATAAAATGGTTTATATATGGTTTTAGAGAATTGTGAGGCAGTTTATAAATGATATGAGAATCAAATAAAAAGAAAATCTTTCTCGATTTGGTGGATATACTTATACCATTGAGATAAGCATATGGATATTTTCTAAGTATTGAAAATATAAGGATGGGCGGATATGCCTATGTAAAGGTATTTTTGTACAAGTAAATTTACAAAAGCGCTTTCAAAATGTATGAAAGATTTATTAAAAGGAGGCCAATGGTTGCTTATGTAGTTAACTGATGTTATTTCACCTATGGAATAAATCTTTATTTCAATGAGTGTTTGTCGATAGTTAAATAATCGACTATCAAAAATCTTGGCCTAAATATGTAATCCTTCTTAATTGCGGTGGTTTGAAAATATTCCCTACTTGGCACCGAAGAATATTAACTCTGGAAATATCTAGGGGAAACATGAGAATTATATGGTACGTTTACCATCGATGGTGATATACTGTACGTATTATCTCGTTTCGTCCTTCTAGGACAAATGATAAGGAGATCTATCCACTTAAGTTGGTTAGGGGGTGATCCCTGCTCTTATGTACTGTTTGAGTATTTTCTAAAGAACCGGTACTGAGCATTACGGAAATCGGCATTTGACTTTATGGAGCACCCAAGAACAGAAGAGTGTACTCATGAGAGATGACTCACCGTGACCACTCTGAAAACCATATATGATTCTATGGAGGAGATTCGTGGTATATTGTGATGCTGAGATCCATGCATGATTCCGAGACCCGTTGTGGTATGGGAATCTTGGTGTGATTCCAAGATCTAATTGAAATGCGGGAATCTATGTATGATTCTGAGATCCATTGGGGTATTGGAATCCATTTGGGATTCCATGATCTATCTGGCGGCCGTGTGTAAGCTGGAATTCCAGACATAGCCTCATCAGCGGGAATGACTAAAACCAGATATGGGAGGCATGGCTAGTCAGGTTGGCAAACATATAGGGTGTAGTCGGCTAACCCAGATGTTACCTATAGTTGTTATGCATGCATGGGGTGATCAATCAGTCTTAGCGAGACTAGCTATGTTTTTCTCATGGTACATTACTGGAGATGTATGCTGCTTAAGAAGGATATCTCTGATCCTTGTGTAAGAGGACCGTTCCTCGAAGTACCGAGGGCACCTCCATGGAATCCTACACAATTAGCAAACTAGCCTTATCGGTTTTTGATCATATACCTACTATTGTTGTGATGTACACTCATGTGCATCACAACTAATTGATTTTTATTATTTTCACCCATAGACATTATTATAATATCAATCGATTATATATATAAAACTTTTTGGCTATCGCAAGGTAAAAACTCATCTGTGTTTATGTGTGGCATGTTCTTACGAGATACCGTTGATTTCAAAGATTTATATATAACTTAAAATCCAATTAAGTGTGTTTATTCTTGTTGGTTTTTCAAAATGACTTGAGTGTTAATTTATTATAATGCTTGGGTTAGGATGAGCATATTACATATTAGTTTGGATGTTGTGGTGGTTTACGAGATGAGTTGAAGGCCCAGAAACGTATTCACGTATATGGTTATTTTTCCACTATATTCGTTGTTGTATTTATCAGCAATTGTAAGGACAAGCTGTTATAACTGTCTAGGCAGAAATAGATTAGCGTACTCCAATTGATATTTGTATATACATATATTACAGTTTGATTTTATGTAAAGTTTATCGTATATTATAGATTATTCATTCCGCTATGAGATTCTGTGTTGTTTAGTTTCCATCCTATCTTCTTTCTTCTTTTTCCCTTATAATCGAGATTTTTGGCATTCGATTTCTCGGCATGTAATGCACTGGATGCACTGGTGCCGATTTTTGAGGGTTGAAGAACCATAGTCGTTACATTTGGTATCAGAGCTGAAGGTTAAGTGAGTACCTTGGCTTTGGTGGGGTAACTCATTAGAGATAGGGTCAGTAGCACCCTAGAATGAATTTGAGTGTGTGTATATATATGAGCGTGTATTTTCTATTGATTTAAAAATGTTTCATATTGTGTTGGTTGATTTGTTGAATGGCTTATGGATTCTGGTCAATACGAATAATTAACGTTATTGATACGGGTCTCTAAACACTTGAACAGAAAAATTCAACAAGGTATTGTTTGAAATTGGGTAAATGAAATAGTTTTACCGTGATTATATTGTATATATAAAGGAATAATTTTCAGAAATTATGGTATATATGGTGGGTTTGGTTGCTAGAGAATGATAATATTTGATTATTATCATTTGTTATTGTTGTGCTCTAATAAAAGTTATCATTATTATAAAGGAAACACAGATTGACAATTAAGAAATAATTTTATATAACCAAGTGGAATTATATAGATATGATTTATAAATGGAAAGGAAATGGAATTTCAAAAGCATGTTGTAAATATGATTTGTAAGCAAAAAGAGTTTAAGAGAATTTAAATTCCATTGGTTTTGAAAATGGTTTTTAAAAGTTTTGGAAAATAATAGCGATATTATTTGGGAAATATTTTTGAATATAAATATTTTTTAAAAATGAGTTTAAATGGAATAAAGGCACTGAACTCACTTCATTCATTGAAAAATAATTTCGGTAATGACTACAGCATCATCGGTGTTCATTTTCGAGTTTCCAAAAGAGGAATTGCTACCATTGAGGTTTTCTGGTAAAACTGGACTTAGTTTTAAAATCCAAAAGAATGATTTAATATAACATGGGGATTATGTATATATATGATTTTAAAATTATTTAAAATAAATAAGAACAGGAAGTTTAAAATCTAAAAAATTTCATTAAGCAATTTATGAAAATATGAGTAAATAAGTTGATAACTTATAAATTCTGAAAATTAGTAAGTCAAAACAATATTTTAAATTGTTAAATACAAATATTGAAAGTTAACCCGCTTTTTGGCAAGGTCATGGACAATCGGATTTAACTAAATCGACTATTTATTTGTCGAGATTGGAATACGATGGGTTTGAGCCAGTTGGATGGATAGAGGATCGGTCATTTATGGTTCGGTGTGGGTCGTTCAAACAAAGGTGGATCAGTCGTACATGGATCGGTCAAGGAGAGGAGATAATGCATGGTTCGGTCATTGTGCTTAAGCCAAGGTGGCCCGGTGTGACTGACTTGGTGGGCATGACCCGATAAATGTGGGTCGGTCGTTCGGGGTCGGTGCAATTTGATTGGATCAGCATCCACTTGAACGATCGTCATATGGCGTGTGGTTTGGATTGGCATGAAGGCTAGGGGTTGGCCTGGTTTAGGTTCGTAAAAAAGATATGGTCGATATGGTGTGGATCAGCAGGAAGGCAAGGGGTCGACATGGAGTGGATCGGTAGTAGAGTGGATCGGCATTGGAGTGGATCGGCAGTAGAGTGGATCGGCATTGGAGTGGATTAGGAGTGGAGTGGATCGGCATTGGAGTGGATCGGCATTGGAGTGGATTAGGAGTGGAGTGGATCGGCATTGGAGTGGATCGGCAGTGGAGTGGATAGACATTGGAGTGGTTCGCCATTGGAGTGGATCGACAGTTGAGTGGATTGATATCTGAAGATGACTCGACCAAGGTGGCTCGGCAAGGATGGGCTTGGATTCGGTACGATTGTTATACTATGGTTGCTTCAGGTCATCGAGCTTTCAACTCCAAGTCGGCATAGTACAAACTTAGGTCCGGCGTAGGAGGTCAATTAGGTAACATATTGGATTGGCATATTCATTTAGCCTCAGGTCGGCATGCTCAGGACTTCGGGTCGGCGCTTGGGTCTCACGTTGGGATCGGTGTTTGAAGGTAAGGGGCCGGCGCAATGATACTTCATATCTTAGCACGAGTTACTTCGAGTCCTATATATGTACGCTTCGAGTCATTCCCGGGGTAACATTGGGTCGGCATGCCTAGAGCTTGGGGTCGGTCATAATGATAAAATTGGGTTCAGCTATGGCCTTGATGGGCCTGGATCACTCAGGAAGCCCATCAACTCGGGTTTTTGCTTATAAATACAGCAGGCAGGGCTTCAAAGGGGTTCTTTATTTTGTTTCCCTTCATCTTCTTTATTAAGGCTTGCAACGGTAATTGATTCTAAGATCAATAAGAAAGGAAATTTCTGAAGTGGACATAGGCCGGAGTCAGGCAAACCACTATAAATCCTCTGTTATTACTGCTTTCTTTTTAATCTTAAATGCTCTTCATATTTATACTCTCCATATACATTGTATCTGTTATCTGTGACTGTTGGTTGGTGCTTTCATTTAGATTTGCGTGTTAGTGACCAATTTTGGCGCTATTATTTTGGTGCTTTCACTGAGAAAGCTTGCACTGAAAGATTCACAAGCTTGGATTTTGGATTTAAAGGCCTAGGAACTTGGATTCTGGATACTATGGCAAAGTAATCAAGCAGAAGATCAAGGACGGAAAGGAGTCAGCATGAGGGAAGTCAGGAGGCTTCCTTTGAAGCTAATCAAGCCTTGATCTACATTATAAGGGATGAGATGCAGGTCATGATGAATTCCATGCAAGAGAAGTTGATGAAAAGGCAAGAGGAAATGATACAAACACTTTTCAGACAATTTGGACAACCAGGAAGTGCAGGAGCTCAGATCCATGGAGCTGGATCTGAAGGACTCAACCATCAAGCAGATGGAGCGTTTCAGCAAGAGCATCCCTCAATCAGCAAACAACTATCAATTTGAATGGAACTAAACTGGAGGGCACACCACCATGTAATGCTAGATCGATCCAGGGAGGAATACCAGATGATGCTGCGAGCCCAGGGCCAATAGGAATACAGGAATACGCGATGAGAAGTATGTGCCAAAATTTTCTCGTAGACTCAGAGGGTAGTTGGGAACTGTGGACGAGGGGCAATGTGATGCCCCACCTCTATACCCATGCTAGCCAAGAACACTACGGAGTAATGCCGTCAACTAGCACGGAGAATAAGGCTGTTGAGGAGCGACCATCCATGTAATTGCTTTGTGCGAGCATCGATATGCCAGATAAAATATAACTCAAGAGGAAATCCGACATACCGATACAAACACAAAGCTACTACACAGTGGCTATAATAATCTTCGGAAACAAATATAGAAATAAACATAACACAAATCAGTCACAGATAATTCATATCACAAAGGCGGAAGAAGATATGAATATATATAACTAACACATGAAAGTGTTCATCAGAGTAGTAGTCAAGAAGATCCACAATAATACAAAAGAATAGCAACACGTGCTATACAAAAGAATACAACTATGAGTCTATATCTCAAGTGTATACAACAAAACAAACTACTAATCTAAGTAGTTAGCCAAAAGTCAGAGAAATCAATCCCAAGTGAGAAGTCAAGCTGAAGCACCTGTAACATCTCGGTCTGACCCGAGTATTATTTAATAAGAGAATAATAAACGGATCATTCTAGCTATAAATATCAGATGAAACGATATAGAATAAGAGGTATGACTAAACGCATAATAATCACAATGCCAAGCTGTGATAAATAAGTAATTTAAAATCAACAAGAGATTAATCAATATCACAAAAACCTTCTCAAGGATCACAAGGAATGTCATACTCTTTATTTCGTTTAGCAAACCATAAATATGGACGATTATATCAATATCAATCACAAAAGTCAATGACGCACAAATTCACCAATGCACAAATATTGATAAAACTTATCAATTAAAATCACGAAAATTGGTGAAGCACAAATTCTAGAAATCATCTCAAGAAATCCAGAAATCACAAAAGGGGGAAAGGCCTATCACAAACGGGAGCAAAAAGCTCACCAACACATGTATCACAAACGGAACGCTAATTCCATGGTTGCTAACCATCACAAATTGAGCCGAAGCTCCATAAACGGCCCGAAGACCGTGGGTTGTTACCCACCAATTTGAGTCGAAACTCCACAAAACGGGGTTTAGTCTCCCTCGCAGACAAAGAGACATCGCACATTGTTAGTCTAAATCACAAAAATGATCGTCATGATCATCAAGAAGTGTCAATTATAGTAAGCTAGTAAATATATGAGCTTAGCTTCATGTCCCATAATCACTGGCTTAACTTAAATATTTACGAACAAATTGTAGATCTCCACTAGCAAATTGTCACAAGAGATTCAATCGAACAAGTCCAAGAATTAACCGACGAATTAAACGCAAGCGTTTCATACATCTTGTTTTACTAAGCCGTTTAATTAGATTTCTCGTACGAGTGAGGTAAAGGTTTGTATATACTAGTAGATTGGAAAACGGTTTTAAGAAACGAGCTTTGTAATAAAATAGTGTTGAAATCATTTTGATGAAAGAGTTTTGATATTTACTACTAGCATTGAAAACCTTTATATTTTTAGAGTGACAAACCATAAAAATCATTGTAGAAACAATCAATCATTAAAATCCACATACGAAGACGTGAATCAAATCCAAAGAAACTGATAAAGAATCCATCGAAATGGATATCCAAAAATCCCTAAAAAGGAGTCAACAAAGTCATAATAAATGATAACAACAACTAGGATCATCACAAATCAATTCAAATAGGAAATTCAATCCTAAAAGGCAAACTCGACTAAAACAGCAGGTTCAGTCGACTGAACAAAGTTTTCAGTCGACTGATCCTGTACTTGGAAATTTTCCAGGTTCAGGAAACTTTCTGTTTCCAGGTTCAGTCGACTGAACAGAGGATTCAGTCGACTGAATCATGCCTGGAAACTTTCGGGTTCCAGGTTCAGTCGACTGAATCTTGCCTGGGCCATTTTTCAGCCTATCCAAATGAAGAGCAAACTCTTCCAAAATGCAACCGGACGAACATTGGCTCTAAGGGTTTATGCCAATCGGCAACCCGACTCTATATGCTCCTCGATGCATCATCCAAAGCATGATCAAACATCCATAAAAGGATTTTCACACAAATTTGACTTAAAAACCCAAAAAATGGAATATTCACAAAACCAATCCAAATCAAGAGCAAATGTACTTGAAGAAGTGTTAGGAATTCATACCCAACAACCAAAGATAATTATAGTCATAGATGTGAGATAAAAATCTCACCTTTGAACCCAAAACAAATGAATGAGAAGCTTGAAGACAAGGGAAGATCAACCACACTTCAATCTCAACACAAGAAGCTTGAATCTAATCTTAAAAGAAGAACATTCCCAAAATTAGGTTTAGGAATTTCTGAAATTGATTAAGAGAATGAGTTGGAGAAGATGAAGAGAAGCTTACCAATGGGTTCTCTTGAATTTGGAGCTAGAAGTTGGATTTGCTAATGAAGGCTAGGGTTTTGGAGTTTTAATTTCCCATCTCTCCCACCATTGATGCTTTAGAACTGAAAAGAGGAGGAAGTGAGAGTGAATGGGGAGGAGTGGTTCAGATTTGAGTATAAGTTAAACATAGGTCTGAACCCAAACCCAAACCCAAAGTGAAAACGATCAAATTTTTGACTAGCTCCAAACATATCAATGTTTATACTCAAAAAGGTTGCAAACGACATTTTGAACTCAATGGGAGGGGTCTCGAGTCCCAATTCGACTGTTTGCAAAAAGTAACTTTTTGGACTAAAATCCGATGAATGATAAAATATTTAAATAAAATATTTAAATATAAAAATAGATAAATATGCGGGTTGTTACAGACTCCCCTCCTTAAAAAAATTGCGTCCTCGCAATATTTAAGAAGAAAATATAAACTAACAACCATAAAAGCATATTCAACACAAAAGAAATTTGAAATAAAATGTTCACCTTAAAGAGCACGGGAAAGTAAGTCCGAATGTGTTCGCTCGATGAATTCCCTAGATTCCCAAGAACAATCCTTAGGATTTGAGGACTGTTGAACTTTCACAAGCGGGACATCTTTATTTCGGAGGCATTTGACCTCCGAAGCAATAATTCGAATAGGATGCTGCTCATAAGTTAAATTAGGCGAAACTTCAATCTCTTCCACAGCACTGGGCTCAAGAATAGAATCGGAATCTCGAAGACATTTCCGTAATTGAGAAACGTGAAACACGTCATGCATGGTAGAAAACTGAGCCGGTAATGATAGGCGATAAGCCATGGAACCAATACGTTCAGTGATAGGAAATGGCCCAATATATCGAGGTGCTAACTTTCCCGATCGACTGAAACGTACACCACCTTTCATAGGTGAAACACGAGTAAACACAAGATCTCCCATAGAAAACTCTAATTTCCTTCTCCGGTTATCGGCATAGGATTTTTGTCTACTCTGGGCTTCTTTCATCCTACGACGAATAAGATCAATCTTATCTGTGGAATCGCGAATAAAATCTGGACCAAAAACCAGCTTCTCACCGGCGTCAAGCCAATAAGAAGGAGATCGGCATGGCCATCCATAGAGTGCCTCGTAAGGTGGCATACCAATACTGCATTGGAAGCTATTATTATAGGAAAATTCAACAAGTGAAATATGATCTTCCCAGCTTCCACCGAAATCAAGCACACAAGCACGAAGAAGATCTTCAAGGGTTTGATTCACATGCTCGGTTTGTCCATCGGACTGGGGGTGATAAGTGGTGCTAAAATTAAGCTTCGTTCCCAAAGCTTTTTGAAGACTCTTCCAAAATCCACTAGTAAACAATGGATCACGATCATTAACTATAGAAGTAGGAACTCCATGTAATTTAACAATCTCTTTAACAAAGAGTTTGGCCAAAAGAGGAACGGTTCGGTTAGACCGAACGGGAATAAAATGGGCAGATTTAGTAAGTCTATCAACAGTCACCCATAAGCTATCATGACCCGAACGAGATCGGGGAAGGCCATCAATAGAATCCATGGAAATTTGGTCCCACTTCCAAATTGGAATTTCTAAAGGTTGCAATAACCCACCGGCCTTTGATGTTCGGCCTTAACGAGTTGGCAAGTCATGCAACGCTTAACGGAGTTAGCGATGTTAAGTTTCATTCCCTCCCAATAATAAAGTCGCTTCATATCCGCGTACATTTTACTACTACCGGGATGAATGGTAAATTTAGAACGATGTGAATCTTCTGAAATATCTTTACGAAGACCACTAATATTTGGCACGATAAGTCTACTAAATTTCCGAATGCCGCCACGAGAATCGATATCAAAGTCCTTCATACCTTCAATATCAATTTTATCCTTAATATTTTGGCCAAGAAGAGCCAATTCAGGATCTAGCCCTTGAGCTTCAAGAATGTGGTCTAAAAGAGAAGGATGAGCCTCAAGGCTACATAAAACAAGAGATGAACATAAATCAGAAACACGGTCTTGAATTTCGCAAGTGGATAAAATCTCGAGATCGTTCCATTCGGATATCATCATAGAAACAACAGCTTGTTGTTTACGGCTAAGAGCATCAGCGACACGGTTACCCTTACCGGGTGTATAAAGAATATCAAGATCATAGGGAGCAAGGAACCCGAGCCAACGTTGTTGACGCAAATTAAGTTCCTTTTGAGAAAATAAATACCTTAAAGACTTATGACCGGTATAAAGAACAAATTTCTCTCCTAAAATATAATGACGCCAAATACGAAGGGCGAAAACAATAGCCGCGAGCTCTAAATCATGAGTGGCATATCTAGTCTCAACAGGCTTCAATTGCCTAGAAGCATAAGCAATAACACGTTCTCTTTGCATAAGAACGACACCCAAACCAACGCGACTAGCAACGGTATAAACAACGAAATCTTGATTCCCCTCGGGAATAACAAGTATAGGAGCATCTGAAAGAAGTTCCTTTAGTTTCTGAAAAGAAGTTTCACATTTGTCCGCCCAAATGTATTTAACACCTTTCTTCGTTAAGCTAGTGAGAGGCACGACAATCTTAGAAAAGTCTTTGATAAAACGGCGGTAATAACCCGCCAATCCAAGAAAACTAGGAATCTCCGTCACACTCTCCGGTCTCTTCCAATCTTGAATCGCTTCAATCTTGGAAGGATCCACGGAAATTCCGGATTCGGAAATAATATGACTGAGAAACTTCACACGAGATTGCCAAAAGTGGATTCGGAAATAATATGACCGAGAAACTTCACACGAGATTGCCAAAAGTGGCCACACCTCTATACCCACGCTAGCCAAGAACACTACGGAGTAATGCCGTCAACTAGCACGGAGAATAAGGCTGTTGAGGAGCGACCATCCATGTAATTGCTTTGTGCGAGCATCGATATGCCAGATAAAATATAACTCAAGAGGAAATCCGACATACCGATACAAACACAAAGCTACTACATAGTGGCTATAATAATCTTCGGAAACAAATATAGAAATAAACATAACACAAATCAGTCACAGATAATTCATATCACAAAGGCGGAAGAAGATATGAATATATATAACTAACACATGAAAGTGTTCATCAGAGTAGTAGTCAAGAAGATCCACAATAATACAAAAGAATAACAACACGTGCTATACAAAAGAATACAACTATGAGTCTATATCTCAAGTGCATACAACAAAATAAACTACTAATCTAAGTAGTTAGCCAAAAGTCAGATAGATCAATCCCAATTGAGAAGTCAAGCTGAAGCACCTGTAACATCTCGGTCTGACCCGAGTATTATTTAATAAGAAAATAATAAACGGATCAGTCTAGCTATAAATATCAGATGAAACGATATAGAATAAGAGGTATGACTAAACGCATAATAATCACAATGCCAAGCTGTGATAAATAAGTAATTGAAAATCAACAAGAGATTAATCAATATCACAAAAACCTACTCAAGGATCAAAAGGAATGTCATACTCTTTATTTCATTCACCAAACCATAAATATTGACGATTATATCAATATCAATCACAAAAGTCAATGACGCACAAATTCACCAATGCACAAATATTGATAAAACTTATCAATGAAAATCACGAAAATTAGTGAAGCACAAATTCTAGAAATCATCTCAAGAAATCCAAAAATCACAAAAGGAGGAAAGGCCTATCACAAACGGGAGAAAAAAGCTCACCAACACGTGTATCACAAACGGAACGCTAATTCCATGGTTGCTAACCATCACAAATTGAGCCGAAGCTCCACAAACGGCCCGAAGACCATGGGTTGCTACCCCACCAATTTGAGTCGAAACTCCACAAAATGGGGTTTAGTCTCCCTCGCAGACAAAGAGACATCGCACATTGCTAGTCTAAATCACAAAAATGATCGTCATGATCATCAAGAAGTGTCAATTACAGTAAGCTAGTAAATATATGAGCTTAGCTTCATGTCCCATAACCACTAGCTTAACTTAAATATTTACGAACAAATTGTAGATCTCCACTAGAAAATTGTCACAAGAGATTCAATCGAACAAGTCCAAGAATTAACCGACGAAGTAAACGCAAGCGTTTCATACCACTTGTTTTACTAAGCCGTTTAATTAGATTTCTCATATGAGTGAGGTAAAGGTTTGTATATACTAGTAGATTGGAAAACGGTTTTAAGAAACGAGCTTTGTAATAAAATAGTGTTTAAATCATTTTGATGAAAGAGTTTTGATATTTACTACTAGCATTGAAAACCTTTATATTTTTAAAGTAACAAACCATAAAAATGATTGTAGAAACAATCATCATTAAAATCCACATACGAAGACGTGAATCAAATCCAAAGAAACTGATAAAGAATCCATCGAAATGGATATCCAAAAATCCCTAAAAAGGAGTCATCAAAGTCATAATAAATGATAACAACAACTAGGATCATCACAAATCGATTCAAATAGGAAATTCAATCCAAAAAGGCAAACATGACTGAAACAACAGGTTCAGTCGACTGAAACAACAGGTTCAGTCGACTGAACAGAGTTTTCAGTCGACTGACCCTGTACCTGGAAATTTTCCAGGTTCAGGAAACTTTCTGTTTTCAGGTTCAGTCGACTGAACAGAGGATTCAGTCGACTGAATCATGCCTGGAAACTTTTGGGTTCCAGGTTTAGTCGACTGAACAGACTTTTCAGTCGACTGAATCTTGCCTGGGTTGTTTTTCAGCCTATCCAAATGAAGAGCAAACTCTTCCAAAATGCAACCGGACGAACATTGGCTCTAAGGGTTTATGCCAATCGGCAACCCGGCTCTATATGCTCCTCGATGCATCATCCAAAGCATGATCAAACATCCATAAAAGGATTTTCACACAAATTTGACTTAAAAACCCAAAAATTGGAATATTCACAAAACCCATCCAAATCAAGAGCAAATGTACTTGAAGAAGTGTTAGGAATTCATACCCAACAACCAAAGATAATTATAGTCATAGATGTGAGATAAAAATCTCACCTTTGAACCCAAAACAAATGAATGAGAAGCTTGAAGACAAGGGAAGATCAACCACACTTCAATCTCAACACAAGAAGCTTGAATGTAATCTTAAAAGAAGAACATTCCCAAAATTAGGTTTAGGAATTTCTGAAATTGATTAAGAGAATGAGTTGGAGAAGATGAAGAGAAGCTTATCAATGGGTTCTCTTGAATTTGGAGCTAGAAGTTGGATTTGCTAATGAAGGCTAGGGTTTGGGAGTTTTAATTTCCCATCTCTCCCACCATTGATGCTTTAGAACTGAAAAGAGGAGGAAGTGAGAGTGAATGGGGAGGAGTGGTTCAGATTTGAGTATAAGTTAAACATAGGGCTGAACCCAAACCCAAACCCAAGTGAAAATGATCAAATTTTTGACTAGCTCCAAACATATCAATGTTTATACTCAAAAAGGTTGCAAACGACATTTTGAACTCAATGGGAGGGGTCTCGAGTCCCAATTCGACTGTTTGCAAAAAGTGACTTTTTGGACTAAAATCCGACGAATGATAAAATATTTAATTAAAATATTTAAATATAAAAATCGATAAATATGCGGGTTGTTACAGGCAACCCTTGGTAGGTAACATTAGATCAGTTGACATTATTAGACGAACTATTCGCGGAGGTCTAGAAAACAGAGATTTGGAGGGAGTCAACAAAAGTCCATTTACCCGAAACATCAAGATGGCTAGGAATCCAGCCGATTTCAAGCTGCCCACTCTGGAAGTATACAATGGTAAGGTGGATCCCACTGTCCACTTGATGAGATACTCAAGGCATCTGGAAGTACTGGGGGAATTAAAGGAGGCCATGGCTTGGTGTTTTCCCCTGCACTTGACCGATATAGCTGCAATGTGGTTCAGACAGCTAGAAGATGGATCAATCAGAACATGGACAGAGCTGGCGGATAGGTTCTTGAAACAGTTTCAAGTTCACTTAAAAAGGACGAAGAATGTGATGATACTGACGTTAGTTAAGCAGAGGGTGGATGAATCGCTCAGGACTTTTTAACTTGGTTTAATGCAGCAATTGCTTCAGTGGATCGACCAGATCCATTAATGATTCTAATGGCGGTGGTGTGAGGAGTCGGAGATAATTCAGATTTCAAAGTATCATTGATACGGGACCCACCAATGGATCTTGGGGAATTCTTTCATGAAGCTGAGAAATTTCTTCGATAAGAGGATGCATGTTTGGATATGAGGTCAAAGGAAGTAAACATGGTTAAGGATGGAGAACTGTCCGGTGAGAGCTCAGGTAAAGATAAGGATAAATTGAAGAGGAAGCGCTGGGGAGAACCAAAATTCTCCACTTACACAGGACTGAATGAGAGCTGGAATGGATATAATTGGATACTTGGGATCGCCTTCCTTAATGAAGACCGGCAAGGAGGGAACGCTCAGAATGCGAAAGGGCATCGGGAAGGCACTGTCTCTTTAATGACCTTGATAGGCATGATACTAACAGCTGCAGGCATCTAAAGGATATAATAGAGGAGCATGTAAGGAATGATCAGTTGCAGTAATATGTCAAAACTCGAAATGCAGCGGTGGAACAAGAGCAGCCACTACCTACCTTGAACGACGACGGCGCAAGCCCCAAGAATGGTGGTCGATTGGTCATCAACTAATCATGATGGTTTGAAATAAGTAACAAAATTTGGACTAACGACTAAGTCGCTTACTCATGTATGGGGACGAAGATAACCCCTAGACATGCTCCGAGACAATGATAAAGTGTGAAACTCTGGTTTGTGAAATTTGTCTTTTCTTTTTGGTTTAGACACTTGCCTTTTCTGCTTTGTTTTGGACTCCCGGTTTTTTTGGTTTTCTGGTTTGGATTCTTGTTTGGATGCTTGCTTTTTGATTTGGATCTCGATTTGGACATTTGATATGGATTTCCTGTTATTTGGTTTGAATCTGGATTTCAGATTGGATTTTGGTTGACTTTTGGTCTGGTTTTTGGCTAAAGGTCGTCGAGCATGGACTGTGCTTGGCAAGGGTCCAAAGAGACCATGATTCAGCCTAGGACTTAGGCCTCATATATATATCGGTTACTATTTCAGGCCATCGAGTATGGACTATAATCGGTAAGGGGCCGAAATGAACATGATTTGGCTTAGGACTTAAGCCATGGCATCACTCAACGTTCGGGGACACTGAACCAAGAACACCAAAGGATTGATTAACACAGATCGTCAAGCATGGATTACACTTGGCAAGAACCCAGAGAGGTTATGGATTTGGATAATGGCTATGAACAACTAAGGATTTGGGTATGGACCCGGAGCGGTCCCGGGATTGGATATCGACCCGGAGAGGTCATGGATGTGATTATTGGTTATTGGATATGGATGGACTAGAACTTGATTGTCTGGTTTGGATGACTGTGGAATTGGATAAGGATTTGGTTAGAATCAGATATCGACACGGAGAAGCCGTAGATTTGGATAAGGATACGATAATGGCACTTGTGTAAAATTGATTTGATTATGAATCGGTATGTATGGCTATGGATAGCATATGGACTTCGGATATCGGATTTGAGGCTATTCAAAACACACCTTCAAATAACAAGGCATGTTTTGGGGGGTAAACGTTAACCTGCCTTTTGGAAAGGCCATGGACGACAGATTTAACTAAATCGACTACTCATTTTTCAAGATTGGAATACGATGGGTTTGAGCCAATTGAAAGGATAGACGATCAGTCATGTATGGTTCGGTATGGGTCTTTCGAAGAAAGGTGGCTCGGTCGTACATGGCTCGGTCAAGGAGAGGAGATCATGCATGGTTTAGTCATGGTGCTTAAGCCAAGGTGGCCCGGTGTGACTGGCTCGATAGGTATGGCTCAATACATACGGGTCGGTCGTTAGGGGTCAGTGCAATTTGATAGGATTGGCATCCACTTGAATGATCGGCATGTAGAGTATGGTTCAGATTGGTAGGAAGGCCATAGGTCGGCCTGGTTTGGGTTGGTAAGAAGGATATGGGTCGGTATAGTGTGGATTAGCAAGAAGGCCGGGGTCGACGTGTGGTGGATCAGCATTGGAGTAGATCGGTAGTAGAGTGGATCGGCATTGGAGTGGATCAGTAGTGGTTGGATCGGCATTTGAGTGGCTCGACAATGGAGTGGATCGACATTGGAGTGGCTCGGCAGTGGAGTGGATCGGCAATGCAGTGGATCGATATCAGTAGATGGCTCGACCAAGGTGGGTCGGCAAGGATGGGTTTAGATTCGGTATGATCATTATATTATGGTTGCTTCAGGCCGTTGAGCTTTCAACTTGAGGTTGGCATGGCACAAACTTGGGGTTGACGTAGGAGGTCAGGTCTGCAACACATTGGATCGGTATGTTCATTTAGCCTCGAGTCGGCAAGCTCAGGACTTCGGGTCGGCGCTTGGGTCTCACATTGGTATCGGTCTTTGAAGGTAAGGGGTCGGTGAAATGTTACGTCAAGTCTTAGATGAGTTACTTCGAGTCCTATATTTGTATGCTTTGAGTCATTCCTGAGGTAACATTGGGTTGGTATGCTCAGAGCTTTTGGTCGATCATAATGATAAAGTTGGGTTCGGCTATGGCCTTGATGGGCCTAGATCACTCAGGAAGCCTAGCAACTCGGGTTTTTCCTATAAATACATCAGGCAGGTCTTTAGAAGGGGGGTCTTTATTATGTTTCCCTTCATATTCTTCCTTAAGGCTACTGTGCCATTGTTGCTTTAGAAACTCCAGATTGTAACTGTAATTGATTCTGAGATCAATAAGAATGCAAATTTCTGGAGTGGACGTAGGACAGAGTCAGCCGAACCACTATAAATCCTCTGTTATTACTGCTTTCTTTTTAATTTTAATCGTTCTTCATATTTATACTCTCTACATACATCCTACCTATTATCTGTGACTATTGGTTGGTGCTTTCATCTGGATTTGGGTGTTAGTGACCAATTTTGGCGCTAACATTGAAAAGGTAAATTTGGAGCTGTACTTGGAAATGAAATTTAACGTAAGATAAGTTAAACAAAATGGCTCTTGAAGAGAAATTGGACTTAAGTTTGGTAAATGAAATAAATTTTCGAAATAAAATTGATGATGGAACTAATTAAATTAGTTAGTGAACTAGATATGCTTTGGAATGTTGATTGATTAAAATTGAATGCTGAAATTGGATAATTGAATTGAATTTGGTTAGAAATGGATAAGGACTTAAGTTATGAAATAGGAATAAACATGAGAAGAGTTATGTAAAATGTTTATAAACTTAAGTAAAATTTTATGAAATGATTCATAAATGAATTAATATAGAGTGAAATGTGTTAAACATGAAATTTGATGAAATAGTCCATAAGAGATATTGGTATTGAAAAATATATATACTAAGTAATAAGTGAATGTGGATAATTGAATGTGGATAAAATCAATGGGAACGGGATAAAGGTGAATAAAAGGAATTTGGTGTAGCTAAGAATCAATTGAAATAAATACATGGGTTGTACGTATATTATTTTATTCGCATAATGGTTTGATCCAGATTCGCGCATAGAATTTCAAAATAATTCTATCAATCCGAGTTAGGATTTTTCACTCGATTCTCGACGGCGAGCACTGGATATGGATTTTTGATTAATTCTAGAATTCTCTATCATAGTATATGGCCATGTAAGAAGAATGGCGGTTTCGAATCAAGGAACTAGATCTGAGTTCGCATTAGAGTGGCGGTGTGAACGATACTAGTTCGGTAGTGAACTTGTGTGATCAAATGAGCGATCAGATTTGATATTGCGTGCAAATGATATATGTACATCGTGTGGACTTTAGTAAAGTAAATGTTGAAAAATTGGTATTTCAAACTAATATGATTATGAACTATATGTTTGGATATCACTAGTAAATAAGGTGTAGATATATAAAAGCAAGTGCTAATTCGATGCTTTTGATTTCATAAGAAAAATTGGGTTGCCCAACAAAGAGGTACACGTTTAAATTGTTGTTCGAATTTGATGGTTTTATGGTTGCGCCACTTGACCTTTATTTTCTTTTGCTGGTTTGGGCTCTTAGCGGCAATTAGTGGTTGATCTGATCGAGCCGCACGAAAGAGTGGCTGGCGAAATTTTTCGAAAATTCAACGAGTTAGAAATTTTGAAGAAATTTTCGATAACTAAAATTTGATTTTGGATTATAACTTGAAATGATTGAATTGACAATATTATTTGGAATCTATTGATGAATTTGGAAATTAAGTAAAAGTAATATTTAGAATTTTATTTATTTGAATTTGGAATATTTAATTAGTTTTAAATATTGAAAAGTTAATTTTTATAGATTTAATAACTCAAGTTTCAAATATAACAATTTATTAGATAATTTAATTATTAAAAATTAATAATTGAAATTGTTTAAATAATTGAATCTTAGGTTTTAACTTGGATAAAAAATGATTTAAAGGTTTATTTAATTTCTTTTAACAAGAATGCAGACAATAAAACTTTTAAATTGGTTTAAAAAGTGATTTAACTAATTTTGAAATTTACTTATTTTAAATAACATATAAAAATAGCCTTCCGGGGCACCGTCATGGATTTCGACGAAACCAGTTTCATTGGGTCTGTAATCATGAATTATATTACGCCGTCAAATTTCATAGCAATCAGACATATCATTTGATTGTGCAAAATCGAAACGCGTTGAAATTAATATTGAAAATTTAATATATTAATTGGGTTCAAAAAGCTATCTTCTCCATACGATCAAACTGGAGCTCGAGACTAGTTCCATTGCGTTCGGAATATAGGTATAACATATAAAATGCCAGGCGGAACATCTCGATTGGTGTCCGAAATTATATAGCTAGTTATTTTAAATTTAAACAATATATATATACATATTGATTTGGCCATACAGCCATGACCAATCCCTATCAGCCCACACCCTACCTATCATCACCGTACCCACTCCCCTTTTTAAAAACACATTTTCCTTCTCCTTTTCCTTTCAAGTTACAGTGAAGAAAAAAGAAAGAAAATGAAACTTCAAAATTTTATTTTTTCAAACTTTACTAAACGAAAAAATTTCAAACGAATTTTGAAATTCATGTTTCGACAAGACCTTTCCACTAGTATGCTTAGTTGGTGGTACGACACTAGTTTGTGGAGTTTGACAGTGAAGTTGAATGGGTATTGTCACCTAGGGTTTAGATTTTTGAAATTTTGGAGCATCGTTTGGCTTATTAGAGATCGTTCTTGGGTTCGGCATGACAGAGAGCTGCTAGTCGTCGATTTTGGGCATGTGCGATGGTCAATGGGGAGATGCGACTGCGCACGATCGAGAGGAGTTCGCCCAGTTTGCAATTTGTTCCGGGGTCGTTGGCTTTTATTCGTGATGTTGGTCGAGTTGAGGTCGAGTAGTGGAGCCCGACAGAGAAGACGAAATCGAAATTCATTGAGTACTGGGCCGTATCACAACAATGCCATACACGTCAATAGTTGCCTATGCACGATGTTGGAGGAAGAGGGAAGAAGGTGAGGAGAGATAGGAGCAGGGTTATGTTTGTAATTATTTTGAAAGTTATGTAGTTATAAATTTAAATTATTTGATAACTTAAAAAATTGTTCACTTCTTCATGCGAGATCCGATAGAAATGAAACTTTTTCATTACGCTCATAACGACGAAAGCTTCATAATGGAACTAGTTTGGACGAAATTTGAGATAGTTGAATTTTGGGCAAAAATCGGACGTCGCCCAGTTTTAGTTCCAAACCGGAACGCCTCGGCGACAAAAAAAAATTTCGGTGAGTTAAACTCACCTTTTTGGATCATTAGTATGATTTATAGTTGATAAAAATTATTGAATGATTATTTGGATAAATTATTATATTTATTAGTTGGTTTGGATATATTTCCGCCTATTGGAGCAGATGAGACCCTATTACATTTTCATGTAAGAGCGGATTACCTTTCATGAACGAATCTCACCTCGAATTGGTTGATTTATATTTTATGATTATATAACATTTGGATGCAGGGGGAAACATGTTGGAGGGATCCAATAGGATTCCTCGCTATTGTTGAATTGTTTCAATAACATATTTTATATGGATTATTGAAAAATAAACATGATTGTGGACGTTATAGTTACAACATTGTTATAAGTTGAAAACAAAAACCCAGAAGTGATAGAAAATAGATATTGATATTTGTTAAGTGTTGGGTGGATATTGGCCTCAAATTGGTATTTTAAAAATACTATAAATTGCCGTTTAAATCGAAATTTTATTTTGAGACAAGGAACAATTTTAAAATCCAAAATTGGGTTTCAGAAATATTTTTAAGGATTACCTTATTAATTACATTAATATTACTTTTAAGTTATTTAATTATAATATTAATTTAAAGTTATTTAATTATAATAATATTCTTTTAAAGTTATGTAAAGATATTAAAATTATTTAAAGTTATATATCATATTAATATTATTTTAAAGTTATTTAATAATTTTGAAATTTTTTAAAAATTATTTGTTATAGTTAATAGGTTTTAAGAATTTATATGTGACGACCCGGCTTTCTAACTCCAGAAAGAAGTGTCATGAATAAGAAAGAAAGGGATAGAAATAGAAAAGAATAGAAAGAAAGAATAACAACATCAGAATCTCACAGCGGAATGGAATAAAATATAATACCTCAACATAAATATTACATAGTTATATATATACATCAGAGTTATAAAATATCATACAACATGACTGTCATATACATATCTGTCGGAACATACATCTCAAATATCATAAACTAACTAACACAGCGGAACTATGGATAGCTACATACGTCTGGTCTTCTGCTCCAACTCCTCCAGAAAACTCTATACTCCGAATACCTATCACTTGGCTACTCATAAAAATTTGAGTACCCAAGAGTTTATGAAAGAAAAAATATAAACTCCGGGTCAGACATGGGTCTGGTATGAGTAAACGGGTTAAAGTTGTTTAACTTTGAAAATCATTTAAAATAAAGGTATCACGTAAGACTTCCCACACATAAATACGGGTAAGTTTTTACCTTACGCTAACAAAAACATTTTCTAGGAAATTCAATGATATTATAATAGTGTCTAGGATTTTCAAGTAAAATACAGAAATAGCTGAAATGCTTACATCTCACATTCCAACATAGTTGGGCACAATCAAAACGTACGGCGCTTATTGGAAATTGCATCCCATACTGGCAGGGCTACTGGGGTACCGCCCGTCACAGTACGTGGCCTAGATCATAGTACCGAGGAGCCACCCTAACTCCCCTGCAACACAAGGCCGGAACCCTTCCTTACTGAACAGCCCCGAACAAGATAACCCCGCAGTTGGCTGCAGAACAACCGCCCACACAGCCGAATAAAAGGGACATCTAGACAAGGGTATATCTCGTCCTGCTTGGGCATGACCCACCAAACCTGATGCACATCCCCTGTTTTAGCCATTCCCGGTCGATGAGGCTTGAGGCTGCATTTACCTTTATAGAACATATTTCTTAGAATGCTCATCGTCCACCTGACGATGTGCTGAAAGCATTCAATTCATACAAGTTCGTTCCGGGTTCGAACGAAACCGAAGGCATTACTCGTTACACTCATTTTTGGAATCACCCTCAGAGTTAACGACGATAACCCTTGCATTCTGAAATCACCATCTCGATCTTCACTTGAGATTACACGACCTAACGTTTAATTTGGATCGATGTGGTTTTCGGAATATCAATCGATACCCGATCCCGGTCTCATCGAAATCCAAACGCCATTTTAAAGGCCAAGTTGTCTAATTAACTTAACAGTTTAAGTTTAACAATTGAATTCATATAGCAATTTACCACAGATAAATAACATCAGATAAATCATCTAGCAATTTAACACAAATAAATCATACACAACCATTACAGATAAATCCAGAATATCACAGAACATCACAGGATATAAATAAACATCTGAGGCAATCAAATAGAATCATTGATTCATATCAACAAGTTTGATTTGTTTTAAACTTAATTGCATACTCAAGAGTAAATTTTATTTTATTTTTGCTTAATCAGTTACTAATAAATTAGCTTATTTCAATTCATTAATTACTTATTAATTATTCACTTAATTAATGAATTAATTCTTAATTACTAATCAATAACCTTAATTATAGATTTATAAAGCTCAGTTTACACAATTAATTATTATTAATTTCTTAATTAATCATTAATTATTAATTAACTTAATCGTTCAATCATTAATTATTTAATTAATTCGTTAACTATGATTTGTTAATTAAGCAACTTCAAATTAAACTCGTAATTACAAATGATTTTATACAAGGTTATTATTAAAATCTTTAATTACTAATTCAATTAAGTTTTGAGCTACTTATTAAACTACAATTATAAATTTTATTACATTCATAATTAATTTCCATTTTAAATTAATTACTCAACTTTGTTTCAGCAAAGCTTTAAAGTTCATCAGGGCTTAAAACAAATTGGTTAACACTTAATAACATAGTTTATACTTAACTTATTTACCTTAACTTCCATGTTACAGTTAGCAAAATTCCAGGTATTGGAAACCCGAAGTAAACATCGTGACAAACTCGGGTTAAACCCGATATCTTTCTGAACTTTTCTCGCGTCAAACCCCTGTACTTCTTCTCCCTCTTTTCTTCTTCATGTTTCTTTTTTTTTTTAAAGTTTAAAGTTTTAACTGTTAAACTTATTAACACACGCGCCTTCTCAATCTCGACCCAGGAACAACCCGAAGTCATCACGCTAACATACTCGAGATTCACTCGAGTCGACAATGTCCAGAATTTTCCCCCACCGCCGTGCACGTGCACGGCGGTCCACCACCACGCCATCGCCGCACTACGCCACCAACACATCACATAGCTTCCCCTCACGCGAAATCGAAACCCAGATATGCACGACCACCATGAAATCAAAATATGCCCCTAAAGTCGAACTGTTCCACGAACATGATGGACAAATCCACATCGTGCTCACTATCGCGACCGCCAGAGACGACGTGGCTTCGACCATGCCTTGCCGACATCACCTCCTAACTCCCCCCAAAACCTCATGTCACTCGGTTATGCCATGGTGTCACGAGCATCAATTAACCGAACCCAACATACACAGAACCCATAAACCCTACTTTGATCTTCCCTCGAAAATCTTGCATTCGAAAATTATTTTAACAATTTTCTGGTGATCTCACAACATTACTCTAGCTTCATGTCGAATTTCATCAAAAATTATTGAATGAATTATCTGAAATTCATAGAAAAGCATAAATGGTTTATTATCAAACTGCTCTCAGACTTGTTAACTAAAAATTATAATTTGGGTTTTAAAAATCATAACTTAGTATGTTGTTTCAAGATATAAATTTGAATTTACAATTTATGCAATTCGAATTTTGATCATTATTTACTTTTTACTGTAAGTTTAAGTTTTCAGTGTTTAAATTTTACAGTTATCTTAAAAACAACTTCAAACCTTAATCTGAAGCTTTAACAAATTTTATTTAGTTAAATTACTAATTATATGAGATGACTTTATATAAAAGTATGAAATATTCTTTAATCCCTTTGACTCAACAGAAATTTAAAACCTGGAAGAATATCAAGAGGCAGAACATACAGAACTAAGACAAACATTCCAGAACTTAAATTATCACATAACAATACTTCATGAAATACATATTTAAGAGTTAGATTTAAAATTAGTTTACTCACCAAGATAGATTACTGTGGAAACTTGAAACAGAGGATGATGCAAGAAAACAGTAGTTGAAGTTTTGAGTTCCAGTAAACTTATTTCTTTCTGAATTTTATTTGAACTTGAGAATATGAATTTTTGTTTATATTTCTTTTGCGTTCCAGATTTTTTCTTAAGTTATGGAATGAACTAAGTGATAAGAACAGATAGAATAATGAACATACACATATATAACTTTCAACAATGATGTCTTCTTGAACAAGCTTTAGCTTGGCATAATATCTTGCTTTATTTTTATTTTATTTTTATGTACTAAAACCTGAGATGCTTTGAGTATTTCGGCTAGAAGATTTTTTTTTTCAAGCAGAAAGTGTGCTAATTAAATGTTCATGTTTTCACTTATGCTAACATAATCAATGTTTGCTGACACATATATTTGTACAAAGATATTTGCAGGTTTTTTGGTTTGTACTAAATGTTTTCATTTATGCTAACATCCTATTAATGTTTGCTGACACAAACATTTGTACAAGAGTTTTGTTTTATTATCTTGATATGAATACTTGTTCTCTTATGTTCACATATAAGTAATGTTTGCAGACAAGTTAAATTTGTTTAAAGATATTTGCAGGTCTTTGTTTGAACTAATATGTTTGCTGGCAAACTTTGTTTGTCTTATTTTAGATGTGAATATTTATCTTACTATGCATATAAAATTTGTTTGCAGATTGTCATATTGTCTTTATTGCTTGAATAACTCTATATGTCATGTATTCAATATGTTTATGTTTACAAAGTTAACAGTTTTATTTATATCTTATTTTCATAACAAAGTTTTGTACTTATGTTTGTAGACTTATGTTTACAACTATATTTTATGTTATACTTATTTTTAATATTTATAAGCTTATTTTATTTTAATTACAAAAGCTATTGTTAGAAACACTCCTTAAATCTTATTTTTATTCAAAGTTTATCTTTCCAATATTTGATTGGTAATGTATTTGCACTAATGTATTTTATATTTATATTTAATATGAATAAAATTGTATTATTGTACTTATTATTATTAACTACATTCTTATATCTGATATTAAATGTCATTAATACATAACTTTTAATTTAATTGAATAAAACAGATTTAATTTTGAATATTGTTAAAAGAGTCTATTTTCTATTTTGAAATTATAAATTCCTTTATAACACATATACAACTAATAATATCCAAAATCTTATTTATTTATAAATGAAAATCTTATATTTTATTTAAATTTGATTAAAAACTTATTATAATAATAGGGTCAAATTCCGGGATGTCACATTCCTTCCCCCTTAAAAGAATTTCATCCCCGAAATTTAAACAACAGTTAATTCAAAAGCTTAATATTAACAATCTAAACATACATACCATCCATACAAAAACAAATAATCAAATAGTCAATTCTAACAACATTACTAGTTATCCGGACATAAATTTGGATAAGACTTTCTAAAATTATCAAGAGTTTCCCAGGTACAATCTCTGGGATCCTCACTCCATTGCACCTTGACGAGTTTCACCACTTTGTTCCTGAGCTGCTTCTCGTCTTGATCTACAATCTGAACAGGATCTCTAACCACAGTCAGGTTGGGTTCTACTTCTAAATCTTCCTGAACAACTGGTTCTATCACTAATGATGGGTCATGAACAAATTTCCTCAAATGAGGCACATGAAATACATTGTTAATCCCAGACATCCGTTCTGGCAATTCAATCCTGTAGGCTACAGTTCCAATTCTTTCTAGCACTCGGAATGGACCAATATATCTCGGAGCAAGTTTTTCCGTCTTTTCGAATCTTATAGCACCCTTAATTGGGGAAACTTTGATAAAAACTAAATCTCCGATCTCAAATTCCAATGGTCTTCGTCTCTTATCTGCATATTTCTTCTGACGATCTTGAGCAGCTTTCATCCTTTTCTTGATAAGCTCAACCTTCGCAGAAGCTTCACGAATTAGATCGGGTCCGAGTACATGTCGATCATTCGATTCAATCCAACAAGATGAGGATCTACACGGTCTTCCATACAGAGCTTCATAAGGAGCCATCTTAATACTCGCTTGGTAAATGTTGTTATAGGAAAATTCCACTAAATGAAGATGGTCTTCCCATGATCCACCAAAATCCAATACACAAGCTCGCAGCATATCTTCCAGAATACGATTAAGCCTTTCCGTTTGTCCGTCCGTCTGAGGATGATAGGTTGTACTTAATCTCAAACTTGTTCCCATAGCTGATTGCAGAGCTTCCCAGAATTTACTAGTGAAAATAGGATCACAGTCACTTACTATGCTGACAGGAACACCATGTAATCTGACTATCTTCTTCAATAAAATTTCTGTGAAGGAAACTGCAGTACGAGTCGCCTTAACCGGTATAAAATGGGCACTCTTTGTTAAACGATCAACAATAACCCATATTCCTTCATTTCCTTTCCTGGTTCTAGGAAAACCGTCGATGAAGTCCATCGAGATCATCTCCCACTTCCAATCTGGAATTTCCAAAGGTTGTAATAGTCCGGCAGACTTTTGTTGATCTCCCTTCACTTGCTGGCAGATGGCACAACTATTTACAAAAGCAGCTACATCCTTCTTCATATTCGGCCACCAGAAAACTCTCCTCATATCTTTATACATCTTCGAGATTCCCGGGTGAATATTCAATTTGGAACGATGACACTCAGCTAAGACTTCTTGCCTCAGTCCATCAATATTAGGCACACACAAATGACCATTAATCCTTAAAACACCTTGATCGTCTATCTTGAAATCCGAATATCGACCGTCTGTAGTTCCAAGAATTATTTCCTCAAAAGATTTATCCTCCGTTTGCTTACTAACGATCCTTTCCTGGAGAGATGGAACTACTTCCAAAAGAGATAAAACCGCATTTCTACTAAGAGCATCAGCCACGACATTTGCTTTTCCCGGAGTATACAAAATATCCAAATCGTAAGATGCCAAAAATTCGACCCATCTCTGCTGTCTCAAATTAAGATCTTTTTGAGAGAAAATATATTTCAACGGTTTGTGATCCGTGAACAACTCAAACTTTTCTCCCAAAAGATAATGTCTCCATATCTTCAAAGCAAAAATAATAGCTAATAGTTCTAGATCATGCGTAGCATATTTCTTCTCATGAGACTTCAATTGTCGACTAGCATACGCAATTACTCTGCCATTTTGCATCAGAACTGCACCCAATCCAACTAAACATTCATCCGTATATACTTCAAATTTGCTCTTCCCATCCGGAATAGCAAGTACTAGTGCACTAGTTAGCCTTGTCTTCAATTCCTGAAAAGCTTCTTCACACTGAGGTGTCCACTTGAATTTAGCTCCTTTCCTAGTCAGCTTAGTCAGATGCGAAGAAATTTTGGAATAATCCTTAATGAATTTTCTGTAGTAGCCAGCCAAACCCAGAAAACTGCGAACTTCAGTCGGTGTCTCCGGCTGTTTCCATTGCAAAATAGTTTCAACCTTTGTTGGATCTACTGAAATGCCTTCACCAGAAACAATGTGCCCTAAAAATTTAACTTCTGATTTCCAAAAATGGCACTTTGAAAACTTTGCCTTCAACACATGCTTCCTTAGAGTCTCCAATACAATCCTCAAATGATGTCTGTGCTCTTCTTCCGATTTGGAGTAGACCAAGATATCATCAATGAATACTAGCACGAACTTATTCAACACATCTCTAAAGACTCGGTTCATGAGGTCAACAAAATAGGCAGGCGCGTTGGTTAATCCGAACGGCATAACCAACCATTCATAAAAACAATTCGGTCCCCTAAATGCTGTCAAGGGAATACTATCCTCAGCTACTCTCAATTGATGGAATCCTGAAGCTAGATCTAGTTGAGAAAAGATAGAAGCTCCATGCAACTGGTCAAAAAGATCATCAATGCGAGGAAAAGGATATTTATTTCGAATGGTCACTTTGTTCAATTCTCTATAATCAACACAGAACCTTAGCGAACCATCCGATTTGGTGACAAACACCACAGCAGAGCCCCAACAAGAAAAACTGGGTCTAATCAAACCCTTCTCCAAAAGATCTTGCGTCTGCTTAACCAACTCTTCTCTTTCTCTAGGAGGCATTCTCCTACTGGGCTGAATCACCGGCACTGCTCCAGGAATCAAATCAATCGAAACTCAATCTCTCGATGTGGAGGAAGACACTTAACTTCTTCAAAGACATCAGGAAAATCGTGAACCACATCGATTTCTTCAACTTTCTCTTGAGAAGTCTCAACTCCTAGTAAAAGACTACTCAAGTGAAATCCAGAACTATCGCACGACACTCGGCAATCCTACCCAAATCAGTCTCCAATGAAACTGTCCTCTCATCATAATTCAGGACTGCTTTATACTTATCGAGCCAATCCATTCCCAAAATAAGATCAAATCCTTTAAAATTTAACACATACGGGTCACAAGAGAAACTATGAGACAAATAAGAAAGCTTCAAGTCCTTACAAATTGTATCCAATTTTGTTGCTCCACCAATAGGATTAGATACAATAATGGGTCGATCCACGTTACTAGGGTTAAGAGAAACTACTGATTCCAAAGATATGAAACTCAAAGATGCACCCGAATCAAACAAAACTTTAATATATTTGCCATCTAAGAGTAGGGTACCTTCCAAAACTCCTTTGCCTTGAGAAGAAGAAGATGAACCTGCTTCCAAAGCAAAAAATTTATCCTGCAGTGTCCTCTGCAAAAGTGGACAATCCTTAATCATGTGACCGGGTTGACAACAATTAAAACACAACGATCTCTGAGCTACTGCCAATTCTGGACCACTCTGACGTTGCTGTTGCTGTTGCTGTTGCTGAGATCCTCCTTGAGAACACTGATCTGCCAAATGTCCAATTTGCTGACAATTATAACACTTACGGGGTCCGTTATTGCTTCCTCCCGATTTCTTTCCCTTAGCTTGCCATTTCCAAAGTGGATTAAACTTCCTTTTATTTGGGTTAACGGAATTCCCTCTCGAAATTGTTGCTGTTGCCTCGAATTTCTTGCTCATCAAATCTTCATACCTCAAAGACATATCAACCAAATCAACAAAAGATCCTTTCAAGAGTACTGTCATCTTATTCTGGAATTCGGACCTCAATCCTTGCACAAACTTTTCATTCTTCTTGAGGGGAGTATCAATGAGTCCTGATCCATAACACGAAAGTTCGTTAAATCTGGTCTCATACTCAGAAACAGTCATGCTTTCCTGCTTCAAATTCAAAAAATCCTGGTACAATTGAGTTTTCCTTGCTGTCGGCATAAACTTCTCCTCAAATAACTTCTTAAATCCTTCCCATGAAATATCTTCTTCAGGAATATTTGCAATTGTTACATCCCACCATGCTGCTGCGCCTCCCTGCAATTGCCATGATGCCATTTCCCTCTTTTGATCATCCGACAATCTCATCCTCTTAAAAATACGCTCACAAGAACGTAGCCAGGCTTGAACTTCAATTATCGATTCTGAACCTTTAAATGGTTGGCCTCCCAGAACGATAAAATCTTTACATAAGGCTGCAAAACTAACTTAAGGCGGTACTGGATTTACAGCCTCTCTAGCAATTTGACTTTGACCATTATCCATCGAAGTACTGGCCCCCTAACTCTGCCTCTTCTTCTAGAACTCATGTTGGGATACCTGTTCAGGTGACTCAACAAATTTAGATAGGTGTGTGTGTGTCTATATATATATATATATATATATATATATATATATATATATATATATATATATATGAAAATACAAATATGCACTCTCAAGATAAATATTACTCCAGAGCCTAGGTATTCGCTTAACCTAATGCTCTGATACCAGCTGTGACGACCCGGCTTTCTAATTCCAGAAAGACGTGTCATCAATAAGAAAGAAAGGTATAGAAATAGAAAAGAATAGAAAGAAAGAATAACAACATCAGAATCTCACAGCGGAATGGAATAAAATATAATACCTCAACATAAATATTACATAGTTATATATATACATCAGAGTTATAAAATATCATACAACATGACTGTCATATACATATCTGTCGGAACATACATCTCAAATATCATAAACTAACTAACACAGCGGAACTATAGATAGCTACATACGTCAGGTCTTCTGCTCCAACTCCTCCAGAAAACTCTATACTCCGAATACCTATCACTTGGCTACTCATAAAAATTTGAGTACTCAAGAGTTTATGTAAAACAAAATATAAACTCCGGGTCAGACATGGGTCTGGTATGAGTAAACGGGTTAAAGTTGTTTAACTTTGAAAATCATTTAAAATAAAGGTATCACGTAAGACTTCCCACACATAAATATGGGTAAGTTTTTACCTTACGCTAACCAAAACATTTTCTAGGAAATTCAGTGATATTATAATAGTGTCTAGGGTTTTAAAGTAAAGTACAGAAATAGCTGAAATGCTTACATCTCACATTCCAACATAGTTGGGCACAATCAAAACGTACGACGCTTATTGGAAATTAGATCCCACACAATGGCAGGGCTACTGGGGTAACGCCCGTCACAGTACGTGGCCTAGATCACAGTACCGAGGAGCCACCCTAACTCCCCTGCAACACAAGGCCGGAACCATTCCTTACTGAACAGTCCCGAACAAGATAACCCCGCAGTTGGCTGCAGACCAATCGCCCGCACAGCCGAATAAAAGGGACATCTAGACAGGGGTATATCTTGTCCTGCTTGGGCATGACCCACCTAACCTTGCTGCACATCCCCTGTTTTAGCCATTCCCGGTTGACGAGGCTTGAGGCTGCGTTTACCTTTATAGAACATATTTCTTAGAATGCTCATCGTCCACCTGACGATGTGCTGAAAGCATTCAATCCATACAAGTTCGTTCCGGGTTCGAACGAAACCGAAGGCATTATCTCGTTACACTCATTTTGGAATCACCCTCAGAGTTAACGACGATAACCCTTTCATTCTAAAATCACCATCTCGATCTTCACTTGAGATTACACGACCTAACGTTTAATTTGGATCGATGTGGTTTTCGGAATATCAATCGATACCCGATCCCGGTCTCATCGAAATCCAAACGCCATTTTAAAGGCCAAGTTGTCTAATTAACTTAACAGTTTAAGTTTAACAATTGAATTCATATAGCAATTTACCACAGATAAATAACATCAGATAAATCATCTAGCAATTTAACACAAATAAATCATACACAACCATTACAGATAAATCGAGAATATCACAGAACATCACAGGATATAAATAAACATCCGAGGCAATCAAATAGAATCATTGATTCATATCAACAAGTTTGATTTGTTTTAAACTTAATTGCATACTCAAGAGTAAATTATATTATATTTTTGATTAATCAGTTACTAATAAATTAACTTATTTCAATTCATTAATTACTTATTAATTATTCACTTAATTAATGAATTAATTCTTAATTACTAATCAATAACCTTAATTATAGATTTATAAAGCTCAGTTTACACAATTAATTATTATTAATTGCTTAATTAATCATTAATTATTAATTAACTTAATCGCTCAATCATTAATTATTTAATTAATTCGTTAACTACGATTTGTTAATTAAGCAACTTCAAATTAAACTCGTAATTACAAATGATTTTATACAAGGTGATTATTAAAATCTTTAATTACTAATTCAATTAAGTTTTGAGCTACTTATTAAACTACAATTATAAATTTTATTACATTCATAATTAACTTCCATTTTAAATTAATTACTCAACTTTGTTTTAGCAAAGCTTTAAAGTTCATTAGGGCTTAAAACAAATTGGTTAACACTTAATAACATAGTTTATACTTAACTTATTTACCTTAACTTCCATGTTACAGTTAGAAAAATTCCAGGTATTGGAAACCCGAAGTAAACATCGTGACAAACTCGGATTAAACTCGATATCTTCCTGAACTTTTCTCGCGTCAAACCCCTGTACTTCTTCTCCCTCTGTTCTTCTTCCTGTTTCTTTTTTTTTAAGTTTAAAGTTTTAACTGTTAAACTTATTAACACACGCGCCTTCTCAATCTCGACCCAGGAACAACCCGAAGTCATCACGCTAACATACTCGAGATTCACTCGAGTCGACAATGTCCAGAATTTTCCCCCACCGCCGTGCACGTGCATGGCGGTCCACCACCACGCCATCGCCACACTACGCCACCAACACATCACATAGCTTCCCCTCACGCGAAATCAAAACCTAGATATGCACGACTACCACGAAATCAAAATATGCCCCTAAAGTCGAACTGTTCCACGAACATGATGGACAAATCCACCTCGTTCTCACTATCGCGACCGCCAGAGACGACGTGGCTTCGGCCGTGCCTTGCCGACATCACCTCCTAACTCCCCCCAAAACCTCACGTCACTCGGTTATGCCATGGTGTCACGTGCATCAGTTAACCGAACCCAACATACACAGAACCCATAAACACTACTTTGATCTTCCCTCAAAAATCTTGCATTCGAAAATTATTTTAACAATTTTCTGGTGATCTCACAACATTACTCTAGCTTCATGTCGAATTTCATCAAAAATTATTGAATGAATCATCTGAAATTCATAGAAAAGCATAAATGGTTTATTATCAAACTGCTCTCAGACTTGTTAACTAAAAATTATAATTTGGGTCTTAAAAATCATAACTTAGTATGTTGTTTCAAGATATAAATTTGAATTTACAATTTATGCAATTCGAATTTTGATCATTATTTACTTTTTACTGTAAGTTTAAATTTTCAGTGTTTAAATTTGATAGTTATCTTAAAAACAACTTCAAACCTTAATCTGAAGCTTTAACAAATTTTATTTAGTTAAATTACTAATTACATGAGATGACTTTATATAAAAGTATGAAATATTCTTTAATCCCTTTGACTCAACAGAAATTTAAAACCTGGAAGAATATCAAGATGCAGAACATATGGAACTAAGCCAAACATTCTAGAACTTAAATTATCCACATAACAATACTTCATGAAATACATATTTAAGAGTTAGATTTAAAATTAGTTTACTCACCAAGATAGATTACTGTGGAAACTTGAAACAGAGGATGATGCAAGAAAACAGCAGTTGAAGTTTTGAGTTCCAGTAAACTTATTGCTTTCTGAATTTTATTTGAACTTGAGAATATGAATTTTTGTTTATATTTCTTTTGCTTTCCAGATTTTTGCTTAAGTTATGGAATGAACTAAGTGATAAGAACAGATAGAATAATGAACATACATATATATAACTTTCAACAATGATGTCTTCTTGAACAAGCTTTAGCTTGGCATAATATCTTGCTTTATTTTTATTTTATTTTTATGTACTAAAACCTAAGATGCTTTGAGTATTTCGGCTAGAAGATTTTTTTTTCAGGCAGAAAGTGTGCTAATTAAATGTTCATGTTTTCACATGTGCTAACATAATCAATGTTTGCTGACACATATATTTGTACAAAGATATTGCAGGTTTTTGGGTTTGTACTAAATGTTTTCATTTATGCTAACATCCTATTAATGTTTGCTGACACAAACATTTGTACAAGAGTTTTGTTTTATTATCTTGATATGAATACTTGTTCTCTTATGTTCACATATAAGTAATGTTTGCAGACAAGTTAAATTTGTTTAAAGATATTTGCAGGCCTTTGTTTGAACTAATATGTTTGCTGGCAAACTTTGTTTGTCTTATTTTAGATGTGAATATTTATCTTACCATGCATATAAAATTTGTTTGCAGATTGTCATATTGTCTTTATTGCTTGAATAACTCTATATGTCATGTATTCAATATGTTTATGTTTACAAAGTTAACAGTTTTATTTATATCTTATTTTCATAACAAAGTTTTGTACTTATGTTTGTAGACTTATGTTTACAACTATATTTTATGTTATACTTATTTTAAATATTTATAAGATTATTTTATTTTAATTACAAAAGCTATTGTTAGAAACACTCCTTAAATCTTATTTTTATTCAAAGTTTATCTTTCTAATATTTGATTTGTAATGTATTTGCACTAATGTATTTTATATTTATATTTAATAAGAATAAAATTGTATTATTGTACTTATTATTATTAACTACATTCTTATATCTGATATTAAATGTCATTAATACATAACTTTTAATTTAATTGAATAAAACAGATTTAATTTTGAATATTGTTAAAAGAGTCTATTTTCTATTTTGAAATTATAAATTCCTTTATAACACATATACAACTAATAATATCCAAAATCTTATTTATTTATAAATGAAAATCTTATATTTTATTTAAATTTGATTAAAAACTTATTATAATAATATGGTCAAAATTCCGGGATGTCACATTATAAAAGGGTAAATAAATTGAAAGGTTAATTATTTCAAGGGTAATTATGGTTTCAAATTTTATAGGAAGAATTATTAATAAGTTTAGGAAATAAATTATTAATATTTATAAAATTATAAAGATATATTATTATTGTTTATTTAATAATAGTTTGGAATTAATAATTATTATTAATTTGGTTAAAGTTAATAATTTTCTTGAATTTAAATGTTTAGTGTTAATAATTATTATTATAAAATGGGGTTTTGGAGTAAAAGATTCTAATTGTTTATAAATGTTTCTGAAACCTATGAATGGATTTGAAAGATCTGGATTTTATAAAAGAGCTTATGAAATGGTTTGGAGACGTAAGGAAGATTATTTACAAGGTGAAGGGTTTTATAAATTGTTAGATATTTATATACGAATTTTAGAAATGGGTATACAAATTTATAGAAGGAATTTTATAAATGGTTTTATGGACTTATAAAGGGTTTATAAGTGATTTTTGAAATGTACATAGAGCTTATAAGTGATTGAATTTTTATAAAAGGATTATAAATTCTATTTTGAAGATTTGTAAAATGGTTTATAGATGGTTTTGAAGAATTGTGAGGGAGTTTATAAATGCTATGAGAATCAAAGAAAAAGAAAATCTTTCTCGATTTCGTGGATATACTTATATCGTCAAGATAAGTACATGGATATTTTCTAAGTATTGAAAATATAGGGATGGGTGGATACCCTATGTAAAAGTATTTTTGTACAAGTAATTTACAAAAGTGCTTTTAAAATGAATGAAAGATTTATTAAAAGGAGGTCGATGGTTGCTTATAAACTTAACCGATGTTTTTTCACCTATGGAATAAATCGTTCTTTTAATGAGTGTTTATTGATAGTTAAATAACCGACTATCAAAAATCTTGGCCTAAATATATAATCCTTCTTAGTTTTGGTGGTACGCAAATATTCCCTACTTAACACCGAAGGATTTTAACTCAGGAAATATCTTGGGTAAACAAAAGAATTATATGGTACAGTTACCGTCGGTGGTTCTATACTATACGTATAAACTCGTTTCGTCCTTCTTGGATAAATAATAAGGAGATCCGTCCACTTAAATGGCTAGGGGGTGATCCCCGCTCTTATGTATTGTCTAATTATTTTCTAAAGAACCGGTATTGAACATTTCAGAAATTGGCATTTGGTTTTGTGGAGAACCCGGAAAAAGAAAGAGTGTACTCGTAAGAGATGACTTGAAACTGTGACCACATTGAAAACCGTATGCGATTCTATGAAGGAGATTCGTGTTATATTGTGATGCTGGGATCCATGCGTGATTCCGAGACCCATTGGGATATGGGAATTAGTGTGTGATTCCAAGATCTAATTGAGATATGGGAATCTATGGGTGATTCCGAGATCCGTTGGGGTATTGGAATCAATGTAGGATTCCATGATCTATCTAGCGACGGTCCATAAGCTGCAGTGCTGGACGTAGCCTCATCAGCTAGAATGAGTAAAACCAGAGATAGGAGGCATGGCCAGTAGGTTTGGAAAAACCATAGAGTGTAGTCGGCTCCACCCAGACGTCACTTAGAGTTGTTATGCATGCATGGGGCGATGAATTCAGTCTTAATGAGACCAGTTATGTTTTTCTTATGGTACATCACTAGAGATGTATGATGCTTTGGAAGGATATCTCTGATCCATTTGTAGGAGGACCGTTCCTCGAAGTACCGATGGCACCTCCATGGAATCCTACACAATTAGCAAATGAGCCTTATTGGGTTTTTATTATATACCTAGTATTGTTGTGTTGTACACACACGAGCATCACAACTACTTGATTATTATTGTTTTCACACTTAGACATTATTATAACATCAATGGATTTTTTTATATAAGATATTTTGGTTATTGTAACGTTAAAACCCATCCGTGTTTATGTACGACGTGATCTTACGAGATACCTTTGATTTCAAATATTTTTATATAACTTAAAATCAAGTTGGGTGTGTTTTTCTCACACTGGTTTTCCAGACTGGCTCGGGTGTTATTTTATTATAATGCTTGGGTCAGACCGAACATATTACAAATTAGGTTGGATACTGTGGAGCTTCAGGAGACAAGTTGGAGGCCCATAAACATATTCGCGTAAATGGTTGTTTTTCTGTTGTATTCGTTGTTGTATTTATCAGCTATTGTAAGGACGGACCGTTATAACTATCCAAGCTGGAATAGGTTAGTGAACTATGATTGATATTTGTATATACATATATCACAGTTTGACTTTATGTAAAGTTTATCGTATATTATAGATTATTCGTTCCGCTATGAGATTCTGTGTTGTTTAGTTTCCTTCTTATCTTACTTCTTTCATTTTCCCTAACAATCGGGCTTTCTAGCATTTGATTTCTCTGCATGTAATACAGTGGATGCATTAGTGCCGGTTTTCAAGGGTCAAAAACCCCAGTCGTTACAATAACCATTAACCAATAATGTAATATATAATGCCCAACATATTTCTTTGTGATGGTAATAAAATCCGAAATTAGTCCAAAAATCATATAGGTTGGAATAGTAGTACTATGTTGGAGTTAAAAAATACTTGCTAACTTAGTAACCATGTATTGTGTGTACTAACACTCATAATATAGATGTTTAGTGATTTCAGAAGCTAACTTACGAAAAGAGCATAGATTACTGTTATTATTGTTTGATATTTTGAAATTTCAGCATATAAATGGTATTTGACTAATTATGTATTACAATGTACAATTGTAGTTTGCCTTTGGAACACATGTACCTAAGAGATTTACAATAGGCTATTTTGATTCACGAGAATTTCAAAATTTTCTACATTGATTTTGAGTTGTATTCTCTCTTTTATTTGAGGCCCACTCCACAATATCAAGGTGTTTGTAACGGCCCAAATTCTAGTGGGTCTGATTTTTCACGTAAATGCTAAAATCCAAGCCCACTGAAGCCCGAGTTAGGTATCTGCTATCCTAAAAATAGGCAAAGATAAATATATCAGAACTCAAATAAATATCTCATAGCGGAACTGACTAAAATGTAATAGTAAGTAAATACTCACAAGGTAATAACACTTTCTAAGCAAGTGTCTCAAAGCTGGAAAATCCCTGCCATCTATCTAACCCGTGGGATATTATGAGGAGGGGGTCAGAAGTAAATTTCTGATAAATGGACAAATTATACACTTCTAACTCAATTCTACATATATCGTTCTATTTCCATTTTCTGCTATATTAGGTTTATTGGGTTTATAATACTCTGCGAATCATACCCATCTACTTCCTAGTAGATTAAGACCTAATAACCAGTATATATGTAGCTACATGCCCAAAGACCATATCGGTCCTAGATACTACTAATAGTATATTCCATATCCTCCTCGAAAAGGACTCCATCGTCTTGCTACTAGAGCATACTGTAACTACATCTGAAAAGGATAGCTTTGCAAGGCCTACAATGTAAATGTTCCGTCATCTACTATGAAAACGTGAAACTGCATCCGCACTAGCTTATACTAGTGCTTGGAGATCCACAATGTACCACCCAATTCATAACTTGAGGACTACATGTAGTTGTTCAGTCTACTCCCTGAATTCTGCCAATAAGGTTTACCTTGTATGGAACTCGGTCAGGGATTTTCTATATCTGTGAAGGTCTGCTTCATTAGGCATACAATATAAATATTCTACTTGGTCTGTCTTTTTTCTCATCGTGGCTATGGCCCCACGCAGCCCCCCTCAACTAATCAAAAGACCTCTCTGTAGCTAAGTGGTTGTGCCCAACTGCAAACAATCTAAACATCCAATTGGTTGTGCCCCTCATCTAGTGTCTCAATAGCGAAAGAATCATTGGCCTGTTAGTTTAACTCTAGTCTTTCCCGAACTCACTCTGATTGATGATGGCTTGATCTCCACATGCGACTTTACTTTTGGCTCTGCCCACTAAAACCTACTCGTAACTAGGAGTATGGTGTCATACGAATATCCTACTCCATCATTAACCTTTTGAATGCATACAAAGGTCTGCTTCGTTAGGCCTGCAATGCAAAAGCAGTCAAGGCATACAATCTTGATGAAACACCTACAGACCTGCCTTCGTGGATGCAGCTTCATTAGGCCTACCCCAGAGGTCCATTCTAGAGTATCCTCACAACCCGTTGAAGTCTCGTACTTCCTTTTAGCCTGAACAAACTAAGTTGGACGTGCTCTATCTGTACTAAAATCTGCGATGAACTCCTTCGTTGGGCCCTTTATCTTGATTCTCTTTCGGGCTGCTTCAAACGCACCTTACCATTTTATTATACCCTACATCTAATTTTTTACTTTGCGTTTAGTTTACTTTTCTTATTTTGTTGGCTACTTATCTACCCTAATCAGCTTGCCCAGCCCCACCAATGTGTGAGACCATTAGTCCTAGACCTGAAAGGGAATGCGAGCGATATGGGCCACTTCTATTATTTTTGTTTATTAACTTATTCTAAGATCTAAGTTTGATAAAACAAGCCACTTCCATTTCTTCGTTTTTAATTATAACCTACTTGTTACAATTATACTTGCATAGTCACTTTTATATTCTTTTATTTCTTTTATAACATACATGTTATAAATGTAATTGCAAGCGTCTTTTTATATCCTAGCCTATCTTCTTCTACTATTATACTAAATGCTCTTTAGTTCTCTTCTATTATATGATAGTCTTAGCTTTGGACTACGTCCAACGGCCACAAATTACTTACCATAATAACTGCTTTACTTTTTACTCTATTATCTACGCAATAAATGCAGATCTGGTCACATTTTCTATTTATTTTTTCTAGTCTTGTCAAATAGTTAACTTGATTATTTCCTCTTCTTTTATTTCTTTAACGCTTCACGTTATTCTCTTTTATTTTAGAAAGTAGTTCTATTCTATCTGGATGGTTACAAAAACTATGCTAAAAATTCATTTTCATATTTTAATACTAAATAATGCTATAAACAATAACCCGTAACTGCAAGATATTTCTTTTATTGTTTCTTTAATTATTGGGTAATACAAAATACAGTAATGTCTCTATTTGCACTAATTCCATTTTTTTTTCTTTTTTTCTTGCAATTACTTTTATCGTTATTCTTACAATATTAAACTACAGAAATGTATTCTCTTTTCTAAACAAATCAACTAATCTACCACTAACTTTCGAATCAAGTTATTAGATTTTCTCCTCTTTAATTCATTTCTTCCTTTTTAACATAATTTATTGTAAATTTATCACTTTTAGGTTTATGCCTTTCTCTACAACTTTTAAGCCTAATATTGCTTATATTTAATTTGATTCCTTTACTTTTCCATATAAATAACATTTAAATATAAGTACACTTCTCTTATAGAATTTACAATTTCAACATAACTAATTGGTAGAACTAATTACTGAAATGAATTAAAATGCTGAATTAAATATTTAATGGGAATCTAACGATATTATATATCATAAACATAAAATAGATATAATTTCAATTCACTCACCTGTCATCCTTAGCTTTACTTCATGGCCTTCCTACTAATATTTAAAAAAAGATATTATTCATAGAAATATTTTCTATTTAGGGTTCAGCCTCAGGCAATGATCCAAATTGGGAGAAAATCTGATTATGAGAAAGCAGCTAGGTCTAAGGTTCAATTTATAAGGGACTTTGGGGATCTCAGACCATCGGATTTTTGGATTGAATCTGGTGCAACCACGTCATATGCTCGCTATGGATCGTTGGATCTAGAAAACAAGGCTTCAGACCGCTCGAAAAGTCAAATTATAAACTTCGGCACGTCCTACGATAATTTTACGTCCAGGGCGAAACGCGAGTCGACCTATGTTATTTATAGGTCGACCTTATGGCCGACCCTAGTGCTTTGCGGGTCGACTTGTTGGTCGACCCATGGGGTCCTTCTATTTGTTAATTTTCGTTTAATTAATTATATATTTCTAAATTCTTGTTCTCCTCATAACTTCTTCATATTAACTCAGATTTCGACAAGTTATATATAGAAATTAATCAGAAAATCGCCATGAACACAATGGTATAGGTTTTGAGGCCATACTCTGACAAATTCAAAAATGATTATTTTCACAATTTATACTTATATGATAATTTAATTATCTAAAAATGCGGGGTGTTACATTCTCCCACCCTTTAGGAAATTTCGTCCCCCAAATTCGACAAGGGTAAAATTATGCAATTCTTCGTATTAATCACATCTATTTTGTGTACATCCAATTTTGCGACAATCAGTGTCCTTGTGCAAAGTGTCATCATAAAATATATGCATGTACATGAATTTCTAAGTGGTACCTCCTATATGAATGCTTTTCTTCGTTAAATATTTATTTTAAAACATGATGCACACACCCTAAATATACTTTTAATTTCTATATGAATGCAATCATTTGAAAACTCAAAACATTTTTCATCCAATTTTTCCCACACTCCTACTGAATAGGGACGTCGATCAATAAATTTTACGTCGAAATCCTACCACACAATTTTTAATATTCGAATTACAGGAAAGTCTAATTTTCCGAACATGATTTCTCATGATAGAAAGAAGGTAGAAAACGAAAAACCTCACATTTAGCGTATTACTTTTGTGCACCTCTTTCTCCGTTCATGGAACATATGCCGCTATTCTGTAAAAATTGCTATTTTCTCCCAAGCACAGTTTACTTAAGAAAATCTTTGATGTGCACATAAATGTGCATATTTTTACCAACATATTTAATCTATTTGAATTAAATAAATGATCATATCTGGTATTTTAACTTGTTTAAACTAAAAATTCAAATTATTCCAAATTGTCACATATTCATCTTCATATATGGGCAAAACGGTCATTTGTGTGCATATATTTGTTTGAGAAAAATTAATTGAAAATTTGTATATATTTTTGTAGGAAATTGATCTCAAATAGAAGTGGTTTCATGAAGATATGCATGCACAAAATTAATACAAAGGAATGAAGATGGAAATAATTCAAAGTGAAGAACATGGAGGACCCCACCTACCCACCTACCTTAATGTACAAATTAAAGCCTAATGCACATGCTTTTGGAGTTTATGGCTTCATGTACACTTAATGGGGGGATTAAGACATGTTAATGATAACTTGGCCTCCACACTTCCTAAGGGCATTTTGGGCATCCCTAGAAAAATGAATCAGGGTTTTAACACTTGTATAAATACCCCTTATGTTTCATGTAGATCTTCCTCTTAGTTAGTTAGTTAGTTTTAGTTTAGAAAATAAAAGAAAGCTCTCTTTCTCTTTTCATGGCTACTTAGCCATTTCTTCTCTTATGTAATTCTTTTCTTTTATGCAATGTTAATTATTGTTTCTTTTTAATTACGTGTTCATTTCCTTTTATGCAAGTAGTGTAGATTTTCCTTTATGCAATTAGAATAGTTGTCTTTTTCATTAGCTTTCATTTTCCTTTCTTTTTGCTTTCATGTTGCTTTCTACATTTGTTGATTTGATAACAAATATGAGAGCTTAATCCCTACAATTTAGGGGTAATGAAGCTCTCTAGTATGTAGATGCAACATTTTGATGTTTATGCTCTCTTTTTGTGCTTAATGAGAATGATTGAAGTGGTTTAATGATGTTGTTTAGCTTTGCATTTGATAGTCTATGTTGTTCATAACAAATAGGCTATGCTTAAACAAACAAAACACAAATTGCCTCTTCATCTACATATGATTATGGCAAAGAAGTGATTGTTGAAATTAAAATTTGATGGCTTATATTTCTAATTAATAGTTAATAGGCCATGCTTAAAATAGATTTTGCTTTCAACTTAGTTGTCATATTTTATGAGATTTAAAAGTGTATTAGTGGTTGTGTTATAGTTTGATGGTTTATATTAAGCTAATTAATAGCACAAATATACCATACTTATGATAAGCACATCAACTAATTCACAAATGACAAGAAAAGAGAGATCATAACTTCATTTTGTTGATTTATATGATCTAGAGAGTGGATTTATTCTCTAAATTGACATTTAACTCTCATATTTGCATTTCTTTTCTTTTTGTTAGTTAGTTCATTTTCTCATTTTCTAGCTTAAATAAACTCTCGACCTTGGTATAATTTGATTCAGTAGGAAATTTAAATCATCAATTCCCTGCGGATCGACCCGTATTCGCCACATGCTACATTCATACACCGTGCGCTTGCGGTATAAATTTTATTTCTAAATTCGTTCGACGGTTTTCTAATCCGATAGAATTTCCGTCGACGAACAAGTTTGGCGCCGTTGCTGGGGAATTGAGTTGATTTTAATTTTTTTCTTCGAATTATTTGTGTTTGATTTTAGTGTGTGTTTGTTTTGTGTGTTTATTTAAAAAAAAATTGTGTTTGTTTGGTTTTTGTGTGCGTTTAGTTTGTTTTTCTTGTTTATTTTGCATTCGCATTTCTACTGGAAAAAAATTCATTATTGGCATTTGCATTTACATTTTCACATTTGCAAACAGTTCACTTTACTGTTTCATTTTCACTCTTCTGTTACATAAAACAGTTCACTATTCATTTCACTGTGCAGTGCCATCTAACCCTCTCTGTTACTCCTTGAATTTCTCTGCAACCAACTTCACTTCTACTAATAACTTGCACATCCATTCTACAACCATCAATTAGTTAACCACCCATCAAACTTCCTGACAACTCCACATCACACAGCACCAGACTATCTCCTGAACATCACTGCCATACGACTCAATAACATCCCCTACCTCTGCTTCAATTCCACTCTCTAATCATCTTTCTTGCTGCTAATACAAGCTCTTCAACTTCCTGCCTCTTCACACTTTCAATCACAAACATCAAGCTTCTGTCAACCTCCCCGATACAACTGTGCACATCAACTGCTGCAAACTACTGCTCTTTCAAAATCATCCAAACTACCACCATCAACCAATACTTTCCCCCACAAACTGTTTCTACCATCAATCTCCATCTTCACTACTGCCTTAACCATCAAGCTACAATATCATCATAGCCATTTCACTGCCAGAAGCTCCTCAGCATCGCACGGCCATCGACAAAACTCACCACCAAACAACACCCTAAAACTGTGTTACAAAGTACTGCCGATCACTGCCCACAAATTACTGCCGTTCATCTACAAATCAGCAACCAAAAACCTTCAACCTTCAACCTTCAACCTTTCCTGAACAAGCCTATCATTGCTCAATACTCCTCTACCTTCTATTTCAAGAATTACATCACCAAAAAGTTTTCCCTCCTACCAACACCCGCATAACAAACTCACTGAACAACTCACATCATCTCCTCCAAACCATCCACATCATCGCAACATCTTCCACAACAGCAACTTGAACCCAACTCCAGCCCCAATTCGGCAATCATTCCCCATCGCGCTCCTTCTTCTCAACTACAATTGCGACACTCCTTCTCGAAGCCACCCAAGCGCGACTCCAATCTCCAGCAAATCGCACTGCCAACCTCTGCAATCGACACTCCTCAATACAGAAACCACCTCCAATCCCCTCAATTCCCAATTCACCATCCCCAATCCCTGAAAACGCGATCCCAATTCCTTCACCCCCAAATTGCAAACCGAAAATCCAATTGCCAACTCACCACTCACCGAAACGCCACCGCTCTGCCATCACCTATCCCCTCTGCCATTCTCATCGCAGGCATCTGCAATCGCCTCAACTTAAACGTTTGATTTTGGGACCGAGAGAAATTTTGTTTGGAGAAGCGGTCTTCGATTTGATTTTGGGAAATTCGATTTGATTTGAGAAATTCGACTTGTTCTGGGGGAAAGTCGATTTGCGTTTGGAAGAATTTTGGTCAGAGTTTTATTTTTACTTTGGGCAGTGGATTTTGTTGGGCCGGGCCCTAGTGTGTTATAAAAAAATTCCTGTGTTAGTTTTGTTTAGTTTATATTTCTTTTTTTTTCCTTATTTTTTTTTAAAAAAAACTTTGCATATAGTTAAAAAAAAAGAGGAAAAGAGTTTGCTTTTGTTTAGTTGTGTTTATTAAAAAAAAAGGGATTTTTGTTAATATCTTTCCAAATAAAATAAAGTTTTGTCTTTCAAGTTTGGGTAACTAATAAGAATTTCTAAGTTTTGTTTCTTTCGATTTTGTTTGTTTTGATTTTTCCTTTGTTTTAGTTAGTTCTTTCATTTTATTAATTTTTTTTTTAAAGTAAAACCCTACTTTTAAGTTTCCTTTCAGACAAAAAAAACCAAAAAAAAAATATTGTATATATCTTAGTTTTTAATTTTCAGGTTGCCAAAGCAGGAAATAAAGGAAGAATAGCTTGCTGAAAATTGCTTCCTTAGCTAGCCAAAATAAATGGCTCTACTTGCTAAAAAATTCTGCTTTCATTTCTATTTTATTTGAATTGAATTGTTGGTTGCTTGCATTTGCATTTTAAAAAATAAAAAAAATTCATTCGTAGTTGGATTGTTAATACACGTTTAGTTTTTGTTCTGCATTTCATCTTAGATTTTGATTAATAATAACGGTTAGACATCGATAACACTTAATTGTATATTGACAATTTGTCTTTTATTGAACAATTTAATTTCTTGGTGTCTAGGCTACGGGAGAGTAATAATCATTTATAAATATTACGGTGATTCGTAAATATTATAGTGGTTGTTCGTCTGAAGGTACTTAAACCTTTGGCTGCATTGCTACGGTGATTCGTGGTGCACCGATAAATCCTGCCCGTTACCTGGCTGAGAACTATCTTGTTTATCTAAGACAATTTGTGAATATACAATTTTGGGTTAACTTAGGATAAATCATTTGTACTTAACCACTGCATTCATTTAGTTGCATTAGTTCATGCATATTTAAAAAAACAAAAAAAATTCAAAATCCAAAACTAAAAAAATTGTAAATAATCCTTTTATTTTTCTTTGCAATTTTTAAATCCTTTTCCTTTGAAATTTCTAAAATCTAAAAAATTTAGAAAAACAAAAATCCAAAAAAATATAAAAAACTTTTTCTTAAAAAAAAAGCCAAAAAAAAATTGAAAATCCAAAAAAAACAAAACAAAAATCAATTTTCCATTTTGAAAAATAAATTCTACTTGTAAATATTTTTCTTTATAAAAAAAAAATCTTGAAAATGTTCGAGTTTCCTTTTTCTTATCCGCTTGAATTTTACAATAGTTGTGAAAATCAATATAATCCATATGATTTCAGTCCAAATTCGTATGGATATTTCAACAACAACTATTTTGTGAATAATTCAAATTTCGAGCAACAAAATTTTCAAAACGATGACCAACGTTCGACTCTTGAAAATAGCATTGAAATGATTTCATCTTTACTCGAACTTTCTGCACGACAAAATCAAGAGATAAATGATTTATGTAATTCTGATTTGTGTAATAACTCGAGTCAAGGATTTCAAAATTTGAATTCAATTCAAAATTCAAACGGTTACGATTATAACCCATGCTAATTTAATTTCGAACTCCAAAATGAATTCCAAAATCAACATGAAAATAGGAAAAACTTTTCAAACGAATTTGGCAGTGGGAATAATGTTAACCATGTTACGAGTGAAAATTTTTGTTCTCAACAAATCCAAATCGGAAATTCTCAATTTAATAACTATAAATTGGATTTTGTTGAACAAATGAATGAAATTTACGATGATCACACGGATTTGTTGTTGGAAACTTATATGAAACAACGTGAACAACAAAATCAAATCTCAACGTGTGATGAGATAATCCACCTTTTACCCAAATCGACGATTTTCGAATAACAACTTTTGAATTTGATGATGACGATCTTAATCAAGTTGTTGAAAATACGGTAATTGAGTTGGATTTCAATTCTTTCGAGGGTGCGAAACTCGATTTAAACTTCGATCTTCCTTTTTCTGAAAAGTTGAATACGACAACTTTGAAACTCGATTTACATGATGAAGTTGTTGATAATCCAACAAATGAAGTCGAATTTAACGAACATCAGTTTTATGGACTTTTTGAAAACGAGTTGTTGAATTTTGAAGGGGAAAATTACGATCACCATTTTGGTTTTGAAATCGATACTTTGAAAGAAATTGAACTTCAACCAATTTTTCTATCTACCCCAAAAATCATCGAAAATGAAACAAATCGTACGATTTTCAATAAAATGACTTTCGTTTTTCCAAATCCACATTCAACTGAGAAATCTTTTACTATTTGGTTTTTCGTGCTTAATCTGTGTCTCGCACATTTGACGGGATAAATGAATCGGTCTTTAGAAGACCGTTTCATTTACTTTTTGACTGTATACTTTCTCATCTCTTGTAAATAATAATCTTTCATGTAAATATTAGATTTTTATTTTATTTTTATCCTTCCACTTGGGTTGACTGTGGGGACACAGTCAAAATCAAGTGTGGGGGGAGACTCATCTTCATTCTTTTTTTTTCATGGTTTATTTTTACTTTATAATCACAAAAACAAAAAAAAATTAAAAAAAAATCCCAAAAACAAATTTTCTTTTGATTTATTTTTAAAAGAAACACTATAAGATAAATATATGGCTTTGGTTTATTAAATTGAAATTTTTGGAAATTTATTTGTCTAAACAAAAATAAAAATGAAATTTGATTACAAATAATGGTTTAACCAGTATATAGGAAGATTCATAGTGTTAATTATGAAGTATATCCTAATTGAAAATCTTTGTTTTAAAAAGTGGTTGATTTAAAGTAAAGGATATAACATTTTTTTTGTCTTCTTAGTTAAATGGTGATAAGATGATTTTGCAAAACTCTCTCTCTCTCTCTTAAAAAAAATAATAAAAAAATAAACAAAAAAATGATAACATCCAAGTATTCACTCTCATTTAAAAGTCCTTACGGTTATGCATGGGTGAATTACTTGGAATCTTTGATTATGTGCTTTCATACTCATTTAAAAGTCCTCACGGTTATGCATGTATGGAACACATGTAAAAAAAAACATAATAAAAACCACCTACGGTCGATAGGTGTATGCACGAAAGTGTGTGCACTCGCCATGCTCTGTACTCCCCTCACATAAGCCTGAAAGGCAGTGCATGGGTGGTATATCTGGCCTCAGTTTACCTGAGCTAGGTGTGTAATTTTTCTTGCAAATAATGAGAGAGCAAGCAATTGAAATCCTAGCACTATTTTTACTTATTTGATTTGATTTGTTATTGAAAAGAAATGAAAATACCACTTTGATAAACTTTGATAATCAACTAAGGATCCATTTTATAATTACACTTTGTTATCAACCGAAACAACAAGTTAAAGTATTGTCTATTTGTTATGATAATTTGATTTTTGTTGGAAATTTTGGCCAGTAAATGACATAAATTTTCAAGAGAATAACCAAAACCTATATTTAACTTATTCGTGTCAATTTAAAAATAAATCCTTCATTTGTAAATATTTTCAAAAATTTGCATTCATCTCTTTGTAAATAAATCTTGCATTTTGTAAATATTTTCATCCCGCACTTGGATTTTGCAGGTACTATCCGCTGAAAACCCTAACGAGACAACACTCGTCCTACTGGGGACACCCAGAGGTTTAACGGCTTGTTGCATACGCTCAATGCAATCGTGCTTCCTACGAAAACGGATTTATCTTAGTTTTTCTTTATTCGAGGACGAATAAAAAGATAAGTATGGGGGTATTTGATGTGCACATAAATGTGCATATTTTTACCAACATATTTAATCTATTTGAATTAAATAAATGATCATATTGGGTATTTTAACTTGTTTAAACCAAAAATTCAAATTATTCCAAATTGTCACATATTCATCTTCATATATGGGCAAAACGGTCATTTGTGTGCATATATTTGTTTGAGAAAAATTAATTGAAAATTTGTATATACTTTTGTAGGAAATTGATCTCAAATAGAAGTGGTTTCATGAAGATATGCATGCACAAAATTAATACAAAGGAATGAAGATGAAAATAATTCAAAGTGAAGAACATGGAGGACCCCACCTACCCACCTACCTTAATGTACAAATTAAAGGCTAATGCACATGCTTTTGGAGTTAATGGCTTCATGTACACTTAATGGGGGATTAAGACATGTTAATGATAACTTGGCCTCCACACTTCCTAAGGGGCATTTTGGGCATTCCCTATAAAAAATGAGTTAGGGTTTTAACACTTGTATAAATACCCCTTATGTTTCATGTAGATCTTCCTCTTAGTTAGTTAGTTTTAGTTTAGAAAATAAAAGAAAGCTCTCTTTCTCTTTTCATGGCTACTTAGCCATTTCTTCTCTTATGTAATTCTTTTCTTTTATGCAATGTTAATTATTGTTTCTTTTTAATTACATGTTCATTTCCTTTTATGCAAGTAGTGTAGATTTTCCTTTATGCAATTAGAATAGTTGTCTTTTCCATTAGCTTTCATTTTCCTTTCTTTTTGCTTTCATGTTGCTTTCTACATTTGTTGATTTGATAACAAATATGAGAGCTTAATCCCCACAATTTAGGGGTAATGAAGCTCTCTAGTATGTAGATGCAACATTTTGATGTTTATAATCTCTTTTTGTGCTTTAATGGAAACACTTGAAGTGGTTTAATGATGTTGTTTAGCTTTGAATTTGATAGTCTATGTTGTTCATAACAAATAGGCTATGCTTAAACAAACATAACACAAATTGCCTCTTCATTTGAATATGATTATGGAAAAGAAGTGAATGTTGAAATTGAAATTTGATAGCCTATATTTCTAAACAATAGTTAATAGGCTATGCTTAAAATAGATTTTTATTTCAACTTTGTTGTCATATATCATGAGAGTTAAAAGTGTATTAGTGGTTGTGTTATAGTTTGATGGTTTATATTGAGCTAATTAATAGCACAAATATACCATACTTATGATAAGCACATCAACTAATTCACTAATGACAAGAAAAGAGAGATCATAACTTCATTTTGTTGATTTATGTGATCTAGAGAGTGGAAATTGCCTATAAATTGTCTTAACACTCTCATATTTTTATCTATTTTCTTTTGTCATTTTTTTTTTTAGTTAATCACTCTTCCAACTTTGGTTAATTTGATTGAGTAGAATTTTAAAATCATTAATTCCCTGCGGATCGACCCGTATTCGCCGCGTGCTACATTCGTACACCGTGCGCTTGCGATTATTTTTAATTTAAATTCGTTCGACGATTTTCTAAACCGATAGAATTTCCGTCGACGAACAATCTTCCTTTCCAAAAAAAAATTCCAAGCTTAATTTTTGGAAAAAAAAAGTATTTTTCTTTGCAATTCTCATTCATTTTTTTTGACGTTTCTGTCGCTTTCTTTAAATTTGTTGTTTTCCTTTTAGTTACTCTTTTTGGATTCTAATTTTCTTTTATTACTTACATCCTATGTTATTTTATTCTCTTCTTGCGAACAACATAGAAAAAAAGCATCGTACTAATCATCACCGATTTAGTACAATAGGAAATAAATGCTTACATAGGAGTACAATCTCATAACTAAAAGGGAAAACAAGTCCTGCTACAAAGCAAGACAAGGTAAGTAAATATAGCAGCTGAACACAGCTATCATCTAGGGCTAGGAGGCCTATGACTATGCCTTCTCTGACATAGAAGCGTCCTATTATAGAAATCCAAGTAACTCATATGCTCCTCTTGCAGCTTATTACTCATTACCAACTTACGTTGTGTTACTCACGATGAATAAGATCTATTCATCATTTCCATTTCATACTCAAAATGAAATAACCAAGTCTCATTTACTACAATGAACAAGGATTTCAATCTATACAGTCTCTATCTAAAAATGCAACTAAGCTTAGGGAAATTTTTCTCTTTACCTTTACCTTTCATATTTCCTTAACTAAGGTCTACCTATCCCAACCACGTGTGTCTTACTATCTTACTAATCTCACTCCACTATTCTTCTATAGTCTACACATATGTAGCAACATCTCTAGGCTCTTACTAGTGTCCTATACACTTTATGTGGACTTTTATTATTACTACTAAAAGTAATCACCGCTATAGCCTTACACTTTTCCCATCACACCTAGGAAATGATTCCTATCTACTCCATATTTAAAAGTTTGTTTGGTATTTATCATTTCATTTCAAAAAATTAAAGCTTCTATATTTTTGAAACATCAAATCTCAAAGTTCTTGCCCTTAAAAGTGTTACTTTGAAGTTTTTATTAAATTCAAACGTGCTTGGCTACTTAACATTTTATCTTTCTAGACTCGCATCTTTACAGCTCTATGAATTTAAATTATTTCCCAAACCTAGAGGGAAAAACTTGCAAATTCTAAGTTCCAGAGTTATTCCTTTTTTCCTTTTAAAGATCTTTACAGCATTCCAAAAAAATTATATTTTTAAGTTTGACTGTTTACTAAGTTTTTCTTTTACAAAAACTTATTTACTTTTTCACCAAACCATTTTTCTTTAAAACGTGCCTTGCTTGTCCTTAAAACATTTTTTTCTTGACTTCCAAAAATGTCCTCACACATTTTCAAAACATCTTCTTTTCATAGATTTTCAAATTTACAAAAACTGTAGTTGACAAGAACAATTATTTTATTAAAAATCCCTTAACTTTCTTACTCTTCTAATTGCCTAACCTTGGAGGATTTTCTAACTTACTACAAATGGGGACTTTCAACAAAGGCAACAACCAATGCACATAATCAATGAAAAAATATGAAATTTCCATTGCTTAGCTTTCCTACTAAGGCTTTCTATAATATCCCTCCTAACTAACACTGTCTCTAATTATTACATTTCTTATTACACTTAATGGTTATTTACCTTAATGCATTGGAACTACTTTCTCTTATGATAAACCATTAAAGCTAAAACCTTCTATGGATCCTTTAAAAGTGGATTTCATGTTTATGTGAAATTACAAGGAACTTATTTTATATTTTATCGAAATTGGCTATACCAAATATGGTGCTTTCCATACCTTGTATATCTCTTTCACGTATTCCTTATAACTTGCCCGAAACATCTTTATTTATGATTCATAGAAAATTATATCATTATTCATTTCATTCCAATACATTAAAGTATGTTTTTTTTTTTGGCAAGGCCGACGGTTTTAGAGTGGACCGACCACTTTTATTACGAACGTAATAAAGTTGAAGTACAGGAGAAAGGTAGAGACACCTTTGCTACTAAAAATGTAAGAAAAAAATAACAGCACTGGAGTGTGACGAACATGTCACAGCTACAAAAATAAATAACCAGACTAGTTCTCCTCCGCAGAGGAAGAATCACCAACATTCTCTTCAACCCGGGTTTTATCACGAGAAAGACTCCCTCGAAGGCCAATGAAGGGGCTAAAACGAAGAGCGAGAGAGGGATCATAACAGCCAACATCAGCGGAGTAGAAAAAAGATCGATCCCAATCAGAAACAGCAAGAATATCGGAATTAATTCCAGAGTACATCCCATCCAAATCAAGCTCCAAAGAGTCTCCAGTAATTCTGTAGTAAAGGCATCGTAGGTCCAACAGATCATCAGATACATATTTAAAGTAGGATCCAGTCACAGGATTGAATCTCATCGCAGTAAGACGGTCAACCCAACAAAGCTCATCCTCGACCCAAATCACAAGAGGTGGAGAGGGGACAGGCGCAGCAGACAAAACAGAAGGGACAACAGCGGGTGCAAAAGACTCAGGCTGCACCAAGGGAGGAATATGAACTGGGGCAGAAGTAACTTGAGGGGCTTTAGGAACCCATTTCCTAAGAGGAGGCCTAGGAAGAGGGATCTTTGGTGCAGCAGCAGAAACAGCATTCTTCTTGCAGGCAGAGACTACATGACCAAAAGAGTGACAAGAAGAACAGATGTCAGGGACCCAACCATAACGAACACGAACTTCCACCACGTGACCTACAGCTAGCTGGACAGGAATGGTGGTAGGAAGCAACCTCTGGGGAGAAATCTCTACTAGTGCCTTGGCATACACAAGCTTATCACGAGCAACAGTGTTAGAGTCAAAACAGATCAATTTACCAACATTGCAGGCAAGCCAATTCAAACCACACAGGGGTTGAAGCGCTGAGGGGATATGGGAGAAATAAACCCAAACTGGGATAGACATAACTTGTTCTCGAGCACTAGCTACTGTCGGAGACCAGGGAGTAATTATGAAAGGCTGACCATCAAAGAAAGTGGGCTCCGACTCAAGAACACGGCATCGTTCCTCAGAGGAGGAGAACTGCAAATAGTACAAGGAATCAACTAGCTTAACTCTAAGACCACCCTGAAGTCTCCAGGCTCTACGGCAAACAGCAGCCACATCACGAAGACGATGATTAGGGTCTAAAAAAAATCCAACAACATAACCAGACCAGAAATCAATACCTGCTTGGATTACACAGGGGGGAGGTATCATAACTCCATTTTCCTCAACGATATCAAAATCAATTGGTTCATAAACACCCGCGTTACGGGGCTTGGAAGTAAAAAGGGAAGTCCAGGGTCTAGGTAGAGCAGGACATGAGGCTGCAAGACGACACACATCTACAGCAGATGAGGCTACAGGAATGGAGCAATTAGTATCTGCAATCAAGTCACCAGCAGGAAGTCTTTCATTGTTCGCAGTAACAACATTGTCATTGACAATAGGCCTCACATTGTCACAGTCAGATTCAACATATAGGCATGCAGGGGGACCAGGGGATAATTCTTGGAGCACAGTGCCAACATTGTCTTTGGCAATAGGTCGAACAGATGGTGTGCCGCTCACAGCACCAATCATGCCAGAAGCAAGCAAAGCTGCTGGTGCCACCGTACTAGCCACACAGACCGTAGCCATAGAATCCATACCAAGGAGACCCAAAACATTACAGGGATCAAAATCGTCATTCACATTGGATCTAGAAATAGGGAGTAAGTTGGAATCACCTGGCTTAGGCGATGCTGAATTCATAGCAACAGGAACGTTTGCGTCCGAGCACAGACCACTCAAACATAGGCGGGGAGAAGGAGCTAGGTTAGACCGATTGAGGGGAGGGAAATCGCTAGACGATTGGAGGTCAGGACGAGAGCAATCTTCAACTGCCATGGAGCTATAGCATCGGCCAGAGCGTGTAGATGAGGGGGATGGAAGACGCTGAGAGAGGGAAGGGGAAGAGGACATGAAGGGGACGGTAAAGGACGGGGAGACGCGATGCAGTTAATCGCCTGGAGCCATTGATGTATATAATAAATATGAGAAGTTGAAAAACTTTGGGGACAGGGAGACTATGATTAAAGTATGTTTAATCTACATTCACTTACAATAGATATTTCCTACGAAATTTAATAATTTTCTAATATTTAACTTACATCTTCTTTTTTTTAGAAGAACTCATTTTCAAAATTGTTTTAATATTTTCATAACTAGAAAACATTTCCATATACTTATTTAAATAATAAGTGTACGTGCAAACCACTTTATTTCTATACTTAGAAATTATCTTCAAAACACATTTTTATTTGGGTCAAAACAGATGTTGTGTAAAACAACGTTACACAACCCAAAAATATTAGTATATGGATTCAATTAAAATAAATATAAGTAAATCCCATGTGTTATGTAAAACATTTCCTTTAGGATTCACCTACTATAACAACAGTATTATGGTCTATGCTTCCTTTATTTTTCACAAAAACATCTATTACAACAATAAATGTTGTAACCTACGTTTTCGATACTTAACACACTCTAGGTTTTTTATATTTAAAATCTCTGTTTGCCTATAGAGAAACTAGCAAGCTATACATGCTCTATAATTCTTCAAAAAAAATTCACTTTTAACAATTAATATAAAAACCAATTTAAATTTCACACCGCTTTTTTTTCAAAAACCCAATATTTACTTTCTTAAACATATTAACAATTATATATTTTTAACTTTTCAATTTCAAAAGTTTCATTTTATTGGGCTAGACATAAAGTGGATTTTCTTCTTACTATCCTAGGAATATCCTTCATAAACCTTGGAAATCTCATTACTTTACTAAAATCTTTTATTCCTTCCAAACTAAAAATACCCTCTCTACCATCCCTAAGGAACTTTCCCACTTCCTATAGCATATGGATACCAGTCTTCTCTCAAAACCTTGCTTATTGCATATTATAAATCGGTAACAACATAGGGCTCAACATTCTTAGGTCATCCTAAACCCAACTAGCTAACTATGCACAAATATACTTCTAAAAACTTTCCATTTGTTAAAATCTATAATTGGGGACTATTTGGATTTTAGTTAATAATATATTTATATTTTATTCAAAAATACAAATATGTTCACTCATATTTTCTATTTTACTTAAGATCTACTAACGTCGCTCTGATACCAAATGTAACAACCTGAATTCCAATGGGTTTGGATTTTTCGCATAAATGCTAAAATCTGAGCCATTGAAGCTCGAGTTGGGTATCCGGTATCCTGCAAATAGGAAAAGATAAATATATCAGAGCTCAAATACATATCTCATAGAAGAACTGACTAAAATATAATTGTAAGTAAATACTCACCAAGGTAATAACACTTTCTAAGCAAGTGTCTCAAAGCTGAAAAATCTCTGCCATCTATCTAACCTATGGGATGTTATGAGGAGGGAGTCGAAACTAAAGTTATGGTGAAGGGACAAAGTATACACTTCTAAACATAATTTTGCACATATCATTCTATTTACATTTTCTGCTATATTAGGTTTATAGTGTTTATAATACTCTCTCCTATGTGCGCGAATCATACTCATCTATTCCCTGGTAGATTAAGACATAATAACCAATATATATTTATAGCTACATGCCCAAAGACCGCATTGATCCTAGGTACTACCCATAGTACCTTTCTTATCGTCCTCGAAAAGGACTCCATCGTCTTTCTATTAGAGCGTACTGTAACTACATCTATAAAAGACAACTTCATGAGGCCAACAATAAAGATGCTTCGTTATTTACTATGAAAACGTGAAACTGCATCTGCACTAGCTTATACTAGTTCTTCGACATCCACAATGTACCACCCAGTGCATACCTTGAGGACTACACATAATCGTTCTTCTACTCCCCGAATTCCGCCAATAAGGTCTACCTTGTACGGACCTCAATCGAGGATTTTCTATATCTGTAAAGGTCCGCTTCATTAGGCCTATAATACAAATATTCTACTTAGTTTGTCTCTTTTGTCATCATGGCTATGGCCTCACGTAGCCCCCATCAACTAATCGAAAGACCTCTTAAGAGATAAGTGGTTGTGCCCTACTACAATCAATCTGAACATCCAATTCGCTGCGCCCCTCATCAAATGTCTCGATAGTGAAAGAATCATCGGCCTGCTGGTTTAACTCTTGTCTTTCCTGAACTCACTATGATTGATGATGGCTTGATCTCCACATGCGACTATCCTTTTGGGTCCTGCCCACTTAAACCTACTCACAACTAGGAGTATGGTGTCATACAAATATCCTACTCCATCATCAACCTTTTGACTGCCTAAAAAGTTCTTCTTCATTAGGTCTACAATGCAAAAGCAGTCAAGGCATACTCTGTTGACGAAACGCATATAGACTTACCTCCTGGGGCGCAGTTTCTTTATGCTACCCCAAAGGGCCATCCTACAGTATCCTCACGTCCTGTTGAACTCTCATACTTCCTTTTAGCCCGAACTGACTAAGTTGGACATGCTCTTTTTGTATTAAAATCCACAATGAACTATTCGTTAGGCTCTTCATCCAGATTCTCTTTCGGGCTGCTCCAAATGCACCTTACCATCTTATTAGACCCTACATCTAATCTTTTACTATGCATTTACTTTACTTTTCTTATTCTGTTGCTACTTATTTACACTAATCAACAAGCTCAGCCCCCCTATGTGTGAGATCATCAGTCCTAGACCTAAAACGGAATGTTGACGGTATGGCCCACTTCTACTATTTTTTCGTTTTAACTTAATGCAAAATCTAAGTTCGATAAAATAAGCCTCTTCTATTTCCTTCTTTTGAATTATAACCTACTTGTTACATTTATACTTGCAATTGTCACTTTTATATTCTTTTATTTCTTTTATAACATGCATGTTATAGATGCAATTACAAGTGTCTCTTTTCTATTCTAGTCTGTCTTCTTTTATTATGGTACTAAATTCTCTTTAGTTCTCTTATATTATATGACAGTCTTAGCTTGGGACTACGTCCAAGTGCCACAAATTACTTATCATAATAACTGCTTTACTTTTTACACTATTATCTATGCAATAAATGCAGATCTAGTCACATTTTCTGCTTATTGTTTCTAGTCTTGTCAAATAATTAACTTGATTATTTCCTCTTCTTTTATTTCTTTAAAAATTCACGTTATTTTTTTTATTCTAAGAAGTAGTTCTATTCTATTTGGTTGGTTACAAAACTATGCTAAAATCCATTTCCATATTTTAATACTAAATAATGCTATAGACAATAACTCGTAACTGCAAGACATTTCTTTAATTGTTTGTTTAATTATTAGATAATGCAAAATAAAGTAATGCCGCTATTTTGCACTAATTCCACTTTTCTTGTTGTTATTCTTGTAATTACGTTTATCGTTATTCTTACAATGTTAAACTATGGTAATGTATTCCCTTTTCTAAACCAACCAAATATTCTATCACTATTTTCCAAATCAAGTCATTAGATTTTCTCCTTTTTAGTTCATTTTCCTGTTTTAGCATAATTTGCTGTAAATTTCTCACTTTTAGGCCTACGCCTTTCTCTACAACTTTTAAGCCTAATACTACTTATATTTAATTGCATTCCTTTCTTTATCCATGTAAATAATATTTAAATATAAATACATTTCACTTGTAAAATTAACAGTTTCAACATAACTAATTAGTAGAACTAATTAATGAAATTAGTCAAAATGTTGAATTAAATATTTAATGGGAATCTAACGATATTATATATCATAAACATAAAAGAGATATAATTTAAATCCACTCACCTTTCATCCTTATCTTTACTCCATGGCCTCCCTGCTAATATTTAAAAAAAAAGATATTCTCCCTTGAAATATTTTCTATTTATGGTTTAGCCTTAGGCAATGAACCCAATTGGGAGAAATCTGATTGCGAGAAAGTATCTAGGCCTAGGGTTCTATTTATAGGGGAGTTTAGGGATCTTAGACCATCAGATTTTTGGATTGAATCTAGTGCAACCATGTCACATGCTTGCTACGGAACATTGGATCCAGAAAACAATGCTTCGGATCACTCGAAAAATCAAATTATAAACTTCGGCATGTCCCTGGACAATTTTATGTCCAGGGTAAAATGCCGGTTGACCTGTGTTCTTTATGGGTCGACCTTAGGGTCGTCCTCGGTGCTTTGCGGGTCGACTTGATGGTCGACCCGTGGGGTCCTTCTATTTGTTGTTTTTTGTTTAATTAATTATATATTTATGATTTCTTGTTCTCCTCGTAAGTTCTTTATATTAACTTGGATTTCAACAAGTTATACATGGAAATTAATCAAAAAATCGCCACAAACACAATGTATAGGTTTCAAGGCCATATTATGACAATTCCAAAAATGCTTATTTTCACTATTCATCGTTATTTGATTACATAATTATCTAAAAATGCAGGGTGTTATATTGTTCAACCATATCTATATTTTTCAATCCTTGTTATTAGCTTTTGAAATTACCTAAGTGAATTCCCTACAAGGTTATGGTTAAATGTAATATTCCATTTAAATTCAACATGTGGTCTAAACATACCAATGTTAAGCTCTTTCATATCGCTGGAGGCCAAAAAATAAATCGGGGAGTTCTTGCTTCAAAAAAAGGTGGAGATCTAGGGATCATACCAAAGGAAGTTTTTGTCTCAAAAGTGAATGTTAAAATTAAGGCCCGATCTTAATATATGAAAGAGACTAGATAGGTCCTTCCAAAAGAAATAGGCATATTGGTTAGGGGTTTTATATAAGTTGTAGGTGCCATTATGATATGAATTTGTTATTATTTCTTTCTATTTGGCTTTACTACTATCAAAAAAATTCAGATCCATTTACATAGGAATGAGAGGTTCAGAATATTCAGATTGATGATTTGTAAACCACATTAGATTTCGGGCTTACAAACCTAATGCCAATTAAAAACATGGGTCGTCTTAGAGCCTTCCATGTTGCCCCTTCTAGTGTTGACTAATTTCTTAATAACCCAACTAGGAAATCTACAATATAGTAACTAACAAATTGGAACTAATTGAGGGACCATGTTTATTAATACTATTATCTACCCTTAAGAGATGGTTACATTTCCATTGCGTCAAATTTTTAGTTGCTTTTTAAATAATAATATACCATTCTTCATTTTTCAATTTGGTTTGTCCAATCGTAATACCATGGTAATTTTTGGATATTGCATGATATTATTGTTTAGGACAATGCCACTTTGTTTGTGATGTTCTAGTATCATTTACAATTAACATCAAACTTTTGTGAAAGTTAATACTAAGTCCCGATAGAAGTTCAAAGTTATATAAGATTAGTTTTAGCGAGGTGATGCGGTGTGGTAAGTGAGAATGAAATAGGTGCCTATCATAAGAATATTGAAGGGTATATACACTATCAATAGTCATAACTTCCTCTAATAAGGTAAAATATTTTTATTTAATGCAAGTTTAATGATTTTATTAAATACATCATCAGCTAAATTAAACAATAAAGAGGAAAGTGGATCACTCTATTGAAGGCCACACGTAGATTGAATTTTGTCTCCTTTAATACCATTGAATATAATGGTGATACACTTGGTTTCGGAATAAGGTTAGTCAAAGAAATCCATCTATCAATGAATCTCCTAGATCTAAAGGAGTTAAGCAGTGTGTCTCAAGAAGTCGAGTCGAAGGATTTGGAAAATCTAACTTTAAAAGGGGCACACGTGATTTTATTCTTTTGGAAATAGTTGATTGATTCATGCATGGTAACCACTTCATATATAACGTTTCTACCTTGTATAAATGTCGTTTAGGGTCAATATAAGGACTCGGAATTTTAAAAACTTCATATTGAAATTTCTAAATTATTTATATATTTTAATCTTGGATTTGATTTTATAAACATGTTAACCCCTTTTTAATTAATAACTAATGACGGCAAATTATTATTTTGAAAAGTATTGACAAAAACGAATAGTTTAAAGAAATATCGATAAAGTGATCGAAAAAACATTGTATCAATAGACGTCTTTTAACACGATAGAAGTTATTTGAACATGTTATGATTTCCTAACTAACTAGTGTTTCATCGGTTAGCAACTAAAAATAATTTGTGTATGTAACGACCGGATTTTCAACCCTCGGGATTTTCGACCCTCGAAAATCGACACTAATATGCCCACTATATTGTGTGTCGAACAATCGAATGCTGGAAAACCCGGTTGTTACATGTGGTATCAGAGCTGAAGGTTAAGGGAGGATCTTGGCTTTGGTTGAGTACTCATTATAGATAGGGTTAGTAGCACTCTAGAATTAGTTTGAGTACGCGAGCGCGCACACACGCACACACACATATATATATATATGTGTGTGTGTGTGCATATTTGTTAGTGATATAAAATTGTTTTATATTGTGTCGACTGATTTGTTGAGTGGCTTAATGATTCTAGTCAATACGAGTAATTAACGTTATTGATGAGGATCTCTAAACACTTGAATAGAGCAATCCGACACGGTATTGTTTCGAAATTGGATAAATGAAATAATTTTACCTTTATTATATTTTGTATATAAAGGAATAATTTTTTAGAAAATTACTATATTATATATGGTGTGATTAGTGATTGATGGATGATAATATTTCATTATTATCATTCATCATTTTTTGTTTGTGTTGTAATAAAAGTTGTTATTATTATGATGCAAACAAGGTAAATCGTTAAGAAATCGTTTTATATAACCGTAGTGAAATTATGTAAATATGATTTATAAAAGCAGTTTATAAATTAAAAAGGTTTAGAAGCTGGGAATTTGAGAATTTAAATTTTGTTGATTTTTGAAATTATTTTTCAAAATTTTGTTAAATTATAATAGTATTATTTGGTAAATATTTTGAATAGAAATATTTAAAAGGGATTTTAAGGAAATAGAATGCACTGAACTCACTTCAGCCGTTGGAAAATAGTTTGGATGATGATTGCAGCATCATCACTGTTCACTTTTGGGTTTCCAAAAGAGTAATCGCTACCGTTGGAGATTTGTATTGGTAAAACTAGTTTAGATTTTGAAATTCAAAAGTATGATTTGAAATATAAAGAAATTACTTATAGTATTGTTTCAAATAATTTGAATTAAGAACAAGGTGTTTAAACTCTGAATATTTCATTTACTGTTTTATGAAAATATGGGAAATAAGTTTGATAACATATAAATTTTGAGAATTTGTAAGTAAAACAAAGTTTTAAAATTGTTTCATATGGATGTTGAGGAAGCAAAATCAAAAAGAAGACTTAACTTAAGATTAAGTTAAATGAAATGATTTTTTGGAAATGGAATTGATTGTGATTTGCAATAAACTAAGGAAATGAGCTAATTAAACAAATTAATGAGTTGAATATGGTTTTAGGATGTGGTTGATTAAATTTAATATTGAAATTGGAAAATGAATTGAGTTAAATAGAACTGGATTTTATTTAAAATGGTTAGGGACTTAAGTTAGGAAGTAGGAATGAACATGAGAAGTGGTGTATAAAATGTTATATTAAACTTAAAATATTATGAAATGATTCATAAATGAAATTAGTATGGAGTGGAATGTTGTGGAACATAAAACTTGATGAAATGGTTCTTAAGTGATATTAGTATTGAAAGGAATATACTAAGTAAATAAGTGAATGTGAATAAAAAGGATTTGGTATAGCTAAGCAATCAATTGGAATAAACACGTAAATTGTATATATGTTACTTTATTTGCATAACTATTTGATCCAGATTCGAGTACATGATTTTGAGATGATTTACATCAGTCCGAGTTGGGACTTTACACTTGATTCTCGACGATGAACATTGGATATGGATTTTTTGTTGATTCTGGAATTCTCTATCATAGTATATGGTTATGCTAAGAGAATGTCAGTTTCCAATCAAGGAACCGGATCCGAGTCCGCACTAGACTGGTCTTGTGAACAATACTAGTTCGAAAATGAAACTGTATGATCGAGTAAGCAATCAGATCTGATAATGTGTATAGTTGATATATGTACTTCGTACAGGCTTAGATAAATGTTGAAAATTGTAAATACAGAAAAATAGGATTATGAATTTTGTGATTCAATATCATTGGTAAATAGGATGCAGGTATATAGAAGCAAAAGCTAGATAATGTCTTTAATTTCATAAGTAAAATTTAGTTGCCCATTTAAAAGGTATATGTTTATATTGTTGTTTGGTTTGATGGTTTTATGATTGGGCCACATGGATTTTGTTTTGTTTTATTGAATTGGGCTTGTAGAGGTAGTTTGTAGTTTTTCGATCGAGCCACGAAAAGGAGACGTTGGTAAAATTTCCCGAAAATTTAAGGAGCTAGAAATTTTTAGAAATTTTAAATAAAATTTTTAATAACTAAAATTTGAATTTTGGAGTTATAACCTGAAACGATTGAATGGAATGATATTATTTGGAATATATAAATGAATTTAATGATGTTGGAAAGGTAATGACAAGATTTCAACGAATTGATTTTTGGAAAGTTAAAGACTTAAAAGGATTTGGTAATCTATTTCAACTAATCGGTTTTAAAATGTAATAGGGTTGGCCATTTTTCTTACCTTGACAATTTTGGGTTAGGGGGAAAGAATGTAACAACCCAGAATTTTAGTAAATTGTTTTTGAAATATTTGATTGATCTTAAATATTGAAAAGTAAATTCTATAAGTTAAATAACTTGAATATCAAATATAGCGATTTATTTGATAATTAAATTGCTGAATTTAAAAATTGTAGTTGTTTAAATAATTAAATCTTGGATTTTAAGTTGGATAAAAATAATTTCAAAGCTTATTTAAATTCTATTTAATAAGAATGAAGATAATAAAACATTTAATATGGATTAAAAAGTGGTTTATTTGGTTTTTAAAATAATTCATTTCAATTAACGTATAAAAATAGCCTTCCCTGTCATTATCTCCAATTTCGGTGAAACAATTTTCATTGGATCCTTAATAGTGAATTATTGTACGGAAACAAATTTCACGGCGATTGGAGGTATCGTTTGGACGTGCAAGTTCGAAATGCATATAAATTAATTTCGAAAATTTATATAAATAATTGGGTTTGAAAAGCTATCATCCACATATAATCGAATTAGACCACGAGACTAGCTCCATTGTGTTTTGAACAGGGGTATAACATATAGAACGCCAAGCGACATGCCTCGATCGGAGTTCGAGATTTTCGGGTACATCAAGCCAGATAATTTGAATTAATATAAACACACATACATACGCACATATTTTTCCATATCCTAGCCCATGCTCTTCACTGTACATGCCATACCCCAGATGTTCTAGCCCATAATCCTCCCACATCTCTACCGTACCTCCTTTCCTTATAAACTTGCCTGTAACCATTCACAACATGTTTTTTATTTAAAAACAATCGCTATTAACAACTTCAAAAATCACTCTCTCCCAAACTATCAAGAATTGGCCAAAATAGTGTGAATGAACGTTGTTAAGGTCATTCCATAGTATTTTTTAAAATTGATGGATCGAGATTTCATTGAAAAAAGTTCAAATTATCGCAATTAAATAGTAAGATGGAAAACATGTTCATAAACTTTAAAAATTGATATCTTTCTATCCACTTCGAATTGGAAAGTGTCGTATGCACCATTAGGATCGTTAGATCGAGTAGTATTTTTTTATGAAGTCAACACAATTTGGAGTTGATGATTGACGATGGTGGCGAACTAGGGCTTGGGTATTCTCAAGATTGGCTAGGCGTTGGTCGAAACAGAGCTTGGATTTAGGTTTGTCGATGGTAGGGGGTGCTTCGGTAGTGAAATGGAAGGGTGAGGCTCACGTTTGGAGATCGTGACCATGTGCAAGTCGTGGGTTTCTGGGTTGGTCATATTTTTCTTCGGGAGGCCAAGCTTGAAGTCGTTGTGTTGAGATGGTGGAGATTTCGATAAGATGTTCATCGGCGTCGGCGGTTCCGAGTTTCATAGATCGAAGGAGACGTGCACTGCCATGCACTATGTGTATGTACGGGTGTAGCTTTATTGATTTGGGGAAGAAATGGTAAGGGAATAGTTGTATTTAATGTAATTAATTTGTTTAATTATTAATTTAAAAATATTGATAACTTAAAAAATTGATAACTTCTTCATGCGAGGTTCGATAGAATTGAAATTTTTGCACTATGCTCTTAATGATGAAAGCTTCATAATGGAGCTAGTTTGGTTGAATTTGGAGATAGTTGAAATATGGGTTAAAATTGGACGTCGTTCGGTTTTAGTTCCAAACCAGAGCGCCTCTGCGACAATAGAAATTTTAGTGATTTAAACTCACCTTTTTAGTTAACTGGTACGATACATAGTTGATAAAAATAGTTGAATAATTGTTTGGATGATTTACTATGTATTAGTTGGTTTTGATATATTCTCACCCTTGGAGCGGATGAGACCCTATTACATTCCTGTGTAAAAGCGGATGGCCTTTTGTATGTGAATCCTATCTTAGGCGGTTGATTTATATTTTATGATTATATACTGTTGTGATGTATGGGGATAGGTCTGAGGGATCCAACGGGATTCCTCGCTGTTGTTGAATTATTTCAATAATATTCCTTTTATGTGGATTATTGAATAATGAACCTGATCGTGGACACTATGGTTATAATATTGTTCTTTCTTTGAAAACAAAAACCTAGTGACTATAGATAATCAATATCAATGTTGGTTGAGCGTTTGGTAGCTATTGGCCTAAAATTAGTATTTTAAAGTACTATAAATTGCCAATTTAATTGGAATTGGGTTAAGACATGAAATGATTTTAAATCCGGGAATTGGGGTTTCGGAAATATATTGTTTTAAAGTTATTAAATTATATTAATATTGTTTTAAAGTTATTTATTTATATTAATATTGTTTTAAAGTTATTTACTTATATTAACGTTTTTTCAAAGTTATTTAATTATACTAATATTGTTTTAAAGTTATTAAATTATATTAGAGTTGTTTTAAAGTCATTTGCTTATAGTTAATATTGTGTTTAAGTATTTATCAAATTGTTAATCTTTTGAAAGGTTAATTATTTTAGAATTAATTATGTTTTGAAATTAATAATAGGCATTATTAATAAGGTTTTGAAAAACAAATTATTATTCTTATATTATTAAAGATTAATTACTTTTGTTTATTTCATAGTGATTTGGAATCATAAATAAGGTTTTTTTTTAAATGAACTATTCTCTGTTTATTTATAATATTATTGTTAATAGTTATTATTATATAATGGTGTTTTGAAGTAAATGATTTTTAATTATTTATGAATGTCTCCGAGAGGCATGAGTAGAATTTTATAAACGGACTCGGATTGTACAAAGGAAGTTTATATAGTAGCTTAAGACTTAAGGGAAGAGTATTTATAAGGTGAAAGAGTTTATAAATTGTTAGATATTTATAAACGAGTTTTGAGAAAATGGTTTGTAGATTCATAAAAGGAGCTTTATAAATGGTTTTATGGATTTATGAAGGATTTATAAATGATTTTAGAAATTTAAAGAGAATTTATAAATGATTGAAATGTATAAAGAGTTTTATAAATGGTCCTACAAGATCTATAAAATGGTTTATAAATGGTTTTAGAGAATTCCTTATATTTATAAATGATGTAAGAATTGAATAAAAAGAAAAATCTTTCTTGGTTTTATAAATATACTTATACCATTCAAATAAGTATATGAGTACGTTTTTTGAGTTGTGAGGTGTAATGTGTGTGAATATACTTATACCATTGAGATAAGCATATGGATATTTCATAATTAGTGAAAATATAGGGATTGGTGGGATACCTTTGTAAAAGTATTTTTATACAAGTAAATTACAATGTAATTTAATTAATGAAAGATTAATTAGGGAGGCTAGTGGTCGTTTACATGTTTAACCATTGTTGATTTTCCTATGGAATCAAAATCCTTGATTTGAACGTTTGTATATTTGATAGTTAAATAACCGACTATCGAAATCGGACATAAACTTAACTTTGGAAATATCTGGGAGAAACATGTGAGTTAGATGGCACAGTCATCTCCGATGATGTTATAGTATAAGTAATTATCTCATTTCATTCTCCTAGGACAATAATAAGGAAATCCATCCACTAATGGTTAGGAGGTGATCTCCGTTTTTAACTTGACTGTTTATTTCCTGGAGAACCGAGGTTAAGCCTACCGAGAATTATCGAAAAGTTTTTTTAAAGACACCGGGATCGGGTATGTTATCTGAAAACCACTTCGATCCAACAAATGCTTTTCGAAGTAAAGACATCTTGAAGATGATGGAAATTGAAGACGGAACTCTCAAATGTTTCGTTCAGTCCCGGAACGAACTTTTATGGATGAATGCTGATGTTGCATTGTTGCTTGGAGGGCAGTATGAATTTTCCAAGCAGGAAGTGGTATAAAAATGTAAAACGTAGCCTCGAACCTCATCAATCGAGAAATGACAAAAATCGAGCATGCAGCAGGGCCAAGTTGGTTGCTCCCATCAAGGTATGGTCATTTCAAATCTAGATCGGCTACTATCAATTCATGTATGCTTCGGGGCCCAAGCTGGGTGATCATATTCGATACTACTAGTCAAGTGGTAGGCCAGTCCTGTGTCGTAGGGGTACAATATGTTCTTATCAGATCTTGGTGCATTTATCTAGAGATATACCTTCGAAAGGCAGTTCCTTACCTTGTCATAGCATGGAATCCAATCTCCAATACATGCCTTTACGATTTTGATTGTAGAACCTATTATGCTAGAATTTAATTAATGTAAAAATTTCGGCTATGATTAATAAATATTTGTATCTTAGACATTATTATAATAGCAGAAAATTTCTATGAAATGTTTTGGTTATTGTAAGGTAAAATCCCTATTCATGTTTATGTGCGGCGTGGCCTTACGGGGTACTTTTGATTTCAAAGGTTTTGATAACTTTAAAAATCCAGTTGGGTGTGTTTTCTCACGTTGGTTTTCTAGACTGACTGGGGTGTTATTTTATTATAATGCTTGGGTCAAACCATGCATATCACAGATTTGTTTGGATGCTTTGGTGCTTCAGGAGAAGAGCTAGAGGCCTAGAAACATATTCACGTAGATGGTTATTTTTCCGCTGTATTGGTTGTTGTATTTATCAGCAATTATAAGGACATGTTGTTATAACTGTCCAGAATGAAATAGGTTAGTATACTTTGATTGATGATTGCATATATATTGCAGTTGTTTTGTGCAATGATTTGATGTATATTATAGATTATTCGGTCCCTGTGATATTCTATGTTGTATAGTTTTCTTCTTGTCTTCATCTTCTTTCTTTTTCCTATAACAATCGGGTTTTCTGGCATTCAATTGCTCAGCACATAATACAATGGACATATCAATGTCGATTTTTGAGAGTTGAAAATCCCAGTTGTTACAGTGTATTAGGTCTAATTAAAAGCATCTAGAAGGAATTTGATGATATTTTAGGAGAAGGGTAGTTTGGAAAAGTTTAACTCTAAAGTAATGATATGTAAAGTTCCACATAGGATAAGCATCGGGGGATGCTTCTTTTTGACCAGAAACGAGGAGGTAGGAGTGATAAATGATCTCATGTGAAGTCTTTAAACATACACTTAAGGCCAAAAATCAATCGTTAAAGTTATGAGCCAAAATAATGAAACATGTCTTCATCCTCTCTTATCTTCTCTTTAACATTTTCAAATCTAAACAAATGAATACCAAACTCTATTAAAATTTGGCTAAAGTTCTAACACAACATAGAATGTAAGAATATCAAGTCAAAAGTGGAAGAAAGAAGGCACAACGGGTGCACCAAGTCATGGTCGTGAGCAATAATATAGGCAAGGAGGTTGCCAGGAGCAAAAGTGACGCAAAGGTGGATGCTTTGGATGCTTGATGATGGTAGGAATTGTTCTTGTGTTTGTGGTGGCTTGTGCTTGTGTTGGCTTGGTTGTGGGGTAAATTATCTCACCATTGTATATGTATATATTGTATGAACATTTGTTGTGTATAAACATAAAGTTAATAACTATGCAAGTCGTAACTTGTGAACCCTTCTAGCTTTGGAAAGAAAATGACAACTTTATATGTTATATATTCACTTCTATTACACTCTAAAACATATATCATGGCCAAGACATTATGTTTACATGATTTAATGGGTTGTATGTGAAGTTGAAGTTTGTTTGAAGCGAGAATAGTCGCTATAAGACTACTTCAAAAATCCCTTGTGATTAACTTGTTCAAAATTGCCATATGTGAATATATTGTAAAGGTATATGTTTTGGTAGTTCTATACAATTATAATAGAGTATTGGATGGCAAGGAAGTGACTTGGAAATGCAATTGTCTGGAATTTTAAATATTTCGAATGAGAATATTTAATATATTTAAATATTCAAATTCGATTCGAATATAATCAATAATAAGAAAATCAATTTAAGGATAAAATGTCTTGATTTTTAAAGACATATTTTTAAAGGATTTTATTTCCCCATAATTTGTAATGAGAAAAATATTTAAATTATCGTTTTACATATTTTGAGGCACACGTTGATATTTTTGAAACTTCATAGAATAAGGTAAGCAGTGTATTTTATTGTTATTCTAGGATCGTGTCGCATTGTTGTGTGCGATTGTATTTTTATTTATATCATTCGCGGTCTATATGAGAATAGGATATTCTATAGCAGAGTACCGCAAAACTTATTTCCAGACTTTTACCAATCAAATCAAAACCCACTTTTTCAATAAGGTATTAATTGTTATTAGCTATGGTGAGATGGGATTATTAATTTTTGTGTTTCTTAGTATTGATGTAATTTGATTTTGATTTGCCTTCTGATTTGATGGAAGTTTTGACTTTGGTTAAATATTTTGGTTTTGGTTGTAAGTGTTCATACAAACTCATACCATTGTCACTTCATTCCATTTCATACTTCGATTCTCCTTTCTTATTTTTCTTTATTCTTCTTCCGGTAAAAGAAAACAATAACATCCTCCTCCTTTAAAAAATCAATATCTCTCAATCCGATCGGAATTATCCAAAATGACCTATTCATTATCCTCTTTACTATTCCCTAAAATAGTTTGCTTGACGTTTTATAACATCCCGCCTTTTCGCACGATTTAAATCGACACACGTACCAATTCAAACCATACGAAAGGGCGGATTGTTATGGGGTAAATAAGAAAAACAAGAAAGAAATAAAAAGAAAACAGAATCTCACAGCGGAAGGATAAAATATAATAATAAAATATACAGTTCATAAAACTGTTTACATAACATTTGATTCTACTTTATACAATTAAATATCAGATTTCACATACCAATAAAATCAATGCAGCGGAATACAGTGTAGTGGAACCATATAATATATAATAATAATAGTAATGAAATCTTCGTCTTCTTCCTTCAGAAATAAAGTCTTCAAATCCTGATACACTCGGACTGACCTGAGCGAATTGAAAAGACAAAACACTCGAGTCAGAACTAAAAGATCTTATGTGAGTTGAATTAACAGAAATAAATATGATTGCAGTAACTCAAGAGATGCTCGGGATTTACATCTCCTACGGACCCGTTAAACTATTTACTATGTAGTATATTTCGCTATTATAATAGTGTCTATTTATAAAATAAACTTACTTTTTTCTTAGCATTAAGGGGTTACCATATAGCCTTTAACACGTAATAGTCCCAGTAGTCCATCCAATATCATAGTCCCTCCTGATCGGGAAGCCGCCAGAGGATACCACACGGGCTACAGGAGAAAACCAAACTCGTACAAGGCGCGATAGGGTAGGTGACACGACACAACTAGGCAATGCTAGGGTAGATACACCAATTACGCTTCCGGGTCGGTGGTAACGCGTAGCGCGCAGCTACCGCCCACCTTGAGCCACACCCCCAAATAAAATCAAAAGTGGCCACCGAATCAATCCAAAGTCAAAGTATAATATCGAAGGGATGTGTCCGATCAAAGGTGCTACCTTATTAACCCGTCGATCGCTCCTGTTTTAGCCACCTTATGCCAACTCACGGGAGTCGGGTCCACGTATTTACCTTAAACGAAACGCCGCCGCCATCCTACTTCATTCTGGAATCTCCACCGCGTACACGGTTGTTAAAGTGGTTTTCGGGGTTGGCAGAGAGTATGACAACTTCCGATCCCGGTCTCTTCAACAACCAAACGTTATTATAACACCGCGGTCATTTAAAAAGTTTATACTTTGAAACCAGAAAATAATTATCCATTTCAAAACCTTAAATACTATATCATTTCCATTTCCAAAACAACTCATTTTGATATTATTTTAAAAACCCAAATCAATAATATCATTTTTATTTCAAATATATTTCTTTTCCAAAATCATACTGCTTAAAATTTATAATATCTGGAAACCAAACATTTGGATTATAACTTTCAAAACATAATACTTCGAAATTCATAGCTTTAACACCGTAACTTCTAAAACTTGAATGGTTTTGGATATTCAACAGTATATAGAATAAAATAGTTGATTTCAAGTTACTTTATAAAGTAAAAATCTTCACGGCTGTACAAATTTATTCATTTAAAATTTAGTCTAAATCCATAAAATTTAAATTCACTTTCAGTTAAATAAACCACTTCAATTTCAATATATTCCTAACTTTGAGTATTTAACAATTTCAAAACTTAAGGTTGGAAATTCTATTCAACAATTCATTATCCTGTTATTTAGTTGAAATATTCATAAAAATAAATCCATAAAGTAAAACTCAAAATTTCTAACAATTAAATATTTCCTTCAAATTATTTATACTAGAAATATTCATTTAATTTATCTTGAATAAAAATCCAGTTATAAATATCATACCCTTAAAATTTCCAAGTTTAAATAAGTTACATCACTTATAGAGTTTAATTCTTGAATACGCTCAATTCCAATTTAATTTTTAATTTACCTTCCAATCTAGATTGATTTAAATCGTTAGAACTCCATTATTCAACTTATTTAGTTTATTTAACAAATTTATACATAGCTTAAATTCCATAATTTAACCATATATGTACATAAAATAAGATTTTATATAAGGTCAAAATTTAATATTTATTAAACCGTATCCTATCCAAAACCATAAAATCCTTCAAAAAACTAATTTTATATATATACCGCGGTGCCTGTATATAATTTTCTACCATATGGTCAAGTGATACGGATATTTATCATTTCAATCTGCAATTTAATAATAAAAATGCGGTTGTATATCATTTCAAACCGCAATCCCGAATGAAATGAAATGCATAACAACTTGCAGTTAATATAAATAAACATTCATTCATCCAAATATCAATCGTCAACCATTTATTACAAATCATCATCCAATTTAAACAAACATCAATATAGAGCATAAAAAATATAACAGGTAATAAATACACCTATTAATTAACAGTTTATATTCAATAATAAATTTAATAACTGTTTAACTAGCAGTTTATATGAAAATAAATAAATTATAACTGTCAATTTATATGCAAAAAAAAATTAATTAACAGTTAAACTAAATAAGTGCGATTTAACTGAGATGATGAATAAAACATGCCAAACAGTCATAAATAAATTTCTACTCATATCCTAAATCAATTTAACGAACATAAGAAATTTTAGAAATTGTGAGTGGGTTAAAACACTCACCTTTGGGATTTAAATTGAATTTAAATCCAATTTAAACCCAAAAATTTGACGGTCTCCAAATTCGTTCAAACCAACGCCATTGAGTCCGGAATTTCAAAACGATCCTAACAAAAAAAATCGCGTGTGAAACGGAGTTCGTACTTAAAAGTTATTCCTGTTAAAAGATTTCAATTTTAATACATCATAATTAATTAATACATAAAAATATAACGTACCATCCTCTTCTTCCTTATCCACGAACCTACTAAGCCATCACGCACGCGGCACTTTCTTCCGTGTGCACGCAACTCGAGACATATAGAGTTCGATCAGCGACTACCAGTGTGTGCGCCACCTTGAGAGCCACCTACGGACCAAGTTTCACATCACCGCTCGCTACCATGTGCACGCAATCTAAGAAAATACGTCCATGCTTCCAAGCCAGATTCTAGCGAATCCGTGTTCCAATAACATAGATCAACCGTATGGATTTGAAGAGCTCGTCGAGATCTACAACTTTGCTTTTGGAATTTTTCGATTTCGTTGAACGGATTGAAAGATATTGAGAAAAGAAGATAAGCAATTTCTGGCAATTGAATAAGTGGTGGCCATGGTATAGAATTAGGGTTTCTGAAATAAAATAATAATAAAACTGTCTCGGTTTGCGTGCATATTTATAGAGTTTAACGTCAAAAACGGGCCAGAGTCCAATTTAAGCGTGCTGACAGGCAATCCTAACATAAAAAGGCCTTCTGAATGCAATGGTACTAGTTTCGAAGGCCAGTTCCATCATTTTCGTAGGTTACTGTTCAAGTCAATTTGTTTGAATGACAAAAATGCCCCTGAAAAATCCGTTTCAGCTCCGGAACGAAAATGAATCATCCCATATATCAAAATAGATGTTTTTTAATATTTTAAACGCAATAGAACAGGTTTCACGTCCAAATTCCATCGTATGCAGAAGTCATGCTGAAAACAATATTTTACAAATTGGTTTCAATTGCATAAATTTTAACGCGTTTCGAGTCCGTACGATCAAACGACAAGTCCGATCGCTACGAAACTTGAAACACTATTATAATTCACCGTTACGAATCCGATGAAACTTGTTTCGTCGAAATCCGAGTCAGTGGCCAAAATGGCTATTTTCCATTAATTAAATAAATTTAAAATAAATTAATTAAATCAAATTTCGCGTTAAAATTCTGAAATTTGAAATCTTTATCACTTTATAATTCTCAAAAATTTACAATGATTTAACAATTTTTAAATGTAAATTTACCAAATATTAACCAATAGAAATCTTCAATTTCATAAAATTCACAATTATAGATAAATTTCCGAAATTTCCATTAAATTGAATTTACCCATAATTATTCCATTCATAATTCAAGTAGAAGGGTTTACCATTGGATTTAAAATTATTACATAAATATTTCCCAATTTTCAACTTAATTTTTAAATTAATGTAACAATTATATATTTGATTTTATTCATTTGCAATAAATCCAACTGTTATAAATTAATAAATTAACTCACGGTAAAAATCCAAATTCTATAATTCATAAATTTTATCATCTTGATTTACTTATAAATTTATAATTCTTTAATCAAATTCCCATCTCAAATTTTTAAGTGTAAATTATTTCACCAATTATAGTATTTATTTCAATTTCTTAAAATAATCCTTTTATTACACTTTGAATCCAATTTAATTTAATAAGTTTCCAATTAAACGGATTAGATTCAATTTCAACCTTTTACTTACACTTGAGTTCAGGTTATATTTAATTTATAACGTATTACTTCGCTAGTTATTACTTTACATCTTCCCGTATTAATTTCACAATAAATCATAATTATTAAAGTAACGCTTAAAATAATTACGATCCTATAATTACTCAACATTTAAACGAACGTTATTTCATTTTCCATTAGTGTAACATTCATTTATTTTATTATCACTTATTACAATTTCTAATTCCATTAACAAATAAGCAGGTAATTTATAATATATGTTACAAGAATTGAATTAATCACTATTCATTATTATTGATTTTAATTTAGCACTAATTACCTTGCATTAACATTGTTACTAAAAATCCCTATCCAATTTCAATTAATATTCTAATGAGTACACTTACTCTTTCCGTTATGTTATAAATTATCAACAAAGAAACGTTTATTACTTTCAATAACATTGTAATTACTAATTACCTACATTGATTGTATATGTTTTCCATTATTATCATTTATTAGAATTCTATTCAACTTTCCATCTTATGCATATAGTTAACCTTTCTATTGATTTTGCCTTCAAAATTTTCAGTTGTTTTCTTAACTTACAAAAGGCAATGATTAATTAAATTTAATCGCTATTAATTAAATGCATTGGTAGCGAACAATAGTTGTCACCATTATACAATTTATAACATTTGTAATTTATTCTCTACAACAATTATTTCAACAACTCTCATTAAATACATTTATTCCAATTTTCGTTTCAACGTTTTTATTACAAAATCAATTAAATACTTTCCTTTCTCGCATTAAATTATACACCTGTATAATCCTTTCCACTATTCATTATTTAGAATTCTATTTAAGTTTCAATCTCTTGTAATAATTCATTTATTATACATTCGCATATCAATAAACAAGGTTCCAATAAATAGGATTTATTCAATTCACCTTATATACAGGTACAATACTTACCATTTTATTTATTGAAATTTTATTCATATTATAAATAAAGGCTTTAATTACCATTCATATATTTTATTTAGCCTTCATTTCAATATAAATTTAACCCGTTATTATTTCTATTAAAAATTAACTACAAGATCCTATTAAATTAACAAATTAAATTGTCGAAATTTACGGGTCGTTACACTCTCCCCCACTCAAAACTTTTCGTCCCCGAAAAGGAGGAGAAGGGAAACGAAGAACTAAGAAATCAATATACTTTATTCACATATTAACTTTATAAGCAGTTAAATTTATAAAATTAACTAATTTAGATAAAATATCTCAATTTATAACCATTAAATCCCTTTTTTTACTAAGGTTTGGAAAACATTTTAAAAATATTTCTAAGTTCACAATTTACGGAAAATTTTGGCAGAGTCTCCTTTGTACGGAGAGGCTCGGGAGAAAACAAAATATTAAATATAACAAAATATCACATATAATACCCAAAATATTATATCCTAACACGGGAAAATGTATAAAATATCGCTATAAACCGTAATCCGAAAACGTTAGTATGACAACTTCCGATCCCGGTCTCTTCATCAACCAAACGTTATTATAACACCGCGGTCATTTAAAAAGTTTATACTTTGAAACCGAAAAATAATTATCCATTTAAAAACCATAAATACTATATCATTTCCATTTCCAAAACAACTCATTTTGATATTACTTTTAAAAACCCAAATCAATAATATCATTTTTATTTCAAATATATTTCTTTTCCAAAATCATACTGCTTAAAATTTATAATATCTGGAAACCAAACATTTGGATTATAACTTTCAAAACATAATACTTCGAAATTCATAGCTTTAAAATCATAACTTCTAAAACTTGAATGGTTTGGATATTCAACAGTATATAGAATAAAATAGTTGATTTCATGTTACTTTATAAAGTAAAAATCTTCACGGCTGTACAAATTTATTCATTTAAAATTTAGTCTAAATCCATAAAATTTAAATTCACTTTCAGTTAAATAAACCACTTCAATTTCAATATATTCCTAACTTTGAGTATTTAACAATTTCAAAACTTAAGGTTGAAAATTCTATTCAACAATTTATTGTCCTGTTATTTAGTTTTGAAATATTCATAAAAATAAATCCATAAAATAAAACTCAAAATTTCTAACAATTAAATATTTCCTTCAATTATTTATACTAGAAATATCCATTTAATTTATCTTGAATAAAAATCCAGTTATAAATATCATACCCTTAAAATTTCCAAGTCTAAATAAGTTACATCACTTATAGAGTTTAATTCTTGAATACGCTCAATTCCAATTTAATTTTTAATTTACCTTCCAATCTAGATTGATTTAAATCGTTAGAACTCCATTATTTAACTTATTTAGTTTATTTAACAAATTTATACATAGCTTAAATTCAATAATTTAACCATATATGTACATAAAATAAGATTTTATATAAGGTCAAAAATTAATATTTATTAAACCGTATCCTATCCAAAACCATAAAATCCTTCAAAAAAATAATTTTATATATACATATACCGCGGTGCCTGTATATAATTTTCTACCCTATGGTCAAGTGATACGGATATTTATCATTTCAATCCGCAATTTAATAATAAAAATGCGGTTGTATATCATTTCAAACCGCAATCCCGAATGTAATGAAATGCATAACAACTTGCAGTTAATATAAATAAACATTCATTCATTCAAATATCAATCGTCAACCATTTATTACAAATCATCATCCAATTTAAACAAACATCAATATAGAGCATAAAAAATATAATAGGTAATAAATACAGCTATTAACTAACAGTTTATATTCAATAATAAATTTAATAACTGTTTAACTAGCAGTTTATATGCAAATAAATAAATTATAACTGTCAATTTATATGCAAAAATAAAATTAATTAACAGTTAAACTAAATAAATGCGATTTAACCGAGATGATGAATAAAACATGCCAAACAGTCATAAATAAATTTCTACTCATATCCTAAATCAATTTAATGAACATAAGAAATTTTAGAAATTGTAAGTGGGGTAAAACACTCACCTTTGGAATTTAAATTGAATTTAAATCCAATTTAAACCCAAAAATTTGACGGTCTCCAAATTCGTTTAAATCAGCATCATTGAGTCCGGAATTTCAAAACGATCCTAACAAAAAAAGTCGCGTGTGAAACGGAGTTCGTACGTAAAAGTTATTCGTGTTAAAAGATTTCAATTTTAATACATCATAATTAATTAATACATAAAAATACAACGTACCATCCTCTTCTTCCTTATCCACGAACCTACTAACCCATCACGCACGCGCCACTTTCTTCCGTGTGCACGCAACTCGAGACATATAGAGTTCGATCAGCGGCTACCATTGTGTGCGCCACCTTGAGAGCCACCTACGGACCAAGTTTCACATCACCGCTCGCTACCGTTTGCACGCAATCCAAGAAAATACGTTCATACTCCCAAGCCAGATTCTGGCGAATCCGTGGTCCAATAGCATAGATCAACCGTATGGATTTGAAGAGCTCGTCGAGATCTACAACTTTGCTTTTGGAATTTTTCAATTTCATTGAACGGATTGAAAGATATTAAGGAAAGAAGATAAACAATTTCTGGCCATTGAATAAGTAGCGGCCATGATATAGAATTAGGGTTTCTGAAATAAAATAATAATAAAATTGTCTCGGTTTGCATGCGTATTTATAGAGTTTAACATCAAAAACGGGTCAAAGTCCAATTTAAGCGTGCTGACAGGTGATCCTAACATAAGAAGGCCTTTTGAACGCAATGGTACTGGTTTCGAAGCCCAGTTCCATCATTTTCGTAGGTTACTGTTCAAGTCAATTTGTTTGAATGACAAAAATGCACCTGAAAAGTCCGTTTCGGCTCCGGAACGAAAATGAATCATCCCATATATCAAATTAGATGTTTTTAAATATTTTAAACGCAATGGAACAGGTTTCACGTCCAAATTCCATCGTATGCAGAAGTTATGCTGAAAACAATATTTTACAAATTGATTTCAACTGCATAAATTTCAAGGCGTTTCAACTCCGTACGATCAAACGACAAGTCTGATCGCTACGAAACTTGAAACACTATTATAATTCACCATTACGGATCCGATGAAACTTGTTTCGTCGAAATCCGAGTCAGTGGCCAAAATGGCTATTTTCCATTAATTAAATAAATTTTAAAAAATTTAATTAAATCAAATTTCGCGTTAAAATTCTGAAATTTGAAATCTTTATCACTTTATAATTCTCAAACATTTACAATGATTTAACAATTTTTAAATGTAAATTTACTAAAGATTAACCAATAGAAATCTTCAATTTCATAAAATTCACAATTATAGATAAATTTCTGAAATTTCCATTAAATTGAATTTACCCATAATTATTCCATTCATAATTCAAATAGAAGGGTTTACCATTGGATTTAAAATTATTACATTAATATTTCCCAATTTTCAACTTAATTTTTAAATTAACGCAATAATTATATATTTGATTTTATTCATTTGCAATAAATCCAACTGTTATAAATTAATAAATTAACTCACGATAAAAATCCAAATTCTATAATTCATCAATTTTATCATCTTGATTTACTTATAAATTTATAATTCTTTAACCAAATTCCCATCTCAAATTTTTAAGTGTAATTATTTCACCAATTATAGTATTTATTTCAATTTCTTAAAATAATCCTTTTATTGCACTTTGAATCCAATTTAATTTAATAAGTTTTCAATTAAACGGATTAGATTCAATTTCAACCTTTTACTTACACTTAAGTTCAGGTTATATTTAATTTATAACGTATTACTTCCCTAGTTATTACTTTACATCTTCCCGTATTAATTTCACAATAAATCATAATTATTAAAGTAACGCTTAAAATAAATACGATCCTATAATTACTCATCATTTAAACGAACGTTATTTTATTTTCCATTAGTGTAACATTCATTTATTTTATTATCACTTATTACAATTTCTAATTCCATTAACAAATAAGTAGGTAATTTATAATATATGTTACAAGAATTGAATTAATCACTATTCATTATTATTGACTTTAATTTAGCATTAATTACTTTGCATTAACATTGTTACTAAAAATCCCTATCCAAATGCAATTAATATTCTAATGAGTACACTTACTCCTTCCGTTATGTTATAAATTATCAACAAAGAAACGTTTATTACTTTCAACAACATTGTAATTACTAATTACCTACATTGATTGTATACGTTTTCCATTATTATCATTTACTAGAATTCTATTCAACTTTCCATCTTATGCATATAGTTAACCTTTTTATTGATTTACCTTCAAAATTTTCAGTTATTTTCTTAACTTACAAAAGGCAATGATTAATTACATTTAATCGCTATTAATTAAATGCATTAGTAACGAACAATAGTTGTCACCATTATACAATTTATAACATTTGTAATTTATTCTCTACAACAATTATTTCAACAACTCTCATTAAATACATTTATTCCAATTTTGCGTTTCAACGTTTTTATTACAAAATCAATTAAATACTTTCCTTTCTCGCATTAAATTATACACATGTATAATCCTTTCCACTATTCATTATTTAGAATTCTATTTAAGTTTCAATCTCTTGTAATAACTCATTTATTATACATTCGCATATCAATAAAAAAGGTTCCAATAAATAGGATTTATTCAATTCACTTTATATACAGGTACAATATTTACCATTTTATTTATTGAAATTTTATTCATATTACAAATAAAGGCTTTAATTACCATTCATATATTTTATTTAGCCTTCATTTCAATGTAAATTTACCCCCTTTATTATTTCTATTAAAAATTAACTACAAAATCATATTAAATTAACAAATTAAATTGTAAAAATTTACGGGTCGTTACGCGTTTCATTGAGTGTAGCGGTGGAAATTGTTAGTCCTTAAAATGATGGTTTTGATGACAACAACCTTAGGACTTGTTATAGAATATATATACTAACGCTATGGTTTAGATATATATGTATATGCAGGATATAAACATCCAGGTACCAAGAATGAGGACTATACAGTATATGTAACAACCTAAAATTTTTATTATATATTTTAATTCATTTTATTTAAAACTTTGGTGTTTAATTATCCAAAATTTGAATTTTGAAATTTTTCCAATAAAGTTTGGATTTTTGTTTGTGATTTCCTTTCCAAATATAATAAAATAAATAATATATATATATATATTTATATTTTTCGTACATATTCATCTTTATTTTACCTTTCTATATTTTCCTTTTTTGACATTCACTTTATTATTTGAATTGTTATGTGTTTATATCTCTTATTTATTGCTTGGAAAAATTTCAATAGATATACTTTATATTGTCTTAAAGGCATATCTTTTTAAAATTTTATTTATTTTGTTTATTGAATGTTTCTTTTTATATACCTTTTAATCAAAGGCAAGGAAACAAATCAAATTGATGTACGTTACTTTGCTTTAATTTGGCATACGTTACATTTAATTTATTTCCTACCATAGTTATTCATAACTTATGTTATTTTCTATTTGTGTGTACACACTTTAATTTATTTATTTGGATGTTCATTTGTTTATTTTGTATGTAATAGTTGGGAAATGAATCAATTAGTTGTACGTTACGTTGTTTTATTTTGGCATAAGTTTCTTTGGCTTTATTTCCTGCCTTTTTATGTGCCTATCTATTTAATTTCCTACCATAGCCATTCACTATTTTAGCCGTTCCTTATATGCTATAGCCATATATTACTTCTCCTAATCACGCATAAAAATCTTCTCAATATATCTCTTCCTCTGATTGAAAGATCTTTGCATACATTTCTTTTATTAAATAGGAATTAAATCCCCTATATTATTTTCTTACCATTTACTCTTTTGGCCATTCATACCTCAAACCTTAGCCGCCTCCTCTATTACTAATTCATGTACAAAAACATTTTTCCGACATCTCATTTTATTTCCTAAGAGAAAAAATATAGATCTAAATATCCATGGCTTCTTCTTCCTCTTCTTTTTCTTTTTCTTTTTTTTCTTTTTCTTTCTTTGTTTCCCTCATGAATAGGCTTGGCCTCTACCTCCTTGCCAACCGCATCACCACTTGCATAGGGTAGAGCAAGGTTATGTAATCTTATCTCAATTATTTTCATTGTTTAATTCATCTAATCTTTTGTATTAAATATACTTATGTATGTTGTATTTGTTTGTGTACATAATTTGAAATCTTGGCTCTCCTATCACTCAAGTTGAATCGTGCTTTGTGGTGCCTTTTGTGCTTTTCGAAGTTTGATCTTTGTGTTTGAATTGTTGCCTTCAGCTTTAAAAAGGCGAGTATTCACTCTAGACATTACATGCTTATATTATTGTGAAATGTTGACAGGTGAATCTGTATAAATTGATATGTTATTCATACATGCCTGTGATATGTTATATGATGTTAAATGCTGTTTATATATTTGTTACATCATCTAATATGTTAGTATATGATATACTGTTCATTTTATTTACGTATCATTACTGCAAGTTCCCTATCACTATGAGTTGAAATGATACATACCCGAATGGACTTTAGAATAAGAAAAAATCATTATGAGCTAAAATGATTGGCTCAAGTGATTTTTATTGTGATTTCTATTGCATTTATTTTACTTGGGATTACGGGTTTGAAATGATAGAACTCAGATTTTTCTTTTAAATTACGGATTGAAATGATACACATCCGTATCACTTGACCTAGGTTAGAAAATATTATATAGGCCCATAGTTATATTTTTAAATAATATTTTCCTAAAGATTCATTAAGTGTTTTGAATATTTTCTGAAATTTTTAAGTATTTTCAAATTATGAATATATGAAATTTTAACTTAATTTAATTTAATGCTTTAAACGGTAAAGGTGCATTTGGTTTTCCTATAAGTTAAAATTTTATAAGTCTATTATTGATTTAAGAAATTTAAAGATTTTTTTTTATGATAAATATCTTAATAATTAAATTTGATTTAATATGGAATCTTAAATTTAATCTAGTAACTTTAATAAAGGTTATTTCATGAAATGGATTTGGTTTGCTAATAAACGATATATTTTGGATACAATGAAATACAGTTTAATTGGACTTTTGTAATAAATATTTAACTTGGAATCATAGTTATTTGAAGTATAAATGAATATATTTGTAAAGAAAATTGATTATTATATTAACTATGATAAAATATTTTATTTGTGAAATGGATATGTTTTGAAAAATGAATACTTATGATTTATATGGTAAACTTGTAAATTTAATTAATTTGAAATTGATTAAGACAATAAATGCTCTTTATTGTGAAAATAAAACGTAAGTTAAAAATGTACATTTGACATGTAAGTTTAATTAATGTGATATTGATTAAGACAATAAATGCTCTTTATTGTGATAATAAAATGTAAGTTAAAAATGTACATTTGACATGTAATTCTAGTTAATGTGATATTGATTAGGACAATTATGATGCCCCACCTCTATGCTCACAATGACAAAGGTTATTATAAGGAATAACATCTGCTATTGTGAAGAATAAGGCTTGTTAGAAGCGACCATCCGTAAGTTATGCCTTAGACGAGTATTGATTACATCGATAGGAGTTATGTAAATTACTCCCAAAAATATAGATTAAATCCAAATCTAAAACGAAACTACGGTGGCTAAATCATTTAAATCTCTTCATTGTTTCCTTGAAACTGCAAAATTGTGTATTTTATATAAATAACATTTTACGTTCTCAAACGGACAAGTCCGAAATTAAGCGAATCAGTAAAAATGACGGTTCATAGTCCTCAATTTTGCTGAAGCGTTTAAATCGCTTCCTCATTCTTTTGAAAGTGCAAACTCTAAAAATTTTGGAAACAATTTTTATTTTAAAAACGATTTTTAAAACACGTGATTAAAACAGCAACAACTACAGCAATTTCGACGAGGAAATTGCGCTTCACAAAACACCGTAAAAACGGATATCAAATCATTATTGCGGGATAACCGTTTGAAAATTCACTTTAAAATTGACGGTTACTGAAGTCAAAACAACAGTAATTTTTCTTCATCAAAATATCACCAAAACAACACGTTTCAAAAATATAATACCGGCGTAAAAATTCTGTTATAAAATAACGGCAACAAAATTCATTTTAAAACTAAACACCGGTTCAATGTAAATTAGTCAGTAGGTTGTACTACTACATATACATCAAAATATATGAAGTTTCGCAATATACTTATAGCGTACAAAACAGAAATGGTCTGGAGTTTGGCACATATGTGTAAGCACAAAAATGTAAAATGGAACTAGCCTAACCTTCCCTGTACGTGAAATATAATATACGTCAATTGATGCTTGACATGTTTTGTGCAATATATTTACGTGCTTGTTGAGATGGTAAAACACTTGAAACTTGGGTACACATTCTCCACTCTCGTACATATACAAAAGATAGTGATAGTCAACTCATTTACAAGCTTATCATGAAAAAATATTTTACTACCTCAAACTACACGTACGCATCACCAATTTTTTATAAAAGTAGCATGTGCTAAATTTCCTTTTTTTTCATGCACAACGAAAAGTAGCAAAGTGATATTTTTAACCAAAAACAGAATAGGGCCTGTAAACCAAACAATTATGACCTGGCAGTGGATTTAGTGAAATGCAAATTATACTACACATGCATGCAAAAGCAATAACTAAATTGCAACCAGGTTTTACTACATGCACAAACACAAAATACGCATACATGAATTTAAATAAAGGTAAACACGCCCTCTATGGTACATGCATGCACGTTTTAGGTGAATTTCAAGATGCCTGAATACATGATGGCTGTGCAACTTCACACACTTACACACGTGAAAATGCAAGGCCTGGAACTAAATATATTTACAAAGTTACAACTTTGCTCTGCCAGGACTCATTACCCCTCTCTGGCATGTAATTTAATGATCAAGATATATGAAACTATTGTAATAATAGTAAATTTCCTAGTCACCTGTAGTAATTTCTCAAAAATCATTTTTCACGTTAAAATTTAGAAACTTTGTGAAGCAATCCTTCCAACTGGGCAATCTATAAATATGTGCAAGCAAATATATTCACGCATGCAGGTTTAGTTTTAATGTCACTAACAATTTTAGGCACAACGTGTGAACCCAATTTTTTTTGTAAATGCCCTTGTAAATATACTCATGTTTAGTGTATGCATTTGTAAGTGCTTTTAAAGCTTGCAAAAATACCTAGCCTACAACACGCACAGTATAAAATGTTTGCACAAAACACTTGCATCAGAGCACGAAGGGATGTCGCATGGGGTTTTACACTGGACTGGGAACAGAAGATTAAAGAAAACAATTTTTAGACAGGGCTTGACACAAATACATGCACACTTTGATTTTTGGCATGCACGTGTATAAAGTTTTCATATACACAAAATATGAAGTAAAATGAAATTGTCAGCTAAATGCATGCACAAAACAAAGTAGTGATTAAATTAACATTTGTGAGTTTAACACTCACCGATAGCTTGCTTCCAAAAATCAGTTAGCATCAAGATCCAACAGAGGAGAAAATGTGAGCTGTCATTAATGCATTTTAAAAAGAGGATGCAGGCTACTGGAATTTGAGTAAAAAAATTGTTGCAGCATACTCTTCTTTTCAATTTGTGTATAAGTCAAATAAAAGTAATTTTGGCAGAGGTTTGGACAAATTCATTTAAGGCTAGACGTGCTCAAAAGAAGAAAAGGACTTCACTGTTTTATTGCGATGATGGCTGCAAGTTTATATTTTGCTTTATAGATTTTTTTTTTTTTTAGTGTACGACAGCTCGTGTAAAGAGGATATTCCACTTGCTTTAGAATTTAGTGAGAACAAACTCTTGCTTTGCAAAACTTTTAGTGCTAGCTAAGGAAAAGAAAATTATTCCAACTTGCTATAATTTGACCTATTCACATACATACGTGAAGCTACTTGTAAATCATTTCAACGTGCATCACTTTGAAGCATCTACTGACCTTGCAGCATTTTTTTTCCAAATTTTAATTTTAAAAAAAATTCTAATTAAAATATTTACTCCGATAGTAATTCAAAAATCACGGTCGTTACAGACTCCCCTTCATAAAAATTGCGTCCCTGTAATTTTCATACTAGAAGCAGTCGTTAACACAAATACTCCATCACAACAAAGATTAAAATAGAAAAGATGGATAAGAATGCTCACCCTCACCCGAAGAGGAGAGAAAACCGGGATAAGAACGCTCGATGAATTCTTTGGTTTCCCAAGTGTAAACTTTTGGAGTTTGCGGACCATTGAATTTTCACAAGCGGGACTTCTTTATTACGAAGGCGTTTAACCTCCGTAGCTATCACACGAATAGGATTTTGCACTATAGACAAGTCGGGTGAGATCTCAAGATCATGCAACATATGAGGATCAACAATAGAATCTGAACCTCGAAGGCATCGACGAAGCTGGGATACAGGAACTACGTCAAGGATTCCAAAAAATGGATAGGTAGCGATACATAATAAGCAATAGGGCTAATGCATTCCGTAATAGGAAATGGTCCAATATATCGAGGAGCCAATTTCCCGGAGCTACTAAAACGCACCACACCCTTCATCGGAGAAACACGAATGACTACGCGATCGCCAACAGAAAATTCCAAAGGCTTCCTACGACGATCGGCATAAGATTTCTGCCTATCTGAGCCTCTTTCATTCTCTGTCAGATAATGTCAATCTTCTCAGAAGAATCATGAATATAATCGGGACCAATAAATAAATTTTCCCCCGATTCCAACCAACAAGATGGTGATCGACACGGCCTTCCGTAAAGAGTTTCGAAAGGACCCATACCGGTATTGGATTGAAAACTGTTGCTAAAAGCAAATTCAACAATGGATAAGTGGTCTTCCCAACTACTACCAAAATCAAGAAGCAGTCCAATTGGACTTGATAGGAATAAAATTGGCTGATTTGGTCAATCAGTCAACCATCACCCAAAAACTAGTGTGGTCCGACCTCGAACGAGGTAGACCATCTATGAAGTCCATAGAAATTTGATCTCATTTCCATAATGGAATCACAAGAGGTTGCAAAAGACCACTAGGACGATAGTGTTCTTCTTTAATAAGTTGACAAGTCATGCAACGACTCACATAACTCGCAACAACACGCTTCATACCTTCCCCATAGTATAAGCGTTTCATATCAGCTTACATCTTACTACTACCCGGATGGATAGTATACTTAGAACGATACAGTCCTTAAGAATTTCATTTCTAACATTAGAAACATTAGGCACGATCAACATTCCCTTTTCCCGAATACAACCATGAACATCAATATTGAAATCCTTTAGATCATCACTTCAGGATTCCAATTTACACTCTGAATAAGATAAGCAAGATCTGGATCTTGTTTCTGGGCATCGACAACACGATCCAACAAACTAGGATGAGCTTCCATGCTAATAAAAGCACGAAAGAATCAGAAACTGAAGGAAGGTCTCTAATATCACAATGAGATAAAGCTTCCAACATATTCCACTCTGCTAGCATCATGGAAACAACAACCTGCTGCTTGCGACTAAGTGCATTAGCAACTCGATTACCCTTACCTGGGGTATACTGAATATCGAAATTATATAAAGCTAGAAATTTGAGCCAACTCTATTGTCACAAATTAAATTCTTTCTGAGTGAATAGTTACTTCAGTGATTTGTGGTTAGTGAAGAAAATAAAACGCTCGTCCAAATAATGTCGTCAAATCTTTAGAGCAAAGTCTATAGCGGCTAACTCCAAATCCTGTGTAGCATAACGAATCTCGTTAGGCTTTAGATGTCTAGAAATATAGGAACTACTATCCTTTCTCATGAGAACAACACCGAAACCAATACGGCTACTATCGGTACAAATAATGAAGTCTTGGTTCCCTTCGGGAACCACAAGGATAAGAGTATCGGAAAAGAGTTCTTTCAAATAATCTTCTTTCCTGAAAAGCTAAAACTTCCAAAAATTACAATTTCCTTTATGAAATCATTTCCTAGAAAATTTTTACTTTTAATAGGACAATTTATTGTGTCAAATTGTCTCATCAAAGCGTTTAGGAAATTCCTATCGATAACGTTGATCAAGCGCATCGACCAGAATTCTTAAAGCACTCAATGGGCAATACAATCACAAAATCATCTTCTATATAATAAACACAACCCAATTATACTTGTAAATAAATCTTATGAAAAAGTTTTGCAAATTTTAAATTTTTGTTTTCATCCAAAATCAATAAATACACAAATGGAGTCATCGAGATATTCGTAGAATACTCGATTCATAAAATGGATGAAATAAGCTGGGCAAACTAAATGACATGATAAGTCATTCGTAAGAATTATTACGAGTGCGGAATGCGATAAGTGGAATGCTAACTCCCGCAACTCGTAGCCAAATGAAAACCGGTGGTAAGGTCAAATTGGGAGAAAAGCTTAGCGCCACTTAACTGATCGAACATGTCGTCGATCCTAGGTAATGGATACCAATTTTTGATAGTGAGCTCGTTAAGCTTGCGATAATCAATGCAAAGCCTAAAGTACCATCTGGCTTCTTAACGAAGACAAGGCGGCGCCCCAGAACTCAATTGCCCTCTTCGGCGGCAGACTCGAAATTGGCTCAAAGACAATAGAAAAATCACAAACAACAGGAATATTAGCTATGACATCCTCCGATTCGAAGGAAGAAATAAAATCATTCGAAGGATGGTCCATACTTCGAATATAATATATAACTGCTCAATAGCATCGGGATGCTTAAGATATAAAATTCTTTCGGGATATAGGATTGAACTTCATAACGGACGAGCCAATCCACACCCAAAATCATATCAAAACCAAGATGATCCATAACATGCAGATTCGCACGAAAGGAACAACCACAAAAAATAATCTCAACACCAACACACAAAAAACCAAGAGTAGCGGATCCACCAATAGGATTTACAATCCTCAAAGGGTCGCAATGACCAACAACATCCAAAGGAATAACATCGACTAACTCCTTTGATACGAATGAATGTGATGCACTCGTACCCAAAAGAACTCTAATAGAACGGCAATGAAATAAAATAAAACCTTCCAAAACAGAAGGAAGAATACCTTTGGATTGAGAAGAATCACCAGAAGCTTAAGCTACATTAAGCTTCCCAGATTTGAAATCCTTAGGAGTAGTCAAAACAACTCCAGATTGATAAGGGATTAACAAATGGAATACTACAGGAATATGAGATATATTCCTAGACATATTCCAACTTGTTAGAGAGGATATAAGTCAAGAACAACGAAGGAAAAGATTAGAAAGGCACGAATAAAACCATCGAATAGTTGTAACACATGTTCTGTTCTGCTTCTGTTCCGTGTTTACTATAACTTGTTCTGAATCTCAGCTCTGATACCAAGCTGTGACGCCCCACCTCTATGCTCACAATAACAAAGGTTATTATAAGGAATAACGTCTGCTACTGCGAAGAATAAGGCTTATTAGAAGCGACCATCTGTAGGTTATGCCTTTGATGAGTATTGATTACATCGATATGAGTTGTGTAAATTACTCCCAAAGATATAAATTCAATCCAAATCTAAAACAAAACTACGGTGGCTAAAGGAAAATTTCAGAACAACTCATAATAACAACAACACTGATAAATATAATCACATCAGAACAGAAATATCAGATATATAGCGGAAGACAAGTCTGGAATACATGCTACAACGATCGATAGTTCGCATGAACAAAATGTATATATACAAAGACATCAACATACATGAGACGATAGTCTATACACCAAAAGTACACCTCGAAGACTAGACAAAAGATGGAGTGAAATCCCAAAAGCTGAAGTGGTAACAGAATCAGAGATAGCGACTATCCTGAAATAACTCGGTCTAACCCGAGTATCATTTAAAAGAAAATAATAAACGGAACAGTCTAATTTAAACTTAGATGTGAATGCATCATATACAACATCAAGCAAAATAATAATAGTCTCGAATGAGACTATTCAACATAAGAAATCAACATAGTTTAAATGAAGAAATCACATCAAAGTCCATCAAATTCAACTTATTAAACTCCATCAAAATCACTTTCAAATTCACAATTGAATTCAAAACAGCAATTTACAAAATTATAATCTTGGATGAGACTATACACAAAATTATCAACATGGTTTAAATGAAGAAATCTCATTTAAACTTCACCAAAATCAACTTTCAAATTCATAATTGAATTCAAAGCAGCAGTTCACAAAATCTAGAAATCAAAATAAGATAACTAGAAAATCAACATAAAAGTGGATTGATCCCAACAGATAGCGAGTTTTAGCTACGCCGCACGTGCAGCTCATATGGACGAAGCCTACCAAGTACTATAATTTTTTGGCGCCCAAAAAATGACCCGAAGGTCCAACATATGACCCGAAGCTCCAACAAATGACCCGAAGGTCCATCATATGACCCGAAGGTCCAACAAATGACCCGAAGGTCCAACAAAGTGGCTCGAAAGCCCAACAAAATCATCAACCAGCAAATATTTCAATTAACGAGTCCGGAATTAACCGAAATAGTAAAAGTATGGTTCCATACTCTGCACTTTTTCTAAATCGTTTAAATCTCTTCATTGTTTCCTTGAAAGTGAAAAATTGTGTATTTTATATAAATAACATTTTACGTTCTCAAACGGACAAGTCCGGAATTAAGCGAATCAGTAAAAGTGAGGGTTCATAGTCCTTAATTTTGCTAAAGCGTTTAAATCGCTTCCTCATTCTTTTGAAAGTGCAAACTGTAAAATTTTTGGAAATAATTTTTATTTTAAAAACGATTTTTAAAACACGTGATTAAAACAGCAACAACTATAGCAATTTCGACGAGGAAATTGCGCTTCACAAAACACCGTAAAAACGGATATCAAATCAGCGTTGTGTGATAACCGCTTGAAAATCCACTTTAAAATTGACGGTTACTGAATTCAAAACAACAGTAATTTTTATTCGTCAAAATGTCACCAAAACAACACGTTTCAAAAATATAATACCGGCATAAAAATTCCGTTATAAAATAACGGCAACAAAATTCATTTTAAAATGAAACACCGGTTCAATGTAAATTAGTCAGTAGGTTGTACTGCTACATATACATCAAAATATATGAAGTTTTGCAATATACTTATAGCGTACAAAACTGAAATGGTCTAGAGTTTGGCACATATGTGTAAGCACAAAAATGTAAAATGGAACTAGCCTAGCCTTCCCTGTACGTGAAATATAATATACATCAATTAATGCTTCATATGTTTTGTGCAATATATTTACGTGCTTGCTGAGAAGGTAAAACACCTGAAACTTGGGTACACATTCTCCACTCTCGTACACGTACAAAAGATAGTGACAGTCAACTCATTTACAAGCTTAGCTTGAAAAAATATTTTACTGCCTCAAACTACACATATGCATCACCAATTTTTTATAAAAGCAGCTTGTGCTAAATTTCCTTTTTTTTTCATGCACAACGAAAAGTAGCAAAGTGATTTTTTTAACCAAAAATAGAATAGGGCCTGTAAACAAAACAATTATGACCTAGCAGTGGATTTAGTGAAATGCAAATTATACTACACACGCATGCAAAAGCAATACTAAATTGCAACCAGGTTTTACTACATTCACAAACACAAAATACACATATATGAATTTAAATAAAGGTACACACGCCCTCTATGATACATGCACGCACGTTTTAGGTGAATTTCAAGATGCCTGAATACATGATGGCTAGGCAACTTCACACACTTGCACACGTGAAAATGCAAGGCCTGGAACTAAATATATTTACAGAGTTACAACTTTGCTCTGCCAGGACCCATTACCCATCTCTGGCATGTAATTTAATGCTCAAGATATATGAAATTATTGTAATAATAGTAAATTTCCTAGTCACCTACAGTAATTTCTCAAATCATTTTTCACGTTAAAATTTAGAAAATTTGTGAAGCAATCTTTCCAACTGGGCAATCTATAAATATGTACACACAAATATATTCATGCATGCAGGTTAAGTTTTAAAGTCACTAACATTTTTTTGGCACAACATGTGAACCCAATTTTTTTTGTAAATGCCTTTTCAAATATATTCATGTTTAGTGTATGCATTTGTAAGTGCTTGTAAAGCTTGCAAAAATACCTAGCCTACAACATGCACAGTATAAAATGTTTGCACAAAACACTTGCATCAGAGCACGAAGGGATGCCGCATGGGGTTTTACACTGGACTGGGAACAGAAGATTAAAGAAAACAAAATTTTCAGACAGGGCTTGACACAAATACATGCATACTTTGATTTTTGGCACGCTCGTGTATAAAGTTTTCATATACACAAAATATGAAGCAAAATGAAATTATCAGCTAAATGCATGCACAAAACAAACTAGTGATTAAATTAACATTTGTGAGTTTAACACTCACTGATAGCTTGCTTCCAAAAATCAGTTAGCATCAAGATCCAACAGAGGATAAAATGTGAGCTGCCATTAATGCATTTTAAAAAGAGGATGCAGGCTACTAGAATTTGAGTAAAATTGTTGCAGCATACTATTCTTTTCAATTTGTGTATAAGTCAAATAAAGTAATTTTGGCAGAGGTTCGTACAAATTCGTTTAAGGCTAGACGTGCTCAAAAGAAGAAAAGGACTTCACTGTTTTATTGTGATGATGGCTGCAAGTTTATATTTTGCTTTATAGTTTTTTTGGTGTGTGACAGCTCGTGTAAAAAGGATGTTCCACTTGCTTTAGAATTTAGTAACAACAAACTCTTGCTTTGCAAAACTTTTAGTGCTAGCTAAGGCAAAGAAAAATGTTCTAGCTTGCTATAATTTGACATATTCACATACACACGTGAAGCTACTTGTAAATCATTTCAACGTGCATCATTTTGAAGCATCTATTGACCTTGCAACATTTTTTTCCAAATTTTAATTTAAAAATTCTATTTAAAATATTTACTCCGACAGTAATTCAAAAATCACAGTCGTTACAACAATAAATGCTCTTTATTATGAAAATAAAACGTAAGTTAAAAATGTACATTCGACATGTAATTTTAATTAATGTGATATTGATTAAGACAATAAATGCTCTTTATTGTGATAATAAAATGTAAGTTAAAAACGTATATTTGACATGTAATTTTAATTAATGTGATATTGATTAAGACAATAAATGCTCTTTATTGTGACAATAAAATATAAGTTAAAAATGTACATGTGACATGTAATTCTAGATAATGTGATACTGATTAAGACAATAAATGCTCTTTATTATGAAAATAAAACATAAGTTAAAAATGTACATTTGACATGTAATTTTAATTAAGGTGATATTGATTATGACAATAAATGCTCTTTATTGTGATAATAAAATGTAAGTTAAAATGTACATTTGACATGTAATTTTAGTTAATGTAATATTGATTAAGACAATAAATGCTCTTTATTGTGAAAATAAAACGAAGGTTAAAAATGAACATTTGACATGTAATTTTAGTTAATGCAATATTGATTAAAGCAATACATGTTCTTTATTATAATAATGAAATGCAAGTTAATAATATACTTTTAACTTAACATAAGGAATTTCAACTTTAAATAGGAAATTACAGTAATTAAGTTTATTTAACTTAAAAGCATGATTTATTTAATATCCAAATGAATTAATTAGTGTAATAAAATAGAAATTATAAAATAACTATGGTAAGAATTGTAAGTATATAAACATTTGGATTATATAAAATGGTAAAGTGGAAAGTACACACTATTTTGAAATAAATGATGTGGTTTTGAAGTGGATATGATAATTTGGTTATGAAAGTATATATATTTTAAAATAAATGATATGGTTTGAAATGGATATGATATTTGGGTTTTGGAAGTATATACTACTTTGAAATAAATATCGATGGATTGTAATAACGATTGGTTGGCAAAGAGACCGAGATCGGATATGGGCTTTCTCTCTGTCGATACCGAAAACCACTTTAACAACCATATACGTGGTGGAGATTCCAGAATGATGTAGGATGGTGGCGACGTTCTAATGAGGTATATACGTGGACCCAACTCCGTGAGTTGGTATAAGGTGGCTAAAACAGGAGCGATTGACACGGTAATGAGGTAGCACCTTTGATTGGACGCACTTCTTCGTATGCCAATCTCTTACTTGGTGATTGATTGGTGCGCACCTTTGATTTTTGGGAGTGTGGCGCGAGGTGGGCGGTAGCTACACGCTACGTGTTACCACCGGCCCGGAAGCGTAATTGGTATATCCACCCTGGCATTGCCTTGTTGTGTCGTGTCACCTACCCTAGCGCGCCTTGTATGATTTTGATTTGTATCGTACCTTGGAGTATCCTCTAGTAGCCTCCCAATCAGGATTTATTATGGTACTGTATAGATACTGGCACTATGTATGTGTAAAGGTGGAAAATGTAAAGCCTTAGCGCTATTTTAAAGTAAGTTTATTTTACTATAGACATTATTATAATAGCAAAATATTACTACATAGTAAATAGTTTAACGGATCCTTAGAGGATGGGCGGTTCCAAGCATCCTTTACATTACTTGTACCTATATTACAGTTCACTTGAGTTGGTTTACATTGTATAAGCATGTATGTCCTGACTCGAGTGTTTTGTGTTTTGATTTATGCTTGGGTCAGACTGAGTGATACAACATTTGAGACTCACCTTTGGAGTTGGAGCTTTGCTTGAAGATCCAGCTATCTATTTCGATTTCAGTATTCAGTTGATTCCAGTTATCCAGTTGATTCTAGTAATGAATTCTGATTTGTATTTGATTATCATCTTGTTACTCCTGTTGTATCTTGTTTAACTCTGATGTATTTATATAGCAGCTTCATGGACTACTATCTCTTTTCTTCCGCTGCATTTTATTACTCTTTGTCTGTGATTTTTGATTTATTTATTTACTGTGCGTTTTGAGTTTTGCAAAATTTATTTCTACAATTCGATATTTTGAGCAATTCAAGTTGGACATGTGCGGATGCGAATGGTTGAAAATACCGGATCGTTACATTTGGTATCAAAGCTTTGGCACTAGGCCAAACTTAGCATATATAGTAAATTTATTTACAGAATCACTTTCATTCTAGTGTGAATCTCTTCCTTTTTTACTCGACTCCTTGGAATTTTGGGACGTTCCCTGCGGTTCCAAAATTCATTCTTGCTCCCCACTATTCATTTTCCTTTGATTTTGGAGTAGCCCATAACTCCACTTCTAATGATCTTTATAATAAATCGGCGGTCTCACCAATATTCAATTGATTTGTAGAGGGATGAAACTCCTTTACAATTGGCATCGATTCACCGGAGATTTATGTATCCTTGGTTTATGATGCTAATATCTCTTGTTGTCCTGAATTCCATCTCTTGAGATTGAATGTAGATTTACCCCAGGATTCTGCATCGATCTAATTCTTGAAGTCGCGGTTGATCCAGTTAAGGTTGCTCGCTATTTATATAAGGTTATCCATTTCCTATTTAGGTTAGTTTAATCATCTTATTTTTTGTTCCAACTTATTCTCAAACCAAAATTTTCTTCAATTTGAGTTAATCAAATTGGAATCTCTATCCTTCCTTTGGAAATCTGGTCCTGTATAGTGTATTTATAAATCTATATTTATAATGTTTTATATATATAGTGTTTCTTGAGTTATTGATGTTGATTTGGGTTTTCGATCGATTCGTCTGATCAACGATATCGATAGGATCTCCAAAACACTTGAACAGAGCAAACCGACACAATATAGTTTTCAAATTTAGTAAATGAAATAAATTTTATATAATTATATTGTAAACACATAAGTACGATTTTATGAATTTGTTAGTTAATTGAATTGGGCGTTAGGAAATAATATTTGACTCTGTATATATATAGCTTGTAACCATTAGCTTTTGTTTCATACATAAATGATTGAACTATAAAACATGGTTATAAATTTATTTGGAAATTTAAACAAATTTAAAACAAAAAACTAAGAATTTAATTTTCAACTGTTTCAAACTTTGTGTTTAAAGTTTTAAAGAGGATATTATTTAAAGTATTTCATGTAGAAATTATTTCAAAGAATTTTAAGTTAAATCAGTGCTCTTTTCTTTATCGCTGGAAAATAATTTCGGTGATGACTGCAGCATCATCGACTTTCATTTTCGAGTTTCGATGTGAAGAGACAATTGTGTAGTTTTGCTATAGTCTTGCTTTGGAGAATTAAATGGATTTGGATTTCTAAAATTTGATTTGATATACATTGTGTATACTTATTTATCTCTAAAATCATTTGAAGTTAATCGAAAATCTAATTCTTAAACTTTGTCATAAAGGATAATGACAAATATACAATGTAACCAAAACTTTGAATAAATATTTAAGCTAGAGATAATTGAATCAAAAAATTTTATTTGTATAATATTCTATTACATCCCAATATAACTTACCTTAATTATTAGAAGTTAACAATGTAATTGGATGATATACAATATAAAAGGAATTTTTATAAATAAAATTTGAGTGTTTATAATAAATGTTATATACTTAAATTTTAGCTGTAAAAAGGATTAATTGAGGTAAATAGAATAAAAGGTTAATTGAATAACTTACAATATAAAATGGTGTTAAAGGAATTTATAAATAAATCGGTATATTTTATTCAAATTTATTTAATTTTGTAAATTTATTTGTTTATAAAGTTAGTATTTTGAATAAGATATATTGATTACTTAATTCTTTATTTTCCCTTCTTTTCCTTTTCAGGGACGAAAAGTTTTGAGTTAGGGAGAGTGTAACAACCTAATTTTTTTATTAAATATTTTAATTCATTTTATTTAAAACTTTGGTGTTTAATTATCCAAAATTTTAATTTTGAAATTTTTCCAATAAAGTTTGGATTTTTGTTTGTAATTTCCTTTCCAAATATAATAAAATAAATAATTTCTGTATATATATATATATATATATATATTTCATTTATATTCATCTCTATTTTATCTTTCTATATTTTCCTTTTTTGACATTCATTTTATTATTTGAATTGTTATGTGTTTATATCTCTTATTCATTGCTTGGAAAAATTTCAATGGGTATACTTTATATTGTCTTAAAGGCATATCTTTTAAAAAAAAATTTTATTGATTGTTTCTTTGTATATACCTTTTAATTAATTGCAAGGAAGCACATCAAATTGACGTATGTTACTTTGCTTTAATTTGGCATACATTACATTTGCTTTATTTCTTACCTCTTAATTTGCCTATCTATTTATTTCCTACCATAGTTGTTCATAACTTATGTTATTTTCTATTTGTGTGTATACACTTTAATTTATTTATTTGGATGTTCATTTGTATATTTTGTATGCAATAGTTGAGAAACGAATCAATAGTTGTGCGTTACGTTGTTTTATTTTGGCATAAGTTTCTTTGGCTTTATTTCTTTCCTTTTTATGTGCCTATCTATTTAATTTCCTACCATAGCCATTCACTATTTTATCCGTTCCTCACATGCTATAGCCATATATTACTTCTCCTAATCACGCATAAAAATCTTCTCAATATATCTCTTCCTCTGATTGAAAGATCTTTGCATACGTTTCTTTTATTAAATAGGAATTAAATCCCCTTTATTATTTTCTTACCATTTACTCTTTTGGCCGCCTCCTCTATTACTAATTTACGTACAAAAACATTTTTCCCACATCTCATTTTATTTCTTAAGAGAAAAAATATATATCTAAATATCCATGGCCTCTTCTTCCTCTTCTTTCTCTTTTTTTTTATTTTTCTTTCTTTGTTTCCTTAGTGAATAGGCTCAGCCTCTACCTCCTTGCCAACCCCATCACCACCTTCATAGGATAGAGCAAGGTTATGTCATCTTATCTCAATTATTTTCATTGTTTAATTCAACTAATCTTTTATATTAAATATACTTATGTATGTTGCATTTATTTGTGTACATAAGTTGAAATCTTGGCTCTCCTATAACTCAAGTCGAATCATGCTTTGTCGTGCCTTTTATGCTTTCCAAAGTTTGATCTTTGTGTTTGAATTATTGCCTTCGGCTTTAAAAAGGTGAGTATTCACTCTATACATTACATGCTTATATTATTGTGAAATGATGACAAGTGAATCTGTATAAATTGATATGTTATTCATACATGCCTGTGATATGTTATATGATGTTAAACGTTGTTTATATATTTGTTACATCAACTAATATGTTATTATATGATATACTGTTCATTTTATTTACTGTATCATTATTGCAAGTTCCCTATCACTATGGGTTGAGATGATACATACCCGAACGGACTTTAAAATAAGGAAAAATCATTATGAGCTGAAATGATAGGCTCAGGTGAATTTTATTGTGATTTCCATTGCATTTATTTTACTAGGCATTGCGGGTTTGTAATGATAGAACACGGATTTTTCGTTTAAATTACGGACTGAAATAATACACGTCTGTATCACTTGACCAAGGTTAGAAAATATTACACAGGCCCATGGTTATATTTTTAAATAATATTTTCCTAAAGATTCATTAAGTGTTTTGAAAATTTTTTGAAATTTTTTAAGTACTTTGAAATTATGAATATGTGAAATTTTAGCTTAATTTGATTTAATGCTTTAGATGGTAAAGGAGTATTTAGTTTTCCTATACGTTGAAATTTTATAAGTCTATTATTGGTTTAAGAAATTTAAAGATTTTATTTATGATAAATATCTTAATAATTAAATTTGATTTAATATGGAATCTTCAATTTAATCTAGTAACTTTAATAAAGGTTATTTCATGAAATGTATTTGGTTTGCATAATAAATGATGTATTTTGGATACAATGAAATACAGTTTAATTAAACTTTTGTAATAAATATTTAACTTGGAATCATAGTTATTTGAAGTATAAATGAATAAATTTGTAGAGAAAATTGATTATTATATTAACTATGATAAAATATTTTATTTATGAAATGGATATGTTTTGGAAAATGAATACTTATGATTTATATCGTAAACATGTAAATTTAATTAATGTGAAATTGAAAAAGACAATATATGCTCTTTATTGTGAAAATAAAACATAGGTTAAAATTGTACATTTGACATGTAATTTTAATTAATGTGATTTGATTAAGACAATAAATGCTTTTTATTGTGATAATAAAATGTAAGTTAAAAATGTGCATTTGATATGTAATTCTAGTTAATGTGATATTGATTAAGACAATAAATGCTCTTTATTGTGAAAATAAAACGTAAGTTAAAAATGTACATTTGACATGTAATTTGAATTAATGTGAAATTGATTAAGACAATAAATGCTCTTTATTGTGATAATAAAATGTAAGTTAAAAATGTATATTTGACATGTAATTTTAATTAATGTGATATTGATTAAGACAATAAATGCTAGTTATTGTGATAATAAAATGTAAGTTAAAAATGTACATTTGGTATATAATTTTAATTAATGTGATATTGATTAAGACAATAAATGCTCTTTATTGTGATAATAAAATGTAAGTTTGTAACAACCTTGTATTTTCTAATTATTGTAATTGTATATTTTAATTATTTTAATTTAAATTCCTAATTTAAAAACTTTATTTTATTTATTAAAATGAATATATTTTGTTAATTGAAATATAAATGTTGATTTTGATGTGGATTAGAATTTCAATCATGCATAAATGGAATATTTCCAGAAAAGTGAATTTTGGTCAAAATGGTCAAACTTTGACTTTTAAATTTAAAATTTGAAAGTTTGAAAATTTGAATTTTATATTTTATTTTGAAAGTAAATAAAATTTTAAGAACACTGCTTTTCGTTTCGTTGAAATCTGATTTATAATGTGAAAGTTATGCCTTTTACCAATTGTGTGAAATTTGCTGTATTTAACAAAATTGTTTATTTTAAATTATATAAATAATCTTTTTAATTGTCATATCTTATTATAAATTGTATCATATGCTATGTTACATATATTCTTACCTTTTAAATATTTTTAAAGTGATGTTTGAATTTTCCCAAAGCTTATTGAATTTATTTTCTATTTTTAAAGGTTAGTTTCCATTTTTCTGTTATTTTCTTTATTTAAATTATATTTAATTAAAATTTATTTATTCATTTTTATGTATGAATTTTATTTTTATGTTTTTATCTTTATTTATAAATATGGTTCGTGTACATACAATTTTTCAAAAGTTCATTTCATTATTTTCAAATTTTCAAGCCTAGTTTACATTTTCTTTGCTATTTTCTTAATTTAATTATATTTAATTAATATTTATTTATTTATTTTTGTTTATTTACAATATTTTCGTGTTTTTATCTGTATTTATATATATTTTACATGTATTTAAAATTTAAAAAGAAATGGTGGAAATTTGAAAGGTTTGTGACTCTTTATTTGCTCAAGCCTTTTTGTATTCTGTCTTTTCATTTCTCAACCAACATCTCTTCAATTGGCTGCCTTAACTCCACTCTTCAGCTGACATTCCATTTTCCTTTTCACATGAAAACTCTTCCTCATCTTCCCCATAAAAATCACGGCCATGTATGAAAAAAAAAAAAAACAATGGCTTTTCTTTCACATTTTCCCCTCTTCTTCACTGATTTAGCCTTCCTCTTCTTCATGTTTGCTTGGCCTCACCTCTCTCCTTGCTGACCACCATCCTCTCCACCATCTACAGCAGCACCAACCCCCTCTCCTCTGACCACCACCTCTAGCCATGACCATTAGATGAAGCCACCACCTCAAATTTGCAAAGCACTTCACCAAAACAATGCTAGCCAAGCCTATACTCCACTATTGCCTTCATAGTTGCCTTTGGCCACCCCTTAGCCACCAACACCATCATCTACTTCACCTCTAGCTGCCCTTTTCACTACTGTCCAGATCTGACCTGACATGAAGACCCCATGGCCGAGCCTATATGTGGTCATAGCCGAGTCAAAATGCACCAAAAACTTCACATATTTGCCTTGAACCCATGTATGCTTCATGTTGTAACTCTTCCACTACCTTCATCCACTTGTAACCTAACCTTTATGGTTGCCATACCTGACCCAAACCAGAGCCTAGTGTGGTGAGATCAAGATCATTTGATCATGTGACAAGCTTATGTTGTCGTGTGCAAGTCTTTTGCTTCTAAGGTTTGGTCATCTATCTTGTTTTGCAACTGTTCTGCAAACTAAAGTTGTTGATTATATTTGTATGTCGATATCTATATTTGTGCTTATGTATGTTATATTTTGTGTTGTTTACAAGGGTCTCCATCTATTCAAATCAAATCGTGCTTTTCGTGCCTTTGGAATCGCTCTTGTGTGTGTTGTTTGTCTCTAGCTTTGATAAAGGTGAGTCTTTCTCACTCTGACATTTATAGTTATGAAATAGTGAATTGATGACAAGTGTTTAGTAATATAAAATGTTTATGCAAGTTAATGATGATCATATGATATGCTATGCCATGTTATTACCATGTTAAAACTGTTAATTATCACCTGACATCTGATATATGACATTATATTGTGACATTGGCATTGTTTATGCATATATTCACACTGTAAGTTCCCTGTTAGAATAGAATCACTATGGGTTGAAATGATACATACCCGAACGGACTTTAGAATAGGGAAAAATCGTTATGGGCTGAAATGATAGGCCTGAGCGATTTTTATTGTATTTTATTTGGCTTGGGATTGCGGGTTTGAAATGATAAAACCCGGTTTTCTTTGTAAATTGCGGATTGAAATGATATATATATCCGTATCACTTGACCTAGGTTAGAAAATTATATACAGACCCCATGGTATATTTTTAAATGATTTTTTTTAAATATGTATTTTCAAAAGTATGAAATTTTGATTTAAAATATATATATTATGGTTTTAAGAAAGTTAAATATTAAATCTTGAAATTGTGAATTTAAGTGAATTCAAGTATGTAAATTTGGAGTAAATGTGACGTTTGACTTTAAATTTTATTTTAAGATGTAAATAAATAATGGAAATTAAATTTAAAGTTTTAAAATTATATTTGAAGTAAAATTTTAAGTTTTATTTAATTTATATGTTAATAAACAGTGAATTTTGACTTAATAAATGAATGGAGTTTTTAAATTGAATATTTGATCAAAAAATTTTGTTGTGGTAGTCATATGTTAAAATGATTTTAAATGTGAAATTTTAAAGTCTAGAAATATGATTTTTAAGTTGTAATAATAAAAATTTGGAGTTTTATTATTATTTTTGAAAAGCTAAAATGAAACCTGAAATTTTATAGCATTTTCAAATGCTTTAGTCTTTTGACAGCATTTTTAATGCTATTGTTTTGAATCTAACAATGTTTGAAATAACTAAATATCTATTACGACATTTTATAAATGTCGCTATTCTTGAAATAAACCATTTTGGAAAATATAAGCTACGATAGCACTTTATAAATGCTGTCGTTGCTATAATTTGACAATGTTTTGAAATGTTATAGATTTTAACACTGTTTGGGCTATATTTTAAAGTGTTAAATAATTTAACTTTTGAAATGGATTATCTGTGAAATTTTAGAAGTTTTGAATATTTAAATTTGAATTTTTAAGGAATTTAAATTGAATTTGAATTTAAATAAAGTTTACTTGGTTATGTGTTAAACGGAATGAAATGTAATATAATAATTGAATTTTGAATGGAATTTTGGAATGTATTTTTGGTAATGATGTTTGAAATAATAAATGAATGACATATTTGATTTTTAAATGATATTTAACTTTGAATATTTGGATTTGAGTTCAAATAATGATTTGATTATGAAGTTTTGAAAGGATGTAATATTTTAATGATTTTGAAATGGTGTGGAAATGATTTGATCTTTATTTTAATAAAGAATGTGAATGTTGAATGATATTTGATTTTGCTTTATTTGATAAAGTAATATTTGAAGTTTATATTTGTATGAAAAGATATTTGGTTTAATTGTAATTTAAGTTTATTTTAATAATATTGGATTTTTGAAATGAATATTTCAAAACTACATAATAATGAAATTAGATTTGAGATATGAATATATGGAATTATAAAGTTGAGTTTTGAAATGTGGGATATTAAGGTTTGGAAACATATTAAAATTGGATAGCTTATTTTGTAGATCAAATTTATATTTGAAATTTATAAGATTTGAAATGTTTTGTTAGAAAACTGAATTGAATTGAAATTGATGGTTTGATTTGAATTAAATTGGAAATTTGAAATTTTGAATTAAATTGGAAATAAATTTGTAAAATGTAAAGAATTAAATGAATGTTTCATGATTTCAAATGTATGATTTCAGAATGTTATGATTTTCAAAGTGTAATGATTTCAAGTATTTTGGTTTCGAAAGAGTTATAACTTTGAAAGTATTATGATTTTTGGAAGTGGATATAGGTTTGAGATGGAAATGATGAAGTATAAACTATTTTGATTTGAATATAGTTTGAAATAAAAATGATTTTGGTTTCGAAGTATAAACTATTTTGATTGAATAAATAGTTTTGAAATAAAAATGGTTTTGGTTTCGAGGCGTAAACTATTTTGAAAGGAATATAGTTTTGAAATGAAATGATTTGATCCTTTTGAAATATAAACTATTTTGAAATGACCACGGCGTTATAATAACGTTTGGTTGTTAAAGAGACCGGGATCGGAAGTTGTCATACTCTCTGCCAACTCCGAAAACCACTTTAACAACCCTGTACGCGGTGGAGATTCCAGAATGAAGTAGGATGGTGACGACGTTCTTGAGGTATATTACATGGGCCCAACTCCCGTGAGTTGGCATAAGGTGGCTAAAACAGGAGCGATCTCGGGCCAAACGAGGTAGCACCTCTGGTCGGACACATTCCTTCGATACTATACTCTTACTGGTGATTGATTAGATGGACATCCTCCGATTTTGATTGGGAGTGTGTTCCGAGGTGGGCGTATGTGGTTGCTGCGTTACCACCAGCCCGTGTGCGTAATTGGTATATCTACCCTGGCATTGCCTTGTGTGCCGTGTCACCTACCATACCGAGCCTTTACTACGAGTTTGTTTTTCTCCCGTAGCCCGTGTGGTATCCTCTGACAGTCACCCGGAGTGGAGATGGCATGATATTGGATGGACTACTGGGACTATTATGTGTGAAGGGTGATATGGGTAGCCCGGAACGCTATTTAAAAGTATGTTTATTTTACTGTAGACATTATTATAGTAGCGCAATATTACTACATAGTAAATAGTTTAACGGATCCTTAAAGGATGGGCGATCCCAAGCATCCTTTAAGTTACTGATGCATTTTGTTACTGTTCACTTGAGTTTATTTACAGTTCATAAGTATTTATGTCCTGACTCGAGTGTTTTGTATTTTGCTTTACGCTCGAGTCAGATTGAGTGAGTTAGCATTCAAGATTCACCTTCGGAGTTGGAGCTTTCCTTGAAGATCCAGCCATCTATTTTGCTTTCTGTATCCAGTGATTTCAGTGATGTATTCTGATTTGTACCTGATGTATCTTGTTACTTTTTGTTGTATCATGTTTAACTCTGATGTATCTTATTTTTATATAGTAGCTTCATGAACTACTATTTCTTTTAAATTCCGCTGCATTATTAAATACTCTGTGTCTGTGATCTGTGATTTTGTATTTACTGTATATTCTGAGATTTGCCAAATTTTATTTATAACGCGGTATTTTGAGCAATTCAAGTCCGACATGTGCGGATGCGAATGGTTGAAAATATCGGGTCGTTACAGTTGGTATCAGAGCTTTGGTAGCTCTAGGCAAAACTCAGTATATAGGGTAAATGTATTTACAGAATCACTTTCATTCAAGTTTAAACCTCTTCCTTTTTGACTCGATTCCTTTGAATTTTGGAACATTCCCTGTGGTTCCAAAATCCATTCGTGTCCCTCACTATTTATCTTCTTTTGTTTATGGAGTATCCCATAACTCAACTTCAAAAGATCTTCATAATGAGTCGGCGGTCTCGCCAACCTCAAATTTATTTTTAAAGGGGGAAAACTCCTTTACAACAACATCGATTCACCAGAGATCCTATATCCTCGATTTAGATGCTAGTATCTCTTATAATTTAGAACACTACATCTTGAGATCGAATGTCAATTTACCCAAGAAATCCACATCGGTCTTATTCTTTAAGTCACGGTTGACCCGGTTAAGGTTGCCCGCGATTTATATAAGCTTATCCATCTTTCTATTCTGTTATTGAATTATCTCATCTTTGTTTCCAACTTATCTTCAAATCATTCTTGAAGTGTATTTGTAAACAAATATTTAAAATGTTTTATATATTGTGTTGTTTGAGTTGTTGATGTTGATTTGGGTTTCTAATTGATTCGTCTGATCAACGTCATCGATAAGATTTCCAAAACACTTAGACAGAGAAAACTGACACAATATGTTTTTAAAATTTAGTAATGAAATAAATTTTTGTGAAATAAATTTTGTACCTTTATTATATATCTTTATCTGGATTTTATTTGAATTGGTTGTTAAGAAATAATATTTGATTTTATATATCATTTTCTATTGTTTCATATATCTAATTGAACTATAAAACATGGTTATAAATTTATTTGGAAATTTAAAATGAATTTAAAACAAGAATTTGAGAATTTAATTTCCGATGGATTTCAAACTTGGTGTTTAAAGTTTTAAAGGATATATTATTTAAAGTATTTTGGAACAGAAATTTGTTTCCAATGAATTTTAAAGTTTAAAACTAGTGCTCTTCTCTTTGTCGCTGGAAAATAACTTCGGTGATGACTGCAGCATCACCGACATTCATTATCGAGTTTCGAAGTGAAGAGACCATTCTGTAGTCTTGCTACAGTTTTGTTTTGGGAAAATTTAGTTGATTTTAATTTCTAAAATAAGAATGGATTTATAACATATGCTGATATATGATTTAAATTTGAATGGATATATATATATATATATATAGTATATGAGCATTTATTTATCTCTAAATAGTTTGGAATTTATCGGAAATTTAATTCCTAAATTTTTCTTCGAAGATAATTTCTAAGTATAATTTCAAGATTTGGATTAATATTCAAGCTTGAAATAATTTAATTATAAAGTTTTATTTGTATAATACACAATTTCATTCCAATATAACTTACCTTAATTTTCAAAAGTTGAATATGTAATTGGATAATATACAATATAAAAAAAAAGATTTTATAAATAAAATTTGAGTGGTTATTATAAATGTTATATACTTAAATTTAAGTTATAAAAGGATTAACAGAGGTGAAAAAAGAAAAAGGGTAATGGAATAATTTACAATATAAAATGATGATAAAGGAACTAAGAATAAATTTAAGGCAGTTGCAATGAGTTTGAGTATAATAAAAGATTTTTTCAAATACATGATTTTAGGGATTTGTTAATTTAAGATAATTGGATGATAAGATAATGAAATTAGAGACGCTCAAGATTTATTTGACTTATGTAAAATTAATTTTCAGTTTAAGTTGAAATTTTATGGTTTCAAATTTATTGTTTTATTTCGTTTTTCAAACTATCTTTTGGTTGTCCTAATTTCCCTTATCTTGCTACAGAATGGGAGGCTATTGCATATACCAGTCTGTTTAGAAATCTTTCTATAATCTTTAATAATCTTTGGTACTCATCTTTAAATCTAAGCACTGCTTGCCATCCACAGACCGTCGGTCAAACGGGAAGGGTGAATCAGATTCTAAAAGATTTTTTTTTTCATGCTTGTGTTCTTGATTCTGGAAGATCTTGGAAAGATCATCTCCACAATGTTAAACTTACCTATAGCAACAGCTTTCAGGTATAATTTTAATCTTCTTGTCATCTTGTCTTAATACTATTTCATTCTATCTTTTTCTGTGCTTTCCCGTACCTCATTCCTTTTCGGGGACGAAAAGTTTTGAGTGGGAGAGAGTGTAACAACCCTATATTTTCTGATTATTGTAATTGTATATTTTAATTATTTTAATTTAAATTCCTAATTTGAAAACTTTATTTTATTTATTAAAATGAATATATTTTGTTAATTGAAATATAAACGTTGATTTTGATGTGGATTAGAATTTCAATCATGCATAAATGGAATATTTCCAGAAAAGTGAATTTTGGTCAAAATGGTCAAACTTTGACTTTTAAATTTAAAATTTGAAAGTTTGAAAATTTGAATTTTATATTTTATTTTGAAAGTAAATAAAATTTTAAGAACACTTCTTTTCGTTTCGTTGAAATCTGATTTATAATGTGAAAGTTATGCCTTTTACCTATTGTGTGAAATTTGCTGTATTTAACAAAATTGTTTATTTTAAATTATATAAATAATCTTTTTAATTGTCATATCTTATTCTAAATTGTATCATATGCTATGTTACATATATTCTTACCTTTTAAATATTTTTAAAGTGATGTTTGAATTTTCCCAAAGCTTATTGAATTTATTTTCGATTTTTAAAGGTTAGTTTCCATTTTTCTGTTATTTTCTTTATTTAAATTATATTTAATTAAAATTTATTTATTCATTTTTATGTATGCATTTTATTTTTATGTTTTTATCTTTATTTATAAATATGGTTCATGTACATACAATTTTTCAAAAGTTCATTTCATTATTTTCAAATTTTCAAGCCTAGTTTACATTTTCTTTGCTATTTTCTTAATTTAATTATATTTAATTATTATTTATTTATTTATTTTTGTTTATTTACAATATTTTCGTGTTTTTATCTGTATTTATATATATTTTACATGTATTTAAAATTTAAAAAGAAATGGTGGAAATTTGAAAGGTTTGTGACTCTTTATTTGCTCAAGCCTTTTTGTATTCTGTCTTTTCATTTCTCAACCAACATCTCTTCAATTGGCTGCCTTAACTCCACTCTTCAGCTGACATTCCATTTTCCTTTTCACATGAAAACTCTTCCTCATCTTCCCCCTAAAAATCACGGCCATGTATGAGAAAAAAAAAACAAAAAAAAAACAATGGCTTTTCTTTCACATTTTTCCCTCTTCTTCACTGATTTAGCCTTCCTCTTCTTCATGTTTGCTTGGCCTCACCTCTCTCCTTGCTGACCACCATCCTCTCCACCATCTACAGCAGCACCAACCCCCTCTCCTCTGACCACCACCTCTAGCCATGACCATTAGATGAAGCCACCACCTCAAATTTGCAAAGCACTTCACCAAAACAATGCTAGCCAAGCCTATACTCCACTATTGCCTTCATAGTTGTCTTTGGCCACCCCTTAGCCGCCGCCACCATCATCTACTTCACCTCTAGCTGCCCTTTTCACTACTGTCCAGATCTGACCTGACATGAAGACCCCATGGCCGAGCCTATATGTGGTCATAGCCGAGTCAAAATGCACCAAAAACTTCACATATTTGCCTTGAACCCATGTATGCTTCATGTTGTAACTCTTCCACTACCTTCATCACTTGTAACCTAACCTTTATGATTGCCATACCTGACCCAAACCAGAGCCTAGTGTGGTGAGATCAAGATCATTTGATCATGTGACAAGCTTATGTTGTCGTGTGCAAGTCTTTTGCTTCTAAGGTTTGGTCATCTATCTTGTTTTGCAACTGTTCTGCAAACTAAAGTTGTTGATTATATTTGTATGTCGATATCTATATTTGTGCTTATGTATGTTATATTTTGTGTTGTTTACAAGGGTCTCCATCTATTCAAATCAAATCGTGCTTTTCGTGCCTTTGGAATCGCTCTTGTGTGTGTTGTTTGTCTCTAGCTTTGATAAAGGTGAGTCTTTCTCACTCTGACATTTATAGTTATGAAATAGTGAATTGATGACAAGTGTTTAGTAATATAAAATGTTTATGCAAGTTAATGATGATCATATGATATGCTATGCCATGTTATTACCATGTTAAAACTGTTAATTATCACCTGACATCTGATATATGACATTATATTGTGACATTGGCATTGTTTATGCATATATTCACACTGCAAGTTCCCTGTTAGAATAGAATCACTATGGGTTGAAATGATACATATCCGAACGGACTTTAGAATAGGGAAAAATCGTTATGGGCTGAAATGATAGGCCTGAGCGATTTTTATTGTATTTTATTTGGCTTGGGATTGCGGGTTTGAAATGATAAAACCCGGTTTTCTTTGTAAATTGCGGATTGAAATGATATATGTCTGCATCACTTGACCTAGGTTAGAAAATTATATACAGACCCCGTGGTATATTTTTAAAAGATTTTTTTAAATATGTATTTTCAAAAGTATGAAATTTTGATTTAAAATATATATATTATGGTTTTAAGAAAGTTAAATATTAAATCTTGAAATTGTGAATTTAAGTGAATTCAAGTATGTAAATTTGGAGTAAATGTGACTTTTGACTTTAAATTTTATTTTAAGATGTAAATAAATAATGGAAATTAAATTTAAAGTTTTAAAATTATATTTGAAGTAAAATTTTAAGTTTTATTTAATTTATATGTTAATAAACAGTGAATTTTAACTTAATAAATGAATGGAGTTTTTAAATTGAATATTTGATCTAAAAATTTTGTTGTGTTAAATCATATGTTAAAATGATTTTAAATGTGAAATTTTAAAGTCTAGAAATATGATTTTTAAGTTGTAATAATAAAAATTTGGAGTTTTATTATTATTTTAGAAAAACAAAAATGAAACCTGGAATTTTATAGCATTTTCAAAATGCTTTAGTCTTTTGACAGCATTTTTAATGCTATTGTTTTGAATCTAACAATGTTTGAAATAACTAAATATCTATTACGACATTTTATAATTGTCGCTATTCTTGAAATAAACCATTTTGGAAAATATGAGCTACGATAGCACTTTATAAATGCTGTCGTTGCTATAATTTGACAATGTTTTGAAATGTTATAGATTTTAACACTGTTTGGGCTATATTTTAAAGTGTTAAATAATTTAACTTTTGAAATGGATTATCTGTGAAATTTTAGAAGTTTTGAATATTTAAATTTGAATTTTTAAGGAATTTAAATTGAATTTGAATTTAAATAAAATTTACTTGGTTATGTGTTAAACGGAGTGAAATGTAATATAATAAATGAATTTTGAATGGAATTTTGGAATGTATTTTTGGTAATGATGTTTGAAATAATAAATGAATGACATATTTGATTTTTAAATGATATTTAACTTTGAATATTTGGATTTGAGTTCAAATAATGATTTGATTATGAAGTTTTGAAAGGATGTAATATTTTAATGATTTTGAAATGGTGTGGAAGTGATTTGATCTTTATTTTAATAAAGAATGTGAATGTTGAATGATATTTGATTTTGCTTTATTTGATAAAGGAATATTTGAAGTTTATATTTGTATGAAAAGATATTTGTTTTAATTGTAATTTAAGTTTATTTTAATAATATTGGATTTATGAAATGAATATTTCAAAACTACATAATAATGAAATTAGATTTGAGATATGAATATATGGAATTATAAAGTTTAGTTTTGAAATGTGGGATATTAAGGTTTGGAAACATATTAAAATTGGATAGCTTATTTTGTAGATCAAATCTATATTTGAAATTTATAAGATTTGAAATGTTTTGTTAGAAAACTGAATTGAATTGAAATTGATGGTTTGATTTGAATTAAATTGGAAATTTGAAATTTTGAATTAAATTGGAAATAAATTTGTAAAATGTAAAGAATTAAATGAATGTTTCATGATTTCAAATGTATGATTTCAGAATGTTATGATTTTCAAAATGTAATGATTTCAAGTATTTTGGTTTCGAAAGAGTTATAACTTTGAAAATATTATGATTTTTGGAAGTGGATATAGGTTTGAGATGGAAATGATAAAGTATAAACTATTTTGATTTGAATATAGTTTGAAATAAAAATGATTTTGGTTTCGAAGTATAAACTATTTTGATTGAATAAATAGTTTTGAAATAAAAATGGTTTTAGTTTCGAGGCGTAAAATATTTTGAAAGGAATATAGTTTTGAAATGAAATGATTTGACCCTTTTGAAATATAAACTATTTTGAAATGACCACGGCGTTATAATAACGTTTGGTTGTTAAAGAGACCGGGATCGGAAGTTGTCATACTCTCTGCCAACTCCGAAAACCACTTTAACAACCCTGTACGCGGTGGAGATTCCAGAATGAAGTAGGATGGTGGCGACGTTCTTGAGGTATATTACGTGGACCCAACTCCCGTGAGTTGGCATAAGGTGGCTAAAACAGGAGCGATCTCGGGCCAAAGGAGGTAGCACCTCTGGTCGGAAACATTCCTTCGATACTATACTCTTACTGGTGATTGATTAGATGGCCATCCTCCGATTTTGATTGGGAGTGTGTTCCGAGGTGGGCGTATGTGGCTGCTGCGTTACCACCAGCCCGTGTGCGTAATTGGTATATCTACCCTGGCATTGCCTTGTGTGCCGTGTCACCTACCATACCGAGTCTTTACTACGAGTTTGTTTTTCTCCCGTAGCCCGTGTGGTATCCTCTGACAGTCACCCGGAGTGGAGATGGCATGATATTGGATGGACTACTGGGACTATTATGTGTGAAGGGTGATATGGGTAGCCCGGAACGCTATTTAAAAGTATGTTTATTTTACTGTAGACATTATTATAGTAGCGCAATATTACTACATAGTAAATAGTTTAACGGATCCTTAAAGGATGGGCGATCCCAAGCATCCTTTAAGTTACTGATGCATTTTGTTACTGTTCACTTGAGTTTATTTACAGTTCATAAGTATTTATGTCCTGACTCGAGTGTTTTGTATTTTGCTTTACGCTCGAGTCAGATTGAGTGAGTTAGCATTCAAGATTCACCTTCGGAGTTGGAGCTTTCCTTGAAGATCCAGCCATCTATTTTGCTTTCTGTATCCAGTGATTTCAGTGATGTATTCTGATTTGTACCTGATGTATCTTGTTACTTTTTGTTGTATCATGTTTAATTCTGATGTATCTTATTTTTATATAGTAGCTTCATGAACTACTATTTCTTTTAAATTCCGCTGCATTATTAAATACTCTGTGTCTGTGATCTGTGATTTTGTATTTACTGTATATTCTGAGATTTGCCAAATTTTATTTACAACGCGGTATTTTGAGCAATTCAAGTCCGACATGTGCGGATGCGAATGGTTGAAAATATCGGGTCGTTACAAAGTTAAAAATGTACATTTGACATGTAATTCTAGTTAATGTGATATAGATTAAGACAATAAATGCTCTTTATTGTGAAAATAAAATGTAAGTTAAAAATGTACATTTGATATGTAATTTTAATTATGGTGAGATTGATTAAGATAATAAATGCTCTTTATTGTGATAATAAAATGTAAGTTAAAAATGTATATTTGACATGTAATTTTAGTTAATGTGATATTGTTTAAGACAATAAATGCTCTTTATTGTGAAAATTAAACGTAAGTTAAAAATGAACTTTTGACATGTAATTTTAGTTAATGCAATATTGATTAAACCAATACATGTTCTTTACTGTAATAATGAAATGCAAGTTAATAATATACTTTTAACTTAACATAAGAAATTTCAACTTTAAATAGGAAATTATAGTAATTGAGTTTATTTAACTTAAAAGCATGGTTTATTTAATATCCAAATGAATTAATTAGTGTAATAAAATGGAAATGATAAAATAACTATGGTAAGAATTGTAAGTATACAAACAATTGGATTATATAAAATGGTAAAGTGAAAAGTATATACTATTTTGAAATAAATGATATGGTTTTGAAGTGGATATGATAATTTGGTTATGAAAGTATATACTATTTTAAAATAAATCATATGGTTTGAAATGGATATGATATTTTGGTTTTGGAAGTATATACTGCTTTTAAATAAATATCGATGGGTTATAATAACGATTGGTTGGCAAAGAGACCGGGATCGGATATGGTCATACTCTCTGTCGGTACCAAAATCCACTTTGACAACGGTATATGTAGTGGAGATTCCAAAATGAAGTAGGATGGTTGCGACGTTCTATTGAGGTATATACGTGGACCCGACTCCCATGAGTTGGCATAAGGTGGCTAAAACAGGAGCGATTGACGGGCTAATGCGGTAGCACCTTTGATCGTACATACTTATTCGTATGTCATTCTATTACTTTGTGATTGTTTGGTGCGCAACTTTGATTTTTGGGAGTGTGACTCAAGGTGGGTGGTAGCTGTGTGCTGTGCGTTACCACCGGCCCGAAAGCGTAAGTGGTATATCTACCTTGGCATTACCTAGTTATGCCATGTCACCTACCCTAGTGTGCCTTGTACGATTTTGATTTGTGTCGTACCTATGGAGTATTCTCTGGTAGCCTCCTAATCAGGAGGTATTATGGTACTGTATAGACCACTGGCACTACGTTTGTGTTAAGGTGGAAAATGTAAAGCCTTAACGCTATTTTAAAGTAATTTTATTTTACTATAGACATTATTATAATAACGAAATAATACTACATAGTAAATAGTTTAATGGATCCTTAGAGGATGGGCAGTCTCAAGCATCCTTTAAGTTACTTGTACCTATGTTACAGTTCACTTGAGTTGGTTTATATTGTATAAGTATGTATGTCATGACTCGAGTGTTTTGTGTTTTGCTTTAAGCTCGGATCAGACTGAGTGATACCGCATTTGGGACTCACCTTTGGAGTTGGAGCTTTGCTTGAAGATCAAGCTATCTATTTCAATTTCAGTATTCAGTTGATTCCAGTTATCCAGTTGATTCTAGTAATGCATTCTGATTTGTACTTGATTATCATCTTGTTACTCCTGTTGTATCATGTTTAACTCTGACGTATTTATATAGTAGCTTCATGAACTACTGTCTCTTTTCTTCCGCTGCATTTTATTACTTTGTGTCTGTGATCTGTGATTTATTTATTTACTTACTGTATGTTCTGAGTTTTGCCAAATTTATTTCTACAATTCGGTATTTTGAGCAATTCAAGTCCGACATGTGCGAATGCGAATGGTTGAAAATACCGGGTCGTTACAGTATAGAGATTCAAGACTGAAGATATCAAGATTGAAGACTCATGAGTATCAAGATATCAAGAGTTCAATATTTCAACAGTACAAGATAAGTATTGAGTCTAGAATTATGCTAAAACTTCTTGAAAGCACTTACATCTTTATTCGAAATTTATTTGTGGAATGGAATCCACTTTGATCCTGTTAAAGGGATGGAACCCTAGTGAAATGGAACCCACGACAACATCTAGTGGAACATATAGTGGTCCTATTTTGATATTCACTAATTTTGTAAGAATGTTTTTCAAAAATATATATATCTCTTGTTTTTAAAAAATGTTTTCAAAACTTTCTTTTCAAAAAGACATCTCTCTTAGTTTTAAATATTTTAGCCTCAAAACTATTTTTTTCATTTTTAATATTTTGATTTCAAAATTGTCCTTGTTTTTAAACCATCTCTTGTTTTAAATATTTAGCTTAAAAATATTTATATACTCAAATTTTAAATTACTTTATAGATTAAGATTATATATATTAAAAGTTTTCTAAACTCTTTTATATGTTTAAATTATATTCAAAAATATTTACGAAGATTAGAACACTACAACAAAAATACTCTATTACAACACCCTTTTTACAATGGGCACTGCTTGCCCGTTGTAATAGAAGGCTGTTACAATGGTCTATTCAGGCCCATTGTAATAGATGCCCTATACAACGCCCTTTTTACAACGGACGATGATTTCCCATTGTAATAGAATGCTATTACAACGGTCCTTTCATGCCCATTATAATAGATGTCAATTTTACAACGTTCATAAAATGCCCGTTGTAATAGATGCCAATTTTACATCGGTCATAGAATGCCCGTTGTAAGAGGTGCCAATTTTACCACACTCATAACTCCCGTTGTAATAGGTGCCAATTTTACAATGGGCTAAAAATGCCCATTGTAATAGGTGCCAATTTTACAACGACCATAAGATGCCCGTTTTAACCGATTCCAATTTTACAATGATCATAAAATGCCTATTGTAATAAATGTCTGTTGCCAATTTTCGACAATCAATAAATAATAATTACAATGCTGTCTTAAAATTAATATTTATTATTTATTAATATTTAATAATTATAATTAATAATATTATATTAGTCGTTACTAATTATTAATTATAATATTATATTACTAATTACGAATCATTAATAATATTATATTAATCATTTACAACTTATAATAATGAATGATTATTAATAGATAATCACTAATTACTAATTATTATGTATAATCAGTATCCCAACAGGCTTAATTTTATTTTCCAGTTATTAGTAAGTAATATCAAGTAATTAATATTAAACATATAATAATTTATAATTTATAATAAATATTAATCATTTATGATTAATAATTACTATTAAAAATAAAAAATTAATATTAAAAATTAATAGTATATACATATTAATTATTAACAGTTAATAATTAACACTAAATTACAGTTAATGAGTATGACGTAACATTTAATAATTAATAATTACGGTTAAATAATTAATTTCATTATTAGTAAAATTTTCTAGCATTAATAGATGCGTTATGGTATTAACTAATTAATACTTAATAAGTAATAACTAATTAGGACTAATATTAATTTTATCCAAACAAAAATGAGGTAGGAATAATGTTAAAGCCCATAAACGCTAACAATTATCGGCACTCAAAATTCATACGCGGCACTCAAAACTAGTTTTCATTCCCACCCGACCATTGTACTAGATGCTTATTACAACTATTTTCTTCTACCCGTTGTAATAGATATCAACTATTACAACTTTTTTTGGCTAGTTTTAAAGTTATATTTTACAATATTTAAAGTTCTCTAGTTGTAATAAATACCAATTTTTGACAATTCTTTACAGATTATCATTATCTTTGATTATTCTAGACGTCATAGGAGGTTCGACCAGTATTTTAATAGACTTAGTTTTACTTTCAAGTTATTAGTATGTAATTATATACAAAGCTTTTCTGAATAAAATACAAAGAGATGTTTTAACAACTAATCTCGTTAAAACAAACATATTATATTAAAAAATTAAAATTGAAAATTTTGTGTCATGTTAAACAAATGTTTACATAATAATTTTAGCAGTTTTGCTTATAACATTGAAAGACGGGGCGCGTTGGAAAGTCGGTAAAAATAATTAAGCAGTCAAAACCACATTTCTCTTTGTGTTTATTCATTTAATCCCAAAAATAAAAATTACACAAAACTTCTCAGCACCTCAAACCCTAGCAGCCACCATCCGACATCTCTACACGTGTCAAACCCCAGCGCCATCGCATCTCATGCAACCACACTTTGTATCAACCTCATATCCAACATGGCTGCATATCCACCTCGACCTCAGATCCGGCAACTCATCTCAAACCCGACCATGCAACATCACCTCGAATCCGACGTCGCATTTCAGATCAACTGATACCACATCGCATGTGCTTTAATTAGTAATTTTGGTTGCAATAGATTGTAGATTTACTTATTCTTGGTTTAAGGACGTCGACTTGTTATTGGTTTGATGACTGCACTTAAGCAAGGCTGTAAGAGAGTTCATGTTTCTGGAGATTCTTTTCTTGTCTATAATCAGGTTTATTGTTTGTTTGTTTACTTGTTTTATTCTTTGTAATAGCATAAATTGCTTATTTGTTATTTTTGTGACTCTTTTTAAAGTTATTTACAAGCTAGCATATTTAATTCGAAACCTTCGTTTGTTGTTATAATAGTTTGATATTTGCTTGGTTCCTGTATAACAAGTTCTCTTAATTCATTTTATATTAACAAATATATAAACAAATGAAATGAGATATACAAAACGTTACATTACTATAAGCACATGCACTTATAATTATTGGATTTAGCAATCAAGGTTTTCTATGCTGCTCAACTTCCCCTCTTTTAAGTAACTTTACTACCATCATCATAAAGTATGTCATCTTATATGTTGTTTTTTTAACTTGTTATTATCATAATTAAGCACAAAAGATGTGAATACTGTTAAAACTTATATAACCATTCTTATCCATGGAGCATACTTCCTATGTAGGCAAGTTGTTGATAAAGCTCATAGAAGTGCTAGTTGACTATTGGTACTCTTGAAGAATAACTCGATCAATGAGATGAACCCATTCTTCAATTTCTAAAGCATCAAAAGTTACCTGATTGCTCTGAAGTGTGCAAACTTGACACAAGGACAAAGCTTGATAAGGAACTGTATTTTTTTATGAATTAATGCTTAGGTTATGAGTTGCTCATATCTAACTAATTTAAATTGTCTGCATTTTTTGTTCCCTCATTATTGTTCTAATTCTACATTTGTTGTTCACCCATAGTTTCTAGAAATTTGTTGCCTATGAGTTCAAATTGATTAGTTGCATTTATGCTTTAGAATTTGAATGTGTCTTTTTTATGTTCACATCTAACCTGCGTGTAAAATATGTTCCACTTAAAGCTTTTTGTTATATCATTGCATCATACTAGCAACAAAATAAATATTATAATGCATAATTCGATATGATATCTTAGGTAGTTTATGCTAAACATTATTCTCGGGTTGTCCCGCTCTACTTTTCATTTGAATTTCGAAACCCATTTGATTGAGTGTACGTTCAGTGAACCAAAGTAAACGAGAAATTTTATACCATGTTTAGAGTTTTAAAATAAGAGAATATCAGCTTCAAACCTATTATTCAGAAGAAAACACTATTTAGAAGTATTTTCTAAGGAGATTATAAATGGTACACCATTTTTTTCTGGTATGTTCAGTTTTAATTTGTTGGTATCAGAAATAAATATTAATCTTGTTATATTTAACATGCAAGTGCTGATTTTTCCTAAAGGAAATGATGTAGATATCTTGTCCATGTATCTATATGTTGTTGATGCAGCAGAATTGCCTTTTGGCTGGAATAGATTTGCACTATTTAGTTTGTCAGTCATTAACCACGCAAATAGCTCATATACCATGAGGAAAGGTATGTATTTCTCAAAAGTAAAGAATTATTAGGAAACCCAAAGAATTATTTAACTAGCTTGAGGCACATGGATGACAAGAAATTTATGACACAAATAACTTCTCATTAATAACTTGCAATACTCAAATTTCGTTTTCCACTGAACACTTGAACTAGAATATCATGAGGTCTAGCATTCAGTTTGATTCTTGTTCCAAGCATTTCCATAGATAATTAATACATGTCTGATTCCATAGGTCATCCACAGTTTATTTTCTGCAGACCATGCTGAACTTTAATTTTGTCTCAAACCATTTTTCGTTACTTTATTTCCTTGTTTTTACTTAGAGACCTAGTTTTTTTAACCTCTGATGTAACGTTTAACACCATATCAATTTTTACTTTTCAAGATGCTAAGAAATGTGTTCTTTTTATCGATTTCCCCCTGTTCTACAACTTCAGCTGAAGCGTTTCAAGTATGACTTCATGCGTGATACAATGGTCAAGGTTTGTTTTTACATTTTTAAAGGAAAGTTGTGGCAAAGATCCTTATTTTGTTTCAAAACCACAAAACATTCCTCTCAATCAAAAAATACAGATCCGCTTCTATTTATAAAACTACCAAAACCAAGTTACTAAATTACCCTTAATCACTATGATACTTATCACTCTTGCACAATACCTGATTTCTTTCTATTTTAAATTTGATCCACATGCACTTTAAAGCTGAAAGCTGATTTTCAAGCATTAATTTTGTCAATCTTTGTCCCATTATCTTCATCCTGAAAAAAGAAATTGTAGCAAATGTTTTGCTTTTTGATGTGTAAAGGAATAGTTATTAAGGCATTTTCTACAGGTGACGTGATGTGGAAATCAATCTTCTTTATGTTAGTAGAATAACACTTGCAATTACAATTAGAGAATTTATAATATAAACAGACATATACAAGTTATATATCTAGATCCAGGGAAATGAGTTGACTCTAGGTCCAACGTATCGAGAGTAAAGCATTAGGAACGAACACATGCAATGAAGTTTTCTAGTTAAGTGAAATTGATTCCCTATATATGTTGCTTTTGGCCATGCTTACTCATTTGTGTTAGGATATGCATGTTTATCATTCTAACACACACACATGTGTATGTATGCAATTTACATTATCTTTGAATGCATTGCAGGACATAGCAGAAGCAAAGGAATTTTTGAAGAAAAAAGGTGTTATGTGGGTTCTGATTAACTAAAATATTGTGGTTCAAGGTTTGCTTCAATGTCCTTCGATCTAAATTTTAAATCTTATTTTATTATTTGTATGTACTACGTGTTATGTTAGTTTAGGGTTTTATTTGATGTCTTGTAACTATGTAAAATTTTATGAATGATGTGAATAGATAAATCATTTTTTTATTTTGAAATATCAATTTCTTTTGCTACTTTGAGTAAATAAGAGTAAATATGATTGCTATTAGTATAATAATTTTGTTTCATTCAAATTAGTTTAAAAAGTTTACACGTGCATTGTAGTAGTTTTATTTTTCTTCTCATTTGAATTTTTTTAACAATGGGCAAAAATAGTTGCAAAAAACCCTTTTGCAATGGGTAAAAACAGTTGCAAAAGGATTAATTGCAACGGACAAAAATAGTTGTAAAAGATCCTATTGCAACGGGCAAAAACTGTTATAAAAGACCCTTATTGCAACGGGCAATAACCGTTGTAAAGACCCTTATTGCAACGGGCAATAACCATTGTAAGATTCATCCACTCTATTACAACATCGCATAATACAACGGGTCTAGGTCCATTGCGAAACCTCTATTACAACGGACATTGCCCGTTGTAAAAGGGGTATTTTGTTGTAGTGGAAATTGTTTTGACAAATTATGGAAACAAATTTTAATAAGAAAATTAAAACATCAATTTAGCCTTAAGCATGTAGACATCCCTCAACCCCTATGTCAACATGGTGTCCATTATTTTCAAATTTCAATTTTCAAAATAAGTGTCCATTCGTCGTATCCTTTCATGAATAGATATGGCTGTTGCTCTACTATATATACCAGTAAGTTCTAAACGAATTTTTTTACTAGATTTCATTTATTTTCTCTCCTCTTCATCTTCCACGTTTATTCTAAAGAATCCTAAACTATACTCTGCCGAAATAACAAGTGAATCAAACTTGATTATCTCTTGTTTGATTCTCTGTCACTCTCTTCATAAGATCTCATTGCTATTCAGAGTTATAGAATCTTTTGTAAATCAAACTGTAACATTCCTGTTTTTAAACAAATTTAAATTTATAATTAATTTGATTCCTGGATTTAATTACGAATTTATTTGGTAAATTAATATATAATTTTGATTTTATTATGAATTGATTTAGAATTAATTTGAATATTTTGGAGTATAAATGGGTGTAAATATGATTTGTATATATATATATATATATATATATATATATATATATATATATTAAACATTAAGGATAGGATTCATAAATCAATAAAAATATGATACAATGACTTGGATTTAAAAATTTAAAACAAGTATGAGTGTAAAATATTTACTTTTTGAAATTTAATGAAATGTTTTTAACCACTTTAAATTGTTAAAGTATTTTTATAAACTGTTTTAAAATCTGAAAATGAGATTTAAACAAGATTATAAATTAAGTTTAAATCTGAATTTTAAAATTTGGAAAAAAATAAAAGCTGAAGTCTGTAGGCTGGAAAATAAAGCAAATTTGCAGATTTAAACAAATTCAAAAACTGTAAGTAAAATTGTACGGGCTCGATTAGTGTAACGACCCAGAATTTTAATTTATTAAAATTTGAATATTTAATTAATTTTAAATATTAATAAGTGAATTTATAAGTCGAATAAATTTTAATTCGAATAATTGAATTTAATTGAATAATTAAATCAATAATTTAATATGTGTAAATACGGAAATAATTGAAATTTGGGTTAAATATGAATTAAAATGATTTGTAAAATTTTATTTTATCATATTGGAGTTAGAACGATGTTTTAGAACTTTTAAAATCGAATTAGAAGTTTATTTGTGAAAATTGAATATTTTAATATTTAATCGACTAGTGAAAATAGCCAATTTTCGAACAGTCTCAGAATTGGACGAAACTAGTTCCATTGGATCCGTAATAGTTAGTTATTATCGGATTTCAATTTTCATAGCAATCGGAGTTATCGTTTGATCGTGGCAGCTCGAAACGCATCGAAATTGTTTTAATATTAATTTGGCGAGTTAAAATAGTCATTTTTCAAAAGTCTCAGATTTCGACGAAACCAGTTTCATCCGATCCGTAATGTGATATTATTGTAAGGTTTCAAATTTCAAGTCAATCGGATTTACCGTTTGTCCGGTGCAAGCTAAAACGCCTAGAAAATCGTTTAAATCGGTTTAATTTAAATTGAACGTTTATTGCCATAACTCGCACAGATGACCGAATTAGCTTCCGAAACCTGTTCCATTATGTCCGGAACGCGGGATAAACCCTAGAAATGTCGGTCACCGCACATAAATCGGAGTTTGGAAATTCCGAAATGAATAGTGTTTCGTTCGATTTTCTATAAATAGCCCTTGCCTCTTCACAAATAAAAAAAAAATAGGTTTTAGAAACACTAGCCGCCGGCCTCAATATACACGGCCAGAAAATCACGTTCTTCCTCCTCCAATTTCTTCAAATCCAAGCCTCGTTTCAAGAATCCTTCAACATGAAACTTGTAGATCTCCTCGAGTACTTCATGTTCAACGGTCAAGATTGCAAAAGGATTTGTGGATTGGCGGCAAATCGAGCTTGAAGGGGGTATATTCGCGCACGTTTTCTGAGGTATAGATGGGGCCGAGCTCATGGTGGTCGTGGCCGAAGGTGGAGCATGAGGGGGGCTTCGAAATGGAGGGTGCTGATCGACTTCACGATGCTCGAGATGGTCGCGTTTTGGAACCCTAATTGGAGCATTGGGTTCGGCGGTGCATTGTGCTTACCGGAGAGAGTCGCGTGTGTTGAGAAGAAGAAGGGGACGGCTGTGATTGGAAGATGATGGATCTAAGGGCTGGAATGAGCTTAGGTTAAAAAAACTAAAAGGAAATTTGTAAATTTAGTTAATATAAATACGTGTAACTTATAAAATTCATAACTTTTTCATACGAGGTCGAAAACGCGCGAAACCAGTTGCGTTGGAATCGTATGGATGAGCACTACGCTATGGAATTGGATTGGAGTCATTTGGAGTTAGTGATAATTTCGGGTAAAATTAAACGTCCGTTTAATTTTATTCGAAATAAATCGCTAAAACGAAATTGAAATCAAGGTGAGAACTTCTCACTCAATCGAATCAGTTTCGATTTTATTTTAAATAGTTAGATTTAAAATATTTGAATGCATGTTTGAATGATGATTGTTATCTATTGATTGTTAAAATAGACATTATGCGCCGTTAGTAAGCGGATGTTATTTATTAGAAACATATACCGCGAATATTTCATAAACAGTGAAATTGGTATTATATATAATAGCAATATATATATATATATTGGCATATGTATATATTGCAGTTGTTGATTTTCCGCATTGTATAGCGGATGAGACCCTATTGCGCCGTCTATTAAGCGGATAATATTTTAAATCTCATATACCGCGATAATTCCGTACTGGAGCGGAATTGGTATTGTGCCAATGTTTGTGGATGCAGGAAAACAGGTCGGAGGGATCCAACTGGATTCCTCAACAGTATTTATTTGATTATGGATATTTTGATATTCGTTGATTATCATATACGAAATATGATATCGTTATTGTCGTGATTGACTATTTGGTATGTAACATCATTGGGCCAAATTTTGGAATTTTAAAAGGATTTTTAAAGTGATTTTTGAAAATATACTATATTTTTGGAATTGATCCATTTTAAATAAATAAACGTTATACTTTTAAAAGTTATAAAATTTTGATTTTTGGGAAATATAGTTAAAAGTTGATTTTTGAAAATATGGGGTTAATGATTTTATAAAATAGTTTAAATCGGGATTTTTGAGTTTATTATAAAAAGTTTAAAAATAGGATTTATGAAATTTGATTTTTTTTATAAATCTAAGAAAATGGTGAAATTATAAAGGAGTTAAAAATGTTTTAAAATAATAATACAAATTGATTTGTATAAAAGAATTATAAGATGGATAATTTATTAATTAAAATATTTGAATTATAAAACGAGTTTTTATAAGTGTTAGAATGAACTGTGAATGAATTTCATATATGAATGAAATTTATAGAATTATAAACGGTGGAGTTATAAATGGAATTTTATAAGCAGTAGGTTTATAAAATTTATAAAGTTGTTAAAAGAATGGTTTTGGATAAATAATTGAATCTTATAAGTTATAAGATTTATAATTATGAAGTTTAAAGGAACGATTTTGCAAACAAATAAATTCTAAGTATTTAACTTATAACATGAACTTTTGGTTTATAATTGAGTTATAAATCGAATAGGTTAATAAAGGAGATTTATAAAGGAAGTAGTTATAAAATAAATAGAAATGGAATTTATAAACATTGTTTTATAAATCCGCAACGACTTATTTTGATAAGTAAATTGTTATAACTTATTTATGAAATTATATTCACGTTTTAGACAGTGAATAATCCTTTAAAATAAAATGTATAGAAATGATGAAATTTGTTAACAAGTATATTCACGTTTTTGAATAGTGAATAATATGTTAAAGAAATTGTTTTGAACGTGATGTTTTAAATAGAATTTAAAATGATCTAACGATGTTTTAAATGTGTTGAGATTCGAAACCATAGATTTCAACATTCATTGTTGAAATAGACGTTTTCGAGAAATAGAAGGAAATGGTGGACTATAACACTGTTGTTATAGTAAATGATTTCCGAAAGGAAATGTTTTGTATAGTGTTGGGATTTATATATCTATTTTAATTTCGAATCCCTATACTAGTGATTTTGGGACGTCGTAACGATGTTTTACGCAACATTCATTTTGGCCCAAATAAATATGTTTAAGAGAATGATTTCCTTAAAGAATGAAATATATACTTAATTTCGATTTAAGTATATTGAATATTTTCCAAGTGTAGAAAATAAATGGATTGAGAATTACTTAATAAGTAAGTATGGAAATGTTTTTTCAACGTGAAATGAAAAGTTTAGAGAATTTGTCTTTTTGAAGATAAATTGAAAATGAATAATTGAAATCGTTTATTCATAAATATTTTGAAATATAAATTCACTATGGAATTTATAAGAGAAAAAGGGGAATTTGTTTAAAAATAAATATTGATTTATTTTTGAAGTGTGAAAATTATTTATCTTGTAAAGATATTTTTGGGAAATAAATAATTTGGAAAATTATTTGGAATCTGGTGATGTTGTGCATATCCATTGATAGTTCAATAACCGACTATCAATATTTACCTTTGAAAGGTATTTGTTGTGATTTGCTGAATTTGAATGCACACTTATTTTTAAATTATTGCGCTCGTTATTCGGATTACCCATTCCGAATAGTGATACGACGTAATGGATAGCATTGATGTCCGGTGTTGAAGACCGGATATTTTTGAAAGCGAAAGGAAAACTCGTCGATTGTCTTTGCACCGAGTAGCTACAGTATAAAGACTCCCTATGTGATGGGAAGTCCGGACGTGATTAGAGATTATCCGGATTGCAAGGACTTCTTTGTAAGTGCCTTCGGTTCTGTTCGAGCCCGGAATAGACTTGTATGGATTGTATGTCTGACATTACAAATTGAGATATAAAGCCGATTTCTTTCAAATATATTTCTGTTGGTGGCGGAGAATTTATTCTTTTAGCTTAACACCCTTCTCTGAGACGTACGAGCTCAGAGGTTATGTAGTTGAAGGTTTTAAGCAATATATTCCCAATTTGGTAATGTGACATGCTGAGTGTTGCTGTGAAATGATCATTGTGTTGATCATTTGTGATAGGATCATTTATTTGATCGTTTATCTTGGTGATCATTTCTATGATCATTTGTTGACCCAAAGCACAGCTTTTGTATAAAGTGTGTTTTTGTGGACGTAACTTCGTCGAGCCTCACACCCCGGAATGGTCAAAACGGGAAAGATGCGGCAAGGTTATGAGGGGTAGCTCCCTTTAGGGTATGTGCATTTCCTTCTAGAAAAGGGTGGTATCATGGTATGGAGCCCAGATGCTTACTCATGTTGAAACACTTATTATTATGGTGTGATGTTGATTACGAGCGCTCGGTTAAAGGTCCCAAAGGACCGGGGGATGGCATACTCGTGTAGTAGTTACCTAGTGATAAAGGTAACCCGGTCTTGTGTTGGCAGAGAGCTGGTTAAGTTCTCGGGACGTCCCGCCAGAGGCGTTTCCATGTGGCAATGGGAAGTTCCTTGGCCTGACCATTCGTTGAAATCCAAAGAAACAATACGATCTTGTACGGTATTAGTTGTAAAACCTATCATTCACTTATGGTGGCGCCCCACTGTTTGGATGGTAGCTATAGTAGGCATAGTTCGGAATGTCTATGCTGGCTAAGATTTATATTCTACTTTCGAAATATTTCCCTACATTATGCACTAGTAATAATATCAAATGTTCTTTTAAATGTGTATCAAGCATCTTTGACTATCATAAGGAGAAATCTCCTCCGATTCTGCGTTTGCATGTGTGTGTGTGCGGGAGGCCTTATGGTAGTCTCATTTTTAAAAGCATTGCGAATTGACTTTAAAAGTATTTCTCTATTTTGATTTTAAAGATAAATAAACTGTTTTGAGTTCTCACACCAGTCACATGACTGACTCGGAGTTTATTGTTTTCCTTCCTAAACTCTGGGTGCCCACCCATTTCCACAGGGCATTCAAGAGTTAAGGTTTATCAGGATATTCTGGAGTTGCTAGAGGCAAGCTGGATGGCATGGCGTATTATTAGTATAGTATTTCTTTTCCGCTGTTTGATGTTGTTTGTTGTTGTACACTCTGATGTAATGATGATATGATGTGATGTAATGTAATAACTGATATAGTTCTTTGTTTAAAGATTATTCATTTATCTATTATATGTTGTTCCGCTGCGATTGTGAGATTCTGATATTGTTCTGTTATTTCTTTTTATTCCGTTCTATTTTCTTTTCTCTCTATTTTCTACCTTTTCTCTCTTCTTCGATTTTTTTTCTTTTTCTTAAACATTGAGCATTCGTATTTCTGTTCATCTTGAGTTAATCTATGAAGATTAGTGTATATTCAAGGAGTACGGATTTGCGGTTCCTCACAAGTAGTTTTTTTTTATTTCAGGTTTTTGAACCTGACAGTGTGCAGTTTTAAAATTTAAAACTAATTTAATAAAGAAGTAATTAAGTTTTATTTAATTACATGATCACTATTTGTTAATTTATTCTTAAAATTATTTTAAATCTATAAAGAGGTTAAAGAATTAACCAAAAGAAGTGTTTTTGAATCATTTATTGATTTAAATTTCTTAATGTCAAATTTTGAGTTAATGATAGTATAAAATAGTTGATCTACTTAAATAAATGAAAGTTAATAAAGGTTTAAACTATAAAATAATTTAGATAAAGTTTTTTAACATAAAATTAATTATTTTTAACAAGTGTAACTAATCTTAAATCATATATGACCAAGTGTAAACTAAGTAGCATGAAATTTAACAAGTGGCAAGTGTGCTCTTTAATTGAATTATGTAAGTAAATATCAAAATTCTTCTTTCATCTTCAAACCGAGAATATAAAAAATAAAACAGAATGATCTCTATATTCAAACCAAATAAATTTGTTCAAAAACAAATAAAACAGATTTAATAAAAAAATCAGAGCAAATCAAACTAAAATCTGGAAACTCTTTGCAAAGCAAAATCTGTTTCAACCTGAAAATCAAGTCTTAAGGCCTGGCAACTAAAGTAAGTTCAAGCATGTACATCAAAACCTGGAAATACAAAATCAAAATCCTGGAACAATCTCAGAACTACAGATCAAAAAGGAAAGAAAAAATCTGGTTCCAGGCTCAGTTTTCTTCCCTGCTTCTTCCCATCTAGGTGAGTAACATTTTGTTTTAAAATGAATTAAGTATAATGTTGGTTGCCTAATTTGTCTCTGGAAATTAGGCTGCTTGTGAATATTTTGATGAATGTGTGCATGCCTATAATAATAATAAAAAAACCTCTGTTCTTTGTTTTTTTGACCCAGATTGTAAACATAATTCTTATCCTTTGATCTAAGATCTGTTAGAACCTTTATATATAGACAAATATTGTTTGTTTAATTTTAAATTAAGTTTAAAAATTTATTTTAGTTAAAATAAGTTTGAAAGTCTCACTGGAAACTTCCAAGAACAGTGCAAGGTTGATTTATGTTAATTTTCAAACATAGTAATTCACTGATATAAGTATAAAACCTGAAAATTGTGCAAGGTTGATTTATGTTAATTTTCAAACATAGTAATTCACTGATATAAGTATAAAACCTGAAAACTTATTAAAAATCTTGATATTTAAAACTAAAAACCGAATTTTTGGAAATGGATGTACATTTCTGGTTTGACCAGAAATGAAGTTTTGGTTCATCTCTGGTGATCTGAATAATCTGGAGGTTCGAGTTTTCTTCTGGTGGTAGAGGAGTGATTAGAGGATGAGGGAAAAATGTCAGGTGGTTGTAACGACCCGGAATTTTGGGCAATAACAATTTAATAATCTGTTTTAATAATTTAATTGGTTTGATAATTTTCTTTATAATTTTAATTTAAAATTGGCTAATTTATTCTTTTAAAGGTTGACGAATTTTTAATATGGCAGTATTGATAAGAATTATTTTCCAAAGCTAATTAAATTCTTATTCTATTTATAATATATACATTTGATATATATTGTGAATAGAAGATATTGTGTTCCAAATTAAAGATTAATCTTCAAATTGTAATATATATGTATTTATATGTTATAATTTGAGTTGTTTTGAAATTTAATTTTAATTCATTAATAATTTATATATGAATGAATATGGTAATTTAGAGCTTTGTTTTAAATTATATTTTCAAAAGTTAATTCAAAAATTAATTCATTTGTTTTTAAAATATAAGACAATCAGTTATTTTTAAATATGATAATTTATAAAGGAAATTAATCAATGTTTTATTCTGTTTTCTTTAAAGTGTTTAATTTTTAATGGTTAAAAATGTATATGTATAAGTTTTAGGTTTTAAATACATGTATAAGAATATATATTTGCATTATAATTTTAGAATATTTTCTTTTAAAAGTGATACATATATATATGTAAATTTTATTTGTTAAGTAACTTAAAAATAAAAATGTAAGTGTTTATTTACATTTAAATTTAATAGAAGTTTAAAAACACTTAAAGACAAATGAAAACACATTAACACCTCTTAAAACACTTGTAAGAAGATTTAGGAATTTAAATGACAAATGTAATTCTTATGGGACAAGTGGCAACATATTTTTAATAAATGTTTTTAGAAAAAGAAAAAAAAATCAGTTTTCACAAGTACATTCTCCTTTGTTCTTTTCTTAACTCAAACCAAAAATTTACTTTCAAAATCCTGAAAATTGAAAACTAAAAATAATGGCAACCTGAAACTGCAAATTCAACCTGTTATTCAAATGAAGAAAATTTGCAAATCCAATCTGCATTTCAAAGATGAAAAATCAATCTGCAAGCAAAATAAAATAATGCAAATCCAGATCTTCTGTAATTCAACGGAAGAATGAAGATCAACAGCAATTTCAACTATTAAAATCAACAATTGTAAAGCATGCATGGATTAAACTTCATCAGCAAATCCTGTTCTGCTCTCCATATATATCAGAGGTGAGTAATCATTTAAAAACAGATTTTGTTCAATTTATAGTTAAATATTATTGCATGCAAATGAATCCTTGCTTTGATAATTAACATTTGAATATGAGAATGTATGATTATCATGAGTACTTGTTGCCTGTAAATTTGAAATTTTAAACTCTGTTGTTTATGCAGAATTTGACTTTCATCTTTTAAAAATCCAAAATCCTTCAAATCTATAACTTGTTTGAACTTGTTATATGAATAAAAAGTGTATGTTATAGATTGATGGTAATTTTTAAATTAGTTTCATATTTTTTTTAGCTACAGGTGTATATAAATAGGAAGTTACTGTAAATCAAATTGTAGTTAAAAATCAATTATCCTAATTTTTGTTAAAGAGGATATAATTGTGTTTGTCATACGAATTCATGATTTTAGATGAAGAAATCAAAAATTATAACTAGATATTTGACGAGAATTTTGGGTTTGAACTTTTTTGGGGTTTTTGGTGGTTGCTGTCGAGATACGCAACTATTTGGTCTGATTTCTTGGTCGAGTATTGTTTGAGTGATGATGATTAAGGGAAAAATGCATAAGAATTTTTCAGTTGGATAATTTGTTGGGAATTGAAGAAATTTGGGTTTAGTTGGTATTGGGATTCGGCTCGGCTATAGGGGATTTCACGATGACCGATGGTGGATTGGAGGAGTTCGCAAGGTGGGGGATGGTACCCCGGTGATGCTCTGGTGAAAGTAACGGAGGGGCTGGTGACGAGTTCATCAACGGTGATGGGATTTTAGGGTCGGGGTTGTTTCTGATATTCGAGCTAATAATCGAATTTTTGATCGCGTGCTGTTTTCTTCGATCTGGGTCTATGGGGGTGTTCGCGTGTGAGTTAGTGACCGTGGAAGGTCGTCGCGATGGACGTGGGTAGTAGGCGGAGGAGGTGCATGTGCACCATGTTGTGCGTACACGATTTGGGGGGCTGAAGGTGGAATAGTGGGGAGAAGGGTTATGACCCGAAGATAATCTCGTGTTTCCCGAGGACAACTCGAAGCGTTGTGGGTAGGCAACTGACTTGGGGCAAGCACGAGTTCTAGGGAAATTGACCCAAGTTTTGTTCTAGGCAGGAAGCTTTTCTGTTCAATTCAGTAGAAATAAATTATAAAGTTTACAAACTTAAACTTGTTGTTTGGAAATAAATAGAATTAAGCTCCAAATTGTAAACCAAGCTTTCAAAACAAATGGAAGTCAAAATTTTTAAGGGTGTTTGGATCTAATATTTTCAAATTTGCAAGTCTAAAATAATTATTCTTAAAATAATTAACTAAATTTATTTTAAATTGAATCTAAAGGTATTTTCAAATTTGAATATTAGATCAAAGTTTTAAGAAACTCAATCCTGTTGAATAAGGATGTTTTCATGTTGAAAGGATACATTTAAAAGTAATGTTTAAAACTTATGTTTCAAAATTTTATTCAAGTTGAAGAAGTTTGAGTTAGAAGAGATAAGTGTTTTAGATTTTAAATTGATTTCGAAATGCTTTGTTTCCAAATAAGGTTATTATTATGATTTTGGAGAAACCGAATTGAATAATTTGTTTAAGTTGTTAAAATTTGGTTAAATTAAAATAATTTGTTTATGGAAATAAATAAGGTTAAATTACTTGGATAATTAACCTAATAATACTTATTTAATATGATTTGTTTATAGGTTAAGTTTGATTAAGATTTATGACTTTCTTAATTAATTAAAGATTTTCTGTAATTATAAGAAGATTAGTTAATTAATTAATTGTTTAATTAATTTTAAATTATTAGTTAATTATTTATTTAAATTTTTAATAATCACTTAATTATGGATTAATTAAGTGTAATTACTTAATAAAGTAATTAATGGTTAATTGTGAATGTAATTAAGGAAGTTAATTATTTATGGAAGTAATTAATGATAATTACTCATGGAGAAATTAGTTGAAGTGATTATTGGTTAATCACTTAATAATAATATCAATTAAAGAATTGATTAATATAATTGTTGAAGTTAATTAATTATGAAGTGATTAATTAATTTAAGGATTAAGAATTATTTAATTATGAAGTTAATTGTTTGTTAAGTGATTAATTAAGAAAGTAATTAAGATTTATTAATGAAGTAATTAGAGATAATTACTTATGTAAGTAATTAAGAATTAATTACTTAATTTATTTTAGTTAATTAATTAATGTAATTAATTATTTAATGAATGTGATTAATTTAAGATTAATCACCAAGAGTAATTAATTAAAATGTAATTAATTAATTAAGTAATTAAATAAGGATTAATTGTTAATTTAAATTGGTTAATAATTACTTAATGAGGTAATTAAGGATTAATTAATTGAATTAATTAATCAAGGATTAAAATAATTAAATTAGAAGTTAATTAATTTAGTTAATTAATTACAAATTGTTAATTACTAATTATGATTAATGAGTTGATTAATTATAAGTTAATTAGTTAATTAATTAAAGTAATTATTAAATTAATAAGGATCATTAATTAGTGGGATTAATGATATTAATCAAGGTGGATTAATACAAGTGATCAATTTAAATGTGATTAATTAATTGTAATTAATTAAGAATTAATGTAATTATTATAGTTAATTAATTAATGAATGATCATTAATTATTGTAATTAATGGTAGTAATTAAGGTTAGTTACTGAATATGGTTAAGGACAATTACTTGAATGTAATTAAGATAATTAATTAATTAGTGAAGATCATTAGAGATGATGATTAATTTATTTGGAATAATAATTAATGAAGAAGGATTATGAAAATCCAATTAATTAAGAAATAATCAATTCTGTTTTGGATGTTTGATTAATATGGATTGATTGATTAATATTGGTTAATTGATTGATATTGGATGATCAATATTTGGAGATTGATGATTGGTTGATATTGGATGTTTGATATTGGTTGATACTGGTTGATACTGGATATCTTTGTTATGTGATATGCTGCTTTGTGAAGATGAATGTTGTTATGAATTATCTCTTGTGATAATACGATTCATCTATCTATTTACATATCATCCTGAATATAAGTTTAACTGTTTAAACCCTTGAGTACAACTTGGACATTAAAAAGGCGTTTGGTTTCGATGAGACCGGGATCGGGTTTCCATATTTGGAATCCGAAAACCATATTGATTCCAATTAAACGTTAGGTCGTTAATTCAAGTGAAGCAAGTGAAGATTCGAGGTGTAAGGGCTATACGTCAGTATAACTCTGTGGGTGATTCCCTAATGAGTTTGACAGAATAGTGCTTATAGATGTGAGATGGCGAATCAGAGTGCAAGGGCTATGGTCGTTGACTCTGGAGGTGATTCCAATAATGAGTGCAACGAGATAGTGCCTTCGGTTTCGTTCGAACCCGGAACGAACTTGTATGGATTGAATACTTTCAGCACATCGTCAGGTGGACGATGAGCATTCTAAGATAGATGTGTTCTATAAAGGTAATCGTAACCTCAAGCCTCATCAACCGGGAATGGCTAAAACAGGGGAGGTGCAGCAAGGCTTTGTGGGTAGCTCCCACTGTAGCGCAAGATTTTCCCCTGTCTAGAAGTCCCTTTTTATTCGGCTGTGTGGGCAGTTGGGTCGCGGCCAACTGCGGGGGTGTCTTGTTCGGGACTGTCCAGTAAGGGATGGTTCCGGCCTTGTGTTGCAGGGGAGTGGGAGTACTCCTCGGTACGTTGATCTAGGCCACGTACTGTGACGGGCGGTACCCCAGTAGCCCTACCATTGATGGAAACCCATTCTTCCTACGAGACCCTACAGTTTTGATTGTATTACCCACTTTTGTGGCTAGTAGCTGGAATTTAATCATGTAACAATTTCGGCTATTTCTTATTTACTTGAAAACCCTAGACACTATTATAATATCACTGGATTTCCTATCAAATGTTTTGGTTAGCGTAAGGTAAAAACTTTTCCATGTTTATGTGTGGGAAGTCTTACGTGATACCTTTTCTTTTCAAAGGTTTTTCTAAAAGTTAAGCAATTTTAACCCGTTTACACACACCAGACCCCTGTCTGACCCGAGTGTTTATTTTCTGTTTTATTAAACTCTTGGGTACTCATATTATGTATGAGTAGTCAAGTGGATTAGGTTAGCTTGACAAATTCTGGAGGAGATATGGAGCAGGAGGCTTCGACGTGTAGATATATATTAATTCCGCTGTGTTTGTTATATCTGTTTCTCTTGTATACTTGAGTTGTATAGTTAGACAGAAGTTTATAACTGTCTATTATCTGTTGTTTAAGTTGTGTACTCTGATGTAATAGGTACTATGTAATATTTTATGAGATATTATATTTTATTCATTCCGCTGTGAGTTCTCTGATGTTGTTTGTGTTCTTCTTTCTCTTTCTTTTCTTCTTCTATCCCTTTCTTTCTTCAAGATGATGCGATTTTCTGGGTATAGAAAGTCGGGTCGTCGCACTTGGTATCAGAGCATTAGGCTCTGAAGTGTGTCTTTCTTTAAGGAGCATTAGGTTGAGTGAATAACTAGGCTCTGTAGTGGTGTCTTTCTTGAGAGAGCGTACTTGTAATATATATATATATATATATATATATATATATATCTGTATCTGTATCTACCTAATCTGTTGGGTTATCTGTTCGGATTTTCCAACATAAGTTTTAGAGGTAGATGGAGTAGTGGTGTGTGTGTGTAACACGACTACCACTGATGGAAGAAGTCCATATGTTTGAGGTTGGAAGTTTTTGTCGAGACTGTAGACCTAATATCGTCTCGAATAAGATTTGTAGTTTGGAGTAAGGATTTCTCTAATATCCGAAGGAAATCTTTTAAAGTTTCGGAGTGTATCTTTGAAGTGTAAGTTTGGATTTCGCTCGGGTAAGCGAATTTTTCTAGTGTTTGGATTTGTCGGAAGTGCAGAAATAAGTAATGATATCTTGGTAACTGCGTGATGAGATGCAGTATCCTTGGATATTTTCCGAAGGTGTTTTCTCTTGAAGCAGTTTTAGAAGTAGTTGAGGAGAAATCTTTACCTGCTGCAGGGAAGATTCGTCTGTTTAGAAGTTGTTTGGATCTTTAGCAAGAAGATTGGCTGTTTTGGAATATGAGACTAAGGTCTATAAGTTATTTGCTTTGGCATGGTCTCATTTGTTATTCCTTAAGGTAAGCGAGATATGGATGCTTGGCTTGGAGCCCGAGTTTCTTGAAGAGTTGTATGCCATCTTGGAAGTCAGTTGTGTGGTTTGCCGTTGGTTTCGGGTTTTGGAGAAGCATTTGGATTTGAAGTTTTGGTTAGCTGCGGTAGCAGTTTCATCTCGAAGTGTTCGGTGTGATGTCGAGGAGACCTTTTAGCTTTGTTGTATCATCAAGGTAGAGTTTGGAAGCAGCAGTGTTGGTTGTTTCTCCGATGGTTGGGAAAATCTTTGTGGTTCTCTTTCAGCGGTCCGGGCTGAAGGTGGTGATGTTTTCTTGAAAAGGTTAACGTTTGTTTGGAAAGCTTAAAGATGTTCTAATTGGTAAAGTGAGGACAGTTTCTTTGGAATCTGAACTAGGTAGGATCGCAAAAGTGACTTGCGATTAGTTTGGGAATTTTTCTTAGGCAATCTTTTGTTTGATACTGAGGATTCTCATGTGGAAGTAGTAGCTACTGATGTAATCAGGATTTTTTCAGCATATGGAGTTGAGTTCCATATTTGTTTTGGTTTCAGAAGAGATTTTGGAAGTTAGCCTGATAGTTGGGTGGTTCTTGGAAAAAGGAGAGTTGGTGTAGCAGCTCAGAATTATTTTCTGGAATTGGAATTGGACTGATCTAGTTTTTGAATAGGATTCTGTTTTGAGGTTGTGTGACCAAGTCTGATGTGTCACTTAGATTTTTATGGATTTGATGAACAAAGTTTTCCGGATATAGTGGATAAGTTTGTACTCGTGTTCGTCAACAGTATTTCTCATCTACTTCAGGATCAGAGTTGTGCAGCGGAAGCAAGGTAGCAGCTGTGCAAGGAAGAAGTTTTGTTTGCTTTAGTTTAGTTGTTTCTGGAAGTATCAGCATATGTTGAGCTGATCAGAAGAGATCGGTAGCCTTGGATTGTCTGTTGAGTTATGCAGATGTGAGATAAGGAGTTTGGTATTTGAAGTTGGAGTCTTCAGTGTTGTTAAGAACTCTCTGGTTAAGAGAACATATATTGGATAAGATTGGTTGGTTAGTGCTGAGGCATTTGAGGATTTCTTATCTGTGTTTTGATAGGATGAGTTTGAATTGCCAGTTTGGATAGCTGGAATTCATTGTGTATCACGTATCTCTGAGGAAATACGTGTATGATTCATCAATTGGTTGTTGAATCTGTAGTTCGGTTGGGATTGGATGTTGAGTTGGATTTGAGAGTAGTCTGATGTTCTGTTCAGATTGAAGGATCTAGAGATGAGTAGAGCTCTGGATTTTTGGTTGTGTAGTTAGTTTGTTGGCTTTTGTAGAATGAGTCTATCGGTGATTTATACTTGGGAAACTCGAGATAGTGTTAGAAGATTTATTCTGATTTGTGTCAGAATAATTAGTTAAGTTTATTTGTTTATTTGATTGCTATGGATGTTAGTAACTGGTTGTTAGGAATGCTTTGCTGATTGAAATTAAAATCTTTACTGGATTATTAAATTACCTTTGCTTTTAAATTTTGGGGACGAAATTCTTTTAAGGGGGGAGGATTGTAACGACCCGGAATTTTGGGCAATAACAATTTAATAATCCGTTTTAATAATTTAATTGGTTTTATAATTTTCTTTATAATTTTAATTTAAAATTGGCTAATTTATTCTTCTAAAGGTTGATGAATTTTTAATATGGCAATATTGATAAGAATTATTTTCCAAAGCTAACTAAATTCTTATTCTGTTTATAATATATACATTTGATATATATTGTGAATAGAAGATATTGTGTTTCAAATTAAAGATTAATCTTCAAATTGTAATATATATGTATGTATATGTTATAATTTGAGTTGTTTTGAATTTTAATTTTAATTCATTAATAATTTACATATGAATGAATATGGTAATTTAGAGCTTTGTTTTAAATTATATTTTCAAAAGTTAATTCAAAAATTAATTCATTTGTTTTTAAAATATAAGACAATCAGTTGTTTTTAAATATGATAATTTATAAAGGAAATTAATCAATGTTTTATTCTGTTTTCTTTAAAGTGTTTAATTTTTAATGGTTAAAAATGTATATGTATAAGTTTTAGGTTTTAAATACATGTATAAGAATATATATTTGCATTATAATTTTAGAATATTTTCTTTTAAAAGTGATACACATATATATGTAAATTTTATTTGTTAAGTAACTTAAAAATAAAAATGTAAGTGTTTATTTACATTTAAATTTAATAAAAGTTTAAAAACACTTAAAGACAAATGAAAACACATTAACACCTCTTAAAACACTTGTAAGAAGATTTAGGAATTTAAATGACAAATGTAATTCTTATGGGACAAGTGGCAACATATTTTTAATAAATGTTTTTAGAAAAAGAAAAAAAATCAGTTTTCACAAGTACATTCTCCTTTGTTCTTTTCTTAACTCAAACCAAAAATTTAGTTTCAAAATCCTGAAAATTGAAAACTAAAAATAATGGCAACCTGAAACTGCAAATTCAACCTGTTATTCAAATGAAGAAAATCTGCAAATCCAATCTGCATTTCAAAGATGAAAAATCAACCTGCAAGCAAAATAAAATAATGCAAATCCAGATCTTCTGTAATTCAATGGAAGAATGAAGATCAACAGCAATTTCAACTATTAAAATCAACAATTGTAAAGCATGCATGGATTAAACTTCATCAGCAAAGCCTGTTCTGCTCTGCATATATATCAGAGGTGAGTAATCATTTAAAAACGGATTTTGTTCAATATATAGTTAAATATTATTGCATGCAAATGAATCCTTGCTTTGATAATGAACATTTGAATACGAGAATGTATGATTATCATGAGTACTTGGTGCCTGTAAATTTGAAATTTTAAACTCTGTTGTTTATGCAGAATTTGACTTTCATCTTTTAAAAATCCAAAATCCTTCAAATCTATAACTTGTTTGAACTTGTTATATGAATAAAAAGTGTATGTTATAGATTGATTGTAATTTTTAAATTAGTTTCATATTTTTTTAGCTACAGGTGTATATAAATAGGAAGTTACTGTAAAATCAAATTGTAGTTAAAAATCAATTATCCTAATTTTTGTTGAAGAGGATATAATTGTGTTTGTCATACAAATTCATGATTTTAGATGAAGAAATCAAAAATTTTAACTAGATATTTGACGAGAATTTTGGGTTTGAAATTTTTTGGGGTTTTTGGTGGTTGCTGTCGAGATACGCAACTATTTGGTCTGATTTCTTGGTCGAGTATTGTTTGAGTGATGATGATTAAGGGAAAAATGCATAAGAATTTTTCAGTTGGATAATTTGTTGGGAATTGAAGAAATTGGGGTTTAGTTGGTATTGGGTTTCGGCTCGGTTATAGGGGATTTCGCGATGACCGATGGTGGATTAGAGGAGTTCGCGAGGTGGGGGATGGTACCCTGGTGATGCCGTGATGCTCTGGTGAAAGTAACGGAGGGGCTGGTGACGAGTTCATCAGCGGTGATGGGATTTTAGGGTCGGGGTTGTTTCTGATATTCGAGCTAATAATTGAATTTTTGATCGCATGCTGTTTTCTTCGATCTGGGTCTATGGGGGTGTTCGCGTGTGAGTTAGTGACCATGGAAGGTCGTCGCGATGGACGTGGGTAGTAGGCGGAGGAGGTGCATGTGCACCGTGTTGTGCGTGCACGATTTGGGGGACTGAAGGTGGAATAGTGGGGAGAAGGGTTATGTCCCGAAGATAATCTCGTGTTTCCTGAGGACAACTCGAAGCGTTGTGGGTAGGCAACTGACTTGGGGCAAGCACGAGTTCAAGGGAAATTGACCCGTTCAGTAGAAATAAATTATAAAGTTTACAAACTTAAACTTGTTGTTTGGAAATAAATAGAATTAAGCTCCAAATTATAAACCAAGCTTTCAAAACAAATGGAAGTCAAAAAATTTAAGGGTGTTTGGGTCTAATATTTTCAAATTTGCAAGTCTAAAATAATTAATCTTAAAATAATTAACTAAATTTATTTTAAATTGAATTTAAAGGTATTTTCAAATTTGAATATTAGATCAAAGTTTTAAGGAACTCAATCCTGTTGAATAAGGATGTTTTCATGTTGAAAGGATACATTTAAAAGTAATGTTTAAAACTTATGTTTCAAAATTTTGTTCAAGTTGAAGAAGTTTGAGTTAGAAGAGATAAGTGTTTTAGATTTTAAATTGATTTCAAAATGCTTTGTTTCCAAATAAGGTTATTATTATGATTTTGGAGAAACCGAATTGAATAATTTGTTTAAGTTGTTAAATTTTGGTTAAATTCAAATAATTTGTTTATGGAAATAAATAAGGTTAAATTACTTGGATAATTAACCTAATAATCCTTATTTAATATGATTTGTTAATAGGTTAAGTTTGATTAAGATTTATGATTTTCTTAATTAATTAAAGATTTTCTGTAATTATAAGAAGATTACTTAATTAATTAATTGTTTAATTAATTTTAAATAATTAGTTAATTATTTATTTAAATTTTTAATAATCACTTAATTATGGATTAATTAAGTGTAATTACTTAATAAAGTAATTAATGGTCAATTGTCAATGTAATTAAGGAAGTTAATTATTTATGGAAGTAATTAATGATAATTACTCATGGAGAAATTAGTTGAAGTGATTATTGGTTAATCACTTAATAATAATATCAATTAAAGAATTGATTAATATAATTGTTGAAGTTAATTAATTATGAAGTGATTAATTAATTTAAGGATTAAGAATTATTTAATTATGAAGTTAATTGTTTGTTAAGTGATTAATTAAGAAAGTAATTAAGATTTATTAATGAAGTAATTAGAGATAATTACTTATGTAAGTAATTAAGAATTAATTACTTAATTTATTTTAGTTAATTAATTAATGTAATTAATTATTTAATGAATGTGATTAATTTAAGATTAATCACCAAGAGTAATTAATAAAATGTAATTAATTAATTATGTAATTAAATAAGGATTAATTGTTAATTTAAATTGGTTAATAATTACTTAATGAGGTAATTAAGGATTAATTAATTGAATTAATTAATCAAGGATTAAAATAAGTAAATTAGAAGTTAATTAATTTAGTTAAGTAATTACAAATTGTTAATTAATAATTATGATTAATGAGTTGATTAATTATAAGTTAATTAGTTAATTAATTAAAGTAGTTATTAAATTAAAAAGATAATTAATTAGTGGGATTAATGATATTAATCAAGGTGTATTAATATAAGTGATTAATTTAAATGTGATTAATTAATTGTAATTAATTAAGAATTAATGTAATTAATTATAGTTAATTAATTAATGAATGATCATTAATTATTGTAATTAATGGTAGTAATTAAGGTTAATTACTAAATATGGTTAAGGACAATTACTTGAATGTAATTAAGATAATTAATTAATTAGTGAAGATCATTAGAGATGATGATTAATTTATTTGGAATAATAATTAATGAAGAAGGATTATGAAAATCCAATTGATTAAGAAATAATCAATTCTGTTTTGGATGTTTGATTAATATGGATTGATTGATTAATATTGGTTAATTGATTGATATTGGATGATCAATATTTAGAGATTGATGATTGGTTGATATTGGATGTTTGATATTGGTTGATACTGGATATCTTTGTTATGTGATATGCTGCTTTTTGAAGATGAATGTTGTTATGAATTATCTCTTGTGATAATACGATTCATCTATCTATTTACATATCATCCTGAATATAAGTTTAACTGTTTAAACCCTTGAGTACAACTTGGACATTAAAATGGCGTTTGGTTTCGATGAGACCGGGATCGGGTTTCCATATTTGGAATCCGAAAACCATATTGATTCCAATTAAACGTTAGGTAATTAATTCAAGTGGAGCAAGTGAAGATTCGAGGTGTAAGGGCTATACGTCAGTATAACTCTGTGGGTGATTCCGTAATGAGTTTGACGGAATAGTGCTTATAGATTCGAGATGGTGAATCAGAGTGCAAGGGCTATGGTCGTTGACTCTGAGGGTGATTCCAATAATGAGTGCAACGAGATAGCGCCTTCGGTTTCGTTCGAACCCGGAACGAACTTGAATGGATTGAATGCTTTCAGCACATCGTCAGGTGGACGATGTGCATTCTAAGATAGATGTGTTCTATAAAGGTAATCGTAACCTCAAGCCTCATCAACCGGGAATGGCTAAAACAGGGGAGGTGCAGCAAGGCTTCGTGGGTAGCTCCCACTGGAGAGCAAGATTTTCCCCTGTCTAGAAGTCCCTTTTTATTCGGCTGTGTGGGCAGTTGGGTCACGGCCAACTGCGGGGCTGTCTTGTTCGGGACTGTCCAGTAAGGGATGGTTTCGGCCTTGTGTTGCAGGGGAGTGGGAGTACTCCTCGGTACGTTGATCTAGGCCACGTACTGTAACGGGCGGTACCCCAGTAGCCCTGCCATTGATGGAAACTCATTCTTCCTACGAGACCCTACGGTTTTGAATGTATTACCCACTTTTGTGGCTAGTAGCTGGAATTTAATCATGTAACAATTTCGGCTATTTCTTATTTACTTGAAAACCCTAGACACTATTATAATATCACTGGATTTCCTATCAAATGTTTTGGTTAGCGTAAGGTAAAAACTTTTCCATGTTTATGTGTGGGAAGTCTTACGTGATACCTATTCTTTTCAAAGGTTTTTCTAAAAGTTAAGCAATTTTAACCCGTTTACTCACACCAGACCCCTGTCTGACCCGAGTGTTTATTTTCTGTTTTATTAAACTCTTGGGTATTCATATTATGTATGAGTAGTCAAGTGGATCATGTTAGCTTGACGAATTCTAGAGGAGATATGGAGCAGGAGGCTTCAACGTGTAGATATATATTAATTCCGCTGTGTTTGTTATATCTGTTTCTCTTGTATACTTGAGTTGTATAGTTAGACAGAAGTTTATAACTGTCTATTATCTGTTGTTTAAGTTGTGTACTCTGATGTAATAGGTACTATGTAATATTTTATGAGATATTATATTTTATTCGTTCCGCTATGAGTTCTCTGATGTTGTTTGTGTTCTTCTTTCTCTTTCTTTTCTTCTTCTATCACTTTCTTTCTTCAAGATGATGCGATTTTCTGGGTATAGAAAGTCGGGTCGTCGCAGTGGTGGATCAAGTCGATGTGGTGGCAACAGGAGGTCTATCTTATCAGTAACCTTAGTTTCTGGGTTGGATTTTTGGAGTGGTCGTTCATCGCCTCTGGTGGATCGAGCTCCACCAGAGTTTGGGAATTGGATGAGGGGATGTAAAAGAGGATGTGGCCATTGCCGTTCTGGTGATCGGATTGGAAATTGAAGTCGTTTCAGGTTTTGGTTCATGTTCGGTTTTTGGGTTAAACACTCGAATTCAATTTCGAGTCTGATATCGATGTTCTGATGTTTGTGATGTTGCGCGAGGTCGTTTTCTGGTGTGTTGATGCTGTAGGAGTTGACCGGTGATGATTAGAGCCACCGTGCATGTGCACTGTGCTCTTAGTTTTCTGATGATCTGGGAATAATGGGTGGGGGTATTGTGCTCGAGTAATTGCTCGAGTCATTTGAGTGTTTGCTTGAAGTTGAGGGGAGCTTGACTCGAAGAATTTAGAGGGGAAACACGGGTCAATTAGAGTTACAGGTTTATTTCTAAAAAAAACTGTCAATATATCAGGATTTAAAATGAAACTTTAAAATTTTAAACTAGATGTAAGAAGAGTTTTAAATCAAGTTTTTAAGCTTGGTTTTAATTCAGATTTGAATTCTAGTTTTTTTTAAAAATAAATAAATAAGTTTATAAAAAGAAATGTTTTTAACAACTTAAATTTGTTAAGATATTTTATAATGGGTTTTTATTAAAATCCGAAAAAGAGATTTAAATAGGTTTTCAAATTTAAGTTAAATTTTTTTAACCTGAATTCAAATTTGAATTTGAATCTTAAGTTTTGGAAAGAAAATAAAGCTTATAAATTCTAATGTTGTAAATAAGTTGAATGTTAAAGTAAATTATAGTATGTTTTAAAATATGAAATATAAGATTTGAACAGAGTTTTCAAATCTAAGTTTAAAAATCTAGATTCAAAAAAAATGAATTTATATCCTAGTTTGAAATGAGTTAAAAATTTTGAATTTAAATATTTCAAAACAACTTGGAATATTTAAAGTATATTTTAAATTTATTTAAATTGAATATGGGTTAAACTATTTTAAATTTCGCTTAGTAGATAAGTAATTCTTTAAAATGTAATTAAAAGGTTTTGAATTGTTAACTTTGTTTAAGTTAAAATTGATTTCATTTTAAATCTTAATTTAGAATGGAATTTAATGGTAAATTTAAAAGCATATTGTTTTTAAACTAATTTGTTAATGATAATTAAATCATTAATAAGATTTAGGTTTATCTTAAGGTTAATTAGGACTTAATGATTTATAATTCATTAAATTATTATGTTATTTAAGATGAATAATTAATTAATTTAATTAATTAATGATTTAGGTAAGTAATTAAGGTTTTATTTAATTAATTGAAGAATTAAGTGAGTTAATTAAGGATTAATTAAATTGTAATTAAGAAATCATTAATTAGGTAAGATTTGATATAAATTAATGATTTGAAATTTATTAATCAAATAATTAACAATTAATCAAGCTATAGATTTACATTTGATCAATCAAATAATTAGAGGTTAATTAATGGGTTCTATAGATAGTTAAATTTGTCATTAATAATAATTTATCTCAGATAATCATTTTAGAGAAGTAATTAAAGATCTGTTAATGGATAATGAAGATCATTAACATAGGATTATTTAATAATTAATTAATGTGATTAATTTTTAATGATTAATTAGATTAATTAATTCAAAGATAATCATTTGTGAATTGTTTAAGTAATTACTTAATGAAAGTAATTAAGAAATTAATTATTAATTGTAATTAATTAAGTTTATTTGATTAGTTTAAGTTAATTAATTAAGTTTAATTAATTTAAAATAATCATTGGATAATTTAAAAAGTAATTACCCAATGTAATTAATAACGAAAAAAATTACTTAATGAAGTAAATAAAAAGATAAATAACTTGATGTAATTAAATTGAAGGATAATTGGGTAATGAAAGAGTTTTGGAAATTAATTACTTTGTGTAATCAATATGTAATTAATATGCAGAATAATTACTTAGTGGAAGTAATTAATAATTAATTACTTAGTGTAATTAAGTAAGATTTGATTAATGAAGTTATTTGAAGATAATAAAGAGATGTAATTAATTAAGTGTAATTAATTACTTAATGTGATTAATCAAGGGTGATTAATCAATATGGTTTAATTGAGGATTAATTACTTAATGTAATTAATTTAAATAAAGTAATTTAATTTAAATATAATTAGGAATCGTTAATTAATATTATTAATGATGTAATTTATAATGGACTAATTAAGGAATAATTAATAATGAGGTGATTATTTGATTTAATTAATTAAGGTGATTGATTAATTAATTTATATCAAATAATTTGTAATTAATTAATCAATATTGGATAATTAATTCATAAGTAGTTAATTTAATTGGAAATTAATTGAATTAATTAGGATTAAATGATTAATTTATCCTATCTATAACTGATTATTTAATGCTTGACCTTGCTTATGAATGTGTGCCTTTTATGAATTGCCTTGAATTGATTGATCTGTGGTGTTCTGTTCTGTGAATTGAGTTGTGTGTAATTTATTTATTTATTTATTCATATGTGATTCATTTATCTGTGAATCTGCAAATGAAGATAAGCGTTATAGATTATACCGCTTATCGATATTTCGGTGTTTTGATTTGTGATGATTGAATCATGTTGCACTATTGTGTGTAAAACCCCTGGACTACACCATACACACACAAATATGGATTTCACGAGGAAATCAGCTAAGTCGCAGATATTTGAATTTAATATTTTGAAATGGTTTTAAAGTTTGAAGTTTGAATCCAAATAACTTTAGAATTGGAATTGGGTTTTCTGAAACGAAAACAAGTAGTTCCAAATAATAATTATGATGAAAAGATTTCAAATTTGAAATTGAATTGTTTTGAAAGCTAAAATTGAATCTTTGTCAAAGATCGTTGAACCCTATTTTAAAATTGAAGAGGATTTTAAATGATGTATCTTTTATATAAAAGATTTGAAACCCAGAATTGTTTTGAAAGTTATGAATGAATCTTTTTTTAAAAGATTGGTGAACCTTGTTTTAAATTGAAAGGGGTCTTAAAAAAAATTTGTTTAAAAGATTAAATTGTGGAAATTGTTTAAACCATTCAAAGGTTTTGGAAGTGAATCTTTTTGGTTAAAACGATTTATAAATGGTAATTCGTTTAACCATTTGAAAGAAAAGTTTTGGGTTTTAGAGTTGTGACTTAACTAAAATCCCCTTATCCATATGATTTTAAATATTGCGCTCATTATTCGGTTTAGCCGGGAGAGGACCTTTGTGTCATATAACCCATTCCGAATAATGATACGACGTTATAGATAGCATCTGAAGACCGGTGGTGAAGACCGGGCATTTGCAAGAACGATAGGATGACCTATCGATTGTCTCTGCACTGAGTCGCGCCGGCATAGAGATTCCCTAAGTGATGGGAAGTCCGATCGAAATTGTGAATACCCGGATTTGCAAGGGCTTCTTCGAAAGTGCCTTCGATTCTGTTCGAACCCAGAACAGACTTGTATGGATGTGTGTCTGACATTACACCATGAGATGTAAAACCGGTTTCTATCAAATACATTTCTATTTGGTGGCGGAGATTTATTCTCTTAGCTTAATACCCTTCTCTGAGACGTATGAGCTCAGAGGTTATGTAATTGATGGTTACCAGTGATACATTCCCAATTTGGTAATGTGGCATACGAAGTGCTGCTGATCATTTGTTGATCAAAGCATGGCTTTTGTGGAAAGCGTAGCTTTGTGGACGAGACTTCGTCGAACTTCACAACCCAGAATGGTCGAAACAGGATGAATGCAGCAAGGTTATTTGGAGGTAGCGCCCCCTGAGGGTATGTTCATTTCCTTCTGGATAGAGGTGATATCATGGTATGGAGCCTAAATATTCAACCTATGTGGTTACTGCAAATACATTACTTTGTGGTTGTTGGTATCGAGCGCTCGGATAAAGGTCGGGTACGACCGGGGGATGACATACTCGTGTCAGTAGTTACCTAGTTACAGAGGTAACTCGGCCTTGTATTGGCAGAGATCCGGTTAGGTTCTCAGGGCATCCCTCCAGAGGCGTACCCATGTGGCCCAGGAAGTTCCTTAGCCTGACCATTTGTTGGAAATCCAATCACCAATACGCGCCTTGTACGGTTTTAGTTGTAGAACCTGCCATCTAACATGGTATCTATAGTAGGCATACTATAATGGTACGTATGCTGGCTAAAATTAATATTATACTTTCGAAATATTTTCCACTATGCACTAATAATAATATCAAAATGGTTTTCGCGTATCATGCATGTTTGACTATCATAAGGAGAAATCTCCTCCAATTCTGCGTTTGCATGGTGTGTGTGGCGGGAGGCCCTATGGTAGTTTCATTTTCCAAAAAGCATTGCTGATTTCAATAAGTGGATACTTGATAGTGGATGTTCAAGACGCACGACTGGTAATCCAGATATGCTGAATGATATTATCTATAAAGATGGCGGATTGGTTAATTTTGGAGACAACTCAAAAGGATATGTGATTGGCATCAGCAATCTCGGTAACTCTAAAACTCCTACTATTTCTAATATTTTATTAATTAAGAATTTAAAACACAATCTGCTTAGCATTAGTCAACTTTGCGATAAAGGATATGGAATTAAATTTGTAACGACCTGAATTTTTTGAAGATTTAAAATTGGAATTTAATATGATTTTGTATTAATGTTTAGATAGAGAAGAAAATCTTATAATTTATAATAAAGTGAATGTTAGAATTTAAATGAGCAATTGTAATAAATGGAATAATATTGAAGCGAATAAAATTTGGATAGATTTAATGAAACCGAAATAAATGAAATAGGCTAAGTATTATACCTGAATATAATTGAATATGGAGAAAAAAAAGTAAGTATTGAATTCAAACTATGTATAATTTGGGTAATAAAATAAGTTTATTTATGGAGTAAGATTGTTTATATTATTTTAGGCTATAAATCAAATAGAAGAGAACAAGCTTAAATCTTAAGGGTATGATAACAATTATTATATATTACCTAATTTATTGGTCAATCAATTTATTTGAAATAAAGTCCTCTTAAATGTTAAGTAATTTTAGTACTGTTATTGAGGAAACGTTACTTAATGATTTTTAATTTAGTAACGGAAGATTGAATGAGAATTGATAGAAAACATAAATTTATTTATAAGTAAACAAGAGTATATATTGAACAAATTTATGATAATTGGGTAATGCAGTGTTAATGGAAATTAATTAGTGTTATATATGGGATTTATACCTGGGTGGGTAAGTAGTAAACTTATAAATGAAAGAAAGTAAGCAGGTGACCATTTATTTAGGTTATTTATTCATTTAGTATGTTAAATAAAAATTTAGGAATCAGATCTCAATTAAGGGAAATTAAATTGTACGTTAATTTGAAATAAAATCCAATAAATATTACATTTATATGGAATGTAGTACAAATGGTTAGGGATTGTCAAATTTGGTAAAAAGGGATTTTACTTAGGAAATTTTGCTAATTGATTTTAAAACCTTAATTAATACGCGTAATTGACAAGATTCACATTTTTAAATATAACCGTTGATACAAATCTAAGAAGCATATAGAAGTATCAGTGTAATGAAATGTAAACAAATGTTAAATATGCTTATAGGATAACGATTGTTTGAATAAAAAGAATGGGAATCAACATTTAATTATTTATTTGAATTTAAATCACGATAATATGATTTATTGCAATCAAATGGATTTAATATTTTAAAAAAAATTACGTAAATATTTATTTAGATGAAATTGAAGTTATTTATGTAATGAGTATGAATCTAATGTTAATTTTACTTATAAAATGACAGTGGATATTGAATGGAAAGAATGCAAATTTAAGTGGTGTCAATATATTGGAAATTAGTGTATAATAATAGGTTTTATTGGAATTAAATGAAATCAAACATCTAATTATTACGTTAATAGAAAGTTAAATGGAATGTAAGAATATTATGGTAATAGTTGTAAATCCAATATTTTATATGTTTAATGACAGTGTATTGAATACTAGAATGAAAGTCAATTAAAGGGAATTATTGCACATTTAATTTTTAATTTGTGAATATAATGAAATTGAAATTTAACGCTGAAATGAATAAATTAGTTAACTCTAAATTTACATCTAGATTTGGTTTAATTAATGTGAATGATTAAGGAAATAAAGGTGTTAAAGATTGTCAATTTCAGAATTTAAATAGGAAATTTGATTTAATTTATTTATTTTAATTAATTTAATTAATATAAAAATAGCCATTTTGGCCACTAACTCGGATTTCGACGAAACCTGTTTCATCGAATCTGTAACGGTGAATTATAACAGTGTTGCAAGTTTCGTAGCTATCGGACTTGTCGTTTGATCGTACAGACTCGAAACGACTTGAAATTTATGCAAATTGAAATCGATTTGAAAATATTATTTTTAGCATAACTTTTTCATATGATGGAATTTGGACTTCAAACCTTTTCCATTGCATTTAAAATATTTTAAAACACCTATTTTGATATATGGGTTTAACCAGTTTCGTTCCGGGGTCAGAACGGGCTTTTTGGGCCACGTTAGCGGTAGCGCGTATATCTATCAACTCGATCCATCTATTTTTTAACTTTATCTATAAATACCCTACTAAACCCTAGCCTTCGCCTATTCTCATTTGTCTGCGCGTAAAATTTCGTCAGATCCTCCTCTTCCTCAATGGATGCAAACCCTAGATCCAATTACAATTCAAAATCAAAGTCAAAAATTCAAAGTCCTCAGAAAAATTTGAAAAAAAATATGTTGAAGCTCTCGACTAGATTAATTCAATGGTGGTGTTCGTTTTTCGATTCAGTTTGTCGTTTGACTGGTAAAAATCAGAGAAGTTTCGGCCGTTCATCATCATCGAAATCAAAGTCGACGGATCGACGGACCATTTCTGGGTTTTGTAGAGGGGACCGAGGGGAGTCGATCTGTGGTAGTTGTTCGATGTTTCAACGGTTGGATGTGGAGAAATTTTCGATCTAGGGTTTCGTTTTATGGTGGCGGCTTCTGGGCCTTGGGGGCGAACGGAGGAGCTCGGCCTCGGTACGTGGATGCGACGTGATAGGGAGGTGGCTCTGGCGGCGTCAAATCTTGTCGCAGATCATCGGAGCAATGGCAAATTTCGGTGAGAAGGGGTTTTGCGTGTTCTGGGTAACGGCTTCAGGAGGTGCGCATGCGTGTTGTTTCCAGGTGGAGATGATGATGTGTACTTTGCTAAAATGTATTCTTTTCTTCAAATTTTATAATTAAAATTCTAATGCAATTATCGCTATATCTTTCCCACACGAACTCCGTTTTACGCACGGCTTCTTTTATTAGGATCGTATTGGAATTCCGGACTTGATGACGCCAGTTTGGACGAATTCTGAGACGGTCAAATTTTTGGATTTAAATTCAATTTAAATCCAAAAGGTGAGTGTTTTAACCCACTCACAATTTCTAATATTTCTTATGTTTGTTAAATTGATTTATAATGTGTTTAAATTTTATTTATAGCTGTTAGGCATATTTTTCATCATTTTCTCAGTTAAATTGCATTCATTTAATTTACTCGTTATTTAATTCATTACTGCATTTCAAACTGCCAGTTAATTGTTATTTAATTTATTCATTGCATTTAAAACTACCAGTTAAAATTTTAGTTAAATTTATTATTGCATATAACCTGCTAGTTAAATTTATTTATTATTGCATATAAACTACAGTTAATCAGTTATTTAATTCATTATTGAAAAATTAACTGCCAGTAATTAATTATTATTTATTTATGTGATTGTTTGAATTGGATGATAAATTGATGAATGTTTGATGATTGATATAGTGGATGAATGGATACTGTATTTATATTGTATAAACTGCAAGTTATTATGCATTTTCATTTCATTCGGGATTGCGGTTTGAAATGATATACAACCGCATTTTTATTTTTAAATTGCGGACTAAAATGATAAATATCCGTATCACTTGACCATAGGATAGAAAATTATATACAGGCACCGCGGTATATATATAAAATTATTTTTGAAAAGATTTTTCTATGGTTTTGGAAAGAATACGGTTCAATAAATATTAAATTTTGATATATATATATATATATAGTAAAATTCTTGAATTTAGCTATGTATAAATTTGTTTCGAATTTTAAAATAAGCTAAATAATGAAGTTGATTTCGTTTATATAATATGATTAAGAATATATTTGAAATCCTATTGTATATAGAGTTTATAATAACTCAAATAAAAGTAAGGTTGAAGATAAATGTGAATATGATTTGAATTAAAGTATCTAAGAATTTTTCTCAAAAAACTTGTTTTGAAATGTAAATAAATTAAGATTTAAAGGGTATGATCTTATAACTTGATTTTTGATTAGAGGATTTAAATGAATATCAAATTTATTTAAGGAATATTTTCAAGATAATTTAATTAAAAGAATACCCTGTTATTGAAGTTTATGGGTTTTACTTAAATAATATGGATTTATTAAGTAAATATTTCAAATCGAAATAATAGGAATTGGATTTGATATATATTAAATTTTCAAAGAATCCATTTTGAAATAGTGGAATATTTAAAGATTGAAATATATGAACTATAAAGTTTTAAAATATAGAATATTTAAGGTGTGAAATATATGGTATTTAAAATGGTTTATTTGGGGGTTCAAATTGATATTGGAATTTACAGTGAAATTTGAAGAAGCTGTTTATTTTATAAAGTAATATAGTATTTGAACCATTAAGTATTAAAAGTTATGTTTCAAAGTTATGGTTTCAAGGTATATATATTTGAAAATATTATGATTTTGGGAAAGGAATATTTATAAAATAAAATGATATCATATTGATTTGGGTTTTAAAAATATAAATGATATCGTATTTATATGGTTTGAAAGAGATATTATATCCTAGTTTTAAAGTATAAATTATTTTGAAACAACCGCGGTGTTATAATAACGATTGGTTGTTGAAGAGACCGGGATCAAAAATTGTCATACTCTCTGCCAACCCCGAAAACCACTTTAACAACCGTGAACGCGGTGGAGATCCCAGAATGAAGTAGGATGGTGGCGACGTTTCCTTTGAGGTAAATACGTGGACCCGACTCCCGTGAGTTGGCATAAGGTGGCTAAAACATGAGCGATTCTCGGGCCAATGAGGTCATTCCTCTGATCGAACGCACTCCTCCGATATTATACTCTGACTTTTGGATTGATTCGGTGGCCACTTTTGATTTCTTTGATTTTTGGGGGTGTTGTTCGAGGTGGGCAGTAGTAGCTGCTACGCGTTACCAGCAGCCCGGATAGCAATTGGTATATCTACCCTGGCATTGTCTAGTTGTGCCGTGTCACCTACCCTAGCGCGGATTATACAATTTTGTTTTGTACCATACCTATGGAGTGCCCTCTGACGACGCCCAGTACGGGGGAGATTACGGTACTGTATAGACTATGGGAATATATTTTGTGTTAAGGGCTATATGGGTAACCCCTTAACGCTATTTAAAAGTAAGTTTATTTTACAAATAGACACTATTATAATAGTGAAATATACTACATAGTAAATAGTTTAACGGATCCTTAGGAGATGTAAATCCCGAGCATCTCTTGAGTTACTGCACTCATATTTACTTCTGTTGATTTAACTTACATAAGATCTTTTAGTTCTGACTCGAGTGTTTTGTCTTTTCAATTTGCTCGGGTCAGTCCGAGGATTTCAGGACCGAAGACTTTAGCTCTAGAGGATGAAGACGGAGATTTCTATTATTATTATTTATTATATTCCACTACACACCGTATTCCGCTGCATTGTTATTATTGGTATGTGTCTCTGATATATATATATATTGTATATGTATAATTAAATATTTTGTAAACAGCTTCATGAACTGTATATTTGTTTAGTATATTTTATCCTTCCGCTGTGAGATTCTGTTTTCTTTTATTTCTTCTCATTTTTCTTATTTACCCCATAACAATCCGCCCTTTTGTATGGTTTGAATTGGCACGTGTGTCGATTTAAAGCGTGCGAAAAGGATGGATGTTACAAAATTTGAAAAAAGCTAAGTGTCATATCGAAGATAATAATTCAAGTATTATATTTGAAGGAATTAGGAAGAAACATATTTATATTCTTAGTATGAAATTCTCAAATGATTATCTGTGTCTTTTGGCTAATACAAGTGACTCTTGGATTTGGCATAAAAGATTTGGCATTTGAATTTTAAACTCTTATCTAGACTTTCTAAACTTGATCTAGTAAGAGGTCTCCCTAGAATGAATTTTAAAATAGATAGTATATGTGATGCTTGTCGATAAGGAAAACTTAGGAAGAGTTTTTTCAAATTAAAAGATATGATTTCAACTTCAAAACCTCTTGAGTTACATCATCTAGATTTGTTTGGACCATCTCAAATCCAATCAATAAATCACAATAAATATGTCTTTGTAATAGTAGATGATTATTCTAGGTTTACATGGATAATTTTTGTGAAACATAAAAGTGATACTTTTGATTCATTTAAATTTTTTACAAAAAGACTTCAAAACCAACTTCTTTAAAAACTATAACTGTTCATAGTGATCACGATGGGGAATTTGAAAATGAAAATTTTGAGAGATTATGCAATAAAAAGGGAATAACTCATAATTTTTCTTTTCCAAGAACTCCACAAAAAAACGGAGTAGTAGAATGTAAAATTAGGACAATTCAAAAGTGTGCTAGAAAAATGCTTTCAGATAGTAATTTACCAAAACATTTTTGGGCTGAAGCAGGCGCTACAGCTTGTTACATTTTGAATAGAATATTAATTAGACCGTTAACTAATAAAATACCTTTTGTACTTCTTTACAGGAAGAAACAAAAGGTATCTTATTTTAGAATCTTTGGAAGTAAATGTTTTCTTCTAAATACAAAAGACAATTTGGATAAATTTGATCCTAAATCCGACAAAGGAATCTTTATCAGATACTCTAATAGAAGTAAAGCATACAGTGTTTTCAATTTAAGAACTAATACCATTGAAGAAACCATGCATGTTTCGTTTGATGAAAATTTCAAAGATGTTGAACAAATCAATGATAAAGAAGATTTTGCTAGCCTAAATGATGAATCGGTTGAAACAAATAATGAACTTATTCATCCAAGTAAAAAGGTTAAGCTTTTAAAAGATAATCCTACAGAAAATATACTAGGAGAAATTGAATCTGCTGTTAGAACTAGAAATCAACTAAATAACATGAGTAATGTAGCTTTTATATCATCAATTGAAGCTAAAAATCCAAAGGAAGCATCATCTGATGATTCATGGATTATGGCTATGCAAGAACAACTGATTCAATTCACCAGAAATGATGTTTGGAAACTTGTTCCTAGACCCAAGGTTAAAACTATAATAGGAACTAAATGGGTTTATAAAATAAAATGAATGAACTAGGTGAGGTCGTTAGAAATAAAGCTCGATTAGTCGCACAAGGTTATTGTCAAGAAGAAGGAATAGATTTTGATGAAACCTTTCCACCCGTAGCAAGATTAGAAACCATTAGAATTCTACTTTCTTTCGTAAACTATAATAATTTCAAATTATTTCAAATGGATGTTAAATGTGCTTTTCTAAATGGATTTGTTAAAGAGGAAGTTTATGTTGAACAACCTCAACTCTATGAAGATGAAAAATTTCCAAACCATGTTTTCAGACTTAAGAAAGCTCTATTATGGTCTAAAACAAGCTCCTAAAGCGTGGTACGACAGACTAAGATCTTTTTTATTACAATCAAATTTTGAAATTGGAAAAGTAGATAATACTCTTTTCATTAAAAGAAATAAAAATGAGATCCAACTAGTACAAGTTTATGTAGATGATTATTATTTTTGGTTCAATTAATCATGAAATGAATAAAGAATTTTCTAAAATAGTGACAAAAGTGTTTGAGATGAGTCATATGGGTGAACTTACTACCTGCATAGGTTTACAAATAAATAATTAGATAATGGTATTTTTATTAGTCAAGAAAAATATGCTAGGGATTAGTTAGTAAATTTGGTATGACTACTGTGAGTGGAAAACCCACTCCCATGAAACCAATGAAGCTTTAAATAAAGAATATCTTTCAAAAGATGTAAATCAAAAACTATATAAGGGAATGATTGGATCACTACTCTATATCACTGCGAGTAGACCTGATATCATGCATAGTGTTTGTCTCTGTGCAAGATACCAATCTCAACCCAAAGAGACTCACTTAAAAGCTGTGAAACATATCATAAGATATGTTAAACATACTTTTGACTATGGTTTATTTTACCCTAAAAATGATTCATTTGATTTAATCTCTTATTGTGATGCTGACTATGTTGGTTGCAAATCTGACCGAAAAAGTACAAGTGGAGCCTGTCACTTTTTGGGGCATTCTCTGGTTTCATGGTTTAGTAAAAAAGCAAAACGCTATTTCCTTATCAACAACTATAGCAGAATATATCTCTTCTGCTTTTTCTTGCTCTTAAGTCATTTATATGCAACAAACCCTAAAAGATTTTTGTAACGCCCCGGATTTTCGTTCTTCGAAAATTCAACATCGATACTCACTTTATCGACTGCCGAGAAATCAAAGGCCGAAAACCGAGATGTTATGGGTTTTTAAAAAGAATTTGAGAAAAGAAAAAGAAAGAAGAAGATAGAAATAGAGAAAACAGAGAAAAAGAAAATTTGAAAATAGAACGGATATAGAAAACAAGAAAGAAAAGAGGATAGAACAGAAAACAACAGAACAACATCAGAATCTCACAATTCGCAGCGGAACAACATATAATAATAAATGAATAATCTTTAAACAAAGAACTATATCAGTTATTACATTATCATCATATTACATCACATCATATCATCAGAGTGTACAACAACATACATCAATAAACAGTGCAGCGGAAAAGAAATACTATATAAACTAGTAATACGCCATGCCATCCAGCTTGCCTCCAGCAACTCCAGAATATCCAGAATATCCTGATAAACCTAACTCTTAACTGCCCGTGTGGAAATTGGTGGGCACCCAGAGTTTAGGAAGGAAAACAATAAACTCCGAGTCAGTCATGTGACTGGTGTGAGAACTCAAAACAGTTTATTTAACTTTAAAATCAAAATAGAGGAATATTTTTAAATTAATTCGCAATGCTTTTAAAAATGAGACTACCATAAGGCCTCCCGCACACACACACATGCAAACGCAGAATCGGAGGAGATTTCTCCTTATGATAGTCAAAGATGCTTGATACGCATTTAAAATAATATTTGATATTATTATTAGTGCATAGTGTAGAGGAAAATCATTTCGAAAATAAAGATATAAATCTTAGCCAACATACGACCATTATCGTATGCCTACTATAGCTACTATCCAAACAGTGGTGACCACCATAAGTGAATAGCAGGTTCTACAACTAATACCGTACACGTTTCGTATTGGGAATTGGATTTCCAACAAATGGTCAGGCCAAGGAACTTCCCATTGCCACATGAGAATGCCTCTGGATGGACATCCCCGAGAACCAAACCGGATCTCTACCAACACAAGGCCGGGTTACTCCTAACTGAGTAACAACTGACCGAATATGCCATCCCCCGGTCCTTTGGGACCTTTATCACCGAGCGCTCGTAATCAATTCACACAATCATAACAAAGTGTTTTCAACATGAGTAAGTATCTGGGCTCCATACCATGATACCACCCTTTTCCAGAAGGAAATGGACACATCCTAAAGGGTGCTACCCCTCATAACCTTGCTGCTTCTTTCCTGTTTTGACCATTTCCGGGATGTGAGGCTCGACGAATTCACGTCCACAAAAACATACTTTATACAAAAGCCATGCTTTGGGTCAACAAATGATCAACACAATGATCACTAAGATAGACGATCAAATAAATGATCCTATCATAAATAATCAACACAATGATCATTCCAGCATCACTCAGCATGTCACATTACCAATTTGGGAATATATCGCTGATAACTTCAACTATATAACCTCTGAGCACATACGTCTCAGAGAAGGGTGTTAAGCAAAAAGAATAAATTCTCCGCCACCAACAGAAATATATTTGAAAGAAATCGGCTTTATATCTCAACTTGTAATGTCAGACATACAATCCATACAAGTCTGTTCCGGGCTCGAACAGAACCGAAGGCACTTACAAAGAAGTCCTTGCAATCCGGATATTCACAATCCTGATCGGATTTCCCATCACTTAGGGAGTCTCTATACCGTTGCAACTCAGTGCAAAGACAATCGACAGGTCATCCTATCGTTTTCGCAAATATCCGGTCTTCAACACCGATCTTCAAATGCGATTCATAACGACGTATCACATATTCGGAGTGGGTTATACGACCCCATGGTCCTTTCCCGGTTAACCCGAATAGTGAGCGCTTATTCAAAAATAAGTGTGCATTCAAATTCAATCAATTCACATCAAATACCCATTCAAAGGGAAATACTGATAGTCGGCTATTGAACTATCAATGGATATGCATACATCACCAGATTCCAAATAATTTTCCAAATTATTTATTTTCCAAAATATCTTTACAAGATATATAATTTCAACACTTCAAAAATAAATCAATATTTATTTTTAAACAAATTCCCTTTCACATATAAATTCCATAATGGATTTATATTTCAAAATATTCATGCATATATGATTTCAATTATCCATTTCAATTTATCTTCAAAAACATAAATTCTAATTATTCACTTCATATTGGAAAACATTTCCATACTTATTATTCATAAGTAATTCACAAAACTTTTTATTTTCAACCTTGGAAAATATTCAATATACTTAAATCGAATTAAGTATATAATTCATTCTTTAAGGAAATCATTCACTTAAACATATTTATTTGGGCCAAAACGAATGTTGCGTAAAACATCGTTACGACAACCCAAAATCATTAGTATAGGGATTCGAAATTAAAATAGATATATAAATCTCAATACTATACAAAACATTTCCTTTCGGAAATCATTTACTATAACAACAGTGTTATAGTCCACTATTTCCTTTTATTTCTCGAAAACGTCTATTTCAACAATAAATGTTGAAATCTATGGTTTCGAATCTCAACACATTTAAAACATCGTTAGATCGTTTTAATTCAATTTAAAACATCAAATCTAAACCATTTTCTTTAACGTGTTATTCACTATTCAAAAACGTGAATAAACTTCGTTAACAAATCTCATTCTTTTATTCATTTTAATTCAAAGGATTTTTCACTATTCAAAAATGTGAATATAACTCCATTAATAGGTTTCAACAATTTTCTTATCAAAATAAGCCGTTTGTGAATTTATAAAACAACGTTTATAAATTCCATTTTATTTATTTTATAACAACTTCCTTTTATAAATTCCTTTATTAACCTATTCCAGTTTATAACTTAATCATAAACTAAAAGTTCATATTATAAGTTAAATCCTTATAAAACGATTATTTTACAAAATCGTTCCTTTAAAAGCTTTCCAAATCATAAATCTTATAACTTATAAGATTCCTATTTAACCAATCCATTCTTCAAATAATTTCACCAAATTTATAAATCTTACTATTTATAAATTTCTTTTATAACTTCACAGTTTATAATTCCATAAATTTCATTTATTTATGAAATTCATTTTCCACTTCATTCAAACACTTATAAAAACTCGTTTTATAATCTCCATATTTCGATTTATAAATATCTATTTATAAATCTCCTAATATAAATCCATTTATATTATTCTTTTAAAACGTCTTTAAATTCCTTTATAATTTCATCCTTTTGATTTATAAAATAATCAAATTTTATAAATCCTATATTCAAACTTTTATAATATATTCAAAAATCCAATTTAAACTATTTTATAAAATCATTAATTCATATTTCTCAAAAATCAGCTTTTAACCGTATTTCTCAAAAATTATAATTATTATAACTTTAAAAATTATAACTTTCATTTATTTAAAATGGATCAATTCCAAAATATTTTATCTTTTCAAAAATTAGTTTAAAAACATTTTTAAAATACCAGAAATTTGGTCCAATGATGCTACACGCCAAATAGTCAATCACGACTAACAACGATATCATATATCGATATGATAATCCATCAAATATCAAAATATCTGAAATCAAATAAAAACTATTGAGGAATCCAGTTGGATCCCTCCAACCTGTTTCCTGCATCCAAAAACATTAGCACAATACCAATTTCGCTCCAGTACGAAATTATCGCGGTACATGTTTTTATTAAATATTATCCGCTTACTAACGGCGTAATAGGGTCTCATCCGCTAAACAAAAAATGCGGGAAATCAACAACTGCAATATATACATATGCCAATATATATATATTGATATTATATATAATACCAATTTCACTGTTTATGAAATATTCGCGGTATATGTTTTTAATAAATAACATCCGCTTACTAACGGCGTATAATGTCTATTTTAACAATCAATAGATATCAATCATCATTCAAACATGCATTCAAATATTTTAAATCTAACTATTTAAAAAAAAATCGAAACCGATTCGATTGAGTGAGAAATTCTCACCTTGATTTTAATTTCCGTTTTAGCTTTTATTTCGAATAAAATTAAACGCGCGTTTAATTTTACTCAAAATTCTCACTAACTCCAAACGACTCCAAATCAACTCCATCGCGTAGTGCTCGTCGATACGATTCCAACGCAACTGAGTTTGCATTTTTTCGACCTCGTATGAAAAAGTTATGATTTTTACAAGATTGTACACGTTTTTAATAACTTAAATCACAACATATACTTATATATTTTAACCTCCACTCAAATCTGGCCGTTCCTTTGCAGATCCAACGTCTCCCCATCATCTTCCCCAACACCTAACTCACGTTATCATCTCCAGGCCGTGCAAATTGAGGCCGAACCCAAACATGTAGATTAGGGTTAAATTATTCTCCTCCAATGCTCGATGAAAACTCGATCGGGGAACTCCGTTGCGAAGCCCATCACCTCCACCATGTTCGGCCCCCACCCTATGAAGCTCGGCCTCATGTGCTGCGTGGAAATGCGTGCCAAAACTGAAGAGAACGGCCACATCTAGCTCCCCCTACGCAACTCCAAACTTGATCATCACCGTATGAAATTAAAGCTCTCTCCATGCTCTTCAATCTTCGTGTTGAACACCTCGCGTGAATGTGAATGGATTTGAAGAGATTGATGAATGAAATTGGGAAAAATCTGGCCTTAGAAATAGAAAGTGGCGGCTAGGGTTTAAAATATTAGGGTTTTGTTATTTTTTCTAAATTATGAAGAGTATGGTGTATTTATAGAAAAAGCTAGCGTAAACACTATTCATCCCGGGAATTCCGAACTCCGATTTAGGCGCCGTAACCAGCGTTTCTAAGGTTTACCCCGCGTTCCGGACACAATGGAACAGGTTTCGGAAGCTAATTCGGAAGTATGTGCGAGTTATGGCTATAAACGCTCAATTTAAATTAAACCGATTTAAATCGATTTCTAGGCGTTTTAATTTGTACCGGACAAACGGTAAATCCAATTGACTTGAAATTTGAAACCTTACAATAATATCACATTACGGATCCGATGAAACTGGTTTCGTCGAAATCCGAGACTTTTTGAAAAATGGCAATTTTGACTCGCCAAATTTAAATTAAAAATAATTCGATGCGTTTCGAGCTGCCACGATCAAACGATAACTCCGATTGACACGAAAATTGAAATCTGATAATAACTAACTATTACGGACCCAATGGAACTGGTTTCGTTCAATTCTGAGACTGTTCAAAAATTGGCTATTTTACAGTCGATTATTAAATATTAAAATATTCAATTTTCACAGATTAACTTTTAATTCGATTTTAAAAGTTCTAAAATATTTCTATAACTCCAGTATGATTAAATAAAATTTTCGAAATTATTTTCAATCATTTTTAACTCAATTTTTAATTATTTCCATAATTTAACATATTAAATTATTGTTTTAATTATCTAATTAAATCCAAAAATTCAAATAAAAATTTATTTGACTTAAAAATTCACTTATTAACATTTAAAATTAATTAAATATTCAAATTTAAATTAATAAAAATTCTGGGTCGTTACAATCTTTCCCCCTTAAAAGAATTTCGTCCTCGAAATTACAAGTAAGAAAATTACAGAATCTATTAATTTTCCCAAAATTTATAATTAAACTTCTTACCATACTTTACTTAGTTTTCAAATCATACTTAGTTATCTTTTCAAAAATAACTACCTATTGTTTAACTTTCAACTTCAAAATCAAAGTTGAAGTTTTCAAAATTTTTCCAATTTTCTCAAAAATTTTCTAACGCCTTAAATTCTCGGAAAAATTCACCGTAGTCTCCTTTGCGCGGCTCGATCCGAAAAAAATGACAGTATATATATCACAAATATACATCTCATCAAGTAATGAGGCATCCCGCAGGGAAAAAAGTGTAAAAGTACGATATTTAATCCGAGATATGTACCTTATATTTTATTAGCGAGCATATACGGCTAATATAGCGCTAAAGCGAACTCCAAATGGGAAGCAAACGCGATCCGCACCTACTAAATACTCAACAAACAACATGAGAACATGCATATATGAAAATAATCTCAATATACAACATATATCTCCATATCAACTATATATGCCAACATAGCAATGCATTCAATAGCAATATATATTCAACCATCAACCAACTAACATCCATATCCAATAAACATTCATTCATATTCTCATTAATATTAAATGAAATGGTTTTCAATTTAAATCACATTTGATTCATTAACATTGGATTTTCTTACTAACATTCATTCTCAATTCAATTAGTTTACATTACTAATTAAATCTAATTCACATTCAATTCTATTCAAATTTATTTACTTTTAATTTGAATTCAATTACATAGCTTCCAATTTCATTAACTCTTAATGAATTTTATACAACCAATCAACAATCATATAACAACCAAAGTATATTAATTTCAACCAAATTCCTTTGCTTATATTCATTCAATTTGGTTTAACACCATCACTTTTATTCACAACTCATATTCATAAATATATTCATATAGTTTCACTTCTTAGATATATAAGTTTATTTCACAATTGTAAACACTTTAATTATAATTCAATTCTTATAATTCTTTTGCTTATACAATTATTCTTTAATTTAGATTATTCAAACAACCTAACAATCAACTTATATACACTTTAATAATTCTGAAAAATTATTTCTTTATATATAAAATATAATCAAGGTAAAATTATTTCATTTACCCAATTTAAAACAATATTATGTCGAATTGTTCTATTCAAGTGTTTAGAAACCCCTTCGGCATAGTTTGACTGACCGTGCTGACGAAGGTTCATATGCCACTCAATAGACCAATCATCACAATATAAAACAATTTCATATTCACTAACAAATACGCTCTCATAGCTATTATTACACTCAAACTCATTCTAGAGTACTACTGACTCTATCTCTAATGAGTAATACCCAACAGAACCATGGTTGTCGCTTAACCATCAGCTCCGATACCAAATGTAACGCCCCGGATTTTCGTTCTTCGAAAATTCAACATCGATACTCACTTTATCGACTGCCGAGAAATCAAAGGCCGAAAACCGAGATGTTATGGGTTTTTAAATAGAATTTGAGAAAAGAAAAAGAAAGAAGAAGATAGAAATAGAGAAAACAGAGAAAAGGAAAATTTGAAAATAGAACGGATATAGAAAACAAGAAAGAAAAGAGGATAGAACAGAAAACAACAAAACAACATCAGAATCTCACAATTCGCAGCGGAACAACATATAATAATAAATGAATAATCTTTAAACAAAGAACTATATCAGTTATTACATTATCATCATATTACATCACATCATATCATTAGAGTGTACAACAACATACATCAATAAACAGTGCAGCGGAAAAGAAATACTATATAAACTAGTAATACGCCATGCCATCCAGCTTGCCTCCAGCAACTCCAGAATATCCAGAATATCCTGATAAACCTAACTCTTAACTGCCCGCGTGGAAATTGGTGGGCACCCAGAGTTTAGGAAGGAAAACAATAAACTCCGAGTCAGTCATGTGACTGGTGTGAGAACTCAAAACAGTTTATTTAACTTTAAAATCAAAATAGAGGAATATTTTTAAATTAATTCGCAATGCTTTTAAAAATGAGACTACCATAAGGCCTCCCGCACACACACATATGCAAACGCAGAATCGGAGGAGATTTCTCCTTATGATAGTCAAAGATGCTTGATACGCATTTAAAATAATATTTGATATTATTATTAGTGCATAGTGTAGAGGAAAATCATTTCGAAAATAAAGATATAAATCTTAGCCAACATACGACCATTATCGTATGCCTACTATAGCTACTATCCAAACAGTGGTGACCACCATAAGTGAATAGCAGGTTCTACAACTAATACCGTACACGTTTCGTATTGGGAATTGGATTTCCAACAAATGGTCAGGCCAAGGAACTTCCCATTGCCACATGAGAATGCCTCTGGATGGACATCCCCGAGAACCAAACCGGATCTCTACCAACACAAGGCCGGGTTACTCCTAACTGAGTAACAACTGACCGAATATGCCATCCCCCGGTCCTTTGGGACCTTTATCACCGAGTGCTCGTAATCAATTCACACAATCATAACAAAGTGTTTTCAACATGAGTAAGTATCTGGGCTCCATACCATGATACCACCCTTTTCCAGAAGGAAATGGACACATCCTAAAGGGTGCTACCCCTCATAACCTTGCTGCTTCTTTCCTGTTTTGACCATTTCCGGGATGTGAGGCTCGACGAATTCACGTCCACAAAAACATAATTTATACAAAAGCCATGCTTTGGGTCAACAAATGATCAACACAATGATCACTAAGATAGACGATCAAATAAATGATCCTATCATAATTAATCAACACAATGATCATTTCAGCATCACTCAGCATGTCACATTACCAATTTGGGAATATATCGCTGATAACTTCAACTATATAACCTCTGAGCACATACGTCTCAGAGAAGGGTGTTAAGCAAAAAGAATAAATTCTCCGCCACCAACAGAAATATATTTGAAAGAAATCGGCTTTATATCTCAACTTGTAATGTCAGACATACAATCCATACAAGTCTGTTCCAGGCTCGAACAGAACCGAAGGCACTTACAAAGAAGTCCTTGCAATCCGGATATTCACAATCCTGATCGGATTTCCCATCACTTAGGGAGTCTCTATACCGTTGCAACTCAGTGCAAAGACAATCGACAGGTCATCCTATCGTTTTCGCAAATATCCGGTCTTCAACACCGATCTTCAAATGCGATTCATAACGACGTATCACATATTCGGAGTGGGTTATACGACCCCATGGTCCTTTCCCGGTTAACCCGAATAGTTAGCGCTTATTCAAAAATAAGTGTGCATTCAAATTCAATCAATTCACATCAAATACCCATTCAAAGGGAAATACTGATAGTCGGCTATTGAACTATCAATGGATATGCATACATCACCAGATTCCAAATAATTTTCCAAATTATTTATTTTCCAAAATATCTTTACAAGATATATAATTTCAACACTTCAAAAATAAATCAATATTTATTTTTAAACAAATTCCCTTTCACATATAAATTCCATAATGGATTTATATTTCAAAATATTCATGCATATATGATTTCAATTATCCATTTCAATTTATCTTCAAAAACATAAATTCTAATTATTCACTTCATATTGGAAAACATTTCCATACTTATTATTCATAAGTAATTCACAAAACTTTTTATTTTCAACCTTGGAAAATATTCAATATACTTAAATCGAATTAAGTATATAATTCATTCTTTAAGGAAATCATTCACTTAAACATATTTATTTGGGCCAAAACGAATGTTGCGTAAAACATCGTTACGACAACCCAAAATCATTAGTATAGGGATTCGAAATTAAAATAGATATATAAATCTCAATACTATACAAAACATTTCCTTTCGGAAATCATTTACTATAACAACAGTGTTATAGTCCACTATTTCCTTTTATTTCTCGAAAGCGTCTATTTCAACAATAAATGTTGAAATCTATGGTTTCGAATCTCAACACATTTAAAACATCGTTAGATCGTTTTAATTCAATTTAAAACATCAAATCTAAACCATTTTCTTTAACGTGTTATTCACTATTCAAAAACGTGAATAAACTTCGTTAACAAATCTCATTCTTTTATTCATTTTAATTCAAAGGATTTTTCACTATTCAAAAATGTGAATATAACTCCATTAATAGGTTTCAACAATTTTCTTATCAAAATAAGTCGTTTGTGAATTTATAAAACAACGTTTATAAATTCCATTTTATTTATTTTATAACAACTTCCATTATAAATTCCTTTATTAACCTATTCCAGTTTATAACTTAATCATAAACTAAAAGTTCATATTATAAGTTAAATCCTTATAAAACGATTATTTTACAAAATCGTTCCTTTAAAAGCTTTCCAAATCATAAATCTTATAACTTATAAGATTCCTATTTAACCAATCTATTCTTCAAATAATTTCACCAAATTTATAAATCTTACTATTTATAAATTTCTTTTATAACTTCACAGTTTATAATTCCATAAATTTCATTTATTTATGAAATTCATTTTCCACTTCATTCAAACACTTATAAAAACTCGTTTTATAATCTCCATATTTCGATTTATAAATATCTATTTATAAATCTCCTAATATAAATCCATTTATATTATTCTTTTAAAACGTCTTTAAATTCCTTTATAATTTCATTCTTTTGATTTATAAAATAATCAAATTTTATAAATCCTATATTCAAACTTTTATAATATATTCAAAAATCCAATTTAAACTATTTTATAAAATCATTAATTCATATTTCTCAAAAATCAGCTTTTAACCGTATTTCTCAAAAATTATAATTATTATAACTTTAAAAATTATAACTTTCATTTATTTAAAATGGATCAATTCCAAAATATTTTATCTTTTCAAAAATTAGTTTAAAAACATTTTTAAAATACCAGAAATTTGGTCCAATGATGCTACACACCAAATAGTCAATCACGACTAACAACGATATCATATATCGATATGATAATCCATCAAATATCAAAATATCTGAAATCAAATAAAAACTGTTGAGGAATCCAGTTGGATCCCTCCAACCTGTTTCCTGCATCCAAAAACATTAGCACAATACCAATTTCGCTCCAGTACGAAATTATCGCGGTACATGTTTTTATTAAATATTATCCGCTTACTAACGGCGTAATAGGGTCTCATCCGCTAAACAAAAAATGCGGAAAATCAACAACTGCAATATATACATATGCCAATATATATATATTGATATTATATATAATACCAATTTCACTATTTATGAAATATTCGCGGTATATGTTTTTAATAAATAACATCCGCTTACTAACGGCGTATAATGTCTATTTTAACAATCAATAGATATCAATCATCATTCAAACATGCATTCAAATATTTTAAATCTAACTATTTAAAAAAAAATCGAAACCGATTCGATTGAGTGAGAAATTCTCACCTTGATTTTAATTTCCGTTTTAGCTTTTATTTCGAATAAAATTAAACGCGCGTTTAATTTTACTCAAAATTCTCACTAACTCCAAACGACTCCAAACCAACTCCATCGCGTAGTGCTCGTCGATACGATTCCAACGCAACTGAGTTTGCATTTTTTCGACCTCGTATGAAAAAGTTATGATTTTTACAAGATTGTACACGTTTTTAATAACTTAAATCACAACATATACTTATATATTTTAACCTCCACTCAAATCTGGCCGTTCCTTTGCAGATCCAACGTCTCCCCATCATCTTCCCCAACACCTAACTCACGTTATCATCTCCAGGCCGTGCAAATTGAGGCCGAACCCAAACATGTAGATTAGGGTTAAATTATTCTCCTCCAATGCTCGATGAAAACTCGATCGGGGAACTCCGTTGCGAAGCCCATCACCTCCACCATGTTCGGCCCCCACCCTATGAAGCTCGGCCTCATGTGCTGCGTGGAAATGCGTGCCAAAACTGAAGAGAACGGCCACATCTAGCTCCCCCTACGCAACTCCAAACTCGATCATCACCGTATGAAATTAAAGCTCTCTCCATGCTCTTCAATCTTCGTGTTGAACACCTCGCGTGAATGTGAATGGATTTGAAGAGATTGATGAATGAAATTGGGAAAAATCTGGCCTTAGAAATAGAAAGTGGCGGCTAGGGTTTAAAATATTAGGGTTTTGTTATTTTTTCTAAATTATGAAGAGTATGGTGTATTTATAGAAAAAGCTAGCGTAAACACTATTCATCCCGGGAATTCCGAACTCCGATTTAGGCGCCGTAACCAGCGTTTCTAAGGTTTACCCCGCGTTCCGGACACAATGGAACAGGTTTCGGAAGCTAATTCGGAAGTATGTGCGAGTTATGGCTATAAACGCTCAATTTAAATTAAACCGATTTAAATCGATTTCTAGGCGTTTTAATTTGTACCGGACAAACGGTAAATCCAATTGACTTGAAATTTGAAACCTTACAATAATATCACATTACGGATCCGATGAAACTGGTTTCGTCGAAATCCGAGACTTTTTGAAAAATGGCTATTTTGACTCGCCAAATTTAAATTAAAAATAATTCGATGCGTTTCGAGCTGCCACGATCAAACGATAACTCCGATTGACACGAAAATTGAAATTCGATAATAACTAACTATTACGGACCCAATGGAACTAGTTTCGTTCAATTCTGAGACTGTTCAAAAATTGGCTATTTTACAGTCGATTATTAAATATTAAAATATTCAATTTTCACAGATTAACTTTTAATTCGATTTTAAAAGTTCTAAAATATTTCTATAACTCCAGTATGATTAAATAAAATTTTCCAAATTATTTTCAATCATTTTTAACTCAATTTTTAATTATTTCCATAATTTAACATATTAAATTATTGTTTTAATTATCTAATTAAATCCAAAAATTCAAATAAAAATTTATTTGACTTAAAAATTCACTTATTAACATTTAAAATTAATTAAATATTCAAATTTAAATTAATAAAAATTCTGGGTCGTTACAATTTTGGATTAACAATTTCAAAATCACCAATTTATTGTGATAATACTAGTGCAATAAATTTATCTAAAAATCCTACTCATCATGCTAAGACTAAAAATATCGATATCGAACATCATTTTCTCAAAGATAATATAAGTAAAGAGATTATTTCTCTTGAATTTATCAACTCCAAGAATAAAATTGTTGATATTTCAACCAAACCCTTAAATCAACCTATATTTACTAAATTAAGAATAGAACTAGGCATTTGTTCAATAACTGAGATATAGAACATAGATATAGTAACATATATTTTTAATAAACAAAGATGTACAAGAAAACCAAATTTTTCATTGGGATTTCGACATACCCCTACCACCCATGTCGACATACAACAGTAAAATTTGTAAATTGGATTTCCCTCTAAAATCAGTTTGGTAGTTATTAAACCTATGTATTTCGAATTTTTCTATCTTCTCACTTCTCTTTCTCTGTAGTAAACTTTTGAAAATTAAAATGAATGCCTCCTCCACTAAATCAAACCAAAATGACACCATTTCTTTCCCTTCTCCTCATTTTGGTCCATTCCAACGCACTACACTGGCACGTGTGATAAAGATTGAAGAATCTATGAAGGATGCCATGCAAATGTTGACTGAACTTCAAATTTTGCAAATAAAGATGGCAAAAGAACAAGAAAATCAAGGCAAAATTCTTCGGGGTTTGCAAAAATTCCTAATGGATAATCATGAAAATCCCATTATCATTAAAGAAGATTCTCCCAACATTTAAGTGCATAACCCCTTAGAGCACAGCGAAGAGGAAGAAGAGAAAGAAGAAGAAGAAGAAGAAGAGGAAGAAGCACCTATGGAAGAAGACGACAACTGATCTGCGTAGGCAAAGTCTGTTTTGATAAAGATGGGAATTTGGTCGAACAACGTGGAAACTTTTGTTTTCATTATCCAAATTGTTCGGCACAAATCTTCAATTGTCAAAAATTCTCGTTAGTAATGTTATTCTATAATTTATGTACTTGAATATATTTGTGTGTTTATGTTCCATATATATATATATATATATATATATATATATAACATCATATATAATAAAAAAATTGTTTCACTTATTATGCTTCCTTATTAGTATTTAGTTTGGATAGTATTAGATTAAGAGGGAGTTATATTAGTTTAGGATAAGTTTTTTGTTGATGACAAAGGGAGAGAAGTATAAAATAGAGTATTTAGAGTAGTTAGGCTTAGATTAAGGGGGAGTTATTAGTTTTAGGAGGAGTTATAATAAAGGTGAAGTATATTTTATAAACATAGGTTGTCATCATCAAAAACGGGGAGATTGTTTGTCCTTGAGAAGATGGTTTTGATGACAACAACCTTAGTACTTGTTATAAAATATAAATACTAACGTTATGGTTTAGATATATATGTATATGCCGGATTATAAACATGCTAGTACCAAGAATGAAGACTGTACAGTATAGAGATTCAAGACTGGAGGTATCAAGATTGAAGACTCACGAGTATCAAGATATCAAGAGTTCAAGATTTCAAAAGTAAAAGATAAGTATTGAGTCTAGAATTATGTTAAAACTTCTTGAAAGCACTTACATCTTTATTCAAAATTTATTCATGGAATGGAACCCACTTAGAGCCTGTTAAAGGGATGGAACCCACAACAATATCTATTGGAACATATAGTGGTCCTATTTTGATATCCACTAATTTTATAAAAATGCTTTTCAAAAATATATATCTCTTGTTTTTAAAAATGTTTTCAAAACTTTCTTTTCAAAAAGACATCTCTCTTCGTTTTAAATATTTTAGCCTCAAAACTATTTTTATCTTTTTTAATATTTTGATTTCAAAATTGTCCTTGTTTTTAAACCACCTCTGATTTTAAATATTTAGCTTAAAAATATTCATATACTCAGATTTTAAATCACTTTACAGATTAAGATTATGTATATTAAAAAAATTCTAAACTCTTTTATATGTTTAAACTATATTCAAATATATTTACAAAGTTTAGAAATTGTTTTGACAAATTATAGAAACCAATTTTAATAAGAAAATCAAAACATCAATTTTGCCTTGAGCATGTCGACATCCCTTAACCCCCCATGTCGACATGATGTCCGTTATTTTCAAATTTCAATTTTCATAAGAAGTGTCTACTCGTCGTATCCTTTCACGAATAGATATGGTTGTTGCTCTATTATAAATACCAGTAAGTTCTAAACGAATTTTTTACCAGATTTCATTTATTTTCTCTCCCCTTCTTCTTCCGCATTTATTCTAAAGAATCCTAAACTATACTCTGCCGGAATACCAAGTGAATCAAACTTGATTTTCTCTTGTTTAATTCTCTGCCACTCTCTCCATAAGATCTTAGTGGTATTCATAGTTATAGAATCTTTTGCAAATCAAACTTTTAAGTAAAAGGAGCGGTCGAGCCTTAAATTAATTGGGTGTTATTATAGCCCCAGAAATCAATTAGGTGATCTTGTAGCCTAGTTAAATCAAGGGAGTTTGCCCTGGACTCGAATACAGGAGGGTGTACCTCGTAGTCTTGAAACGGAGGGTGTAATCTGGGAGATTATTTTGATAAGAAATCCACATGATTGTATGGGACTATATGTAGGGTAACTCCGGACCAGTATAAAACCTGGTGTGTTCTTTCCGTTACTGCTTTTATTTAATATTTGCATCCGTGTCCGATTCTGTGATTATATTTGTGTTTGTGAATGCATTTGTTGGTGATTAAATTACATAAGTTTCAAAAAGATTTAGAAAATCCACAAAACACTATTCACCCCCTCTAGTGTTATTCCAGTATTAAGATCCGTAATCCGCATTTCTCATAGAAATCATCTAATATCCTCCACTAGTCAAATATTAGTGTGATTTCGACGAGCACTAAATGGAGATCAGAGGGTGTAGGTATCTTTGTATCATCGAGTCATGATTTCTAGTAGTGGTCGAATAATTTTACGGGGCCGTGTTGGCTATGGGTGGTTTTTGATCATTTTTCTATCATCTATTAAATTCCAGTGAGTAGTCAAAAGGATCGACGGAGGGTGCTGGAAGTAGCGTGGGGTCGACGTGGAGTTGTAGATGCGATCAGAGTGGTGCGGTGGTTGGAGTTGCATGGACAAGGTCGATCTAGCGTATAGTCACCGTGTTTTTTGGCTTTACTTTTTTGGATTGCCAACGGTGTGATAATGCAGCAAGTGGACGTGGAAGCGCTCAAAGGTGTGGCAATGTGGTGGCTTTTGAATGGCAATGGTGGCATGATTCCAGGTGGGGTGTAACAGCGGCGGTGCAGCGATATTCGTGATTGGTTTGTTTCCGTGTCGTGTTTTTTAATTTGAGGAGGACGATTGGAAAGCGATGGGGGTGGCAGGAGAAGGTGTTGAAGGTGTAGTCATTTCAAGCTCACAAAATGGAGTATGTGGGTGGTCGTTGATCGACGATTGGGTGTGTGGTTGATGGTGTTAGTGACACCCATGCATAGTGGTATAAATTCGTATAAAAGAGGAGATCAAATTTGGGGAGAAGCTAGATGCGGTTCAAGTTGTGTAGTGATGGGCCTGGTCCATTTAAAGTTTGGTGATAAAGTTAAATTTATTTGTTTAAATATTATATTAATAATGTGTGTTAACTTTAAAACGTGATGTCTCATTCATTTTAAATCTGATTAACCCATGGATTTTTATGCCTGGCTTATATTGATGAATACAACATTATGATATAAGTTATTGATGGTTTTAACGAAGTATAAAATACTGATTAATTACTAGTGATTGAATATATTTACGTTGATTTAAATCATAAAATGGTTAAATTAATTATACTTCATTGATGACGTTCGTTTGGCAGAATAAAATACCATTCTGCTATAACTATTAATTATTTTGGACATCTATTGAGCAGAATAAAACATTGTTCTGCTATTATATTAATTTGGGCATTTATTTATATGCCAGTTAATTAATATATGAATTAATTAATATTGGATAAATGGTGGGTTAGCTATTAATTATCAATGGTTGATATTTTTACATATATGCTTACTTATGTAAATACTAGTAATATGACTTGGAGTGTTGAATTAAAATAAATGGTCGCCTATCATTGTCGTCGCTAAGTCTTCTTCCAAATTTGAAAAGTTATGGATCTTAAATTAACTTCAACTTTATAATATTTTGAAGTAAGATGTTTCCTATATCTATAGTTGTTTAAAATATAAAAAGAAATGGAGTTTTATTAAAGGGTATATTATTTTAAAAGAGTTTCGAAGTGGTTTAAAGGTAAATAATTTATAAAACAAAATTTAAATGTTGCGGTCTATCTAGCTATAGTATCTACGGATGTAATTTTGGAAATTTATGATTTAAGTACATTATAAAAGTTATCTACCTTAGATATTCTGAGATATCTTTTCACATATGATTTAGAAAAGTTATATAATTATTTTAAGAAGGGATTGGAATTATTAATATATTTTAAATAATTATTTAGTGATTTTTAATGAAAAGGTGATTTATATATAATTAAACTTGTTTATCTTGTTATAAACGGAAAGGGATTTTTAACAAAGGATTAATCAATTATTATAAAGTAATTTTTTAAATAATAATTTGGATTTTTATTTAAGTATTTTATATTATATAATTCATTTATAAAAAAGAATTCTATAAATAAATTTTTAAAGGAGATTTACAAAAGGAATTTTATAAACGGAAAGAGATTTGATTTCTGTAAATGACCTTCTTAATTATAATAGTATGGAAACATTCTTTTTCTTACTTAACACCGAAGGAAAGTATTTTGGGTTCATTCTTTATAGTTAGCAATATTTTCTAATTACATTTTTTTTAACCCGAATAAGTATGGTTTTTGAAAATTTAGTGCTTTGTATATATACTTGTTTCGTTGGAATAAGTATATGGTTGCATTTTCCATGTATTCAAAGTGTAGTGTTTTGTGAATATGCTTATACCATTGAGATAAGTATACTGTTATATTTCACAACTATTGAAAGTGTATAGTTTTGTAAATATAATTATACTATTGAGATAAGTATATAGATATTTTTCTAAGCATTGAAAGTGTATAAATGAAGAGTGAGTACGTAATATACATATGTATATTTTTATAAAGGTATTTAATACAAGTGTTTACGAAGAGATTTGATTAATGAAAAGATTAATTAAAGGGGATTAGGGGTTGCTTATGTGCTTAGATCTTGCTTGGTTTCTTGGGAAATTAAATCCCTGATTCGGTTGTTTTGTTTATTTGATAGTTAAATAACCCATTATCAAATCTTGATCTATTTTTATCTCTGGAAGTATCTAGGAGAAACATGAGAATTATATGGTGCAGTTATCTTTGGTGATGCTATATTGTATATATAAACTCGTTATGTTTTTATAGAACAAATGATAAGGAAAACCGTCCACTTAAATAATTAGAAGGTGATATTTTCTCTTATGCATTGTCTGTTTATTTCCAAAGAACCAGAGTTAAGTTTATTAGAAACTATCGATTGTTTGTTCGGAGGGATCCGGATTGAAAAAACTTGAATTATCCGTAAACCACTTCAAAAACGGTGTAAGTGTTCAAATGGAAGACATCTTAAAGATGATGGAATCAAAGATGGAGCTCTATCAAGTGCAAGGGCTTCTTGCTACTAATCCTGAGGATGTAATAGAAGTATTGCCTTTGGTTTGTTCATAACTTGAATAACTTGTATGGATGAATGTTGGCATTACATTGTTGCTTGAAGGGCACTATTAGTATTCCAAATGGGATTTTCTAGGAGAGCAGAAATTTTTCATGACCTCACAAGTCTGAATACCCCATAATGACTAAAACTGGGGATATGCTCCCAGGATATGCTGTTCGCTACCATTAATAGCATCATTCCTTGATCTAGAATCGATTTTTATAGATTTGTTATGGGCGCATAGGAAGAGTGGGGCTAGAGGCAACACATTTATAGCCTTATTCCTAGAGGATGATGTAATCCGATATGACATGCTAAAGGGGCAGCCGATTCTAATTTGCAAGGGGTCCATGTGAGGCCCATAGTTCATTGTTTGGAGATGTACTATGGCCAGCGGTACCTTGGTAGCCTTGTCATTGATGGAATCTAATTTTTGATATGTGCGTTTACAGACTTAGTTGTTCCCTACTAATGGAATTTGCGATGCAAGCATTTCAACTATGTTATGTATTTATTTTAAGCCATAAACGTTATTATAATATCACTAGATTTCTTATAGAAATAATTTGGTTATCGTAAGGTAAAAAGTCATCGTGTTTATGTGCAGCTTGGTCTTACGAAATACCTTTATTTTTTAAAGATTGTATAATAATAAAATCCATTTGATTTGGGTTTCTCATGCTGGTTTACCAGACTAACGCGGGAGTTATTCACTTATAATACTCGAGTCAGCCTGAGCATATTTCTAGATTTAGTTATGGATGCTTTGAGCTTTAGGAGATGTGTTGGATGACTCCAAGACATATTTACATATCTTTTTCATTTCCACGGCATTTTTTGTTTGTATTTATCAGCATTTGTCAGGATAGGCAGATGATAGGTTAATATTACTTCGATTATTGTATATATAAAAGTCTTTACTTTTATAAAGATCATTTTTATATTATATATTACTCGTCATGATATGAGATTATGCTTTAATTTTTCTTTGATTTCACCCAAACAATCTATCTTTTCGACACTCGGATGCTCGATATATTAATACGTGGATGTATTAGTGTTGTCTTTTGAGGGTCAAAAGGCTGGGTCGTTACAACGTGGTATTAGAGCTTAGGTTGAGCGAATACCTTGGCCTTGATTGGGCGAACTCATTAGATATAGGGTAAGTGACACCCTAGAATGATTTTGAGTGTATTATATCCAAGAGCGTATTTGTTAGTGCTATAAAAAATGTTTTATATTGCGTTAATTATTCGGTCTAGTAGCTTATGAATTTTGGTCGATGCGCCTGATCAACGTTGTTGATAAGGGTTTCTAAACAGTTGAACAAGACAAACTATTGTTTTTGAAATTGGGAAATAACATAATTTTACCTAAAACCATATTTTATATATAAAAGAATAATTTCTAAAGATTGATATAGAATTAATACACAATTATTTGTTAAGAAATGATAATACTCAATTATCATCATTTATTGTTTGATTGGTAGTGATTGGCCAGTTATGCAACAACCCAGAATTTTGGTTAATGGATTTTTAATATTTAATTAATGTTTAATATTTAAATAATTAGATTTTGGAATTTAATAACTTATATTCAAATATAAGGATCACTTAAATACTTAAATAGAAAATTAATATTAATTGATTGGATTTAATAATCTTTTTAACTCCTTTTAATTAACAACTAATATTGGTGAATTCAATTTGTAAATTTAACTACGAAATAAATATCGATAATTGGATCAAAAACATGACACAATATTAAAATATGTGAAATTATCAATCCGAGGCACTATCTTGGATTTCGATGAAACTAGTCCTACTACATCTGAATAATAAATTGTTGTACGTCGACGAGTTTTGTAGCGATCGGACGTATTGTGTGGTCATGTGAGCTCAAAATGTGTAGCGATTAATTTTAGAAAACTAAAATAATGTAATTTGATTTTGAAAATCTAACCTCTGTATATGACAAAATTAGCTCTTGAAAGCAGTTCCGTTGAGTTTATAATGGGGTATTTAGCTAAGAGCGCTAGTGAGCACGTCTCGATTGGAGTTCGTAAAATTTTGGGCATGAATAGTGCCGGTTAGAAATCCTATATAAGGACCCTCGTACCGTTCTTCTTTGCCCTACCCTAGAAAATAAACCAAGCCGCCATATTCAATTCCCTTCAACTCAACGGCCATGGATAATTAGTTAGATATAGGCATTTATTGGTGATGGCGTCGACATGGGAGATGACCCCGAGGACGAGACAAGCATGATGGATGGTTGGATTGAGGCATGATCGCCTGTGGCAGTGAAAAAATCGAGTTCATTGGCAGTAGTTTTTCATGGCTCGTTCTCTACGGTGGGGCCATCTTAGGCGTCGAAGTTGGTGGCAATTGACTTGTCTGAGGTGGGGCTTCGTGTGGTTGTTGTGCGGCGGTGTTAGTTTATTGAAGGCGGTGGTGGCAATCGACTAAAGCGGCGATGTCGAGTTGAGTATTTAAGCAGTCTGGTTTGATTACGAAGAGATTAGGGCTTGGATAATTAAGGTTAATTAGGTTAAAGATGTAATTAAAAGAAATAATTATATTATTTAATTTTATAATCTTATTTAACTCATATCTTGGTCGTAAAAGGTCAAAATTGAATGTGTTGAGTTGCATCGTACTCATAAAAGCATTATTTATGCTTTGGAATTGGATTGCTGGGAATTGGAGCTTGTAGAATTTCAAGCTAAAATAGAATGCTGTTCGATTTTAAACGGAACCAAATGCTTCGGCCATAACTAGAATTTCAGTGAGTTAAATTCGCATTTTCGTTAACCAATATATAATATAGTAGACAAAAATTAATTATTGCCTGCTTGGGTGTTAGTTTTTATTGTTCTTTAATTAATTGTTTGGATTGGATTCCCATTTTCGAAATTCATATAACTATATATTATTGTTGGTTCCCACCTATAGCAGATGGCATAAATAACCACTTTGTTGCATGGTACAAAAAGAAGAAGTCAGAATGTTATCATAGCAAACAGGTCGCTGCAGATGTAACACTCCTAATTTTTGGTAACATTATTCATGATATTTAATTAGATAAACTAAACAGAATAATGTAAGAATTAAAATGATAAGGATATTGAAATTTGAATAAATCATTAGAGATCGTGCTTCAATCACTTAAATGGGCTTAGAATGGCTTATATGTTAATAAATTAAAATAAGGCCTTATTAGGGAATAACCGTATCTTATGGTTCACGAATCCCTTCATTTACATGTCCATTTTCTTTTTACAAAAAATGCAAAATATATTCTTAGAGGAGCTGGCCATTGCTAGGAAGAAAACGAAGAGAAATTCAATTTGAAGCTAAGGATTGAGCTAGGGGAAATTAATCTACAACAAATCTCAAAGTCCTTATCATATTCAAGATGGCTAATAGTTTATACCATCTCTATTTTGTTTTATAATCATATTTTTTCAGGTTTAAGATTAAACACATTTTTAAGATGATTTAGATGATGATATGCTTGAATTGTAACATGTTTGATTTAAATCGAATTGTTTAATATGGATTTATACGGTTTTAGGGAAAAATCGATTAAACATTATTTTCAAGCGCTATGAAAAAATTATATGTTATGTAAAATATGTTTTTGGAGATGGGTTTCAATTTTTTATAATTTTCCAAGTTATGGAAAATTTAATATGAATTTTCAAAATAAAATATGTATAATTGGGTTTAAAATTTTAATTCGATTATGTTAGGAAGAAATTGGGTCTGAAATTTTAATATGTTAGATAACATGATGAAAGTGGATTTCTGTAATTTTTGGAGATTTTTCCAAAGAAATTTACTTTGGAAATTAAGTTATTTTAGAAGGACTTACTTGCGTTATTGGTTTTACCTAATGGAAGGGCTAAATTGTTAAATTTTCCTTGATTTGGATCTGAAATTATGCGGTAGATATACTAGTAAAGAATTTGAAAAGTTTAAGGAAACCAATTAGGTGTTTACAAATAGGTAGGCTAGTTATAAAGCAATTACTATAATTAGCATTAATTCAGCCTTTTTCAGAAAAAGTTGGTTCCGCCTGTTTTGAAAGACCTTTTGACCTTATGCTTCCTCTTCAATTCAGTCGAAACCAACCATGCCGTAACCCACCTAGTCGAAACTAATACACAAGGTATCATTTAAATGGTACGTGTGGATTGGAGGAAGGCGAAAGGCATAATGTCGAAAGCAAAGCTTCTGATGAGGTCGAAACCTTCGTTTTATCTTCAATTGATAAGCGCCTATCTTGTTTTCATAAGGGCTTTCAAAGGGGGTTGCCATCCGATGTTTCAAAGTATAAGCTTTTGTATGAATTCCTCTATTTTTAAAATAATGCTTTTGAAAGTAGTGGTTTCGACGTAGTTGAAACCTTGCTGCCCTTTTTTTGCCTTTCGAGTGTATTGAAGTCATCAATGCTTTCGTAAGATAGCCTTTGTTTTAAACTTATACTAAGCCAATTCCTAAATGCTTTCTAAAGGGTTCAAGGGTTCGAAGGCAATGGCTTCGAAAGTGGGTTTTGATGCTATTCTTCAAAGTTTTACTTAATGTTTTTGAAGCTTTTGATAGGGTGGTTCCGAAGCTATCAACTTTTCCCCAAACAATTTTCTAAGGATAAAAGGTTTCGAAAGGGATACTTTCGTATATTTTCACTTTGACCCAAAAGATGTTTTTAAGTAACACAATGGTTTCAAAAGGGGTACTTTCATTGGTTTCGAAGTTATGTTTATAAGAACTAATAAGTAATGCTTTAATACTTACGAAAGGTACACTTTGGTTTTGAAAAAGATGAATTAAAATAGCTTTGAAAGGTATACATTTAGTGTTTTGGAAAGAAGTTTTCAATGCTTTCGAAGGAGGGTATCCAGGGGTTTTGAAAGTAATGTTTTAAGGTCTCGAAAGCCTTAGTTTTGAAAACAAATAACCCAATCTCGTTTTAAAGGAAAAATCATGGATAAATAAAGAGTTTTGAAATGGAGATTTTGAAGAAGTATTCCTTGATTAACCGAGTAAAGGGATCAACCAAGTTTTATATAAAGTGATTTCAAGGATATTAAACAATATATGTTAGTATTATTATGTTATTATGATTGCTTCTTCATATATTTATTCACATTGATGAATCCATAACTGTAATTTGGGGAAGGGCATAATAACCAGCTAGGTTGACCCATTAGTGAATATAAATTAAATTAAATCTTGAATGAGTAGAGTTGCTTACAAGGGGTTAGGAAGACTAGAATATAGGATGCTAAAATATTGAGTAAAGATATTGACAGGGGCTAATAGATCCATAGTAAGCCCATGAATACTATGATTAGGTGGAGATATTGGCAGGGGCCAATAGGTTTATAGAAACCCATAAAAACTATGTATAAACGAAGTTGTTAGGGAGACAGGATCTTAGTAAGCCCATGAAAACCAAGATTGGACTGAGATATTGGCAGGGGCCAAAGGTATGTAGTGAACCCATGAAAACTATATCCGGATTAAGATATAGACATAAGTCAATAGGTTCCTAAACCCATGAAAACTATGATAAGAGGAAAGTTATTGAAGTTACCAATAGGTTCAGGGAGAAATTATGAAACAGTAAATTTATTGGCAGGGGCCAATAGGTTCTTAGTGATCACATGAAAACTATGAAATTAGACATGGAGTCCATAAACATTAAACATTTTGTTAGTAAGCCCATGAAAACTAATAGGTTAGTAGTAACCCAAGAAACTATAACTAAGACAGATAGTCAGAATGAATGAGGATCAACTGGATCCTTGAGACCACTGTTGAACCGGAAACATGGATGATGCCAATCAGGAACTATTTACTCCCATGGACCCTTCCAACTGACCGAAACTAGTGGAAAAAGCTTCTTCGGAAAGCGCCACGATTCGTAATACAGGAGGGATACTTTACGAAGAAGATTCTCAACCCCCCTTCTTAGATGCGCGACCAACGACGAAGCTCGACGAATCCTGAAGGAAGTGCATGAAGGCGATTGTGGGGACCATACCGAAGGTCAAACCCTCGTAAAGAAAGTCCTCCGGTATGAATATTTCTGGCCAACAATAAACCGCGACGCAGCATACTATGCCAGGCAATGTGATCATTGCCAAAGATTCAAAAAAATTAAAAGAACTCCTTCAATAGAATCAACACAGATGGTCAGTCCATGGCCATTCGCAATATGAGGAATCGACTTGATTGGCATATTACCAATAGCTAAAGGAGGAGCCAAATATGCTATAGTTGCTATTGAATATTTCAAAAAATGGGCCAAAGCGAAACCGCTGGCCACCAATACTACAAAGAAAGTCATTAATTTTGTTACTAAAAACCATTATTTGCAGGTTTGGTGTGGCACAAAAAATCATCACTGATAACGGGACATAGTTCAAAGGTGCTGAGTTCAAAGTTACTACAAATATTTCCGAATTGAGAAGAGTTCTCCATAGTTGCTCATTCGTAAGAAAATAGGCATGTGGAAGCAATAAACAAGATCATAAAGTCCATTATCAAAAAGCGACTAACTAAAGAAAAAGGAAAATAGGTTGATGATCTTCCACTCACACTATGGGCTTACAGAACAACTCACAAAGTAGCAACTGGACACACACCTTTCGCCTTGGCATATGGCTCAGAAGCAATGATTCATGTCGAACTAGAAGCCTTCTCTCACCGAAGGCAACACTTTAATCAGGAGAAAAATGAGCAGCTCCTATTCGAATCATTGGATATGATTGACGAAAGGAGGGAAGAAGCTGAGTTAAGAACCGTCGCCCACCAAAAAAGGGTCGCCTGATACTTCAACTCCAATGTTCACAACTAAACCTTCGAAATGGGTGACTTATCCTCAAAGGGATCTATCCCGTGCTGGGTACCTTCAAACCAAACTTGGAAGGGCCATATGTGATCAATAAAAAGCTAAGAGATGGAACTTTCAAATTAACAACCTTCGATGGCGTCCAAATTCCCAGAGCATGGAATAGCAAATTGCTGCGTCGTTACTTCACCTAAAAATTACCTAATGTACCTTCTATTTTTCAACAAATAAGCCATCTCAAAATGCTAGGGGCATTGTAAATAGGCAAAAACTTGCCTAATTTTTTTGAATAAAATTGATTCTCTTTTTGAACCAACAAAACTAAGCTCATGATAATTACCCGCTGAGTCGATGGAAGCAAATCGACTCAAATCGCTGTATCGGCGAAACCCAATCCTCGCCTTCCAAGAACTGGTTTAGCCCTAGCAACATCGAGAAGGCTCAAACATAAACTCCTTGATGTTGCCTGAAGATAGGCGATGCTGAGAAATATCAAAAGCCGTGCACTTCATAAGCTGTGCACTAACTCTTAAAACACAAACTCCTCGCATTGCCCGAAGATAGCCAATATCGAGGAGAAATAAAAGCCGCACATTTCGTAAGCCCCGCAACTCTCGAAGCTGTGAATTCACGCTATTAAAACATGAACTCCTCACATTGCCTGAAGATTGGCAACATTGAGGACTATTTTAGGTACCAGAATTGCCTTGACAATACCGAGAAACCCATCTACCACAGGAATTGCAAAGTTCAAACCACTCCTATTACAGGGAGTAAAAGACGTGGCTCCAACTAAGTCAGAGTGCTATGAACTAGCAGAAAACTCCAATTGCTGACGCTCTATGGCAAACCGAAACATTTAACGTGGATGACATTTGACTGTCTACAGATAACTCGTATGATGTGCACATTGGGAGCAATGAAGTACATATTCGAGGATTGCAAAAGAAATGATACTCATAAGTACCAACTCAAGTTTTTTGAGAAGTGATAAGTGGTTTAAATTTTAAAAATTTGCAAAGATTATTCATCAAGTTAATCTCGTAACTAATCACATAAAAACATAAATTTCAAAACTTGCAAAAGGAGAAGAATAGAATTGTGACATGGTCAAATTCCAAGTCTTGGCATGCAAACTATTTAAACCGTAAGTTACCGGTCGTTTGTCAAGTGTTTAAAGTAAATAACCCTGTGAACTGGGGGGGCATACACAGACGCTTAACCAAAAACGTTATGCTTAAAAACAAAAATGTTATGCTTAAAGTTAGTTCAATTTTAACGGTTGCTTCTATAATTTCTGCCCATGTCCCATCCACCCTTCTCTCCTCCGTACCCATCCCTTCTACTCCTATCCCATCCCCGTCACCACCCAACCTACCTCTTGTCCCTGTTCCATTACTGATCCCTATATCCTTACTTACAAATGTATCTCCAGCTGATCTCACTGTCCCTATTCCCCTCCTCGTTCCTCTTATGTCCTCAAACTCTCATTCTGTACGTCTTCCTCCCCTACATGAACAAGCTTGGACTATACTTTTCAAGAAGCTACCTCGTAATGTAGGGAAGTATACTCTAGTTCATTTGGACCTTGAATTTGATGGCGATGTTCTTATACCACCTTCCTTTGTCGTTTCTACTGGCAAAGATACATAAGGTGAGTATATTATTGGCCTTTTCCTTGATAAGCCCCTCTCGTATTCTATTGTGATTGCGCATTTAAAGAAAACATGGAAGTTATGGGGTAATATTAAAGTTAGATCTGATGATAACTTATTTATTTTCCTTCTTTCTGATGAACAAGTCAAATGCAACATATTTCGAAGTAACCCTATAGTGATGAGAAATAAACTATTTATAGTCAAATAGTGGGATCCTTCTATAAGTAATGTGTGTGGATCTATAAGAGCTATTCCTATATGGGTACACCTTACAAACATCCCTATATTTGCATGGTCACCATTGGGCATCAACTGGTTAGCTTCAAGGCTAGGGAATTTAGCTTGAATGGATGAAATGACTGAAAAACAAGATTGACTGAAATTTGCTAAATGTTTGATAGAGATTTCCCCAAATCAAGACCTAAATGGATTTTTCCCTATTCAAATATCTGGTGGTTCAACACAAACAATGCATGTGGATTATTTGTGGAAATCAGATATTTGTGTGAAATGCTGTACTTTTGGTCACATTGAATAGAACCGTGCAATTTAAAATGGTAAGGTAGAGGAAAAGAAAAGGTTAGGTTCTTTAAATAAGATGTATGCAAAAACTGCTGAAGACAGATATAACGATATAAATGTCAAAAAGAACACTGAATTTGAAAATAACAAAGTTTGGAAGAAAGTGGAAACTAAAAAGAAAAGTAATACTGATAATGCTGAAGTAATGCTACCTCAAACAACTGATAGCATGTAGTCTGATGATCTTGTTTGTAAGCAAAATGAACCTCTAAGCACAAGGAAAGATAAGATAGAGAATATAAAATTTTCAAATAGATTTGATTTGCTTTAATCTATAAATGAATTAGGAGATTATGATGACAATGAAATATTGGTGAATGATGGAATATTAAGTGATGATACCATTAATCAATTGGATGAAACTGAACAAGATAAGGAAGAAGATGTAATATGCTCTGAATTATATGACACTGGCACCTCAAAGACTGATATTAATGCACATATAAATGCCCAGCATTTCTTAACTGCTAATATACATGCTACAACTGATAAAACAATCCTTGAGTTTAATGCATGCAATATTGTGCATGATACAGCTGCCACACTGAAAAGTGCACCATAAATGCCTATGATACAGCTGCCACACTGAAAAGTGCACCATAAATGCCTGTTACATTTCAACATTTTACTCTCCTTTTCAACAATTGAACAAAACCATACCACTTTAGATATTCTCTCTCTAACAACTCTGAACCCCCACAACATGAGAATCAGTCTTGTATAAAGCAAGTATCAAACTAAAACTATTTATTACCTTTTGCAAAACCAATCAACTTTGATGCACATGATACAACTCACTCAAAAAACATCAGATCTAGCGCCAAATCCCCTCTTAGCCCTAACCTCCTTCAAATTGGAATTGATTCAATTTTCCATACCTCCCCCAAACCTCCTCTCCATGATAATTATCCCTTCGCCACTAACAGTCCTTCACTTCTTGAACTAAACCCCCTCCTCTCTTGCTGATATATTCACAAACCCTCAAATTCCTCCAGCATTAATAGCGAAGCAAGTAACTAGGCCAAAGCACACCAAAAATAAAAACAAAACAAAAGATAAGGTTGCCTCTTCCAATAATAATCTCCTTCCTCCTGGTAAGGGAAAAAAGAAGAAATGCTACTTGATAATTCCTACCCCAATAGACTCTGATGATTATTCTAGCTGTGTGAACCACATAGTAGCTGTATCGGTCAACTACAGGGGAAACATCGAGCCATGACCTCCTCTGTTGCCCACCAGCACTTCCATATGCCTCGCGTACCTCATCAAGTAGTCAGTGGGATCCGTCTTTCCGTTGTATACTTCCAGAGTGGGCAGCTTGAAATCGAGCGGATTCCTAGCTATCCTGATGTTCCGGGTAAATGGACTTTTGTTTACTCGCTCCAAATCACTATTTGTCAGACCTCCATGAATGGTTCGTCTGATGATATCAGCCAATCCAGTGTTACCTACCAAGGGTCGCCCCTGTCCATGTTTCCTAACCGCCCTCCAAGTCCATGAGGAAATTCTGGCACATATTCCTCATCACGTATTCCTATTAGCGTCGGGCCGTGTAGCATCATCTGATATCTCTCGATGGACTGTTCCAGCATTACCTGGTGGTGTGCCCCCGAGTCTAGGTCCATCCAGATTGTTAATTGTTTATTGATTGGGAGCTGCCCCCTGCTGAATCACTCCATCTTCCTGTTGGTTGAGTTCCTCTGGTCCAGTTCCAAGAACTTGAGCACCTACAGTTCCTCGTTGTCCAAAATTGCCTAAGAAGAGCCTATATCATCTCCTCTTGCCGTTTCATCATCTGCTCCTGCATAGAATTCATCATAACCTGCATCTCGTCCTGAGTTATGTAGATGGATGCATGATCCTCTCCAGCTCCAAAAGAGGCAGCTTGACTTCCTTCCTAATTGCTCCATTCTGCTGCTTGCTTCCTTATTGATGGTCTAGCCATTGCTTTCTAAAATTCAAGCTTCAAAATCCCCGAGTGCTAGCTTTCTCAGTAGAAGCACCAAAATGTTAGCGCCAAGATTAGTCACTAACACCCAAATGCAAGCGAAAGCACCAAATACTAATCACAACTCACAGATAGATTATATGTGGAGGATATTAATATGAAGAACAAAAAAAAATTAAAATGAAAGCAGTAAAGAACAACATATTTTATAGTGGTTTGGATAACTCCGACCGACGTCCACTCCTAAAATTTCCTTTTTATTGCTGTAACAATCGATTACAGCTACAAACTGATTGATAGCCTTAGCCTTAGAAAATTGAAAATCAGAGAGCCGAAAGAAGATCCCTTTTTTTGATCCCATATATGCTGTATTTAAAGGAAAATCCTGAGTTGTTGGGCTTTATGAGTGACCCGGGCCCACCAAGGTCATGGCCGAACCAAAGTTATCATTGTAACCGACCTCGAGTTCTGTACATGCCGACCCACACATGTTGAACGGCAACCAAGGCCGAATCACAACACCATGTGACTCTGACCGAACCACAATGCTGAGTGATGTCCAATGCTGAGCGAGATCTGATGCCGAGCGATGTCCAATGACGAGCGAGGTCTGATGCCGAGCGATGTCTAATGCCGAGCGAGGTCCGATGCCAAGTGACGTCCAGTGCCGAGCAAGGTCTGATGCCGAGCGACATCACCTTACCAACCCAAACCGTACCGAGCCAGCTCCAATGACGAACCATCCCACCAATGCCGAGCCACCCTGTTCTCACCTCAATGTCGAGCGACCCAGAGCATCCAGACCGAGCCATCCATGTCGAACGACCCACAACTTCCAAACCGAGCCATCCATGTCGAACGACCCACAACTTCCAAATCGAGCAGTGTAACTTCTCCACTTCTCGACTGAATGACATATCCAAGTGAACTTCATCCTTTTAAACCGAATCCATCATATCCAGCCTCGACAAACGAGAAGTCAATTTAGTTAAATCCACGTCTCCATGGCCTTGCAAAAAGCGGGTTAACACATAGTTTATAAAGTTTGGATTTATGAATAGAGGTTTTTGAATTATTATTTAGTAGAACTTAAATCCCGGTGTTTTTAAAATCGTTTTAAAATTTGTTTTGGAATGATTGTGAAAGGAAATAATAATAGTATGATTTGAAGTATTTGTGAAATATTATTATTTCGATTAAAATTGGAATTTTTTCCGATAGATATTTACAAAGTGTTTTACAAATATTTTTATTTATTACATTGAATGACTAAAATCGAAGCGCGATTGGGAGTTTCCACATTTTGAGAATCACTAGGTGTATTCGATCTATTGTTTTTTGGAGGCACCAGAATACCATGAGAAGCTATGTTGTTTTTGTTTAGAGTTATACCATGCTCAGAAAGGAGGCACACCCTTCTAATTTTGTTGGATATGGTTTTGATATTTTTCATTTCAGGAAATTTTGAAATATATAATTGAACATAAAACCTATACATTTAGTACTAAATTTATCTTTTGAAAAGATCAGATGCGTATTATTCTTTATCAGAGTATTTACTGTATTTTGTTGATATGGTTAACATGTTGCCTTAGGTTGCATGTGGCTTTATTTCATACTAAAGTTGTACGTAGATTTATATCATGTTAATTTGTGCATGTAGGATTGCCTCATTATTATCAGTTGCATCTTATTACCTTGTTGCATATGATTATTGCATTGTTTATGCTATTTGAATTTGCAATAGAGATAGCTAATGTATTTCTCTTTTATTATTATGACTCTCTTTTGGATTATGTAAGTACCAATAAGCAAGAGATTGCTATTTGATTCTTGTGCACCTACACTTGCATCAAGATAATAATTTGCTTGGAAAAGGTTAAAATTAAATGCAAAAAGGTATGTTGTAGATTTATAAATTTAAATTGGTTGATGATTTTATGCCTGGGATATGGAGACCACTTGGCATTTGTTTTCTTTTGTTGGTTTAGGGTCCGTATTGGCAGTTTGTAGTTTTTTCGATCAAGACGCGCAAAAAAGGTGTTGCCAAAATTTTCCATAATATTTGAGAATTAAATAAGTAATAAGTTTAATAAATCATTTTAATTAATAAGTTTTTGAAACTTAGGGGCTGGTGACATTTTCTTCCTTGAGAATTTCGGGGATGAAATTCTATTATAGGGGGAGAATGTAACAATCAAGAAGTTTGGTCATTGGATTTCTAATTTTTAATTAATTTTAAATATTTAACTAATTGGATTTTGGAATATAATAACTTATATTCAAATATAGTGATCATTTAAATATTTGAATTTAGGAATTAAATATTAATTTAATTGGATTTAATCATCTTTTTAATCACTTTTAATTAATAAATAAAATTGCTGAATTCAGTTTGTAAATTTAATTACAAAAATAAATATCAATAATTGGATTGAAAATAAAAAACCATATTTAAATATGTGAAATCATCATTCTAGAGCACTATCTCGGATTTTGACGAAACTAGCACCATTGGATCCAGAATAATAAACTGTTGTACGCCAACGAGCTTTGTAGCGGTCGGATATACTGTGTAGTCGCGCGAGCTCAAAACGCATAGTGATTAACTTTAGGGAATTAATATAATATAATTTGACTTTAAAAAGTTAACTTCGGTATATGATGGGAATAACTCTCAAAAATAGTTCCATTGAGTTTGGAATAGGGGTATTTAGCTAGGAAAGCCAGTGAGCACGTGTCAATTGGAGATCATCAATTTTCGACCGTGAATTGTACCGGTTAGAAATCCAATATAAGGAACCCCATACCCTTCATCTTTGCTCGAACCCTAGAGAATAAACCTAGTTGGAATTTTCAATTCTCTCCAAATCGACGGCCGTGGATGGTCAAAGAGATATAGGCGTTTTCTAGCGATGGCATCAACATGGCAGATGACCGCGGGGACGAGTCGAGCATGACGGAGGGTTGGATTGAGGCGTGATCACCTGTAGTGGCGGCAAAATCGAGTTCATCGGTGGCAGTTTTGGGTGGCTAGTTCTCGACGGTGGGGGCATCTTAGGCGGCGAACTTGGTGGCAATAGACTCGTCTAAGGCGGGGCTACATGCGATTATTGTGCAATGGCGTCAATTCATCAAAGGCGGCGGCGGCGGAAATTGAGTAAAGCGACGACATCGAGTTGAGTATTTGCATGGCCTGGGTTGATTACGAAGAGATTAGGGCTTGGATAATTATGGTTAATTAGGTTAATGATGTAATTGAAAGAAATAATTATATTATTTATTTCGATAATCTTATCTAACCCATATCTTGGTCATACAAGGACCAAATTGAATGCGGTGAGTTGAGTTGTACTCGTAAAAGCATTGTCTATGCTTTGAAAATGGATTGTTGAGAATTGGAGCATGAAGAATTTCAAGTTACGATTTTAGATGGAACCTAAATGCTTCAGCGATAGCTAAAGTTTCGGTGAGTCGAACTCACATTTTTAGTAATCAATATATTATATCGTAGATAAAAATTATTCATCGCCTGCATGGTTGTTATTTTATATTGTTATCTGATTGATTATTTGGACTGGATTCCCATTTTAGAAATTCATATGACTATATATTATTTTTTATTCCTACCTAGTAGTGGATGGCGTAAATAACCACTTTGTTGCATGGGACAAAATGAAGTCGGGGTGTCATGGTAGCGAACAGGTCGCTGCGGAGCACTTCGAAAAATAAACATACGTATATACGATTTACATAAGGCCATTATAGAGAGACCCAAAGGGGTTTCTCGCCATTATTTTTTACTATTATCTGCATCTGGTCTATATTCTTTTATTGTTTATATTAATGTTTAGTTAAAATAATTATGAAAGTCTATTTGAATTGTTTAAGTATCGTTATAGTGATTTTCGCTATATCGTCCCTTAGTGAATATTATCTCTCAAACCCTTATGTGTTGAACTTGAGCTTTATTTTCACAAAATAAATTTTTATTACTCATTAATCATTTTGATTATTGATATTTGAATTTAATCAATCATTTTAATTAATGATGTTTGAATTGAATTGATAATATTTAAAATTAATTGATCATTTTATTTAATGGGATTTGAATTTAATTAATCATTTTAATTAATGATATTTGAGTTTAACTAATCATTAAATTGATAATGTCTTAAATTTTAGTTAATCATTTTAATTAATGATGTTTAAAATTAAGTTAATCATTTCAATTAATGGTGTTTTAAAAGTTAGTTACTTGATTTAGCAAAAGATTTTAAATTAAAGGCTTTTTTTGGTTTGTAGTAAGCAATGTTTTAATGATGTTTGTTTCTGAACCTTGTTTTAATATAGTTAGTATAGTAAATTGCTTTTTTTAAAGAATATCTCAACGAGAGTTTTAAATTTATTTTACAAATATCTAAAATGTGAAAATCAAGCCTAAGTGTAGATCAATGTTGCAAAAGTTTGATTCATTTATTAGTGGTAAGCACATGCGATTGAATTTCCATACACAAATTACTTTGTTATTTTCGATAGTTGATTCATCAATTATTGATTTAGAATCCTCTATATTATTTGTATTTCATCTCTCTAAGATGATGCGTTGTTTGTTTGAGCTTTGTTATCGTTTGTTGAAAATGACTAAAACCAAAGAGCGGGTAAGGGGGCGCACCCTCCTACTCATTATTGTGCTTCATCATTCTAAAATGATTTATCGTTCATTTTGAGCATCAGCATCCAACACCGTGGAAAAATAACCCAAAGAGAGATTACAAGCCGAGCCATGTGGGTTGTACTCATTAGGTTATATTAACATCTATCTAGAGAAGTTGATAGCATGCATTCGTTGATGTGAGTTTATTCGGAATCCCGCAGTAGCGGGGGTCCAGCTTGGAAGTTACCCAAAGTAACACATATGCTCTAAAGTATATTTTATCTACATGCCTACTTTTGTTGAAGGGGGAAGCACCCTCCTTGGTATGTTGGATAAACTCATTTCCCTTATTTCTATATCGAATCTTGGAATTGATCTTTTCATCTTTTATGCAACGTCATTCCAATATGATTTGTACTTATTCGAGTGTTGCTATCCTTCACTGGAAATGACTAAAACAATAGAGTGCACAAAGAGGGCGCACCATCATAGTCGTTTGTTGAAAATTTTCTCTTTCCTTATTTAACTCAAATCTTCGATTTGTGTTTCATAATTTACATCGAGAAGTGATTGAAGCTCTTCTTGATGTCTGATTGTATTTGTCCATTCTATAAGTTAGGATTTTTACCTTGTCTATGCTTATTTATTCTTAGTGGGATTGTTATTTTGATTTATTTCTCATTTCTTAAAATATGGATGTCGTTATTGTGTGGTAAAAACGCGTTCCACATTTAACGGCGAGGTCTCCTAGAATTATTAAATATTAGCTTTATTACTTGAGTTTTCACGTATTGGTTATCCAGACTAATCCGGCTGTTATTTTATTATAGTGCTTGGGTCAGATCGAGTATTTTTCCAGGTTGTCGCTGATGGGATATGGAGTACATAGAGTAGAGTAAGATGTTTACCTATCGTAATGTTTTATTTTTCACTGTATTATATTGTATACCTATCAGCTATTGCAAGGTCAAAATTTTATAACTGTTTAGCTGACAAGGTTTATTTTAACTCTGATGTACTCTGTATTTTGGAGTAATAATTTTTACTGTCTTTGTTATATTATATTTTTTCAATTCCGCTATGAGATTCTAATTTCCTTGTTGTTTGTCCTTTTTTATTTTACCATAGTTATATGCCTTTTCGTCGTTTGGATGTTCGGCATTTGAATACCGTGGATGTATTCTGTGTCGACTTTCGACAATCGAAAAGGTAGTTCGTTACAATTTTTAATCATTACTGAAGGTTTGGTGAGAACCTTGGCATTGGTAGGGTACGTGTAACATCTCCAACTTGGAGGTCCAAAACTAACGGCTATGGATGCTGCAGTCATCCATAGTTATTAACATCGACGATCAAATATTGTCATGTTAGATGCATTAATACACAGAAATACATGAATATGAAAAAAAATAAAACATCAAACAATTTAAACATTCCATCTCAAAACATTTCAAATTCATTACCTAATCCCAATTGGAGAAACACGTTCGGAGAAAATATATTTATTACAACATACGTCAAGAGTGACATATGAAGATTCCTCATTGGATGATCAGAGCATATATAGGCAATTAAACATCTTTTCCTTTACAACAACAACACATCGGAATCAAAATAAAAGAGAACTCTAGATAGCTGTCATGCCTCATGCACATCTCCGGAAGCTTATTCGTCTAAGAGGTACTTGAAAACCTTAACTCTTCAACCACTAAAAATCAATTGAGTACCTAAGAGTTTAAGGGGAAACATAAACTTCAAGTTAGACATAAAGCCTGGTATGAATAAAATACTACCATCTTAAACCATTTAGATATCTAGTGAGACCATGGCGCTTGGCGGAATGGGTTTTTCTTACACTAGTATCCTAAAACCTTTATAAAACCATATACTGTGCTCATGCATCCACAATGGTTAGAACAATTCAAAACAATATGATGACATGCAAACAAGTAAATCAAATCTGGATTTTCCATCCCCATTCTTTCTGACTAACTGTCTCATTTATAGTTTCTTGGTTCACTAATAACCTATTAGTTTTCATGGGCTTACTAATAACATGTTTAATATGAAAGGACTCCCTACCCAGTTACATAGTTTTCATGAGATCACTAAGAACCTATTGGCCACTGCCAATATCTTTACTTTTTCATGGGTTCTCCGTAAACCTATTGGTAACTCCAATACCTTTCCTCTTATTCTAGTGTAATGGCCCGTAAAATTTTAATTATTTTAATAATATAATTAATTGAATTTTGTGAAATTTTAAACAGTAAAATTTAGAAATATAAATTTAATATTTGGAATATGTCTCTTTTAACATATCAACTGGTTAATTTTCATCATACAATATGGAAGTTTATTTTACTGTGTAATTCTATTTCAATTTAAATCAGTTAATATTTGATGGCACTAAAATGTTTTCCAAACCTGAATATTTTTATATAATAAATTTGTAAATCATCTTCTAAGCGAGACGTCATATTTCGTTTCTCAAAATTTGGACTGTTATTGCTCCGTCGATCTTATCTTTGACGAAGTAGCAGCATCTTTGGTACCAATCTTTAACTTCTGATCGTCTGATCGTACCACTAATATCTATATACCGTTTTGATCACCTCGTTGTGCTGATCTATGCAGTATATTCGATTTGTTTTGAGATTCGGTACACGACGGTAGCGATGTGAGAGTTCGTTGTAACGGTACCAAAATCTCAGCTTTTACTTTTTCTTTCGGTTTCAAATTGAAATGTGCAGAATCAACGGTCGTCGGCTTTTAATTTTATTATCACCTATTATTATTACTATTAGCCTTGAATTCAAGCGTTCCTCTTTTCCAACATTTAATTTATATTTCCCTATTTCATTTCTGTGGCTCACTATCTCTGTCTCTTCCCATTGCCCGTAATTATTTCGATACGTTTTTCTCTCCGTTATTCTTCTCTTTGAAACAAATCCCTGCCTTTTGCTCTTCTTTCTGTCCATAATTTGGAATAAATAAAGGATAATAAGCATATGAAAGCTTGCGTGTCCTCTTCTATTTCTCTGCCCTTCTTTCTTCTATGCTGGTGATATATTACTATATATATACCGCACCTTTCATTTTGTTCTAAAAGTTATTTTTTTCTTTCCTTTGCAAAGCATGCGGCCAATCCTCCTCCTGCCGCGAACAAAGCCACCCACTACCAAAGAGTGCCACCTAAGATCAACCACCGAACATCCATACCACGTGCCTTTCCTTTCTGCACCGCCCTTCCACAGCTCGGCCCGCCACCTTCTAACATCGAACCCTGCGCGCACAGCCTCCGGCCGAGCTCTATCCTCCTGAAGCATGAACGACGACAGCCTCATCTCCGACCACTAGCATGCCCACACGTGGCCTTCCTGCCGCAACCCTTTCACGCTTTCCTATCAAACTTCACCGCAAGACCATCCTTTCCCGATCCTCCACCTCTTTTGCTAGCTGTCAACCTGCCTTGGACAGACGGAGTTCCCTCACCAAGGCGTCGCATCAATTCTATGGAATTTGGTTGTCCGTACTTTAAGAATGGTAGGTATATATAATCGGTTAGTTTATATATATGGTATAGTTTTAAAGTCAGTTTATATATATTTATAAAGTTTATATATTATGTAGGTTGCTTGCTTGAACGTGTGTGTATATATATATATATATCAGTTGTTGTTTTCGTTTGTCGATGGTTTATGCTGTGTAATCTACGGTTTTAGATGAGTATAAGTACATATATTAGTTTTATAAAGTAAATACGTATATATATGCACGTGTTTTGGTCTTAGAAAATATATTGTTAAACGATACTTTATATGTAATATAGACTTAGTAATTTAATATATATATATATATATATATGAATATGTTGATAGAATTTTCGAATAGAGATATATTATATGTTTAATATACGCATATCATATAATTGTGTTTAGTTTGTCAAAAGTATATACAATATTTAATTCATATATTGTTGTTTCTATGTATGTTTTATATATATGGTGCTATATTCCATTAAATTTTGGTATAGTCTACTTTATGTTTGTCTGTTACGTTTTATATAAAGTTATGATAGTTTTCTTACTTATACTTCTTTATATTAAGTTATAGATGTTGTTGTATACAATTGATTTCAATATACTATGTGATGAAAGAAGTAATAGATTTATATGTATAAATTTATTTGCATAGACGAAATTGTTGTTCGTATATACATTATAAATGAAAATATGCTTACAGTAGATGGTTACAGTAATATATGTGTTTGGAACAGTATACTATATCATGGAACTGTTACATTGCATTGATTAAAAGTGAATGCCTATATATTTGAACAGTACGCGCATACATTGTTTTGAATGTAACATATTGTGTTTATATTTTATCAGTTTTAAAACTTTTGGTTTATTGGTCGATTTTATAAGTTATAAAAATATATATATGTTAAACTGTTAAGTTGAAAGTATCGTTTAAAAAATATATATTATAAATGCATGCTTGACCTTAATATTTGAATTTTGTTAAACGATGATTTTGAATTTTACATATATATTTAATTTAATTTGTGTTTGGGTTACATATGTAAATAGTTATATATAGTTATATAACTTCACTTATATCATTTATCATCGTCGACCCAGTCCTGATTTGTTCCATCGGTTACTATTTTCAGCTTTGACCATCTATTCGTGCCAATCTAGCTTTGCTTTGGGAGCCGTGCTTGCATTTCATAACTCAATTTCATTATCTATCATCTCTAGCCTTGAAAGGTGAGAAATCACTCATATTAACGTTCTTATATTTATTAAATTTGATTTCAATTGAAACGATAGTTGAAATATGCTTCTGTTAGCTAATTACATTGTTATATATGCTATTATGTGTATTTGTTCACCTGTGACATCTGACACTATTATCTGTTATTTATATTGATGATATATGCCTGTTTTATGATTATCATATCTGTTATCACTCTACAAGTTCACTGTTAGTATAGAATTCACTATGGGTTGAAATGATACATACCCGAACGGACTTTAGAACAGGAGAAAATCGTTATGGTTGAAATGATAGACCCAAGCGATTTTAAATTGAATTGAATTTAGGATTGCGGGTTGAAATGATACATACCCGTATATAATTCAAATTGCGGATTGAAATGATAAATATCTGTATCACTTGACCATTGGATAGAAAATTATATATAGACACCGTCGGTCTATATATATATATATGTGTGTGTGTGTGTTTATGTGTGTGTATATATATATATATGTATTAGAAATGATTTCTATGGTTTTTGGAAAGAAAGATATGGTTTAATAAATATTGATTTTTGATTTTATATAAATATTATTTTATATATAATTAAATTCTTAAATTTAAGCTATGTATAAATTTGTTGACATAAAGTACGTTTAGTAATAAGGTCTGATGTTATTAAAATATAATTTGGTTAAGTATTTATATAAATTATAATTTTATATAGAGGTATAATGATTTTAAATTAATTAAGGTTGGGAAGATTGATTTGAAATGGGATTTAACTAAGAATTTATTTAATTAAATCGATTTGAAACTTATGGAATTTGAAATTTTAAAGGATATGACTTATGATATTATATGATTTTTTTAGATGATTTAAGTGAATATATCAAGCTTAAATAAATTGAAGTAATACTCAGTTATTTGAAATTTGGATTTTTATTTAAACGTTGTTGGATTTATTAAGTAAATATTTCAAAACTAAATAATAGTGAATTGAAGTTGATATATATATAAAGTTATCAAATTTAGTTTTGAAAATATGGGATATTTAAAGCTTTGGAATATACTGAAATTGGAAGGGTTTATTTGAGGTTCAAATCTATATTTGAAAATCGATAATTTGAAATGGTTTATTAAGAACTGAATTGAGTTGAAGTTGACGATTTAAGATTCGATTAAATTTCAATTTTTGGAATTCGAGTTGATTTGGAATTAATTAGTAAATTTGAGGAAAACAATTCTATTATATATACTATTTTAATATCTAAATCGGTTAAGTGGGAAGTATTATGATTTCTAAACTATGATTTCCAAAGTGTTATAATTTCAAACGTTTTGGTTTCGAAAGTGCTATAACTTTTGAAAATGCTGTGATTTTGGAAAAGATGTATTTGAAATGGAAATGATACCGTATTGATATGGTTTTTGAAATGGAAATGATATTTTGGTTTTAAAGTATAAATTATTTTGAAATGACCGCGGTGTTATAATATCGGTTGGTTGTTAAAGAGACTGGGATCGGAAGTTGTCATACTCACTGCCAATTCCAAAAACCACTTTAACAAATATGTACGCGGTGGAGATTCCAGAATGAAGTAGGATGGTGACGACATCCTTTGAGGTATATACGTGGACCCAACTCCCGTGAGTTGGCATAAGGTGGCTAAAATAGGAGCAATTGACGGGCTAATGAGGTCACTCCTCTGATCGGACACACTCTGTCGCTATTATATTCTGACTTTGAAATTGATTCGGTGGCCACTTTTGATTCTTTTGATTTGGGGTGTGGCTTGAGGTGGGTGGTAGTAGCTGCTATGCATTACCATCGGTCTGGAAGTGTAATTGGTATATCTACCATGTCGTTGCCTAATTGTGCCGTGTCACCTACCATAGCGTGCCTTGTACGAGTTTGGACTTCTTTCGTAGCTCGTGGAGTATTTAGGGTAGTCTTCCGATCTAGAGATGTGCTGATACTGGATGAACTACTGGGACTACTACGTGTTAAGGGCTATATGGGTAATCCCTCAACTCTATTTAAAAGTAAGTTTATTTTATTATTAGGCGTTATTATAATAGCGTATATTACTACATAGTAGATAGTTTAACGGATCCTTAAAGGATGGTTATCTCAAACATCCTTTGAGTTGCTTGTATTTCAGTTGTTATTTCACTTGAGTTGGATTTATTGGTATAAGAATGTTAGTCCTGACTCGAGTGTCTTTTGTTTTGCTTTACGCTCGGTCAGACTGAGTGATACAGCTTTTGAGACTCACCTTTGAAGTTGGAGCTTCGCTTGGAGATCCAGCTATCTATCGTTTTCAGATATTCAATTGATTCTAGTGATGTATTCTGATCTTGTATTTGACTATTGTATTTGAGACTTTGTTGTATCCTATTTAACTTTGTTGTATATATACATAGTAGCTTCATGGACTACTTTCCTTTTGTTTCCACTGCATTATTTTTATTATTCTGTGTCTGTGATTCTGTGATTTATTTATTTACTGTATATGCTTAGTTTTGCCAAATATAAATCGACAATCTGAGATTTTGAGCAATTCAATTATGATATGTGTGGATGCAAATGGCTAAAAATTTCAGGTCGTTACATGTGGTATCAGAGCTATGGCTCCAGGCAAGCTTAGCATATATAGTAAATTTAATTACGGAATCACTTTCGTTCGAGCTTGAATTCTTCCCTCTTTGACTTGAATTTCCTTTGAATTTTGAAACGTTCCCTCGGTTCCAAAATTCATTCTTATCCCTCACTATTCGTATTCTTTTGAATTCTGGAGCATCCCATATCTCTACGATATGATTTGTAAAGGGTTGAAACTCCTTTACAATAGCATCGATTCACCGAAGATTTATATATCCTCGGTTTAGATGCTGACATCTTGTTATGCCAAATTCTATCTCTTGAGGTCGAATGTAGAGTTGCCTCAGAATTCTACATCGGTCTTATTCTTGAAGTCACGATCGACTTGGTTAAGGTTGCCCACAATTTATATAAACTTATCCGACTTTCTATTATGTTATTTAATCATCTTATCTTTTGTTTCGAACTTGTCTTCGAATCAAAATTCTCTTTGATTTGAGTCCATCAAATTTGAATTTCTATCCTTGTTTTGAGACCCATTCTTGTATCGTCGAGCGAGGAAGTGTATTGTAATTTAATACTAAAATTTATATATATATATATATATGTTGTGTTGTTTGAGTTGTTGATGTTGATTTGGGTTTTCGATCGATTCGTTTGATCAACACTATCGATAGAATTTCCAAAACACTTGAACAGAGCAAACTGACACAATATTATTTTCAAATTTGATAAATAAAATAAATTTTGGTATGATTTTATTATACATATATATAAGTATAAATTTTCTGGAATTTAAAAAGTTAAATGAATTGGTTAACAAAATGATAATATTTGATTTTCAATTATTATGTTGTAAACCATTGACTTTTATCTCATAAATATATAAATAATTGAACTATAAAACATGGTTTATAAATTGATTTAGAATTTAAAGGAATTTAAATTAGAATTTGAGAATCTAAATTCCGATGATTTCAAACTTTGGTTTTAAAAATTGTATCGAATAAGAGTTGTTTACAAAGAATTTTAAACTGTTTAACTCGGTGCTATCCAGTCTTGACGCTGGAAAATAATTTCGGTGATGGCAGCCGCATCATTGACATTCATTTTCAAGTTTCAGAGTGGAGAGACCATTCTGTAGCTTTTCTACAGTCTGTTTGGAAATCAAATTGATCTAAATTTCTAAAGTATGGCATGATTTATAATATATATAAGTATATTATTCTAGATTTGATTTGATATCTATAGTGTGTGTGTGTATATGTATATAATTATCTCAAAGTTGTTTGAAGTTAATCGGAAATTAATTCTTGAAATTTTGATTTAAGGATGATTTTCAATGAAGCCAATTTTTTTGAATAAATGCTTAACTTGAAATAAGTGAATTGTAAAATTTTATTTGGATAATACTCAATTGCATTATATATAACTTACCTAAATTTTCAAAAGTTAACTATGTAATTGAATATTATACAATATAAAATGATATCAAAGGAATTAATAGATTAACAATTGAATCAACTTAATGAAATATCTTGAATCAAAAATCAATTATTGAATATTAATTGATTTAAATTGAAATTTATATGATTAGAATTAGCAGTTTGAACTAACAAATTTAAATTGAATGACTATTTATTGATTTAATATAAATGGATTTAACCAAATTGTTAAATATTAATTTAATTTAAATTGAAATTTATATGGTTTGGATAAATTGTTTTACTTTGTTTTCAATCAATTTTCTTTCTGGTTGTTTCTATTCTCCTACCTCCTTCCTTTTCGGGGACGAAAAGTTTTGAATGGGGGAGAGTGTAACGGCCCGTAAAATTTTAATAATATAATTAATTGAATTTTGTGAAATTTTAAACAATAAAATTTGGAAATATAAATTTAATATTTCGAATATGTCTCGTTTAACATATCAACTGGTAAATTTTCATCATATAATATGGAAGTTCATTTTATTGTGTAATTCTATTTCAATTTAAATCAGTTAATACTTGATGGTAGTAAAATGTTTTCCAAACCTGAATATTTTTATATAATAAATTTTTAAATCATCTTCTAAGCGAGACGTCATATTTTGTTTCTCAAAATTTGGACTGTCATTGCTCCGTCGATCTTATTTTCGACGAAATGGCCGCATCTTTGGTACCGATCTTCGACTTTTGATCGGATGATGATACCACTGATATCCGTATACCGTTTTGATCAACTTGTTGTGCTGATCTCTGCGGTATATTCGATTCTATTTTTTGAGATCCGGTACACGACAGTTGCGATATGACAGTTCATTGTAACGGTACCACAATCTCAACTTTTACCTTTTCTTTTGGTTTCAAATTTGAAACGTGCAGAATCAACGGACATCAGCTTTTAATTTTATTATCACCTACTACTATTATTATTAGCCTTGAATTCAAGGGTTCCTCTTTTCCAACATTTAATTTATATTTCCCTATTTCATTTCTGTGGCTCACTGTCTCTATCTCTTCCCATTGCCTGTAATTACTTCAATACGTTTTTCTCTCCGTTATTCTTCTCTCTGAAACAAACCCCCGCCTTTTTCTCTTTTGTCTGTCCATGATTTGAAATAAATAAAGGATAATAAGCATATGAAAGCTTACGTGTCCTCTTCTATTTCTCTGCCCTTTTTTCTTTTATTCTGGTGGTATATTACTATATATATACCACACCTTTCATTTTGTTCTAGAAGTCAATTTTTTTTCTTTCCTTTGCAAAGCATGCGGCCACTCCTCCTCCTGCCGCGAACAAAGCCACCCACCACCAAAGAGCGCCACCCGAGATCAACCACCGAACATCTATACCATGCGCCTTTCCACTTCGCACCGCCCTTCCACAGCTCGGCCCGCCACCTTCTAACATCGAACCCAATGCACGCAGCCTCCGGCCGAGCTCTATCCTCCTGAAGAACGAACGGCGACAGCCCCATCTCCGACCACTAGCCTGCCCACATGTGGCCTTCCTACCGCAACCCTTCCACGCTTGCCTGTCAAACTTCACCGCAAGCCCATCCTTTCCCGACCTTCCACCTCTTTCGCCAGCTGTCAGCCCGCCTTGGGCAGACGGAGTTCCCTCACCAAAGCGTCGCATCAATTCTATGGGATTTGGTTGTCTGTGTTTTAAGAATGGTAGGTATATATAATCAGTCAGTTTATATATATGGTATTGTTTTAAGGTCAGTTTGTATATATTTATGAAGTTTATATATTATGTAGGTTGCTTACATGAACGTGTGTGTGTGTATATATATATATCAGTTGTTTGTTTTTGTTTGTCGATGGTTTGTGCTGTGTAATCTACGGTTTTAGACGAGTATAAGGACATATATTAGTTTTATAAAGTAAATACGTATATAGATGCACGTGTTTTGGTCTTAGAAAATATATTGTTAAACGATGCTTTATATGCAATATAGATTTAGTAAATTAATATATATATATATATACATATATGAATATGCTAATAGAATTTTCGAATAGAGATATATTATATGTTTAATATACGCATATCATATAATTGTGTTTAGTTTGTCAAAAGTAAATACATAATTCATATATTGTTGTTTCTATGTATATTTTATATATATGGTGCTATATTCCATTAAATTTTTGTATAGTCCATTTTATGTTTGTCTGTTACGTTTTATATAAAGTTATGATAGTTTTCTTAGTTACTGTTCTTTATATTAAGGTATATATTTTGCTGTATACAACTGATTTCAATATACTATGTGGTGAAAGAAGTAACAGATTTATATGTATAAGTTTATTTGCGTAGCCGAAATTGATGTTCGTATATATATATTGTAAATGAAAATATGTTTACAGTAAATGGTTACAGTAAATAAATATGTTTGGAAAAGTATATTATATTATGGAACTATTACATTACATTGTTTAAAAGTGAATGCCAATATATTTGAACAGTACGCGTATACATTGTTTTAAATGTAACATATTGTATTTATATTTTATCATTTTTAAAACTTTTGGTTTATTGGTCGATTTTATAAGTTATACAAATATATATGTTAAACTGTTAAGTTGAATGTATCGATTTAAAAAATATTGTAAATGCATGATTGACCTGAATATTTGAATTTTGTGAAATGATGATTTTGAATTTTACATATATATTCAATTTAATTTGTGTTTGGGTTATATATGTAAATAGTTATATACAGTTATATAACTTCACTTATATCATTTATCTTCATCGACCCAGTCTTGATTTGTTCCATCGATTCCTATTTATCAGCTTTAACCGTCGATTCGTGCTAATCTAGCTTTGCTTTGGAAGTCGTGTTTGCATTTTGTAACTCAATTTCATTATCCATCATCTCTAGCCTCGAAAGGTGAGAAATCACTCAGATTAACGTTCTTATATTTATTAAATTTGATTTCAATTGAAATGACAATTGAAATATGCTGCTGTTAGCTAATTACATTGTTATATATGCTGTTATCTGTATTTGTTCACCTGTGACATCAACACCATTATCTTTTATTTATATTGATGATATATGCCTATTTTATGATTATCATATCTGTTATCACTCTACAAGTTCACTGTTAGTATAGAATTTACTATGGGTTGAAATGATACATACCCGAACGGACTTTAGAATAGAAGAAAATCATTATGGGTTGAAATGATAGACCCAAGCGATTTTCAGTTGAATTGAATTTAGGATTGCTGGTTGAAATGATATATATACCCGTATATAATTTAAAGTACGGATTGAAATGATAAATATCCATATCACTTGACCATAGGATAGAAAATTATATACAGACACCGTCGGTCTCTCTCTCTCTCTCTCTCTCTCTCTCTCTCTATATATATATATATATATATATATATATATATATATTGGAAATGATTTCTATGGTTTTTGGAAAGAAAGATACGGTTTAATAAATATTGACTTTTGATATTATATAAATATTATTTTATATATAGTTAAATTCTTAAATTTAAGCTATGTATAAATTTATGATGTTATTAAAATATAATATGGTTAAGTATTTATATAAATTATATTTTATATAGAGGTAAAATGATTTTAAATTAATTAAGATTGGGAAGATAGATTTGAAATTGATTTGAAATGGTATTTAACTAAGAATTTATTTAATTAAACCGATTTGAAACTTGTGGAATTTGAATTTTAAAGGATATAACCTATGATATTATAACTTGATTTTTTTTTAGATAATTTAAGTGAATATATCAAGTTTAAATAAATTGAAGGAATATTCAGTTATTTGAAATTTGGAGTTTTATTTAAATGATGTTGGATTTATTAAGTAAATATTTCAAAACTAAATAATAGTGAATTGAAGTTGATATATATGTATATATGTGTATATATATATAAAGTCATCAAATTTGTTTTTAATAATATGGGATATTTAATGCTTTGGAATATATTGAAATTGAAAGGGTTTATTTGAGGTTCAAATCTGTATTTGAAATCGATAATTTGAAATGATTTATTAAGAAATGAATTGAGTTGAAGTTGATGATTTAAGATTTGATTAAATTTGAATTTTTGGAATTCGAGTTGATTTCGAATTAATTGGTAAATTTGAGGAAAACAATTTTATTATATATACTATTTTAATTTCTAAATCGGTTAAGTGGGAAATATTATGATTTCTAAACTATGATTTACAAAGTGTTATAATTTCAAATGTTTTGGTTTCGAAAGTTCTATAACTTTGGAAAATGCTGTGATTTTGGAAAAGATATATTTAAAATGGAAATGATATCGTATTGATACGGTTTTGAAATGGAAATAATATTTTGGTTTTAAAGTATAAGTTATTTTGAAATGACCGCGGTGTTATAATAACGATTGGTTGTTAAGAGACCGAGATCTTAAGTTGTCATACTCTCTGCCAATTCCAAAACCACTTTAACAATCGTGTATGCGGTGGCAATTCCAGAATGAAGTAGGATGGTGGCAACGTCCTTTGAGGTATATAGGTGGACCTAACTCCAATGAATTGGCATAAGGTGGCTAAGACAGGAGCAATTGACGGGCTAATGAGGTCGCTCCTCTGATCGGACACACTCCTTCGCTATTATATTCTGACTTTGTGATTGATTCGGTGGCCACTTTTGATTCTTTTGATTTGGGTTATGGCTCGAGGTGGGCGGTAGTAGCTGCTATGCATAACCATCGGCCCGGAAGTGTAATTGGTATACCTACCCTGGCATTGCTTAGTTGTGTCGTGTCACCTACCATAGCGTGACTTGTACAAATTTGGGTTTCTCCCGTAGCCCATGGAGTATTTAGGGTAGTCTCCCGATCTAGAGATACATTGATACTGGATGGACTAATGGTACTATTACGTGTTAAGGGCTATATGGTAACTCCTTAATGCTATTTAAAAGTATGTTTATTTTACTATTAGACATTATTATAATAGCGTATATTACTACACAGTAGATAGTTTAACGGATCATTAAAGGATGGTTATCCCAAACATCCTTTGAGTTACTTGTATTTATAGTTGTTATTTCACTTGAGTTGGATTTATTGATATAAGAATGTTAATCCTGACTCGAGTGTTTTGTGTTTTTCTTTACGCTCGGGTCAGACTGAGTAATACAGCTTTTGAGACTCGCCTTTGAAGTTGGAGCTTCGCTTGGAGTTCTAGCTATTTATCGCATTCAGATATTCAATTGATTCTAGTGATGTATTCTGATCTTGTATTTGACTATTGTATCTTATTCAACTCTATTGTGTATATATAGTAGCTTCATGGACTGCTATGCTTTTGTTTCCGCTGCATTATTTTTATTACTCTGTATCTGTGATTCTGTGATTTACTTATTTACTGTATATTCTGAGTTTTGCCAAATATAAATCAACAATCTGATATTTTGAGCAATTCAATTACGACATGTGTGGATGCGAAAGGCTGAAAATTTCAGGTCGTTACATCTAGTTTCCATGGGTTGACTAGGAACCTATTGACTTCTCTCAATATCTTAATTTGAATATAGTTTTCACTGGCTAACTACAAACCTATTGGACTCTGCCAATATCAAATCATAGTTTTCATGGGCTAACTATGAACCTATCTTCCTGACATCTTCATTTATACATAGTTTTCCTAAGCTTACTATGAACCGATTGGCCCCTGCCAATATATTTAATTAATTTAATTTATATTCACTACTGGATCAACCTAGCTGGTTACTCTTCCCATCCCCAAATTACCGTGATGGGTTCAATACATTGTGAATATATATATACATATACATACATGAAGAAGAAAACTTAATAACATAAGAATACCACCCATATGGGTTTAATATCCTTGAAATTACTTTCACATTAAACATGGTTAATCCCTTTAACTTAATATTTTATCAAGGAAAGCCTCTTCTTAAAACCATTTCAAAACTCCTTTACTTAGCCATGGGTTTTTCCTTTACAATGAGATTGGGTTATTTGTTTTGAAAAACTAAGGCTTTTGAAACCTTCTAAACTTTGCTTTCGACCTCACTGGATAACCTCCTTCAAAAGCATATAAATCCCTTTTCAAAACATTAGGCCCCTGCCTTTCGAAACATTTTAAAACCTACCTTCCAAAACCTTTCGAATGTAATAAAGTACTACTTAATAACTCTTAGAAGCATAACTTCAAAACCATTGAAAATACCTCTTTCGAAACCTTTAGAAGTATCACTTCCGAAACTATTAGGTTTATATTTAAAAATATCATTTGGGTTAGAGTGAATATAAACGAAAGTATCTCTTTTGAAACCATTCTTTATCATATAAAAGCATTGGGGAAAGCTTGATGACGTCGGCACCATCCTTTCGAAAACTTCAATACCTTTAAGTAAAACATTGAAGGATAACATCGAAACCCCCCTTTCGAAGCCATTGCCTTCGAAACCCTTGAACCATTTAGTAAGCATTTAGGAAGTGGCTTAGCTTAAGTACAAAACAAAAACAACCCTTCAAAAGCATTGATGACATCAATACAGTCGAAATGCAAAGAATAACTGCTGGATTTTGACTCAGTCGGAACCACTACTTCCGAAAGCATAATTTTGTAAATAAAGAAACCTATCTGAAAGCTTAACTTTCAAACATAGGATAGCAACCCTTTCGAAAGCATAGGAACCTTTCAAAGCGTATGTTTCGACTCCTTCGAAAGCTTTAATAAAACAAGGCACGCGCTTTTTCATTTGAAAGAAAAATAAGGTTTCGATCCCATTAGAAGCTATCTTTCGACACTATGCCTTCCACCTTCCTCCAATCCACTACCTACCATCTAAGTGATACCTTCTATATTAGTTTTAGCTTTGTAGGGTTTCAGCTTGATTGAAGGCGGAAGCTATGGGTCGAAAGGTACTTCTAATAGAGGCGGAACCCACTTTTCAGTGTAAATGTATTTTAATGCCAATTAAAGCAAACAATTTCTAGCTAACATGCCCACGTGTAAACTTGTGATTGGTTGCCTCAACTTTTCAAATTCTTTACCAAAATAACAGCCTCTTAATTTAAGATCTAAACCAAGGTTAATTTAGAAAATAAGCCCTTGCATTATTAAGCTAAACCAATAATGCAAACAAGTCCTTCTTAGAAAATAATTTAATTTCTATAGTAAATCACTTAAGAAAATCACCAAAATTCGTAGAAATTCACTTTCGTCATGTTATCTAACATATCTTAATTTCAGACCCAAATTCTCAATATAATTTCCGAAATAAATTTCCAAACCCAATTAACCACATTTTCATTTGAAAATTCATAATAATCTTTCCATAGCTTGGAAAATTATCAAAATTAAAATCCAAATAATGCCTTACATAACATATAATTTTTCCATGGCATTCAAAGATCATTTACAATCGGTGTTTCCCTAAAACCGCATAAATCCCCATATAAACAATCTTGTTTAAATAAAACAAATTATAATTCAAGCATATCATCATCAAATCATCATAAAAACGAATTTAGTCTTAAATCCGAAAACATATGACCATAAAACAAAATAGAGACGGTAAAAATTATTATTAACCTTGATTAAGATAAGGAGATTGGATTGAGATTAGTTTCCCCTAGCTTTAATCCTTAGCTTCATTTTGATTTCTCTTCTCTTTTCCTTCTAGCAATGGTTGACTCCTCTTTTCTTAAGTTTGTATTTTTTTTTCAAAATGACGTCAATAGGAAATGAAACTATAAGGATCGAAAACTAAAAATTAATATTAATATAAATTAGTTTTAATTGGATCTCTAACCCCAAATTATTTAGCTAAAAATATCCTTTTCAAACGGTATCTTAACAAGGTTAATCGTATTATTAACTTTTTTAAATACAACAATAATTTTTTTAACATTAATAATAGTATTATTAATAGTTTCTCTAATTTAGATGATGATTTCACTTTTAATCATAACTTACTTATGATTAAAGGTTCATAAGTTTGATCTCTCTCAATTTTTGTACTAGTCTCTGTTTGGTATTGGTTTTCAGGTAATTCATTTCTTCTGTTATTGTCCAGTTAGTCATATTTAGGTTTTAATTTCCTTCCTTATAAATACATATATATATATATTATAAATATACATATATATGTATCAATCTAATTTTTTTCTTAATTATTTTTTCAGTTGCAGGTTTGGGTGATAGGTTATCAGATTCATTTTGTAGGTATTCATATCTTCAGTTTGCTGGACATCAAAAGGTAGAGAGGTCATCAGAGCAGAGTATCTTCATCCAGGACTATTAACAGTTTCTCCTCAGATTTAGGATTCTTCTATCTTCATTATCTCAGGAGGATATATTCTTCAGTTTGACCCCTTTCTCTTGTTCAGAGGCTTTAGAGCGGTTCCTCTTTTCAGCAGATCCTCTTCAGTGCAGATGCTTATTCACCTCTACTAATTCAGATTGTTAGAGCTTCCTCATTAGTTTGGGACGTCATCCGGTAGTTTTTGTCTTTCCTCTAGTTTTTTAGGTACTACTAACACCTTAATATCGGGCGGTGGCCATGCCGGAGATCGACATCGGTGTATGATGGGTGGTGGCTTTGCCGGAACTCATCTTAGGAGTACCTGAGATTTTATATATATGTATTTGGTTTTTGTTACCTGCCAGACATGCTGGCAGCACCATATATTCATGATATATATATTCGCATGTGTGCTCTCCTCTATTCGTAAAGGATCACACACTTTTCTCCAAAAAAAACTATAAGGATCGAAAATATATAAAAGCAAGGGGTTATATGTGGTTATTTTCTAATATCCCCTTATGTAGATTAATTAACTTATAAATTACTCTTAAGCCCATTTAATTTATTAATCAAGGCCTATAAATATTTATTAAAATCTCAATCCCCTTATCAATTAATATTTACATTATTCTATTTAATTTATCTAATTAAATTTCTTGAATAATGTTATCAAAAATTAGGGATGTTACAGGCACCCCTCCTTAAAGAACTTCTTCCTCAAACTTCTGTATGGACTAACTACCAAACATAGCAATCATCTGTAATGACTCCTAACAATTATACTAGCCTACCTACATAGAAGATCCGGGTAAGTATCTCGAATCTTGTTCTCTGTCTCACAAGTATAGTCTTCTGGTTGTCACTACACTGAACTTTAACCATTTTGACTTTCTTTTTCCTCAATCTTTTCTTATCTCTCGCTACAACTCGAATTGGTTGTCTAAAAAAAGTCAAATTAGGCTCTACTATCAAATCTTCCAACTCTATTGGAGGAATAGTAGTCTCTGGATCATGCACATACTTGCAAAGATGAGATACATGAAATACATTATGGAAACCTGCCATACTATTCAGCAACTCTACTTTGTATGTGAGATTTCCATTTCTCTCAGTAATCTAGAGTGAAATAGCATATCTTGGTGCCAGCTTCCCTGACTTCCCGAACCGCACCACACTCTTCATCAGTGATATTTTAATGAAAACCTTATCCCCAACCGAGAACTCTAGATCTTTGCGCCTCTTATCTACGTAACTCTTCTATCAGGATTGAGCTTCCTTCATCCTTTCTCAATCAAATCAATCTTCTCCATCGTCTCTTTAACCAAATCTGTACCTAAGACCAATCCGTCACCAGTCTCCAACCAACATGTTGGTGATTTGCATGGCTTTCCATACAAAGCTTCAAAATGAGACATTCCCATACTGGTCTGATAACCATTATTATATGAAAACTCAACCAAATGTAGGTGATCTTTCCAAGATCCACCAAAGTCCAATACAAAAGCTCTTATAAATCCTCGCGTACCTTATTGGCTCTCTTTGTCTGCCATCCATCTGAGGGTGATATGCAGTACTCATCTTGAGCTTAGTGCCAAACACATCCTATGGACTATTGAATTAACAAAATGTTGAAGCTACATTAATTAGAGATCTTCATTACCCCTAAATTGAAGGGGTTTAGCCTCTCATATTTTTTATCATATGAACAAATGTAGCAACAACATGAAAGCAAAAAAGAAAGAAAAATGAAAGCAAATGAAAAGAAAACTATTCTACTTGCATAAAACTAAATCTACACTATTAGCATGAAAGGAAATGAACATGTAAGTAAAAGGAAACACTAATTAACATTGCATAAAAAGAAAAGAAAAATACATAAATTAAAAATGGCTAAGTAGCCATGAAAAGAGAAAGAGAGCTTTCTTTTATTTGATCTAAACTAAACTAAAGAGAAAGGGGCCTAAGAGAGACTAAGAGAAGAGAGAGGAGGCTACATGAAACATATGGGTATTTATACATGCATGAAACCCTAATTCATATTTATGGAGAATGCCCAAAATGCCCCTTAGGAAGTGTGGAGACCAAGTAACCATTAACATGTCTTAATCCCCCATTAAGTGTACATGAAACCACTAACTCCATAAGAATGTGCATTAGACTTTAATTTGTACATTAAGGTAGGTGGGTAGGTGGGTAGGTGGGGTCCTCCATGTTCTTCACTTTGAATTATTTCCATCATCATTCTTTTGTATCTTCTTTGTACATGCATATTACTTCATGAAACCGCTTGTAATTGAGTTTAAATTCCTAAAAATAATATAGAAATTTCCCATTAAATTTTCTCAATTTGATATATGCACAAAAATGACCATTTTTCCCTTGGATGACGATGAAAGTGTGACAATTTCAAATAATTTGAATTTTGGTTAAAACAAGTTAAAATACCCAATATGATCATTTATTCAATTTAAATAGATTAAATATGGTGGTAAAAATATGCATATTTACGTGCACATCAACTATTCTAGAATTCACTAGTAAACAAAGAATTTCTATCACTGATTATGCTACTAGGAATCCCATATAGTCTAACTATGTTCTTCATGAACAACTTAGCTAAACTGGTGCCGTCTTGGTTGACTTAACTGGAATGAAATGGACACTCTTGGTCAACCTGTCCACTATGACCCATATACTTTCATTTCCCCTATTTGACATTGACAACCCGTCTATAAAATCCATGGATATCGAATCTCATTTCAAAACTTGAATCTCTAGTGGTTGAAGCAATATACTCGTCTTCTGATGTTTGGCTTTCACTTATTGACAATTTGTACACTGTCTAGCCCACAAGCCAACATCCCTCTTTATACCTTCCCAATAGAAGCTTCTCTTCAAACTTGGACCGATGACATTCCCCAAGAACTTCTTTCCTCAAGTCCTCAACATTCGAAACACATAATCGTCCCTTCTTTCTCAATCATCCTTTTTCAACAAGACTAAAATCCTTTAGATTATCGATCTCTAACCAACCTCAAGACTTCTAAACCTCTCGGCTAATAATGGATCCTCCTTCTGCTTAAAAGTCATCCTTTCGATTAACACTGGCAGAACTTCCAAACAGGGTAACATAGCAGTACTTTGACCAGAATTAGCAGTCGATCTTAACTGCACACTATAAGTAGTCAAAGCTTCCAAATCTTTCCATTCTGCCAACATAGCTGACAACACATTCTGATGTCTTCTGCTAAGAGCACCTGCTACCTTATTTCCTTCCCAGGAGTACACTTTATACCAAAATCATAAGCAACCAAAAATTGCAGCCACCTCTGCTATCTCATATTCATCTCCTTCTGAGAGAATAAGTATCTTAAAGACTTATGATCTCTGTATAGATCAAATATATCCCATAAGAGATAATGTATTCAAATCTTCAATGTGAAGATCATCACAGCCAACTCCAAATCATGTGTAGTATATCTCACTTAATGCCTTCTAAGCTATCGTGAAGCGTAGGCAATTAATTTATCCTTCTACATCAATACAACTCCCAATCTAATTCAACATGCATCGGTATACACCAACAACCTTGCTTTCGTTTGGAACTACTAACAAAGGTGCATTGGTCAAAAAAGCTTTAACTTAAGCAATGCTTCCTCACATTTGTCGAACCAGACAAACTTCACATCCTTCCTGGTTAGCTTAGTCAAAGGTGTTGCTATCCATGAGAAATCCTTAATAAATCTTCGGTAATAACCAGCAAGTCCAAGAAAACTTCTAATCTTAGTCACCGTCTCCACTCTCTTCCAATTATTAAGAGCTTCGATCTTATCTAGATTGACTGACAAGCCCTTCTCTGAAACCAAGTGACCAACAAACTTAACCTCTTTCTTTCAAAAATTACACTTGGAAAACTTCGCCTTTAGCTAATGCTGCCTTAGCGTCTCAAGCACAAATCTAACAGGATCCTCTTACCCTCTTTCATCCTTAAATTATGCCAAAATATCATCTATAAACACCAAAATGAACCTGTCCAAGTGCTCTTAGAAAACTCGGTTCATCAAATTCATAAAGAAAACAGGTGCATTCGTTAACCCGAATGGCATTATTAATCACTCATACAAACCTTATCTAGTTCGAAATGTTGTCAAAGGAATACTATTCTTTGCCACTCTTAACTGATGGAAACCTATCGCCAAATCCAGTTGGAAAAACATACTGGCTCCATATAACTGATCAAATAGATCATCAATTCTCGGCAAAGGATACTTAATCTTGATCGTCCTCTTGTTCAACTCATAATAGTCGATACACATCCTCAACGACCCAACTGGTTTCTTTACGAATACCGCGACCGCTTCCCAAAGAAAACTACTTGGTCTAATAAAATTCCTTTCTTTTAGATCCACTAGTGGCACCTTAAATTCCTTCATCGCGGTTGGTGTCATCCTACTGGGTGGTCTACTTATAGGTGTAGCTCCTAGCACAAGATCTATCTAAAACTCAATAGCTCGTTTCAATGTAGTCATGTGATCGGCTCAAAGACATCTGCAAACTCTCTTGCTACTCGAACCTAACTTAACTCTTCTTTCACTTCCATTGCACTTAATAAAGCACAACTACTTCGGTCGGAACTCTCCATTGAGAATATGATTTGGTTATGACTATTTAGGTGCCTCAGCGATATCTCCCCATACTGGCAAAATATCCTAGCATCATACCTTCTCAACCAATCCATACCCAAAATGATTTCAAAATCTACGAAATCGAAAACAACAGACTACACACAAACTTATGACCTAATAAATCAAGTTCTAAATGGTCAAATCTCATCCCTAGAGTTGCATACCCTCCTATTGGATTCGCAACCCTTAAGGAAGTAATAAGGTATGTGGGTTCTAAGCATAAATTATCAACCAAACACTGAAATATAAACGAATGTGATTCACCGTTATCAAATAGTATCATAACTAGTATACTTTGAATTAAAAATGTACCTTCCATCACAGTCTTTCCTTTTTCAGCAGTAGTTGTCCTAGCAGATGAAAGTCCAATAGCAAAAACCTTTCCCTTGTCTGCCCTGACTGGCTCTAGGCACTGGTTCTTATAATGCCCCGCTTGATCACTGTTAACGCACTTGACATTCTTCTTATCTGCAGCCTTCTTCCTCTTGTCTAACCGACACTCATTTTCATAATGACCCTTCCTATCACACTTGGAGCAAACTAAATTAGCCTTTTCCTTCTTGGCAGTATCTCTTTCTGGGCTCCCTTCTTCTTAAAGAACTTCCTCTTCTTTCCCTGAGAACCCTAGGTCTCAACTGGCTTTTCTCTAGCACAAACAGCAAGCATTTCCTCATGGAGAGTTGCCATCTCCACCACTACATTACAAGGATCATAGTGTCAGGGTCACCCTAGCAAGCTTAGGTCTCAATCCCAGAATGAACCTATCATTTCTCCTAATGTCTGCGTTCATAATAGCATGCCTATATCGGGACAGCTTATCAAACTTAGTAGTATACTCAATTACCGACATCTCTCCCTACCCTAGATCCATAAACTTTCTTAGAATTTTTGAATTAGCAACTTCAAATAAAAACTTCTCTTCAAATCTTCCTCTAAAATATGCCCAAGTCAACTCCACCTTTGGAACCTTCATAGTAACACTATTCCACCATAGAAGTGCTACCCCCTTGCAACTACCTAGAGGCCAGCCTCCTCTTCTGCCGATCACCCAAACCCAAATCAACAAAGATTTTCTTATAATGTAACAGTTAATCCTCAACTCTTATGGCATCCTTCGTTCCTGTAAACGGTTTTCCACCAAGACTGGTGTAATCTCTGCTCAACCTACATAATTATTCCCAATTGGATCCACAGTATTAGCCCCTCCAACATTACTAGCAATTCCAGCAGCAGCTCTTGCTTGCATCATATTGTAGAAGAACTGATACATCGCTCCCATATCTACTGGTGGATTTCCAGCACCCACATTAGCATCAGCATTTTGGCTAGCATTAGCCTATCGACATGGGTTCCTCATGGTGGATCGAGCATTTCCATTAGTTGTGGTGCTTCCTCCACCAAGATTTCCTCTTCTGTTTCCTGCCTCCATATCTTCATTCTCGTAAATCTGCATACGAGCCTAGGATACAGAGGAATGGTCTAAGAGAGAGGGAAATACGTACTTAAATATATCTATGTATATCAAATACAAGTACGTTACTGTAGCGTTAAACTAAACCCTGATTCTATTCTCAGATTCATTGGATTATGTTTGAAGACCTTTCAGGTTTAAATTTCTTTTAAGTTTCATAAACCTATGCTCCAATACCAACTTGTAACATCCCTTACTTGGAGGCCCAAAACTAAAGGCTATAGATGCTGCAGTCATCCATTGTTTAATCCTTGGCAACCAAATACGATAATGTTCCATATTAAACAAATATGGAAAAATTTAAAACATTAAACAAGTTCCACATTCCATTTCAAAACATTTCAAATTCATTACATAATTCCAATACGAGAACCTCGTTTAGAGAAAATATATTCATTACAACATACGCCAAGAGAGACATATAAAAATGCCCCCTTGGATGATCAGAGTATATATAGGCAATTAAACATCTTTGCCTTTACAACAACAACATAGAGGAATCAAAATAAAAGAGAACTGTAGATAGCTATCGTGCCTATTGCACCTCTTCGGAAGCTTATTCGTCTAAAAAGTACCTAAAAACCTCATCTCTGAAACTACTCAAAATCAATTGAGTACTTGAGAGTTTAAGGGGAAAACATAAACTTCGAGTCAGACATAAAGCCTGGTATGAATAAAATACTACCATCTCAAACCATTTAGATATCTAGTGAGATCACGCTACTTAGCGGAACGGGTTTTCCCCTCACTAGTATCCTAAAACCTTTATATAACCATATTCTGTGCTCCGGTATCTACAGTGGTTAAAACAATTCAGAACAATATGATGATATGCAAATAGGTAAATCTATTTTAGATTTCCCATTCCCATTCTTTCTAACTAACCATCTCATTTATAGTTTCTAGGGTCACATTAACTTATTAGTTTTCATGGGCTTGCTAATAACCTGTTTAATGTTAAAGGACTTCCTATTTAGTTACATAGTCTTCATGGGATCACTAAGAACTTATTGGCCCCTACCAATATCTTTACTGTTTCATGGGTTCTCCCTGAACCTATTGGTAACTCCAATACCTTTCCACTTATCCTCGTTTTCATGGGTTGACTAAGGAACCTGTTGACTTCAGTCAATATCTTAATTCGAATATAGTTTTCATGGACTAACTACAAACCTATTGGCCCCTGCCAATATCAAATCATAGTTCCCATGGGCTAACTATGAACCCGTCTTCCATACATCTTCATTTAGTCATAGTTTTCATGGGCTTACTATGAACCTATTGGCCTCTGCCAGTATATTTAATTAATTTAATTTATATTCACCATTGGGTCAACGTAGCTGGTTATTCTGCCCTTCCCCAAATTACCGTTATGGGTTCATTACATTATGAATATATATATATATATATGTGTGTGTGTGTGTGTGTGTGTGTGTGTGTATTTAAAGAAGCAAACTTAATAACATGACAATACCACTCCTGTAGGTTTAATATCCTTGAAATTACTTTCATATGAAACATGGTTAATCCCTTTAACCTAATATTTTATCAAGGAAAACCTCTTCTTAAAACCATTTCAAAACTCCTTTACTAGCCATGGGTTTTCCTTTAAAATTAGATTGGATTATTTTTTTGAAAAAATAAGGCTTTCGAAACCTTCAAAACTTTGCTTTCGACCTCGCTAGATAACCTCCTGCTGATATGCGAAGATTTTGATCAATGACAATGATACGTGCAACGCTAAAGGAAGATCGATGAAGACTAAACAAACATAAGTATGATTCTTTACATAGGTCTTAGTCTAAATTTATTGTTAAAATCTATCCTCAAGAGGCTTGCACGAATACTAGAAAACATTTTATAAAACTTCATTTTTATTTAAGCTTTCACTGTGCATATTTTATAAGTTCAGTCGACTGAACAGGAATATCCAGTCGACTGAAACTGGTACTAATATATAAACATGCACAGTTTCAGTCGACTGAATTTCCTGTACAGTCGAATGAATTTGTTCCTGAAAATTTTACTTCATATTTTCAGTTGATTGAATTCTCTGTTCAGTCGACTGAATTTGAACCTGCGATTTTTTTATGAATGGACACATTCTTCTTCCCAAGAGTTGCAACCATTCACCAATGGAAATGGAAGCATCTCTTGTTTGCAACCTTTGACAACAAATGCACCTCTTCTACAAGTATATATACATGATTCTAACATCATTCAAGTTACCAAATTCTCTTGCTTTAATCTTACTATTTTCTTGATCATATTCTCTAAATATTCTCAAAGCAATCACTAATCTATTGCTTGAATCACTGTTTTGTTTATAACATTCTTTTGGTTCATAGCAATTCACATTTCCTAAATCTTCACAAACACATTGCATACTCTCGAGGATAAGATTATATGAATATTGTACTACATTAGACTCATTAGTGTTGACAAGAACACAACAAGTCGAATATTGTATTTTAGTAATTGAGTTGAAGTCCTCTTCGGTAGTTGAGGCAAGAAATCCCGTTCGGTTGTTCAGGTAACTTGTAAACCTATTCCTCCGGGTGAAGTGAGGGTGTTAGTTAGTGAAATTCCTAAGTGAAGCTTAGGGACTGGACGTAGGACTAGAGGTCCGAACCAGTATAAAATCCTGTGTCTCCTTGCATTTACCTACTTTATCTACCTAGACTATTCCGTTATTCCATATTACACGATCCTACCGCATAGCCCCATTTTTTAATTGGTATCAGAGCAAGGCCGTCCTATAACCATAACACCGTTATTAGACATATTGATAATATGGAAAATAACGCAAGTACAAGCACAACATCTGCCTATAATTCTACATTTGCGGAAGGACAATCTACCCAAAGACCCCCCTATTCAATGGACTAAACTACAACTATTGGGCTACAAGGATGAGGATTTATATGCAAGCAACAAGTTTCGAAGCCTGGAATGCTACTCAAGCAGAGTTTGTTGTACCCACGACCGATTATCCTACATGGACACAAACTCAGAAGAATGAAGCTAGTGCAAATGCCAAAGCTATGAATATGCTATTTTGCACCCTGGATAGAAATGAATTCAACCGTGTTAGCATATGTACTACTACATATCAGATATGGGAAACACTTAAAGTCATACATGAAGGCACAAACAAGGTTAAACAAACAAAGATATCCATGCTGAAGAATCAATTCCAAAACTTTAGAATGTGACAAAATGAATCCATCAATGACATGTACTCAAGATTTCAAGACATTCATCATGCTCTAATCGGACTAGGAGAAAGATACACGGATTTTGACATTGTGTCTAAAGTTCTAAATTCACTCACTGATGAATGGGAGAGAAAAGTACTAGCAATCGAGGAAGCAAATGATCTACAATGAAACTCGAAGAATTGATTGGAAATCTTATGTCGTATGAAGTAAATATGCAAGCTAAGAAAGATCAAGCTCAAGAAAGAAAGAATGTTTCTTTTCATGCGGAAAAGGAAGAATCAGAGTCTGAAGATGAGGATCTAGCATTTATAGCCAAAAATTTCAAGAAATTCTTAAAGTATAGAAAAGGAAACAAAAACGGATTCAAAAAGAATTTCTTGAACAAACCTTCATCCTCAAATATAGAATGCTTCAATTGTCACAAGAAAGAACACATGCAAAAAGATTGTCAAGAACAAATGAAGGAAAATCAGAAAAGCTTCAACAACAAAAACAAGAAGGATAAATTCAAAAAGAAGGCATTTTCTGTAACATGGGACGATTCAGATTCATCTTCATCTGAAAATGATAGTGATAGCGACAATGAACAGGCAAACGTATGCTTCATGGCTCAAGATTCTGAGGTAAGTAATTCAACTTTCGATGATTTAATTCAAGTAAACACTGAACTTTTAATCACAATAAAAATTCTTAAAAAGAAAATTAAGGAAATTCGTGAAAATCAAAACAAAGCTGAGTTTGGGAGAGATATGTTAAATAATGAAAAGAAAATTCTTGAAGAAGAACTTGAAAAAGTTCAAGAATCTTATTCAAATATGGAAACTCAATTATCACTTAAGTCAAGAAATTGAAACTCAAAAGAAAAAGAATGATGTACTTGTTTCTGAAAATCACGAGTTAAAAATTAAGATTAAACATGTTGAATTAGAAAATAATAGTCTTCAAGCTAAATTAGATGACATCACTAAAAATGTTTCTAACTTTAACAAAGGAAGAGAAAATTTATCTAAGATATTAGAAAATTCTCAAACATCTTCAAACAAACAAGGTTTAGGTTATAAAAAGGAGTCAAAAATTCCTAATAAGAAAAATATAAAACTTAACAGGAATGTTGATTCAAAACAACAAATATTGCTAAAGAAACCTATTAAAACAAAAGTAGAAAACAAGGTAGTTAAAATTTGGGTACCAAAGACTAACAACGTATTAATAAGAAATAAATATATTAAAACATTTATGGATAATGTTCATCATAATGAAAACTATATTTATAAAAAGGACACTAAACCAAATTGGGTTTGGTTTCCTAAACTCTAACTTTTTAGGACCCTATTAAAAGGTGGGTACCAATAATTTCATATTTATTTTCAGGTCCCACTCAAAAAGTAGAAATGAATATTAGACAGTGGTTGTTCAAAACACATGACCGGAGACAAAGATATGCTTACAAACATCACATACTTTGATGGTGGCTCGGTTACCTTCGGAGACAATTAAAAAGGCTATATCATTGGCAAAGGAGATGTGAACAATTACGGTACATCAAATTTACCTTTTATAACAAATGTTTCATTAGTTGAAAATTTAAAACATAATCTACTTAGCATAAGTCAACTGTGTGACAAAGGTTTTAAAATAACTTTCTCGGATAATAAATGTAGTATTTTTGATCAAAACCAAAATATTGCTTTTGAAGGAAATAGAGAAATATTTATGTTCTAAATATGAATATTAATCATAATACAAGTATGTGTTTACTAGCCAAAGATAATGATCCTTGGTTATGGCACAAAAGATTTTGTCATATAAATTTTAAAACTATTAGAAAACTTTCTAAAAATGAATTAGTAAGAGGTTTACCCAAAATAAACTTTAAAATAAATAATCTTTGTGATGATTGTCAAAAAGGAAAATTAACGAAATCATCTTTCAAATCTAAGAAAAATATTTCGACTTTACAACCATTAGAATTACTACATATGGATTTATTTGGACCAACACAAGTTCAATTCATTAATCATAATCGATACGTATTTGTAGTATTTGATGATTTTTCAAGATATACATGGACTATTTTTATGAAAAATAAAAGTGAAACTTTTGAGCATTTTAAAACATTTGTCAAAAGAATTCAAAATACTAAAGATTTGAAAATTAAAAATATTCGAAGCGATCATAGAGGCGAATTCGAAAATGAAGCTTTTGAAACCTTTTGTAAAAAGAAAGGAATAAATCATAACTTTTCATTTCCTAGAACTCCTCAACAAAATGGAGTTGTAGAAAGAAAGAATAGAACATTGCAAGAATGCGCAAGAACATTATTAAATGGATGTTCTTTACCAAAACATTTTTGGGCAGAAACCGTTGCTACTGCATGTTATGTATTAAATAGAATATCAATTAGACCATTAACTAAAAATACTTCTTATGAACTATTTAATAATAAAAAGCCAAATATATCTTATTTTAAAATATTTGGATCAAAATGTTTCATTTTAAATACCAAAGATCAACTAGGAAAATTCGATCCAAAAGCTGACGAAGGAATTTTCGTAGGATGCTCAGAACGAAGTAAAGCATATCGTGTATTTAATAAACGAACAAACATAATTGAAGAAACTTTGCATATGTCTTTTGATGAAAATTTTAATAAAAAATTAAATATAAAAGATGGTGAAGAATTGATAAATATAGAAGAAACAAACCTTGAAAATAATAATAATGAACTAAGATCTCCTCCTAGAATATTACGAGATCATCCAACTCAAAATATAATAGGAGAAATAAATTCTCAAGTTAGGACTAGAAATCAACTAAATCAAATGGGTCATGTAGCTTTCATTTCATCAATGGAACCTAAAAATCCTAAAGAAGCATCAACAAATGATTATTGGATTATTGCAATGCAAGAAGAATTAAATCAATTTGAACGTAACGATGTTTGGGAATTAGTTCCCCATCCTAATAATCAATCAGTAATAGGAACAAAATGGATTTACAAAAATAAAGTAGACGAACAAGGTAATATAACAAGGAATAAAGCAAGACTAGTAGCACAAGGGTATAATCAAGAAGAAGGTATTGATTTTGAAGAGACCTTTGCTCCCGTTGCAAGACTTGAAGCAATACGTATACTGTTAGCCTTTGCATGTTTTCACAATTTTAAACTTTATCAAATGGATGTCAAAAGTGCATTTTTATATGGTTTTATTAAAGAAAATGTATATGTAGAACAACCTCCTTTATCTATACATGAAAAATATCTGGATCATGTATTTAAATTAAAGAAAGCACTATATGGTCTTAAACAAGCACCTCGTGCTTGGTATGAAAGACTTAAAAGTTATTTATTAAATTCGGGATTTAAAATTGGAAAAGTAGATCAAACACTTTTTATTAAAAATACTACCAAAGATATTTTAATAATTCAAATATACGTAGATGATATTATTTTTGGTTCAACAAATGAAAATTTATGTAAAGAATTTTCAAATATAATGACTAATGAGTTCGAAATGTCTCATATGGGAGAATTATCATATTTTCTCGGACTTCAAATCAAACAATTAACAAATGGAATTTTTATAAACCAAGAAAAATATTGTGCTAATTTAATTAAACGATTCGGCATGGAAAACACGTCTGCTAAACCTACTCCTATGAGTACCACTACACATCTCGATCGAGATGAAAATGGCAAAAGTGTAGATCAAAAATTGTTTAGAAGTATGATAGGTTCCTTACTTTACTTAACCGCTAATAGACCTGACATAATGATGAGTGTTTGTTTATGTGCACGTTTTCAATCTAATCCTAAAGAATCACACTTAAGAGCGGTAAAACGAATTATGCGATATCTTAACAACACTAAAGATTTCGGTCTTTTCTACCCAAAGGAGTGTTCATTTGAGTTAGTGTCATTCAGTGATGCTGATTTTGGTGGATCTCGAATAGATAGAAAAAGTACAAGTGGTACTTGCCATTTCATTGGAAAATCACTTGTATCTTGGTTTAGTAAGAAACAAAATTGTGTCTCGCTTTCCACCTGCGAAGCAGAGTATATATCAGCTGCTTTAGCTTGCACTCAAGTTATATACATGCAATTTTAATATAAATTTAACAAATTCTATAATATACTGTGATAATACAAGTACAATAAACTTATCTAAAAATCCGGTTAATCACTCTCGTACAAAACATATAGATATTCGTCACCATTTTCTACGGGACAATATCGAAAAAGGAATAATTAATTTAGAACATATTAAATTGCCGATATATTTACTAAACCTCTATTAGAAAAATCCTTCATAAAACTACGACGAGAGTTAGGAATAATGTCTTTTAAAGATATCATATAGAGAAAATTAGAAAAATCTACACAATTCTGTCGACTAACACTATATGCTCAGTCGACTGAATAAAGAAAAAAATGAGATTTTCAATTTATTTTTTCGAATATGTTACATAATATATTATAAAATAACAGTTATTTGTACACCATACATTTTTAACTGAATTATGGTAACCATTAAATCATTAAGTGGATGAAAAACTTTAAAGAATTATAACCACTATATATTTAGAAAATCCCTACTATAAATATATCTTAAAAATATTACTTTTTCACAACTCATTCTCACAAATAAAAGCTTGAAAAATTCATTATAAAAATGTCGTCCAACAACTCACTTTCCCCGATCGACATCACCTCTTCAGTCGATAACACTCTAATATCTCTAAAGCTTCCCACTCCAACACCGACACATGAGCCAGTTTACAAATGGAACAATTATCGTACTGGCTACACACCAGAATCCAAGAAAGCGAAACGCGGACTCTTTATTTCTCCAGACACAAAAAGAAAGATTGATGAAATTCATCACTTTCAACAACAACAAATAGATCTTCAACGAGAATTATACTTCGAACAAAAGGTTACGGCTAGACGATTAAGCTTCCTAGAGCAAATCGGTTTACGTTATTGTGGATCAAAAAAGAACGAAGTGGCTGAACCCCTACCTCGCCTCGTTAGTTCACTTGATCCATCTTCATCTTACCGTACACCAGTCGATCCTGTGAATCCTTGGATGTCTCCTAAGACTCCTCAATATAGTCCAAATTCATGGGATATAAATTATATGAAGAATGAAGGGAAAAAGACTCTGAGTCCATCCTCTAAGAAATAGTTAGTTTTAAAATCTATTTATGGTGTTACATCTATATAATTATGATTATTTCTTTGAATAAAGTGTTTACCTTCAAAATTAGTTAAGAACAACAAAATACATGGGTCAGTCGACTGAAAACCCTGTTCAGTCGACTGAACTTAAGGCAGAATGCAAAAAAATTTATAATTCAGTCGACTGATTCCTCTGATCAATCGACCGAAATACTAACAGAAACTTTCAGACAAATATCAGTCGACTAAATACCCTGTTCAGTCGACTGAATTCAACCCAGAAAATTTTTGGCCTTCAATTCAGTCGACTGAACAGTGTATTCAGTCGATTGGATGCCAATTCCCAGGCAACTTTCCCCTTTTAACCACCAATTTTTTACCTATCCATTCACTTTTTACCTTTCAAAACAGTTTTCTTCCCCAATTATTTTCGAAACCCTAGCCCCCAATTCCTCAAAATCCACTCAAATCTCACTCAAATGGCACTAAAGAGATCAAGAGCTTCCTCTTCTTCATCCTCCGAGCCAATTGATGCTCAAATAGCGCAATGGCTTTACGATGGAGTCGCTGTCACTAGATGGAATAAGATGAAGAATTCCCGTATTTTCGAGCATTCCTTCGTTGATTTCCAAAGCTTTCAAACCTACAACATTCAAGCGTTAACCGATCAAGCAGGTTTAACTTCTCTTTTGGATTTGAAAAGAAATGACCATGCCATAAATCATGTAATGGTCAAATTATTTTATGCCAACCTTAATCTTAGACACCAAACTCCAAGAAATCCAAACAATAGTGTTTGGAGTATGGTATGTGGAAAGAAAGTTTGGTTTTCCTTGGATAGAATAACACACATTCTAGAATCACCAAATATCGGGAGAAAGCTAGAAGAGATAGAATTCAATCCACATATTCGCGATAACATAAACCATCGATTTATGGATGATAATATCAACTTTAGAGATTTTAAGTCCACCTCTCTTCGACCTATGGCAAGAATCGTCCACAAAGCCCTAATGAGAACAATTACTCCTCGCACGGGCTCGTACGAAATTGTCTACCCAAATAACTATCGAGCTTTATATGCTATTTTTGGCAGTATACAAGTCAATTGGGTACAACTTATTCTTGATGAGTTTCTCACTTTTAATAATGGCAAAATGCGCACTATCTATTTTGGAGAATACATCATGTGACTTCTCCTTAATGTCGATACGCCATTACCCGAGTTAGAGAATACAATTGTCCATCAAATTAACCACCGGACCATAAGCCTAATGCAACTCCCATCTCGACCTCCTCGCATAATATCACTCGCCGAATGGGAAGCAAGGCATCAAGAACAACAAAAACAACAACAACCTCCACAACCTCACCATGAAGAACATTTCGAGCAAGATGATGAAATTCGTCTTGTTGACCCAAGCTTTACTACAAACCAATCATTGGGAATATTATCAAGAAATCAACAAATTCTTGATACTCGTCTTAAAAAGGTAGATCACAAGCTTGACAAAATCAAAGGATTCTTCAATAAGCTATGGGATGCAATCTCGTGCTCAAGCACCACTACTGCTTCGACATCTCGCGGCAAACGTCCGGCACCTACGTTTACATGGACGTCATCCGAAGAGCAAACAAGTAGCAGCACAAGCGGAGCAAGTGGTGGCCAAGGAGGAAGAGCGTACAGACCACCAACAGGAGGACCCGTCATACGTGAACCAACAGGAAGAGAAGGTTCATATGACTGGGAGAGGGATGAGTAATTTTAAGTATGGTTTGATGATTATTTAAAACTTTCTAATGGCTTGTATAAATAGCCATTTTGTGCTTGATCGTCGCAACATTTTTAAATTTTAGTTCTTCAACAATCCATGGTTATGCAAATATTTCTATTCTCTATGCTTCGGTGATTGTTTTGATAAAATATTTCTTCTGTTAGTTCTTCTTTTTTGTCAATGACAAAGGGGGAGAAAATCTATGGTACTAACATTGTTTTGTAGGAAAGATAGTGCATACATTCAGGGGGAGAAAATAAGTAAATACATCTCTAGAATAAATCAGTATTGTCATCAATCAAAAAGGGGGAGAATGTTTGTAACAACCCGCATATTCATCGATTTTATATTTAAATATTTTGTTTAAATATTTTTTTCGATACTCGAAATTTAGTCCAAAAAGCTACTTTTTGCATACGGTCGAATTAGGACTCGGGACCACTCCCATTGAGTTCAAAACGCCGTTTGCGGTCTTTTTAAGTGTAAGCTTTGATATGTTTGGAGTTAGTGGAATTTTGCTACTTTTTCACTTAGAGCTTTGGTTTGGGCTGAGCCCAATAACCCCACTTATGTATTCAGTCCCAACCCCTTCTCCTCTTCATTACTTCATTCCTCATTTCCTAATACTCAAGCTTTTATAACAATGGAGAGTGGAAGAGGAAATTAAAACTCCAAGCCCTAGTTTTCTTTTGCAAATCAAACTCTAGCTCCAAACTAATAGAAGAACCCATTAGTAAGCCTTCTCTTCTTCTTCTCCAACTCATTCTCTTATCAATTTCAGAAATTCCTAAACCTAACTTTGGGAATGTTCTTCTTTTAAAGCTTAGAATCAAGCTTCTTGTGTTGGATTTGAAGAGTGGTTAATTCTCCTTTGCTTTCAAGCTTCTTCTTCATTTGTTTGGGTTCAAAGGTGAGATTTTTATCTCACATCTTAGTCTATAACTATCTTCGATTGTTAGGTATGAATTCCTAACACTTATTCGTGTGCATTTGCTTTTGGTTTGGATTGATTTGGTGAATATTCCAATTTTTGGTGTTTTGGGTTCAATTCTTTAAAAATCATGGCTTTGATGTTTTGATCATGTTTGGTGATGAACCGAAGAGCTTCTATGGTCGGGTAGTCGATTGGCATAAACCCTTAGTGTCGTTGCTCGATCGTTTGCAAATTGAGGGAGTTTGCACCTCTTTTGAAATAGGGTAGGAAGTGCAAGAATACAGGTTCGGCCGACCGAGCCCTGTAGCCGGTCGACCGACCTGCTACTAAAAGTGCATAGCACTTCTCTATCTCAGGTCCGGTCGACCAACTACAGAGCTCAGTCGACCGACCTGCTTCCCAAGAATTTTTCTAGAACAGGGTCCGGTCGACAGAGCTCTGTAGCCGGCCGACCGACCTGTTGTTGTTTTGCCTATTTCGCCTATTTTGCGTGGTTTTCAAATTTAATCGATTCGTGTTATCTCCCTATTTGTTGTTATCATTTTTTGTTGACTTTGATGACTTCTTTTCCTTGGGAATTTTCGGAATATCCATTTTGATGGATTCGGTATCGATTTCTTTAGATTTCATTCACGTCTTCGAATGTGAATTTTAGTGATTGATTGTTCCTACAATCAATTTTTGTGTTTTGTCACTTTAAAATATAAAGGTTTCAATACTAGTAGTAAATATCAAAATTCTTTCGTCAAAACGATTTCAACACTATTTTATTACAAAACTCGTTCTCTTAAACCGTTTTCCAATCTATTAGTATATACACACCTTTACCTCACTCGTATGAGAAATCTAATTAAACAGCTTAGTAAAACGAGTGGTATGAAACGCTTGCGTTTACTTCGTTGATTAATTCTTGGACTTGTTCAATTGAATCTCTTGTGACAATTTTCTAGTGGAGATCTACAATTTGTTCGTAAATATTTAAGTTAAGCTAGTGGTTATGGGACATGAAGCTAAGCTTATATATTTACTAGCTTACTGTAATTGACACTTCTTGATGATCATGACGATCATTTTTGTGATTTAGACTAGAAACTGTGCGATGTCTCTTTGTCTGCAATTTAGACTAGACCTCGTTTCTGTGTGATTTCGCCTCACACATGTGGGGTAGCTCCCCATGGCCTTCGGGCCGTTCGTGTGTCAAAAATTAATGGCTAGCTACCATGAGATAGCTTCTCGTTCGTGTGATACATATGTTGGTGAGCTTTAATGCTCCCGTTCGTGTGATAGGCCTTCCCCCCTTTTTTTGTGATTTATGGATTTCGTGTATTGAATTCTGGAATTTATGCTTCACCTATTTTTGTGATTTCTATTGATATGATTTATCAATTTTTGTGCATTGGTGAATTCGTGTGTCATTGACTTGTTGTGAATAGAAGTATTGGGTATGAAACCCCTTTTGGATCTTTGTGAAGATTTTTGTGATATTGATTAATCTCATGTTGAGTTTCAATTTCATACTTATAGTAGTATGCCATTATGGATATTATATGTTTATGCCATATCTCTTATTCTATATCATGTCATCTGATATTTATAGCTAGACTGATCCGTTTATTATTTTCTTATTAAATAATACTCGGGTCAGACCGAGATGTTACAGGTGCTTCAGCTTGACTTCTCACTTGGGATTGATTTCTCTGACTTTTGGCTAACTACTTAGATTAGTAGTTTATTTTGTTGTGTACACTTGAGATATGGACTCATAGTTGTATTCTTTTGTATAACACGTGTTTCTATTCTTTTGTATTATTGTGGATCTTTTTGACCACTACTCTGATATACACTTTTATGTGTTAGATATATATTCATATCTTCTTCCGCCTTTGTGATATGAATTATCTATGACTGATTTGTGTTATGCTTATTTCTATATTTGTTTCCAAAGATTATTATAGCCACTGTGTAGTAGCTTTGTGTTTGTATTGGTATGTCGGATTTCCTCCTGAAATATAATGCATGTTATACTATCTGACATATTGGCGCTCGCGAAAAGTAATTACACAGATGGTCCCTCCTCAACAGCCTTATTCTCCATGCTAGTTGACAGCATTACACCGTAGTGTTCTTGGCTAGCGTGGGCATAGAGGTGGGGCGTCACAGCTTGGTATCAGAGCCAAACTTCGGAACAATGTAGAATAATTTAACAAGGATCATCATCCTAAGTCCATCTTAGGAGTCGTGCTTTAGGATTTTATTTGAGTCTTCGTACCGATTCATCCTATTTTCTTTATGATTCCTTGTTTTATCTATCAAGATTGCTTGATATTCATTTTGTGAATAACATTTTTCTTCTTCTTTATTTCTTTCTAAAGGAAGAGAAATGGTTAGACCTGGCCGTCCCAGCGCCGGTCAATCTAGTGCTACTCCCCAAAATGGAGTTTTTATGACTACCCAGCAAATTCTTGACCTTGTCACGAATGCTCAAGCAGCTGGTTCTAATCTGGAACCTACTCACCCTAAGTCTGGATTTGCACGTTTGTGCAATGATTACACCAACCTGGGTGGGAAGCCATTTAAAGGTTCTGAAACGATTATTGAAGTCCAGGCTTGGTTAAGGACATGTGATCGAATCTTTTCTCGCATGAACCTCATTGATCTTCACCGAGTTCAGGTGGCTTATAGTATGCTCCAAGAAAGAGCATTAGACTGGTACGAACTTCTTATTTCTGAGATTAATGAAGCGGATCTCACCTGGGAGCAATTCCGGGAACGCTTCGAATTAGAATTCGTGCCAGAAGCAGAGAAAGTGACATTGGCTCGGCATTTCATAGACCTTGTTCAAGGTGAATCTTTCGTGGCAGATTATGTCGCGTCTTTTGAATCTCTCTCTAATACGGGGTTGAATATATTAACACCCCATTGAAGAAAAATCAGAGATTTGTCTATGGCTTGAACAAGAGTCTCAAGAAGCCATTACTTTTAAAATTAGAAGTTTCTTTCGACCAACTCATTGATATCGCTCTTCGTCTTGAAGAGGCGGATAGGGAAAATGATGTTGAAGTGGTAGGTTCCAAACCAAGCTTCAACAACAACAAGAATAGGCCCAGTAAATTCAAAGGCCCTTATCCCAATAAGAAAGGGAAGCAAGCAACCCCAGTGGCAAAGACTTCTTCCTTTGGTCGTGGGGAATGCTATAATTATGGTTTGAAGGACCATTACGCGAACAAGTGCCCAAAGTTTCTCTCTTGTCGCTACTGCAAAGGTCCCGGTCATGTTATATCTTCATGCCCCAAGCTTCAGGGCAGGAAGGAGGGAAAGTTAAATGTTGCTCAAGCCCCTGGCAACACATCTCGTGGCCAAGGTATTTCTCATTCCATTCTTGATGGCATTATTTTATTTCATGATCAACCTATTAGAGTTCTTTTTGATACGGGTGCATCCCACTCTTTTATATCAAAAGAACTTGTTGATACTTTTTCTTTAAGTGTTGATGCTTTAATGACTTCTTTGAGAATTGCGAATCCGGTTGGTGGATCCGCAACAATCAGTTTATTGTGTAATGATGTCGAGATTATTTTGGGTGATTTTTCTTTCCAAGCCGATTTGCATGTCATGCGTTATTTAGGCTTTGGAATGATTTTGGGAATGGATTGGCTTAATCGTTATGAAGCTCATATCCTATGTCCTGAGCGGACTATTCATCTTCGACATCCTCAATCTGTAAAGCAGATTTCTATTAATCTTAAAGATTCGGATTCCAATTTGGTTGCATCGTTATACTCTTTAAATCCTCATGATGACGATAATGATGATGAGGAAGATATTATTTCTCTTATTCACGTTGTTCGTGAATTTTCCGACATATTTGAGCCCGTTTTAGGATTATCACCTAAGCGAGCAATTGAGTTCAGAATTAATCTTATCCCTGGAGCTCAACCTATTACCCGTCCTCCTTATCGTATGTCCAATAAAGAAAATGAAGAGATGCGTAAACAATTATCCGAATTGGAGATGAAGCAATTTATTCGCTCTAGTTCCTCGTCTTGGGGAGCTTCGGCTATTTTCGTAAAGAAATCCGACGGTACACTTAGACTTTGCGTTGACTACCGCAAGCTTAATGATCTTACTATTAAAAATAAATATCCTTTACCTCGGATTGATTATCTATTCGATCAGCTTAGTGGTGCTAAAGTCTTTTCACAATTAGACTTAGCTATTGGTTTTCATCAGCTTCGTATTGCAGAGGATAGCATTCCTTTGACATCATTCCGTACTCGGTATGGATCTTATGAATGGCTCGTTATGCCATTTGGTCTAACGAATGCTCCGGCTTATTTCGTTGACCTTATGAATCGAGTTTTCAAAGATTTTCTCGATCGATTTGTTCTCATCTTTATTGATGATATTCTTGTGTATTCAAAAGCCGAGGAGGAGCATGAAAAGCATCTTCAGATTGTATTGGAAACTCTTAGGAGTAATCAATTAAAAGCAAAGTTTTCCAAATGCCACTTTTGGCAATCTCGTGTTAAGTTCCTCGGTCACATTATTTCCGAATCCGGAATTTCCGTGGATCCTTCAAAGATTGAAGCGATTCAAGATTGAAAGAGACCGGAGAGTGTGACGGAGATTCGTAGTTTTCTTGGATTGGCGGGTTATTACCGCTGTTTTATCAAAGACTTTTATAAGATTGTCGTGCCTCTCACTAGCTTAACGAAGAAAGGTGTTAAATACATTTGGTCGGACAAATGTGAAACTTCTTTTCAGAAACTAAAGGAACTTCTTTCTAATGCTCCTATTCTTGTTATTCACGAGGGGAATCAATATTTCGTTGTTTATACCGATGCTAGTCGCGTTGGTTTGGGTGCCGTTCTTATGCAAAGAGAACGTGTTATTGCTTATGCTTCTAGGCAATTGAAGCCTGCTGAGGCTAGATATGCCACTCATGATTTAGAGCTCGCGGCTATTGTTTTCGCCCTTCGTATTTGGCGTCATTATCTTTTAGGAGAGAAATTTGTTCTTTATACGGATCATAAGTCCTTGAAGTATTTATTCTCTCAAAAGGAACTTACTTTGCGTCAACAGCGCTGGCTTGAATTTCTTGCACCATATAATCTTGATATCCTTTATACTCCCGGAAAGGGAAATCGTGTTGCGGATGCACTTAGTCGAAAGCAACAAGCAGTTGTTTCTATAATAATATCCGAATGGAACGATCTCGAGATTTTATCCACTTGTGAAATTCGAGACCGTGTTTTCGATTTATGTTCATCTCTTGTTTTATGTAGCCTTGAGGCTCATCCTTCTCTTTTAGACCGCATTCTTAAAGCTCAAAGGCTGGATCCCGAATTGGCTCTTCTTGGCCAAAATATTAAGGATAAAATTGATATTGAAGGTTTGAAAGAATTTGATATCGATTCTCGTGGCGGCATTCGAAAATTTGGTAGACTTATCGTACCAAATATTAGTGATCTTCGTAAAGATATTTTAGAAGATTCTCATTATTCTAAATTTACAATTCATCCCGGTAGTAGTAAAATGTACGCGGATATGAAGCGGCTTTATTATTGGGAGGGAATGAAATCTGATATTGCTAACCTTGTTAAGTGTTGCATGATTTGCCAACTCATTAAGGCCGAACATCAAAGGCCCAGTGGGTTATTGCAACCTTTAGAAATTCCAATTTGGAAGTGGGATCAAATTTCCATGGATTTTATAGACGGCCTTCCTCGTTCTCGTTCGGGTCATGATAGCTTATGGGTTATAGTTGATAGGGTTACTAAATCCGCCCATTTTATTCCCATTCGGTCCAATCGGACCGTACCTCTTTTGGCCAAACTTTTTATTAAAGAAATTGTTAAATTGCATGGAGTTCCTACTTCTATTGTTAGTGATCGTGATCCATTGTTTACTAGTGGATTTTGGAAGAGTCTTCAAAAATCTTTAGGACGAAGCTTAATTTTAGCACCGCTTATCATCCTCAGTCCGATGGACAAACCGAGCGTGTGAACCAAACTCTTGAAGATCTTCTTCGTGCATGTGTTCTTGATTTTGGTGGAAGTTGGGAATATCATATTTCACTTGTTGAATTTTCCTATAATAATAGCTTCCAATCTAGTATTGGTATGGCACCTTTTGAGGCACTCTATGGAAGGCCATGCCGATCTCCTTCTTGTTGGCTTGAGGCCGGTGAGAAGCTGGTTTTAGGTCCAGATTTTATTCGTGATTCCACAGAAAAGATTGATCTTATTCGTCATAGGATGAAAGAAGCTCAAAGTAGGCAAAGATCCTATGCCGATAACCGAAGAAGGAAATTAGAATTTTCTGTGGGAGATCTTGTGTTCATTCATGTTTCACCTATGAAAGGTGTTGTACGTTTCAGTCGATCGGGAAAATTAGCGCCTCGATATATTGGGCCATTTTCTATCACCGAACGTATTGGTTCCGTGGCTTATCGCCTTTTATTACCGGCTCAGTTTTCTGCTATTCATGACGTGTTTCACGTTTCTCAACTAAGGAAGTGCCTTCGAGATTCCGATTCTATTCTTGAGCCCGGTGTTGTGGAAGAGATTGAAGTTTCGCCTAATTTAACTTATGAGCAGCATCCTATTCGAATTATTGCTTCGGAGGTCAAACGCCTTCGAAATAAAGATGTTCCGCTTGTGAAAGTTCTATGGTCTTCAAATCCTAAGGATTGTTCTTGGGAATCTAGAGAGTTCATCGAGCGAACACATCCGGACTTACTTTCTCGTGCCCTTTGAGGTAAACTTTTTATTCCAAATTTTTTGTGTGTTGAATATGCTTTTATGGTTGTTACTTTATATTTTCTTCTTAAATATTGCGAGGACGCAATTTCTTTAAGGAGGGGAGTCTGTAACAACCCGCATATTCGTCGATTTTATATTTAAATATTTTGTTTAAATATTTTTTTTCGATACTCGGAATTTAGTCCGAAAAGCTACATTTTGCATACGGTCGAATTAGGACTCGGGACCACTCCCATTGAGTTCAAAACGCCGTTTGCGGTCTTTTTAAGTGTAAACTTTGATATGTTTGGAGTTAGTGGAATTTTTCTACTTTTTTACTTAGGGCTTTGGTTTGGGCTGAGCCCAATAACCCCACTTATGTATTCAGTCCCAACCCCTTCTCCTCTTCATTACTTCATTCCTCATTTCCTAATACTCAAGCTTTTATAACAATGGAGAGTGGAAGAGGAAATTAAAACTCCAAGCCCTAGTTTTCTTTTGCAAATCAAACTCTAGCTCCAAACTAATAGAAGAACCCATTGGTAAGCCTTCTCCTCTTCTTCTCCAACTCATTCTCTTATCAATTTCAGAAATTCCTAAACCTAAGTTTGGGAATGTTCTTCTTTTAAAGCTTAGAATCAAGCTTCTTGTGTTGGATTTGAAGAGTGGTTAATTCTCCTTTGCATTCAAGCTTCTTCTTCATTTGTTTGGGTTCAAAGGTGAGATTTTTATCTCACATCTTAGTCTACAACTATCTTCGATTGTTAGGTACGAATTCCTAACACTTATTCGTGTGCATTTGCTTTTGGTTTGGATTGATTTGGTGAATATTCCAACTTTTGGTGTTTTGGGTTCAATTCTTTAAAAATCATGGCTTTGATGTTTTGATCATGTTTGGTGATGAACCGAAGAGCTTCTATGGCCGGGTAGTCGATTGGCGTAAACCCTTAGTGTCGTTGCTCGACCGTTTGCAAATTGAGGGAGTTTGCACCTCTTTAGAAATAGGGTAGGAAGTGCAAGAATACAGGTTCGGCCGACCAAGCCCTGTAGCCGGTCGACCGACCTGCTACTAAAAGTGCATAGCACTTCTCTGTCTCAGGTCCGGTCGACCAACTACAGAGCTCAGTCGACCGACCTGCTTCCCAAGAATTTTTCTAGAACAGGGTCCGGTCGACCGAGCTCTGTAGCCGGCCGACCGACCTGTTGTTGTTTTGCCTATTTCGCCTATTTTGCGTGGTTTTCAAATTTAATCGATTCGTGTTATCTCCCTATTTGTTGTTATCATTTTTTGTTGACTTTGATGACTTCATATTTTCAGTTGACTGAATTCTCTGTTCAGTCGACTGAATTTGGACATGCGAATTTTTTATGAATGGACACCTTCTTCCTCCCAAGAGTTGCAACCATTCACTAATGGAAATGGAAGCATCTCTTGTTTGCAACCTTTGACAACAAATGTACCTCTTCTACAAGTATACATACATGATTCTAACATCATTCAAGTCACCGAATTCTCTTGCTTTAATCTTACTATTTTCTTGATCATATTATCTAAATATTCTCAAAGCAATCACCAATCTATTGCTTGAATCACTGTTTTGTTTATAACATTCTTTTGATTCATAGCAGTTCACATTTCCTAAATCTTCACAAACACATTGCATACTCTCGAGCATAAGATTATAGGAATATTGTACTACATTAGACTCATTAGTGTTGACAAGAACACAACAAGTCGAATATTGTATTTTAGTAATTGAGTTGAAGTGCTCTTCGGTAGTTGAGGCAAGAAATCCCGTTCGGTTGTTCGGGTAAATTGTAAACCTATTCCTCCGGGTGAAGTGAGGGTGTTAGTTAGTGAAATTCCTAAGTAAAGCTTAGGGACTGGACGTAGGACTAGAGGTCCGAACCAGTATAAAATCCTGGTGTCTCCTTGCATTTACCTACTTTATCTACCTAGACTATTCCGTTATTCCATATTACACGATCCTACCGCATAGCCCCATTTTTCACCTACTTCGAAAGAACATAAATCCCTTTTTAAAACATTCGGCCCCTACCTTTCGAAACACTTTAAAACCTGCCTTACGAAACCTTTCTAATGTAATAAAGTATTACTTATTAACCCTTAGAAGTATAACTTCGAAACTATTAAAAATACCCCTTTCAAAACCATTAGAAGTATGCATTCCGAAACCATTGGATTTATATTTAAAAGTATCACTTGGATCAAAGTAAATATAAACGAAAGTATCTCTTTTGAAACCATTCTTTACCATATAATAGTATTGGGGAAAGCTTAATGGCATTGGCACCATCCTTTCAAAAGCTTCAAAACCTTTAAGTAAAACATTGAAGGATAACATCGAAACCCCCCTTTCATAGCCATTGCCTTCTAAACCCTTGAATCCTTTCGAAAGCATTTAGGAAGTGGCTTATCACAAGTTTAAAACAAAGACAACCCTTCGAAAGCATTAATGAATTCAATACACTAGAAAGGCAAAGAACAACGGCTGGGTTTCGACTTAGTTGAAACAACTACTTTCGAAAGCATCATTTTATAAATAAAGAATCCCATTCGAAAGCTTAAACTTTGAAACATAGGATGGAAAGCCTTTCGAAAGCTATTAGAAAACACCTTTCAAAATCATATGTTTCGACTCCTTCGAAAGCTTTAATAAAACAAGGCAGGCGCTTCCATTTGAAGGTAAAACTAAGGTTTCGACCCAATAGTAAGCTATGCTTTCGACACTATGCCTTCTGCCTTCCTTCAATCCACTACATACCATCTAAGTGATACCTTGTGTATTAGTTTCATCTTTGTGGGGTTTCAACCTGATTGAAGGCGGAAGCTATGGATCGAAAGATACTTCTAATAGAGGCAGAACCCAATTTTAAGGGTAACTCTATTTTAATGTCAATTAAAGCAAATACTTTCGTACTAACCTACCCATGTGTAAACATGTGATTGGTTGTCTCGACTTTTCAAATTCTTTACCAAAAACTGTCGCTTAATTTTAGATCTAAATCAAGATTAATTTAGTAAATAAGTCATTCTTATAAGCCAAACCAATAATGCAAATAAGTCCTTCTTCGAAAATAATTTAATTTCCATAGAAAATTACTTAAGAAAAGTCCTAAAAAAAACATAGTAATTCACTTTCATCATGTTATCTAACATATCTAAATTTCAAATGCAAATTCTCAATATAATTTCGAAAATAAATTTTTAAACCTAATCAACCACATTTTCATTTGAAAATTCATAACAATCTTTCCACAGCTTGGAAAATTATCAAAATTAAAACCTAACTTCAAAATCATGCTTTACATAATGTATAATTTTTTCATGGCATTCAATGATCATTTACAATCAGTTTTGCCCTAAAACCACATAAATCCCAATTTAAACAATCTTGTTTAAATTGAACAAATTACAATTCAAGCATATCATCATCCAAATCATCATAAAAACGAATTTAATTTTAAATCCCAAAAAATATGATCATAAAACAAAATAGAGATGGTATAAATTATTATTCACCTTGATTAAGACAAGGAGATTGGATTGAGAAAATTTTCCCCTAGCTTTAATCCTTAGCTTTACTTTGATTTCTCTTTTCTTTCTAGCAATGGTCGGCTCCTCTTTTCTTGCGTTTATATTTTGTTTTCAAAACGACGTGAATGGGAAATGAAACTATAAGGAAGGATAATATATAAGGGTAAGGGGTTGTGTGCCGCTATTCCAAAAATATATCCTTGTGTAGATTAATTATCTTATAAACCATTCTTAATCCCATTTAATTTATTAAGCACGGCTTCTAAGTATTTATGAAAATCTCAATCCCCTTATCACTTTATATTTACATTATTCTATTTAATTTATCTAATTAAATCTCTCAAATAACGTTATTAAAAATTTGGGGTGTTACAGTATGGCTCACCAGAGATAGGATTAGGAATACCTTAGAGTGAGTAACTTATTAAAGATAGGGTAAGTGATACCCAAGAATGAGTTTGAGAGTATTATATTCATGATAGCGCATTTGCTGTTGTTATAAAAACATACTGTGTTAATTGGTCTATAGAGTTGCTTATGAATTCTAGTCAAGAAGTGGTATGCCACGGTATTGATCGGGATTTCTAAGCACTTGAAGAGGCCAAACGAACATGACATTGATTTTTGAAAATTTGGTAAATGAAATATATTACCTCTATTTTTATATGTAAAGTAATAATTTTAAAATTTATATAATTATTTATAGTGTTGTTTATGGATGATAGAACTTCTTTATTATCATTACTATTAAATTTATCACGCTCAGATAGTTTAGGAGCATTGACTATTGTTTGTTGAATTGTTAGTCCATGCTCAACTAGTTTATGAGCATATATTGTTTGATAATTGTAAGTATACTAAAATGAACCCCGTGTAAATTAAGTTTCACAATTTGACTATAAGATGTTTAAGGTTAATATTAAGTTAAACTTTTAATAAAGGTTGTTCAAAATAATCTAACTGGAAGAATAAAATTTTTAGAGAATAATTTTTTGCAATTTTTTCATTATAATAAATAAGAATTACTATAATATGAAATGGTTTTATACAAAGATAATTTTATATAAATTTTATTTATAAAAATATGTTTAAAAAAAGGATTTTTGAGTTTAAATCTTATTTCAAAACGTTTTTGAAAAAATATATTGTAGAACTACTTAAAGAATTTCTAAATAAAAATTAAAGTGAAATTTTAAATGGAATGCATTTTCTTTGGGTTAATTTAGGGTAAATATATCGATCAGTTTTGTGATAATCAGAATAATCTTCTAAGTGATAATTGGATGTTTTCTTAGACGAACGTTGTGGGGACTTAATAAATTATTCTCTTTGTCATTGTGCTATCGAAATTAGTTCAAATCTGGACGAACCTTAATTGGGTTTTGGTATATAAATCGTTTGAGGTTATTTCATAAAGAAATATAAGTAGCATGATTTCAGAAAGGGTTTTGAAGTAAATATCCAAGTGACTAGTCTTAAGTTTCCTAAAAGGAAACCGATTTAAAATAAAAATCACTAAAAATATTAATTTGATAAATGAAAATTTCAAAACTCTTAAATAGAAAAGAAATAATTTAACTGGTTTTAATGTATTAAATTAGATAGAAAACGTTTGGAAAATTTGTTCAATTTACACCATAGTTTTTGTTAATCATATATGTTGTGAAAATTATTTAGTGATATAGAACCAACCCATAAACATTTTTCTACATAGCACTCTAAGGTAAAGTGATCGAGGGATTAACTCAATTTTAAGACACACTTATTGTGTATGGACTTCCAATTAAATTTTGAGAAAAATAAAACTAAATAACAAATAAAAAATATTAGTGTTTCGTACATACTATACACATAGGACCCAGAAGAGTATTATACAAGAAAGTAAGATAGAGTAAGCTTTTATTTGTTGAGTTTATAAGGATTTGTCTTTGTAAAATATTTATAAACTTAAGTCAAAATTTATGAAGTAATTCATAAAATAAATATAGTATTGAATGAAATACTAAGTAGAAAATATGAGTGATTTACAAAGAGATTGGTATAATTAAGAAACCAATCGAACTAAGTAAGTAAATTATACGTAGATCAGTTTATTCCCAAGGTTCTTGATCTAGGATTCGAATAAATAACTTCAGGTGATTTACACTAGTTCGAAAAAGGATTTCTCACTTGATTCTTGTCAGCGAACACTTGATTCGGATTATCGATATGATACTAAAGTTATATATCATCATTTATGGCTATGCAAGGAGAACGAAAGTTCCTAATCGATAAATCTGAACGGAGTCCGCCATAGGGAGGTCGAGTGAGCAATACTGATTTGGAAGTAGAAGTCTACGTATCCGAACTAGTGAGCAGATCAAATATAGCGTACAGTGATTTATGTATATCATACAGACTTAAGTCTAATTGTATACTTATTATGCAAATTAATAAAATTTGTGAAGTTAAGAAAAATTCTAAATCTGGTTGTTAGTCATTCGACATTTCAAATAATGTTAAGTGTTAGATTTTTCCCTTATGGAATTTGATTGATTGATAGTGTTAGTTTATTCCTATAATTTGATTTAATTTGATGTGATTGGTTATATGATTTATATACCATATTTTATAAAGTTTGAATTTAAAATGGAGGTTTTTAATTTGTTGTTCATTAGAACATAAATCCCGATGGTTTTAAAATCATTTTAAAAGAATTTTTTGAATAATTATAAAAAGAAATAATAATAGCATGGTTTGAAGTATTTATGAAATATTATTATTTCGATAAAAATTGGAATTTTTTTCAATAGATATTTGCAAAGTGTTTTACAAATATTTTTATTTGTTGCGATGAATGACCAAAATCAGAATGCGATTGGAAGTTCCCCATTTTGAGACTTGCCAGCTGTATTTACCCTATTGTTTTTAGGTGGCATAAGAATACCATTGGAGGCTCCGTTATTTTTGTTTAGAGTTATACCATGCTCGGAAGGGGTCGCACCCTCCTAGTCATGTTGGATCTAGTTTTGATATATTTCTTTTTGAGGAATTTTAAAATATACTTTGAATATAAAACCAGGCATTTAGTCCTAAATTTATATTTTGAAAAGACCGAATGCATATTATTCTTTTATGGAGTATTTTCTATATATTGTTGCATATAGTTGATATGTTGCTTTGTGTTGAGGTAGCTTTATTATGTGCTAGAGTTGTATGTAATTTACTAGTTTGTGCATGCAGGGTTGCCTCATTATTATTTGTTGCGTATGAATGTTACATTGTTTATGCTATTTTAATTTATGATAGAGATATCTAGTATATTTCTCTTTTATCATTATGACTCTCTTTTGGATTATGTAAGTACATGTAAGAAAGAGATTGCTATTTAATTCTTCTACACCTGCATTTGCATCAATATAATAAGTTGCTTGAAAAATTAAACACGACAAGATATGTAGTAGATTTAGAAATTTAAATTGGTTGATGATTTTATACCCCAGATATGGGTGGCCCTTGGATTTTGTTTTCTTTATTGGTTTAGGACCCGTTGTGGCAATTTATAGTTTTTTCGATCAAGCCGCATAAAGGAGGTGTTGTCAAAATTTTCTATAATATTTAGGAATTAATTAAGTAATAAGTTTAATAACTCGTTCTAATTAATAAGTTTTTAAACCATAGGGGTGGGTGATATTTCTTCCTTGAGAATTTCGGGGACGAAATTCTATTATGGAGGGTGAATGCAACAACGTAGAATTTTGGTCAATGGCCTTTTAATATTTAATTAATTTTTAATATTTAATTATTTTTTAATATTTAAATAATTGGATTTTGGAATTTAATAACTTATATTAAAATATAGAGATCACTTAAATATTTGAATTTGAGAACTAAATATTAATTTAATTGGATTTAATAATCTTTTTAACTCCTTTCAATTAATAAATAATATCGGTGAATTCAATTTGTAAATTTAATTACAAAAATAAATATTGATAATTAGATTAAAAATAAAAAACAATATTTAAATAAGTGAAATTAACATTTCGGGTCACTATCTCAAGTTTTGACGAAACTAGCACCATTGCCAGAATAATAAATTGTTGTACGTCGACTAGTTTCGTAGCGCTCGGATGTACCATGTGGTCGTGCAAGCTCCAAACGCATAGCGATAAAATTTAGAGAAGTAAAATAATATAATTTGATTTTAAAAAACTAAGTTCTGTATATGACGAAATTAGCTCCCTAAAATAGTTCCATTGAGTTCGGAATAGAGGTATTTAGCTAGAAATGACAGTGAGCACGTCTCGATTAGAGTATGTCAATTTTCGGGCGTGAATAGTACAAGTTAGAAATCCTATATAATGGCCCTCATATCCTTTATCTTTGCCCAAACCATAGAAAATCAACCTAGCCGCCATTTTCAATTCTCTCCAAATCAACGGCCATGGATGATCAGCTAGATATATGCATTTTCTAGCGATGGCATTAACATGGATGATGACCACAGGGATGAGACGAGTATTAACGAATAGAAATATTTAAAAAAAAGAAATGGAGAGCATTGAACTGACTTTTGAAAATGTATAGGATCTTTTATAATGCAACTTATGTACTAATGTAAAAGTATGTACTAGTATTTATACTAAGTAGAGTAAATTAACATAGTATAAATAAGAAAGATAATTAAAGCGGGCACATAAGATATTTTATACTACTTCGAATCTCCCGTCCTACGTCAATCTCGAAGCTCCCCATCGGTATATACTTTGACCAAATAACCCTCACTTCACCCGAAGGAAAATGATAATACGAAAGTAATTCTCTTACAATCGTGTGTTCCAAATAATACGGATTTTGACTGCTAGTACAAATTTTCCTATGATCTCCTTTGAGTATGTGAATATGAATACTTTAAGTTGTAAGAAGTAGTTTAATCAAAATGGTATTTTGATTGTGATAGATTGAGATTATGTAAGCAAGAGATGCATGAATTTGTAAATTGAAAGTTAACAAGAAATCAAAAGAATAGAATAATAATTAATTTTAATTCTTAATGTTTGAAGTCTATATATAGGTTTGCTTAAATGCATATGAGGAGTTGTTACTGTTAAACAAACTCTATTTGTTTTGATGGCTGCAAACACTGAAGAAATGTTATTATTCAATATGAAATGAAAAATCCTTTTAGACTAGAGCAGTGATTATATGGTAGACATTTGTGACTTCAGGGAATGATTTCCCAAAATATTCACAGACGCGTATGGCTTTCCCATAGACGTCTACCGTTGGCCTTATTTGATTATCATAGTTTTTAATGCCAAAGTTGAATATATGAATTCATTTGTGCATATATATAATCAAGGAGAACTTATAATGTTTTTCTAAGATTCTTAATACACTAGTATAACGTTACTAATCATAGCATCGTCCATAAGTATTTATCTGTCTCTGAGTCTTGGTATCTTTGAGCATGATGATCTCTTGTAGTATATACCTGTAATCTTGATAAGATATAATATATGTGATTGTATAGTTGTTGTCGTTGAAACCTTAAAAAGGAGATTCTAACATTCTCCCCATTTTGATGATGACAACTGTACAATTGTTAGTTATAAAAATAACTTGGGCTTTGTTTTATCTCCCCTATGTATGCATATATTTCTCCCACTTTTTCATTATCAGAACAAAACAAAAGAAATTATGCAGACATAAAATAGATATATAATCATAGATATGTCAAATAAAAATAGTACATAATATAAAGTTTTAATAAGAGACAAAATTAATACAAAACGAAATAGAAGTTAAACAACATAGTTCATAAAAGAAAGAAAAAGAGAAAATGAACGAAGCTAGTAATACTGGTTTAAAGAATAGGAAAATCCACCATAATTTTCATCATACTCCCAGTATGTTGAAGGATCCTACTCGTATGCTGCTGGCCAATTAGTTTGATCATTATACTCTTTATTTTCTTGAATGGAAAGCCCTTGGAAGGCCATGTAAGGTTGATGTTGAAATTGCTGAGGGTCAATCAAGGACATATCATTGTTATCTTCTTCCTCCTCTTCAAGTTTTTCTTGCTCAATAGTTTTCCCTTTGTCTTGAGAAGTACCTTCATGAGAAGTAGGAGCATGGTAAATTAGTGTTTGAGTTTGAAGAGGTGGTGAAGGTGAAGGAGAAGATGATGATCGAGATGATGATCTGCAATGTACTTTTCTTATAACTTTGCCTAAAGTGGAGATGACTTTCCTAAAAGTTTTTTCCATCTTAGTCGTTCATGTTGAAAAAGATCGTTCCAAGCTAATCATTTTATTATTCAAACCCTACTGGTTGACCGTGACTAACTTTTGATTTTTAAGTGTTAAACCATGAATCGAGTCATTTTGCATTGGTTAAATGCGAGCTTCTTGAATCTATGAATTGAAATATTATTTGATAGTATGACTAGAGGAGGCAAGTTGCTGTGAAGGACGCAGATGAGTTTTTTTAGGAGCACAAAGATATTGAGGACCTGGATACATTTGTTGTTGTTGTTGTTGCATGGTCCATTGTGCCAGTGAGACGATTGGAGGTGGTCGTTGGGAAGGTGTATTAAAGATAAATATTATATATTGCTCTCCTTGACAGGGATTTCTTTAAAATGAGAAATATAAGACGATATCCCCAGACCATGTAAGAGGCGCATAATATATGGTGCATGTATAATTGTGCGTCGGTGATGAGACCAAAAGCTTTTTATTTCGTCATGAATAAACTTAGCCTAGTTTACTTGTATCACACCAAATATAGCATAGAGGGCTTGATGATCATTTTCGTATATTTGTTCATGATTTACTAAGCGGGGAATTATCACATTGATTATCATATGATTTAATAATCAAACCTTTGGACGTAAGTAAGCAGATTTCGACTATGGCATTCTATCTTCTCAAATTTGATGTGTTATTTCATCACATGGCAAATTTCTCTAGTCGGGAATTTCTTCTAAGTCAAGTTCGAAAGAGGAACAATCTAATATACGACCAATTGTGTTTACGCTTATTTTCAAAACATGACCACAAACGCATGCCCATAACTCACCTTCGTCATTCTCAAGCATCCAGATATCATTACTACATAAGTTGGCTAAAAAAAGAAAAATTGCCAACTGATCGATTTGTACCTGGTTTCCATCATAATTGATTAAATCTCGATGGCGGGAGACGATGATGAGTTCTTAAATTCCATATTTGCAAAACTTACACAGTCTTTAGAATGGGCAGGAATGAAGCTTTTTTAATTTTAGCTCTTCAAAACACTTATTAGCAATCGTGCTATTTCGAAGCCACTCTTGAAAGTGGGCATCAGTGACTGGGGACGTTTAAAAAGATGAAGATTGACCTTTCTTTGATCGTTTGTAAATGGGAATCTTTGCCTTAGGATCCATTTTTAAGCAATTTTAACTTTAGGAACTGGGTTTAAGTGTAGATTGGAAGATAGTTTGGTAAATAGTTGAAGGGGGTAAAAAGTGAATATATAGGGCTGTAGTGAATTGAACATGAGGTTAATGATAGATGTCTGTGGGGGTAGCACAGACGTTTGTGGTTTAGGAAATTTTTCCCTGAAATCAATCACAAATGTCTTTGGGGTTTTCATAGACGTCTATGGCTTCCGGAAGTATTTTACCAAAACCAGTGACAGATGTCTATGATTTTGTCCAACGACGTCTGTGCCTTTTTATGCAGAATATATTTGGTTTAAAATTAAATACATTAAACTTGTGTTTATATATATAATTATAATATCGAGTAAATATTTTAGATGAAATGCTATCATAAGCTTAGTTTTTATTAGAGGGGTCGGATTTTCTAATTTGTTGTAAATCCCATGAATTTGGCTCAACCTTTGCTTTTTCAACTAAAGACTTTAGTGAATACCAACTTGGACAAGCTGGAGTATCAATCAGTCTCGGTTTGATGGTCCTGGCTTGCATAAATTTGTTGGGATAATGTTATAAGCTTTGATAAGAGTTTCTTTTAAACGAGGAGACTTTTTACGTATGCAATTTTTTATTGGGGAATATCCATAAATTGCTAGAATGCATTTCTTGAGAAAGTTAAGATGAGATCCTTGACGTCATTGTTCATAATGCATTTCTCATTGAAATCTAATCATTTCTTGTTGGTAATGATATATTTCATCAACTTTGTTGTTAAGAGATGTTGATTCTAGATCAATTGACTATTTAACTTTCTTTTCCTTAGAAGAAAAGCCAATGTGATATGTATTTGATGCAATAATGTTTAAAGAGGCTGATAGAATTGATGGAGGTATGGATTTAGTTGGTGATACGTAAGTGTTATTCGATGAAGGTGAGCTAAAGTCGATAGTCGAATAAGTAGAGTCATGATCGAAAGACATCTTGAGTAAAACTGGTTTGCAAACGAAGCTTGGTAAAATATGTATTTAGTTTGCAGAAAAATTGGTTAATATAAAAGTTATTTTACTATATATAGAAGTATATTGGGTAGAAAATTTTATTTAACCATATACTTTTAATAGGAGTTAGTTAGTTTTTATAAGGATAAAATTATTTAAAGAAATTATTTTATGCAATTTATATGAGTAAAATAAAAAAAATTATCTTAGCTTACTAATTCATTATAAGAACATATTCCTAGATCTCGTCTTAATTTTATAAAAGTTAGTTCGCCTAGTGGTTTGGAAAAATATCGATAATTTGATTTTCAGTATTTCCAAGTTCAAGTGATATAATTCCTTTTTCTACATTTTCTCCTAAGAAATGGTGACGAATATCAATGTGTTTTGTTTGAGAATGATTAATAGCATTTTTTTAATAAATTTATAGCACATTATACAAAAAAATTCAAAAAGCCAAATTTAGAAGCAAAGATTAAGAATTTATATGCAGATATGATCAAATTATGGATTCCTAATAACAAATAATAAACTAAATAGACAAAAGTATATTGATACTGACAAAAAATGTATAGGATCTTAAATAATCAGCTTATATACTAATGTAAAAGTATGCACTGATAATTATAACAAGTAAGTAAATTAACAGAGTATAAATAAGAAAGATAATAAAAGCGAGCACATCGGATATTTTATACAAATTTGGACATCCCATCCTACGCCCAGTCTCGAAGCTCCCCTTTGTTATTTCCTTTGACCAAATAACCCTCACTTCGCCCAGTGGAAAAGGCTAATACAAAAGTAATTCTCTGACAATCGTGTGTTCCAAATAACATGGATTTTGACTGATAGTACAAATCTTTCTATGATCTCCTTTGAGTATGTGAATGTGAATACTTTAAGTTGTAGGAGGCAGTTTAATCAAAATGTTATTTTGATTATGATAGATTGAGATTATGTAAGCAATAGATGCACGAATTTGTAAATTGAAAGTTAATAAGAAATCAAAATAATAGAATAATAATTAATTCTGATTCTCAATCTTTGAAGTGTATATATAGGATTGAATATATGCATACGAGGAGTTGTTACTGTTAAACAAACTCTATTTGTTTTAATGGATGCAACTATTGAAGAAGAAATGTTATTATTCCATATGAAATGAAGCGTCCTTTCATACTAGATCAGTTGTTATATGAAAGACGTCTATGGATTTTCCATAGATGTTTGTGACTCCAGGGAATGATTTCCCAAAAATATTCATCGACATCTATGGCTTTCCCACGGACATATGTAGATGGTCTTATTTGATTATCATAACTTTTAATGCCAAAGCTAAATATATGAATTCGTGTGTGCATATATATACTCAAGGAGACCCAACAATGTTTTTCTAAGACTCTTAATGCACTAGTATAACCGTACTAATCATAGCATGGTCCATAAGTCTTTGTTTGTCTTTGAGTTTTGATATCTCTGAGCATGACGATCTCCTGTAGTACGTAACTGCAATCTTGATAAGATATAATATATGTAATTGTATAGTTGTTGTAATTGAAACCAAAGAATGACGGTGCGAACAACTTCTGTTGCTGCAAAATAATTATGGTGATGATTGCGGCATTATCAGCGTTTATTTTCGAGTTTCTAAGTGGAGGAATGCTACAATAATAATTTTATATACAGTCGTTTTTTGGTAAAACTAATTTTGTTTTTAAATTCCAAAAGTATGATTTGATATACAAAAGAAAATATGTATATTATATTATTATTATTTCAAAATGATTTGAAATAAAACCCGATGTTTAGTTCTTAAGTTTTCAATTAAGTGATATTATATACTCATGTATCCTATGCATTAGTGCTGTATGGTTTGTATATCTCATTGTGATATTCTGTTTATTAGTTTTCATTTGTTAAGTGAAATGGAATTTTTGACGATTTCGAATAGTCGAAAAATTCCAAATTGATATAGGAATTGATGCTAAGCATTTTTGTTAAAAATATAAAAGTAGAGTATCGTAACTCTAGAATGGAAAGATAGTAAGTTAAAACAAGTTTAAATTTATTGAACAACCTGGTTAATGATGGCGACGGTGAATTCTATCGATTAGAATACCATCGGAAATATATCTAATAAAAACCGCAAGCGACGGCGTAAAATCATAGTACGTATGCGAGTATGGGTCGATCCATGGAGAAAGCAAGGATTCTAAAATTACTCAATCAAATTAGTCCCAAAATTGAGAGAATTTTTCATCTAAATTTTTCTGGAAAAATGAGAGTAAAAACTAGAATAAAAATGAGAATAAGACTATAAGATTAAAGAGCAATATGGAGGTAAATCCACTTCCAATCATTCATATAAATCAATGCAAAATTTAATTTATAATCTCTCATTTAAATTCAAGTAAAAATGATTGATGTGCATATTATAAGCATGTCCTATCTGTGCTACTAATTAGAAAAACTTAAACCATCAAACTCTAGCACAACATTCAAACTCACTTCTAAAATCTCATGAAAATGATCATGAAATCAAAAATAAAATCTATTTTAAGCATGATCTATTTACTATGAACCAGTAACATAGATCATCAAATTCTGATTCTAGTTTGACTTTCATTATCAAAGTCATATTTGTTAGACGATGTAATTTGTGTTTATATTTGATTAGGCGTTGTCTATTTGTGATTAACAATATAGGCTATCAAATTCACTAATAAACTTACATCAACATCTAAATTTCCATTAAGCACAAAATAGGAGATTATAAATGAAACCATTCTTTGTTGATTCAATATGATTCATGAGAGCTTCATTACCCCTAAATTGTAGGGGTTTAGCTTTCCATAATTGAATTCATGTCAACATAAAATGGTTTAAACATAAAAACAATGAAAACAAGAGCTAATTAGAAGAAAAGAGAATTTACTACTTGTTAAAATAAATCTAAACTAATTGCATGAATTAAAGGAGAGCATAAAATGAAATAACAATAAAAGAAAGCATGAAATGAAAGTGCATGAAAGTCTACAGCAAGGCTAAGAAGCCATTAAACAAATATTTTATTCAACATTGATTTTGTGCTACAACTTGTCATAAAAGAGTGGATTAAGTGCCTTCATTACATGAAACATAAAGCGTATTTATTCATACCTAAACCCTAATCCTCTTTTTAGGAGACTACCAAAAATGCCCTTGAGTTTGTACAGCCTCCATGTAATCATTAGGAATTAATTAATCACCACTAACATGTTCTTTTTCCTTTAAATATCCACTAACATATGCATGTGATTTTTATTATGGTCCATTGGTTAGTAGGCATATGGGCTCCTCCATTTACATGAATTCTTTTATTTCGTTCTTATTTTGGCTTTGAACACATATGCATGTATACATCCATAAAGCTCCATCTAATTTGCACATAATTTCGTACAAATAAAATTGGGCAAATAATTTTTTTCAAAATTAATTCATACACAAAATTCTCATTTTCCTCCTAAATGAAGATGAATAAATGATTATTTGAAAACAATTTAGATTTTGATTTAAACATGTAAAAATACCCAAATATATCTTTTTTTTTAGCAAAAGAAGATTAAATATGAGAGAATAAATATACATTTTCATACACACATCAACAGCCCCAGCCTTTTCTTTTTGTTCGTCCTCGTATAACTAAAATGAGGACAAATTAGTTTTCATAGGAAATACAATTGTATTGAGCATATGCAACAAGATGTTGAACCTCCTGGTGTCCCTAGTAGGACGAGAGTTGTCTCATGAGGGTTTTCGGTGGAGACCACCCATAAAATCCAAATGCGATATGAAAAATTCTAATACGACTATGTGATGCAAGTTTTTAAAAATATCTACAAATGAAGAATTTACTTTCAAATTGACGCAAGTAAGTTAGATGTAAGTTTTGGTTATTATCAGGAAATTTTAGTCTTTTCACTCATTAAAACTTCCAATAAATATTAAGTTATCATCACAATTGGATTCTAGTTAGGCTAGTTGTTTCGGTTGATAACATAGTCAAACTATAAAATGAATCCTTTAGTTGATTATCAAACTTTTGCAAAGTGACATTTTTATTTCTTTTGAATAGCAAGTCAAATCAGTTAAGTGATGTAGTGCTTGGGTTTCAATTGCTTGCTCTCTCTATTTTGAAAAATATGGACGTTATTCTTGTTTACATACCTAACTCAGATATACTAAGGTTAGAATTCCGATCTTGCACTGCTTTGCAGGCTTACGTAAGAAGAATACAAAGCGTGGTGAGTGTACACACTTGCGCATGAACACATGACTCTAGGTGTTTCTTATTATTATTTTAATTTTATTTACATACACCTAACTTAGATATACTGAGGCCAGATATAACAGTCATGCACTGCCTTTTGGGCTTATGTGACAAGAGTATAAAGCATGACCAGTGTTTACATTTACGTGTGAACACATGACTCTAGGTGTTTCTTATTATTATGATTTTTTTAGAAAAGAGAGAGTTATGCAAAATCTACTCAGCACTACTTAACTTAGAAGATCAAAATTGTTATTGTCTTTACTTTAAATCAAACACTTTTAAACAAAGATTAAATTAGTATGTACTTCATATTTATCACCCATGAACCTTCTTATATACTAGTTACACCATAGTTACTTGTAATCAAAATTTTCTTTTATTTTTGTTGAGACATTTAATTTTTCAAAAATTTCAATTTAATAACCAAAAACGTATACTAATTTTTTTGTATTTCTTTAAAAGTAAATCAATATGCTGAAAAATCAAATTTGTTTTTGGTTTTTTTTTCTTTTTTTTGAAAGAAAATACAAAAAGTTAAACAATGAAAAGTCAAAATACACATGTGACTCCCTCCACATTTGATTTTGATGGTGTCCCCATAGTAAGTGCATGATATCATTAGTGTAACGAAGGAAAATATGTACATATTTACGAGAGTGGGTTAAAATTTCTTAGTAGATGTAGTGTGGCTCATGAAGAATCATGAGCTCCTCCTCTAGATCACTCTCTAACTCCGGTTAATGTTTAAACGATGACTATTGACTTTAATAATCGATCCATCCCTAGGGTTTTCTATTTATATGGTATCGTGTGGAAAAATAGTATGTAACACGGATGGTCCTGTCCACCTTGATTCCAATTTCCTATGGAACAATTGAAGTTGTGAGTCATACAAAAGAACTCTTTAAATTTGCGAAATTGTTTTTCTTTGGATTGATTTGTCATGAAAAAAAAAAATTCTTTATAAATTTTCTCATTTTCATACGCGTCGTTCCTAATTTCTTCGAACTCGTTGATCTGTAATTTCCTTTTTTCGCCAACTTTATCGAGACAAAGTTTATGTTCTTAATCACCCATAACGCTTTATGTTCAAGTTCGACATGTAAATGGCATGCTTTAACATATACTAACCTAAAAGGAGACATCCTTAGATTATTTTTGTAAACAGTCCTATAAGCCCAAAGCGCCTCTATTAATTTTTATGACCAATCTTTTTTATTTTATTTACAGTTTTCTCCAAAATTTACTTGATTTGGCAATTTGATACTTCAACTTGACTACAAATTTGGGGATGATAAGAAGTGGATAACTTGTAGGTTATCGAGTATTTCTTCATTAGAGTTTCAAATGGTCGATTACAAAAATGGGTTCCATTATTGCTTATTATTGTGTTAGGTGTTCCAAACCTCAAAAAGATGTCTTCTTTTATGAATTTCACAACAACTTTATGGTCATTTGTTTTACATGGAATGGCTTCAACCCATTTAGAGATGTAATCAACAGTAAGAAGAATGTATGGATTTCCAAAAGAGTTCGGAAACTGGTCTCATAAAATCAATCCCCAAACGTCAAAGATTTCAATCGGAAGAATGGGGTTCAAGGCATCATGTTTCGTCGAGAGATTTTCCTAATATTGGCAATGATCACAAGTTTTACAAAACTTGAATGCATCTGAAAAGTGTTGGCCAATAAAAACCACATTGGAGCACCTTTTCCATTGTTTTCTTAGGGCCGAAATGACTATACAAGCTTGGTCATGACAAAGTGAAAGGACACTCTTAATTTCATAATTTGGGATGCAAAATCGAATGATTTAGTCGGAAGAGTACTTAAACAAGTATGGATTGTCCCAATAGAAATATTTCACTTGGAAAAGAAATTCGTATTTATCTTGTTTCAACCAAAATGAACGAGTTTCCTTAGTGACTAAATAGTTTTCTATATCTTTATACCATGGATCGATGAAAATGGAAAGGAGCATTTCATCAGAAAAGTTCTCATTGATCGGTAAAGAAGGTGGTGTGTTTGGAAGACGTGACAGGTGATCAACAATGACATTGTTGGATCCTTCTTTGTCCTTGATCGTAAGGTCAAATTCTTAGAGTAAAAGGATCCAACGGATCCAACGAGACATAGCATCCTTTTTAGCGAAAAGGTACCTAAGAGTGGAGTGGTCACTGTAAACCATAATGTGTGAGCCAATCAAATAAGGTTGGAACTTTTCGAGTGCAAAAACTATAGCTAGAAGCTCTTTTTCAGTAGTCATGTAATTGAGTTGAGCTTCATTTAGAGTCATACTAGCGTAGTAAATGACATAAAGAATTTTGTTGATGCGTTGTCCTAAGACAACACCAACTGCGAAGTTAGAGGCATCGCACATTATTTCAAAAGGAAGATCCTAGTTGGATGAGCAAATGATGGGAGCAGAAATGAGTTCATTTTTGAGACATGTGAAAGCAAAAACACATTCAGAATTAAAGTCAAATGGAACGTGTTTTCCAAGAAGAATCATCAGAGGTCGAGCAATTTTATTAAAGTCTTTCACAAAGTGTCGATAAAAACCAATATGTCCAAGAAATGAATGTCCTTGATAGATTTTGGAATGGTTGGATTTGCAAATACTTCAACTTTCGCTTTATCTACCTCAATGCATTTGTTTGATATGACGTGCCCAAGAACAATGCCATGTTTAACCATAAAATGGCATTTTTCCTGATTTAATGTTAAGTGTTTGTCGTTGCATCTATTCAGAACCATCTCGAGATGGTTTAAGCTTTCGGAAAAGGAATTTCCAAATATGGAAAAATCGTCCATAAATATTTCTAAAAAGCATTTGATCATGTCGGAAAAGAAGCAGACCATGCATATTTGGGAAGTAGCAAGAGCGCTGCAAAGGCCAAATGGCATATGCAAAGGTTCCAAAAGGACATGTGAAAGTCGTTTTCTCTGGATCTTTGAAGTGATCGAAATTTGGTTATTGTTGGAATAACCATCAAGAAAGCAATAAAATTCATGGCCGGCTAAAAGTTCGAGCATTTGATCAGTGAAAGGAAGAGAAAAGCGATCATTACATGTTGCAGCATTTAATTTTCGATAATCGATGCAAACACGCCAACCAGTTTGTGTATGAGTTGGAATGAGTTCGTTAGCGTCGTTCCTGATAACGGTAAGTCCGAACATTTTAGGCACGACATGAATTGGACTAACCCATGAAATATAAGAGATGGGATATATGATTCCATTATCGAGGAGCTTAAGAATTTGCTCTCAAACTACATCCTTCATTTTCGGGTTAAGCCTTCGTTGTGCGTCACAAACAGGCTTGGTTTCGTTAACTAAGTAGATGTGATGTTGAACAGGAGCAGGACTAATTACCTTAATATTATTAATTGACCATCCAATTGCCTCTTTATTTTTCGATAGAATTGAAAGAAAGGAGGCTTCTTGATCAAGAGAAAGATTTGAAGAGATTATGACAGGAAACATTTCATTGTCACCAAAGTATGTGTACTTAAGGTAATCATGAAGAGGTTTGAGTTCCAACCCAGGAGGTTGCTCAATCAAATAATATGGATGAAGTTCTAGCTCAACCATAAGGGGTTCGAACGAAAGCGCATTTTCAATCTTGTTAGGTTCATCTTGAAATAGTTGTTCATATGTGCTCTCGCTTTTGTTGTTAAGGTCAACTGTTTCGTTGTCAAAATTTTCTTAAATGGAGCTAACTTCCAACATTTGGTCAAGTGGTTCATTTGATTGATTTTCTAGATTGGAGATGTTAAGATCCAAAGTCATGTTACTAAAAAAATTCATCGAACTATTTCGATAATTGATTAGGGCATTCGAAGTGGCTAAGAAAGGTCATCCTAGAATAAGTGGAATTTGACTCATCGGATTATTCACAGGTTATGTCTCTAGGACAATGAAATCGACGGGGATTATGAATTAATCGATTTTTATGAGTACGTCCTTGATTTCTCCTATGGGTTTCTTTACAGAAATATCGAGTTACTTTCATCGATTTTAGTTCACCCAAGCCAAGTTGCTGGTAAACTAAATAAGGAATCAAATTGACACTCGCAACTAAGTTTAATAAGAATTTTTTAATCATTTTATCTCCTATCCTTCACGAGATCATTGGACATCCAGGATCTTGTATTCTATGGGAATTTATTAAGACAAGACTTCGCTAAGACAGGCAGTTAAGAAAACTTTCTTGGATACGTGAGTGTGTTGTTTTTGAGTACACAAATCCTTTAAAAACTTAGCTTAAGATGGGAACTGTTGAATAATATGAAGAAGATGGATGTTCACTTTGATTAGTTTGAAAATTTCCTGCACCTTTTCCATTTATCAAAATGTTTCTTAGGTCAAAGTCGATGTGGAAATGGAATTCGATACTCAGTAATTCGGTCTACTTGAGTTGAAGAGTTTGGATTGGAATTTGATACAATATTTGACTCGATATTTTGTTCGTAATCACTTGTAGTTTTTGAAGTGTCAAGAGGAGCTTTCGGTAAATCGTTGGGATTGACAATTTAGTTATCGATTATTTTTTCGAAATGCAAAGTCATGATAGCATTCATTTGGTTCGCATTTCTATCTTGAATGACATAAGCTTGATTCAAGTTTGTGTTTTGATTTCTAGGGTTCGGTACTAGTTGATTAAAAACATGCCTCATTCACATTCACTCACAGAAGTGGCTAATTGACTCATTTGCATTTCGAGTTTAGCAACTGATTGACCCATATTTTAGATGTATGAGGTTAACAAATTTTGCGAATTTCTATTTGATTGGAGGTTTTAAATGGTCTCTTTAGCCAGAGTTTCAAGGCTTTTCTCAAGTGAAGTCATTCATTTATCATCTTAGGGAGTGGAAGATTGTTGCAGTTGATATTGAGATGGAGACGCAAAATTTTGTTGAAAGTGGTTGGGCTGAAAAGGAGGATTTGAAGCATTGTTTGGAAATGCTTAAAAATTAGGTTGAACCAAATTCGTGTTAGAATTATTTTGGTTCCATGCAACGTTAGGATGATTTCTCCAACCGAGATTGTACGTTGGAGAAAATGGATCATTCTTAACCTTTTTAAAGCATTGACTTGTTCTAACGAATGAGGGCACCAATCGGCGATGTGATTCAGATCATTACTTGTATAACATAATGGTTAAGAAGCTTGGCTCAATTGATTGGATGAGAAAATGTTTTCGAATTTATTGATCACTGCATCAATTTTTGGTTCCAAAGCCAACAATGTCTTATCGAGTGTGCACTCGATCGTGAGTAGATGGATTTCTCGTTAGGACATTCCTATTAGGATGATTATTCGACTAAATTCTCAAGGAATTGCGAAGCATCGTCGTGATGTTGGGCGAGAAAATTGTCTTGGTACATTGATTCAAGCATGGTTCGTGAACTATTTTCAAGTCCATCGTATAAGATTTGGCAAAGAGTCCGTATTTCAAAATTATGGTGTGGACATTTTATCAAAAGCTCTTTAAAACTTTCAAAGTATTCTCCGAAAAGTTCACCCCTGAATTGATGAAAACTCACAATTTCATTTTGGATTTTGGTTTTTTTTTTCCAAAGGAATATTTTAAGAAAACTTTGACAAATTCATCCTAAGTTTTGAACGAGTTCGAAGGCAAGTTATACAACCATTTTTATGCATAATCGGTAAGGGCAAATGGAATTAACCTAAGTTTGATTCCATTGTCACATAATTATTAAAGTTTAGTGGTTGCACAACTTGTTCGAATTTTGTTAAGAAGATGTATGGGTCATCGTGTTCAAAATTGCCAAATTTTAGGAGTGTGGCAATATGATTTAAATGAATTTTGAAGTGATTACCTGTTGGGGCCGATAAGATAATACAGGATGTGACGCTCCACTTCTATACTCACACTAGCCAAGGACACTACGGAGTAATGCCATCGACTAGAACGAAGAATAAATCTATTGAGGAGCGACCATCTGTGTAATTGCTTTATGCGAGTACCGATATGCTAGATAAAGTATCACTTTCATTTCAAGAGGGAATCCGACATATCGATACAAAATCAAAGCTACTACACAGTGGCTATGTGGTCTTCGGAAACAAATACAAAATAAGCGTAACACTAATTAGTCACGGATATTCATATCACTAAGGCGGAAAAGATATATATATCACATAAAAGTGTACATCAAAGCAGTGGTCATACAAGATCCACTACATCACAAAAGAATAGGTACGAGTGCTAGACAAAAGAATATGTATACATCAAGGAGTCTCTATTTCGATGTATAACACAAAAAAAATACTAAGCTAGTAGTTAGCCAAAAGTCAGATGACGGACGCTAATAAGAAGTCAGGTAGAAGCACCTGAAATACCTCGGTCTGACTCGAGTATTATTTAAGAAGAAAAATAATAAACGAATCAGTCTAACTATAAATATCATATGAAATGAGATAGGATAAGTTATATGACAAAAATGTATGATAACAATAATGTCATACTGTGACAAGTATACATTAAATAACAAACAAAAATCATACAATATCTCAAGAATCTCAAACACCAAAAACAATTTCATATTCTTTATTTTATTCACCAAACCACAAATATTGACAAAACATATCAATGCCAATCGAAAAAATTGGTGAAACACAAATTCCAGAAATCATCAATTAGAAATCCAGAAATCACAAAGGGGGAGGCCTATCTTAAACGGGAGCACGAAAACTCGCCAACATCTGTATCACAAACGAGACGCTATCCCACAATCCGAGACGCATCTAAAAAGATACGCCCCATGCTCAGTTGAACATCGAGGTACCTAAATAGATGCGTCCCATGCAAAGTCGAACACCGACGCACCTAAAAAGATACGCCCCATGCAAAGTCGAACACCAACGCATCTTAAAAGATACGCCCCACGCACCGACTTCTCGAGCCGATTGCTCCACGAACGGTCCAAAGATCATGGATCGCTAGCCCATAAAAATAAGACAAAGCTCCATAAAATATGGGTATAGCCTCCATGTGGACAAAGAGACATCGCACATCGCTGTCTAAATCACAAAATGATCATTATTGATCGATTAGTATAAATTACACCAAGCTAGTAAATAAATGAGTTTATCTTCATGTCCCATAACCACTGGCTTAACTTAAGTATTTACGAACCAATTAAATTTTTCACTCGAAAGTTGTCACAAGAGTTCAATCGAACAAGTCCAAGAATTAACCGACAAAGTAAACCAAGCGTTTCATACCACTTGTTTCTCTAAGTCATTTAATTAGATTTCTAGAACGAATGAGGTAAAGGTTTGTATATACTAATAGGTTGGAAAACGGTTTTAAAAATGAGCTTTGTATTAAAAATAACATGGAAATCATTTTTATGAAAGAGTTTGAATATTTACTACTAGTATAGAAACCATTGTATTTTAAGTGACAAATCACATAAAATGATTGTAAAAAAACAATCGATCACCAAAAATTCACATTCGAAGACATGAATCAAATCAATAGAAATCGATACCAAATCCATTAAAATGGATAATCCCAAAAATATAGAAAAAGAAGTCATCAAAGTAGACAAAAGTGATAACAACTAATTGGATCAAAATAAATTGATAAACATTGGAAATTCACTCAAAAAATAGGCGAATAAGCAAAAATGAACAAGTCCAGACGTCTGGAGGTTCAACCAGACGTTTGGATCTGGGTTTTGGAAATAATTCAAAAAACCTCCTAGATGTCTGAACCACAAACTAGACGTTTGATCACTAACCAGACATCTGAAATTACCAACCAGACGTCTGATTCTTTTCTCTGCCTTTTTGTTTTCTGCGTTCATTATATTGTTTATCCAAGGACCATAATTAGACGTCTGAAATTACCAACCAGACGTCTGGTTGGTTCAGCTGAGTAGAAATTTGCCTTGGCCAATAATGGCCAAATCGGTTCGGAAGTGATCGGTTCGGAAGTGACGGAGACTAGGGATTCATGCCAAGCGACAATCCAGCCTTATAGGCTCTTCGATACACCCCAAATAACATGTCCAACACATCCAAGATAGGATTTTTAATGATTTTGACTTCAAAACGTCAAAATTGAAAATTTTACCAAATCAATTCAAATCAAAAGCAAATGAACATGAATAGATGTTAGGAATTCATACTAACAACAATGAAAGTTATAGACATAGATGTGAGTTCAAGAACTCACCTTTAAAACTCAAAGACAACGAATGAGAGGCTTTAAAACAAAGCAAGACCAATTCCTCTTCGATACAACTCTAGAATCTTCAATCTATTATCAAATGAAATGAATTTCCTAAGTTAAGTTATAAGAATTTCTGAAAATTGAAGAGAGATTGAGATGGAGAAGATGAAGATGATTCTTACCTTAACTTCTCTGTGATTTATAATTTGAATTTGAATTCCTAAGAGAAACTACGGCTTAGAATTTTAATTTTCTCTCCCACCATTCTTTCTAGGGCTTGAGAGTGTGTTAGGAAATGTTATGAATTAATGAAGAGGAGTAGAGTGGGAGTTGTTAGGTAGAGGAGTTGGGTTCTCTTATTAGGTTATTGGGTTGAAACCCAACCCAAAGCCCAATAGAAAAATAGCAAAATTCTAGTCAACTCCAAACATATCGATGTTTAAACTTAAAAAGGTCATTAATGCCGTTTTGGACTCAATGGAAGTGGTCTCGAGTCCTAATTGGACTATTTACAAAAAGTAGCATTTCGGACTTTAATCTGACTAACGATGTTATATTTAAATAAAACATTTAAATATACAATTGTAAAATATAAGGGTTGTTACAGACTCCCTTCTTAAAGAAATTGCGTCCTCATAATACTTAAGAAGAAAACAAAGAGTAACAACCATAAAAGCATATCAACACAAAAGAAATTTTGAAGTAAGAAGTTTACCTTAAAGAGCACGAGAGAGAGTAAATCTGGATGTGTTCGCTCGATGAATTCTCTAGATTTCCAAGAACAATCCTTAGGATTTAAGGACCACTGAACCTTCACAAGCGGTGCATCTTTATTACGAAGGCGTTAAACCTCCATAGCAATGATACGAATAGGATGTTGCTCATAAGTCAAATTAGGTGAAACTTGAATTTCTCCAACAACACCGGGCTCAAGAATAGAGTCAGATTCTCTAAGGCATTTCCGTAGTTGAAAGACGTAGAAAACGTCATGAATAGAAGAAAATTGAGCCGGTAATAAAAGGTGATAAGCCATGGAACAAATATGTTCGGTGATGGAAAATGGACCAACATATCAAGGTGCTAATTTTCTCATTCGACTAAAACGCACAACACCCATCATAGGTGAAATGCGAATGAACATCAAATTCTAAGAGCGAAAATAATGGCCGTAAGCACTAGATCATGAGTGGCATATCTAGTCTCGGTAGGCTTTAATTGTATAGAAGTATAAGCGATAACACGTTCCCTTTGCATGAGAACGGCTCCCAAACCAATTCCACTAGCATCGGTATAAACAGTTAAGTCTTGGTTCCCTTCGGGAATCACAAGAATAGAAGCATCGAAAAGGAGTTCGTTTAAATGATCCTCTTTCCCGAAAAGCTTAAAACATTCAAAATTGTAATTAGTCTTTATATAATCATCTTTTTAGAAAATTTAACTTATTACAAGTCAATTTACTGTGTCTGACTATCTCATCACAGTGTTTAGGAGATTCCTATCGATAACGTTGATCGGGCGCATCGATCAGAATTCTTAAAGCACTCAATAGGCAATACAACACAAAATCATCTTCTATATGATAAAACTATCTCTTAATTTTTTTACAAATATTCTTTGTTCATTTTAAGAACAAAATCCAATTATACTTATAAGTAAATCCTATTAAAAAGATTCACAAATTTTAAATTGTTGTTTTCATCCATAATCAAAGAATACAAGGTGGACTCATCGAGATATTCGTAGAATACTTGATTCATAAGATGAATGAAATAAGTTGGACAAATCGAATGACATCACGAGTCATTCATAAGAAACATAATTAGTGCGGAATGCGGTAAAGGGAAACGCTATCCTCCACAACTCGTAGTTGATGAAAACTGGTGGCAAGGTCAAGCTGAAAAGACCTTTGCACCTCACAATAGATCGCTTAGGTGGTAATCCTAAGACAAGCCCAAAGATACCGGGAAATTCTCGAACTACTTGACTGAGGGAAATAACATCTTCCTCAGCAAGTGGTCTACAGAATAAAATGATGCCACCAAATTGGAATCGAAATCATTAAGAAAAATAAAAATCTGCTTAACAGATTGAGGATGTCAAAGATAGATAGTTCTCGCTGGATATTGGATATAGGCTTCATAACAGCTAAGCCAATCCATGCCCAAAATCATCCTAAAACCTAAGTAGCACATAACATGCGAATCAGATCGGAAAGCACAATTATATGAAATAATCTCGACATTTTCACAAAGTAAACTGAGTGTTGCGGATCCATCAATCGAATTCGCAATTGTCAAAGAAGTCATCAAGCCCATAACATTTAAAGAAAAAGTATCAACGAGTTCTTTCGATATAAAAGAGTGGGATGCACCCGTGTCAAGAAGAACTCGAATAGGTTGATCACGAAACATAATAATGCCATCAAGGATAGAATGAGAAATACCTTGACCATAAGAAGTGGTACTAGGGGCTTGTAAAACATTAATCTTTCCCTCCTTCCTATTTTGAAGTATGGAACATGCAGATATATGGTGACCCGAATTTTTGCAATAGCGACAATAAAGAAGTTTCAGACACTCATTTGCATAGTGGTATGTAGAACAACAATTGTAGCATTGTCCATGACTAGAGGTAGGAGTCGTTGCTACCGTAGTTTCTTGCTTCCCTTTCTTATTGGGATTGGGGCCTTTGAACATAATAGGCCTCTCCATGTTATTGTTGAAGTTCTGTTCGACACACCCACAACTTCAACATCACTTTCTTTATCGGTCTCTTCAAGTCGGAGAGCGATATCAACAAGCTGATCAAAAGAAACTTCTAGTTTCAAAAGTAATGGCTTCTTGAGGTTCTTATTCAACCCATAGAAAAACCTCTGATTTTTCATCAATGGGGTATTAATGCACTCGACCCCATATTTAGAGAGAGATTCAAAAGATGCGACATAGTCTGTCATGAAAAATTCACCTTGAACAAGGTCAATAAAGCGCCGGGCTAAAGTTACTATTTCAGCTTCCGGCACAAATTTCAACTCGAACCTTTCTCGGAATTGCTCCCAACTAAAATCCGCTTCAACAATTTCCGAAATCAAAAGCTTATACCAATCTAATGCTCTTTCTTGAAGCATGCTAGAAGCCACTTGGACCCGATGTAGATTCACAAGATTCATGCGAGAAAAGATGCAGTCGCATGTTCTAAGCCAAGTTTGGATTCTTATAACGCTTTCGGATCCCTTGAATGGTCTTCCACCCAAATCGGTACAATCTCTGCACAAGCATGCAAACCCAGATTTAGAGTGAGTAGGCTTTGGAATAGGTCCGACAGCTTGAGCATTCTTTACAAGATCTAAAAGCTGCTGGACAGACATGAATACTCCATCCTAAGGAGTAGCACTGGATTGACCAGTGCTGGGAAGACCTGGACTAACCATTTCTCTTCTTTAAGAAATAAAGAAAGAAGAGGAAAAAGTTATTCTCAGAATGAATAACAAACAAACTTGATTGATAAAACAAGACATCATAAAAGGAAATAGGATAGAACGGGTCCAATGACTCGAATTAAATCCTAAGGCACGATTCCTAAGAGAGACTTAGGACAATGATCCTTGCTATAATATTCTATATTGTTTCGAAGTTTGGCTCTGATACCAAGCTGTGACGGCCCACCTCTATACTCACACTGGCCAAGGACACTATGGAGTAATGCCGTCGACTAGTACGAAGAATAAGGCTGTTGAGGAGAGACGATTTATGTAATTGCTTTGTGCGAGTACTGATATGGCAGATAAAATATCACTTTCATTTCAAGAGGGAATCCGACATACCGATACAAACTCAAAGCTACTAGACAGTGGCTATGTGGTCTTCGGAAACAAATATAAAATAAGCATGACACAAATCAGTCGCAGATATTCATATCACTAAGGCGGAAAAGATATGAATATATCACATAAAAGTGTACATCAAAGTAGTGGTCATACAAGATCCACTACATCACAAAAAAATAGGTACAAGTGCTAGAAAAAAGAATATGTATACATCAAGGAGTCTCTATCTCGAATGTATAAAACAAAAAAAACTACTAAGCTAAGTGTTAGCCAAAAGTCAGTCGACGGACCCTGATAAGAAGTCAGGTAGAAGAACCTGAAATACCTCGGTCTCACCCATGTATTATTTTACGAAGAAAAATAATAAATGGATCGGTCTAGCTATAAATATCATATGAAATGAGATAGGATAAGGGATATGAGAAAAATATATGATAATAATAATGCCATACTGTGACAAGTATACATTAAATAACAAACAAAAATCATACAATATCTCAAGAATCTCCAACACTAAAAAGAATGCCATACTCTTTATTTTATTTACCAAAACACAAATATTGACAAAACATACCAATGCCAATCGCAAAAATTGGTGAAACACAAATTACAAAAATCAACAATTAGAAACCCAGAAATCACAAAGGGGAAGGATTATCACAGACGGGAGCATAAAAACTCACCAACACGTGTATCACAAACGAGACGCTATCCCATAAACCGTACATTGACGCACCTAAAAAGATACGCTCCATGCTCAGTAGAACATCGATGCACCTAAAAAGATACGCCCCATGCTCAGTCAAACATCGATGTACCTAAAAAGATACGCCCTATGCAAAGTTGAACACCGACGCACCTAAAAAGATACGCCCCATGCACCGACTTCTCGAGCCGATTGCTCCATAAACGGTCCAAAGACCATGGGTCGCTAGCCCATAAAAATGAGGCGAAGCTCCATAAAATCGGGGTATAGTCCCCCACGTGGACAAAGAGACATCGCACATCGCTGGTCTAATCACAAAATGATCATCATTGATCGATAAGTGTAAATTACACTAAGCTAGTAAATAATGAGTTTAGCTTCATGTCCCGTAACCACTGGCTTAACTTAAGTATTTACGAACAAACTGTAGATTTTCACTCAAAAGTTGTCATAAGAGTTCAATCGAACAAGTCCAAGAATTAACCGACAAAGTAAAAGCAAGCGTTTCATACCACTTGTTTTGCTAAGTCGTTTAATTAGATTTCTCGAATGAATGAGGTAAAGATTTGTATGTACTAATAGGTTGAAAAATGGTTTTAACTACGAGTTTTGTATTAAAAATAACGTTGAAGTTATTTTTGTGAAAGAGTTTGAATATTTACAACTAGTATAGAAACCTTTGTATTTTTAAATGGCAAATCACAGAAAACGATTGTAAAAAAACAATCGATCACCAAAAATTCACATTCGAGGACTTGAATCAAATCCATAGAAATCGTTACCAAATCCATCAAAATGGATATTCCCAAAAATCCAGAAAAAGAAGTCATCAAAGTCGATAAAAGTGATAACAACTAATCGGATCAACAAAAATCGATAAACATTGAAAATTCACTCAAAAATACGCAAATAGGCAAAACTGAACAGTTCCAGACATCTAGAGGTTCAACCAGACGTCTGGATCTAAGTTTTGGAAATAATTCAGAAAACCTCCCAGACGTCTGAACCACAAACCAAACATCTGACCACTAACTAGACATATGAAATTACCAACCAGACCTCTGATTCTTTTCTCTGCCTTTTTATTTTCTGCATTTGTTATATAATTTTTCCAGGGACCATAATCAGACGTTTGAGATTACCAACCAGACGTCTGGTTGGTTCAGTTGGGCAGAAATTTGCCTAGGCCAATGATGGACAAATCGATTCAGAAGCGATCGGGCGAGCGAAGGAGACTAGGGATTTATGCCAAGCGACAACCCAGCCTTATAGGCTCTTCGGTACACCCCAAATAACATGTCCAAACATCCAAGATACGATTTTTTAATGATTTTGACTTCAAAACATCAAAATTGGGAAATTCACCAAATCAATTCAAATCCAAAGCAAATGAACATGAATAGATGTTAGAAATTCATACTTAACAGCAATGAAAGCTATAGACATAGATGTGAGTTCAAGAACTCACCTTTAAAACTCAAAGACAACGAATGAGAGGCTTTAAATCAAAGCAAGACCAATTCCTCTTCAGTACACCTCTATATCTTCAATCTATTATAAAATGAAATAAATTTCCTAAGTTAAGTTATAGGAATTTCTAAAAATTGAAGAGAGATTGAGATGGAGAAGATGAAGAGAATTCTTACCTTAGCTTCTCTTTGATTTATAACTTGAATTTGAATTCCTAAGAGAAACTAGGACTTAGGAATTTTAATTTTCTCTTCCCACCATTCTTTCTAGGGCTTGAGAGTGTGTTAGGAAATGTTATGAATGAAGAGGAGTGGACTGAGAGTTATTAGGTAGAGGAGTTAGGTTCTCTTGTTGGGTTATTGGGCTGAAACCCAAATCCAAAGCCCAATAGAAAAATAGAAAAATTCTAGTCAACTCCAAACATATCGATGTTTATACTCAAAAAGGTCGCAAATGCCGTTTTGGACTCAATGGAAGTGGTCTTGAGTCCTAATTCGACTATTTACAAAAAGTAGCATTTCAGACTTTAATCCGACCAATGATGCTATATTTAAATAAAACATTTAAACATACAATCGTAAAATATGCGGGTTGTTACACAGGAAGGAATAGAAACCCGGTCAAGAAAGAATCTATACATGAGGGTTCGGGGGAGTTTTCACTAGCCATCGTTGGAGGATCCTTTGTTCGGGTTTAACGATTCGTCGTTGTGTCACGAGTCCAAGCACTCGTACACAAGTGAAAAGATCAAGAAGAGAAAGACGTGAAAATCGAGGTTAAGAGAATGAAACGAAGTGAAAATTCTTTTCTTTTGTTTTTTTATAGAAATATATTTATCGAAAAGAAATTATTTTCAAAAAGAAGATTTATTTTTATTTTGGTTTTTGGATTTCAATTTTTTTTTAATTTTTCTGAAATGTAATTATGTTTCTTACTTTTTATTTCTGAAAAGATTTTCTGGGTTTTTTTAAAAAAATTTAAGTTAAGGAAAATGTTAATTTTTTTTTTACTTTTGGATTTTGTTTTGTTTTTATATATGCATGATTAATGAAACTAAATGAATGCAAGGACTTAACTGCAAATTTTTTGTTCTTAATAGCTCCTAACCTAAATTGTATAATCTTATATTGACTTAAATTAACAAAATAGTTCTTAGCCAGGTAACAGATAGGAATTATTGGTGCACCACGAATTACCTTAGCAATGCAACAGAGGGTTTAAGTACCTTAAGAAAAACAATTACTACAATATTTACGAATCAACGTAATAGTTATAAATGATTATTGTTCTGCAGTAGCCTATATACCAAGAAATAAATTGTTAAAAGAAATCAACTTATAATGATACAATTTTTCCATAGATGTGCTCGTGAATCTTTAAGTCCCATGTCTAATGGTTACTATTAGTCAAATTTTAAGATGATATGCAATTTGTGCGCCAAGGAATGGATGATGAAATCCCTACCTTATTTGAAGTTGGATATCGCCCTTAGAAATATGAAAATAAATATAAAATGATGCAAAAAAATTAAACGTGAGTTAACAATAGAACTACAAATGAACTTTATTTTGTTTTTTTAAATGCAAGCAAGCAACAATGCAACTAAAATAAAAATAGAAGATAAGAACCCGATACTGAAGCATGCAAAATTATTTAAAAGCAGTGATTTTTTAGCACAAGTAAAGCATAGCAATTTTTAGCAAGCAATTCTTCTATTTATCTGCTTTTGCAACCTAAAAAAGTGTTGATCAAGATTTATATTTTTTTTTACTAAAAAAGAAAAGAATTAAACAAAAGAAAACCTAAGTAAAAAAGTAATTTAACTAAACACTCACACTACAAAAAAAAAAATTAATAATAGTAATTTAACTGGCCTAACAAGCCTACTAGACCAATACGCAAAATATTAATTTCCAAAACTCTATCTTCTTTTCGTTTAAATCAAAGCACGAATCTTAAAAATAAGAAAATCCTGCAATAAAAAAATTGATGCCTACTTGTTCAGATCGGGCGATTGGAGGAGTTCGAAGTTTGCGGGTGGTGTTGGATTGTGGATACGTTCGATTTGGGTGTTTTTGGGATTAGAGATTGGTCGATTAGTTTTCTGATTTGGGTGGTTGGTTAGAGATGAAGGAGTACTGAGGAGTACGGTTGGTTGAGCTTGTGCAAGGGAGTCTACGATTGGAATTAGGAAAAGGCGATCGTTGAAGTGCGGTCGGGTTTGGTTTTGATTGGGTTAGAAGGAGGAACGAGTTTTAGTGGGGCGCGTGGGAAGGATGTGGCGGTAGAAGGCAGTTGGTGTTTGCAATTGTAGTGAGGGGTTCGATTGCGGGTTTAATTGTTGGGATTTGGGTTGCATGGCTGTAGGGAGTATGGAGTTGAAGGTTGTATGAAAGTGGAGATACTATTCGTTGATGTTGTGTTTGATTAAGTTGAAGAGGTTTCAGGTGTGGAGTTGTACTTGAAGGTGATTGTAATGGTTTAAGTTGATTGTTTTGCGTGGGAAGTTTAAGGAGATTGTAGGAGGAAGGGTTGAGCAGGTTGACAGAGGGTGATGTAGCTGAAATATAGGAGGTAGTTCGGTGTTTGTTGTTGGGATTGAAGCCGATGGTGGTGGTGCGTAAGGGAGATCGATGGTTGGTTGGCGGTGGTGCTCACTGTAGCAATGGAGCAGGGAGGTGTTTGTAGAGGGTTTTGATGTGTGAGTTTTTGTAATAAAAGGAGAAATGTAATGATATAGTGAAGTATAATGAACCAAGAAATTAAAATTTTGACAGTTGGTGATATGGTTAAAACTTGTAATTTCTCAAAGAACAATAGCACACCATAGTGCCTTAAATTGTGAACAGCAAAGAACAGAGAATAGCGATGAAGAAATGAACAGTCAAAAAAAAGTAACAAATGTTATAGAATAAAGAAAATTAGAAGCCATTGGAGAGAGACAAAAGATATATTATTCACTTCTGAGAATAGATATGTATTTACATTACATAGCCTCCTTTATATAAAGGCTTCAGAGCAAAGGACTTAACCAATTCCACGATGTGGGACTAAACAAAAAAATTATAAAAGCATATTCACTTATATATTTACATATATTATAACACTCCCTCTTGAATATGCGTCTTCAAAATCTTAAATGCTCGGATAATTTGAAATTTCCGTTTCAAAATGTGTATGATGATTGCTCCCCCTCATTATTATCTTGCTTGCATTTATCGATTCAGTCGATATAGATATTGTCTGTTGCCTCATTAAAAACCTCTATTAGAAAAACCCAGTGGGAAAAAATCTTGAACGAGGAAAAGAGTGCAACTTGTGAAATCATAAATATCATACTAAAAATGATATCCGTTATAAGAGTTTGATACTTCAGGATCAAAATAATGCCTCATTAAAATCTTACTAAGAAAAACCCAATGGAAAAAATCTTAGTGAAGGAAAAAGAGTACAATGACATATTTTATTTTCTTATTTCTTTAAATAAAGCTTGATACTTCTGGATCAAACTAATGCCTCATTAAAACCTTACTAAGTAAAACCCTATGGGAAAAATCTTAGTGAAGGAAAAAGAGTACAATATAGTATGTCATATTTCAATAATTTACTGCATCTGACAGAGTTTGATACTTCTGGATCAATTTAATACGTCAGTAAAAACCTTACAAAGGAAAACCCGATGGGAAAAACCTTAGTCAAGGATAAAAATATAATTTAATTTAAATAACATATTTAAGATGTTATTTCTTGAAAAGACGTTTGATTCTTCTAGATCAAGATAATATCTCATTAAAACCTTAATAAGAAAAACCCAGTGGGAAAAATCTTAAATAAGGAAAAAGAGTACATTATAACTTATTTCAAATATTACTAGGGAGTTGATACTTCTGGATCAAGATAATACCTCATTAAAACCTTACTAATAAAAACCCAGTGGGAAAAATCTTAGTTAAGGAAAAAGAGTGCATTATAAAATGCTTATATATGCTCCCCTTGATTTAAAGTTTCCTCTGAATTTGTATTCGTCTTTCGATAACTCAAATTGGTTATAGATACTTCTTGATCTATAAATATGTGTCTCATTAATAATACAATTTATTAATAGTTTCGTTCAATACAATCAATTTTTTTAAGATTGTTTCTTTCAAATATAATTTGCATTTTATGCAATTTTATGCTACTTTTATGAAAAAGACTTCATGTGTTTTCATTTTTATGCTTCAAATTAGTTTTGCGCATTGCAACTATACATCTTTCATGAATATTAAAAATTTCATTACAACATTACTAAAAAGTATGAAGTAATCTACTCATCTTGAGTTATATCATGATTTTCATTACAACAATACCTAGAAGAAGGTTGTAATCTACACTTCATGTCTTTTGCATTCTTTATAACTACAAAAGTTATATATATTCTTCAGGAATTTGTATACTTTAATAAGTATTTGCATATCACAACTACCACTTCAATGGATATTAAGAGTTTTATTACAACAATACTTAAAAATAGGAAGTAATCTACTCATCATGAATTATATCAAGATTTTCATTACAACAATACTCAAAAGTAGGTTGTAATCTATGCTTTTTATTCTTTGCATTCTTTATAACCATAAAAGTTATTTATATTCTTCAGGAATTTGTATATTTTCATCATTTAATATGATTTAAACCATATTTATACCTTCGGGGTATATTAAACATTTCAAGTACTTTCGCTACTTTGCGGACTACATGTCCATATTTCTCTATTGGTAAAGGATTCATGATGGCCAGTCATGTTTTCCCCTAATTCAAGATTCTTAATTTATTTATAAATATAAGCGCTTTATTATTTGCAAATTTATCATCGATGATTATTTCTTGTCAGTTCTAGACATGATTTATTGAGATCTCTTTAATTATGTTTAGGTACCTAACCCACTTCTAGGGTTATTTGAGAATCATGTCATGGATCTCTTTTAGAGCATCCTTAAGTGTTTCTTCAAGAACACTCATCTCCTGTATTTGGCATCTTTATTACTTACTCCAAAAATATTTTGAACTGACTTTTGAACCATATTTCATATATGGTTTACAAATTTTGATCCTTCAGGGATTCAAATCTATATTGGAGAAAGTCTACTAGGGATAATATTGATAATATTTTGCATCATTGTATATTTTAATAATTATTTAACACTGATGATCAAAATGAACGTGTATCCCTTTATCCTCCCCCTCAATGTTGACAAACATTGCCACATTAAATAATAATCATCTTTGGACTCTTATTTTGATCCATTATGATATTGTTACTAGCAAATACATCATACATATTAATAATAGGAGGATAATTCTTTTATTAGTTGATAAGATGCATTCAATTGATATTGATTATTAGAGTTTGTTCTCATTCATTGATCTAAGCAATTGGAGGAATTTACTTATTGTGTAGATCATTTGAATACATAAATGACTTCAGGTCATTCAACATTTATGTTGATTGAATTTTAAATCACTAAATAAAATATATGCATAATCACTAAATAATAGCTTATAACAAACTTCAGGTTGTTAGCTAAATATGTACATATATGGATGTATACGTGCGTCCACGTATCACATATATATTATAAAATTTTCATATTCTTTCTCATTTGAGTTAATGATTTTTAGAACAAACTATTACAAAGATCCAAACTATTAATTTCTATTTATAAATCAATGTCAATGCAAACCTGTCAAAACCGCATGATAATGTTCAAAACATTTGGTTTGAAACCATATCAAACTTCTGGTTCGAACAAAACACACACAACTTCAAGTTGTTAAGTTTTATTCCTCAATTATATCTCAAATATCAGTTTTGAACACTAATTATGATTACTTATCAAGGAATAATTTTTAATTGCATATAGACATTTCTACACATCTCTATTGAGAGTTCCGTAAAAAAATAGAGCAAAAATAATAATAGTATCTTCTGGATACTTGGAATGTTGCAGATACAGATTTCCTCAGGACCGTATGTATAGCTTGTATGAAAATTATGATATGAAATATAAACTATCTCTTCAGGAGAATATTTAAAGATATATCTTCAAGAATTGATTATACATGTAATATTTCTCACGTTTGATATAATTATAATGAAATATATGATACATGTTGCATAGCTCTCAAACTTTTAGGATCTAATCTAAACCAAATTAGGATCCTTTATAATCAAATTTCTATGCATTTATTTGGTTTAATAAAATTACCAAACATATAAGCAAATCTCTTCTAGAGATATGTTATCATTTCCTAATTTGTTAGTCTCTTTTAGGGATATTTTATTATCACTACTTCTGGAGTGAATTTATCTCTTCTAGATATATATGTGTACTATTGGAATGTCATATCAATGTACAATGTTTCTTTTGTAGAAATTACATAATTACTACCTTTACAATAACATAAAACATCCCTTTTTGTTGTTGTTGTAACTATCTTTGAAATGACATATCAGACTTTAAATACAGTAACAAAATTAGATGCACCAAATGAAAGTAAGATGCGAAAGATAAAACCACTACTTCTGGAGTGTAACATTGGTATACAATATCATATTTTTTTTCGATAAATTATTGTTATTACTCAAAAAAAATTATATCATTATTCCTTCGGGGAATATAGTATTTTCTTTTAAGGAATTGCAATGTAACAAAAATAAAATTTCTATAACATCTCTTCTGGGATGTTATATTTTGCAATATAAATATAAATAAATCTCTAAAACATCTTCTCAAGAGATTAATACACACACATCCAATGATGTTTGATATATCATATAACATAATATCTTCAGGATATTTGGTTAATATAATATAAATATGAAGATATAAGGTAAGGTATAACTCATTTGGAGATTCTGTAATCTCTTGAATGCAGCATTATTATCTCATATGATAATATATTATTTTCCTTTAACTTCTTCAAGAAGTACAACCTTATCATTTTACACAATTTCAATAGAGCTTCGGGCTTCTAATTCATGAACTTCAAGTTCACTAATTTATTACGAACTTCGGGTTCTTAAATTTTGTGTAAAGTGCCCTTTTTTTTAGAAGCTTGTACATTTTGACAAATTAAAAAAAATACTGAAAAGGATTCGAGCTTGTAAAGTTTGTCAGAAAATCTTTTCATAATTCCAGACTTCAGGCCTTGGACTTTGAGTTATACAACTTCTATTAAAAGTAATTCCTTTGCACATTCAAGTTGTTGTTAAACCTGTTTTTTCCGTTACAACAGACATTTCAAGTTATCATAACATTCAAGATTTTGAAGACGCATATTCAAGGGGGAGTGTTATAATATATGTAAATATAAATAGTGAATATGCTATATACTGTTTTGTATTTAGTCCCACATCGTGGGATTAGTTCTACCCCAAGCTCCTATGCCTCTATATAAAGGTGCTAATGTAATGTAAATAGATAATCTATTCTCAGAAGTGAATAATATATCTTTTGTCTCTCTCTCCAATGGCTTCTATTTTTCTTTATTCTATAACACGTTATCAGCACGATGCTCTAACCAACTGAGCCAAACCTGTTGGCTCAGTTGGTTAGAGCATCGTGCTGATAACGTGTTATAGAATAAAGAAAAATAGAAGCCATTGGAGAGAGACAAAAGATATATTATTCACTTCTGAGAATAGATATGTATTTACATTACATAGCCTCCTTTATATAAAGGCTTCAGAGCAAAGGACTTAACCAGTTCCACGATGTGAGACTAAACAAAAAAACCATAAAAGCATATTCACTTATATATTTACATATATTATAACAACAAATGTAAATGTTGAAATTTTTTATAATATTTTTAAGAATGAAGAGATGCTTAAAACATAAATAACACTAACGAAGGAAAATAAAATAAAATGCACAATGCAATAGCAAATGATGTAACAGAGAGTTTTTAGCAAAGGAATGTAAACACTACAATGAAAGAAAAACAAAGAATTAAATGTGGTGTTTTTAACAATTTTTATAACATTTAGAACCAAAAAAAAGATGCTTTAATGAACAAAACATAGTGCACGACATTTTTTCTAAATTAACATTGAATAAAAGAAAACAAATGTAAAAATATAATTCGAAGAGTAAAATTAAAATTAACGGCGTCAAAAATTTGTTCGCCGACGGAAAATTCTATCGATTAGAATACCATTGAAAATATATCGTAACAAAAACCGCAATTGCAGCGTAGTACGTATGCGAGTATGGATCGATCCGCGGAGAAAGCAAAAATCCTAAAATTACTCAATCATATTTGCCAAAAATTGAGAGAATTTTTAATTAAAAAGTTTAGAAAAATGAGAGTAAAAACTATAATAAAAACTTCCATTCATTCATATAAATTAACATAAAATGTAGTCTATAATTTATAATTTAAATTCAAGTAGAAATGATTGATGTGCTTATTATAAGCATGACATAATTGTGCTATTAATTAGCACAACTTAAACCGTCAAAATCTAGCTCACAATTCAAACCCACTTCTAAATCTCATGACATTGATCATGAATGAAAATTAAAGTCTATTTTAAACATGATCTATTTACTATGAACTTGTAACATAGATCATCAAATTTTGATTCTAGTTTGACTTTCATTATCAAAATCATATTTGCTAGATGATGATCTAACTAGTGTTTATATTTGATTAAGCTTAGCCTATTTGTGATTAAAAACATCTAAAGTTCCATTTAGCATAAAATAAGAGATTATAAATGAAACAACTCTATGTTGATTCATTATGATTCATGAGAGCTTCATTACCCGTAAATTGAAGGGGTTTAGCTTCTCATAATTGAATTCATGTCAATATAAAATGATTTAAACATTAAAACCAAGGAAAATAAGAGCAATTAAAAGAAAAGAGAACTAACTGCTTGCATAGAATAAATCTGAACCAACTACATGAATTAAAAGAGAGCATAAAATAAAATAACAATAAAAGAAAGCATGAAATGAAAGTGCATGAAAGTAATGAACATGGGTAAGAAGCCATTAAAGAGAGATTTTATTTAACATTGATTTGTGCTACAACTTTCCAAAAAAAAAGGAATAAGAGCCTTCATTACGTGAAACATAAGAGGTATTTACACATGCTTTAAACTCTAATCCTTTTTATAGGGGACTACTAAAAATTCCCTTGAGTTTGTGTAGCCTCTAAGTAATCATTAGGGAATTAGTTAATCCCCACTAACATGTGCTTTTGCCTTTAAATCTCCACTAACATGTGCATGTGCTTTTAATTATCCATTAGTTAGTGGCCATGTGGGCTCCTTCGTTTGCATGAATTCTTTTATTTCCTTCTTTCTTTGGCTTTGAACGCTTGTGCATGCATATATCCATGAAGCTCCATTCAATTTGCACTCAATCCTACAAATAAAAATAAAAATGTGTAAATAAATTTTCTCAAAATCAAGTCTAATACAAAGTTACCATTTTGCCCCCAAATGAAGATGAATTAATAATGATTTCAAGACAATTTAGATTTTGGTTTAAACATGTAAAAATATCCCTATATGCCTTTTATTTTAACAAAAGAAGATTAAATATGAGAGTAAACATATACACTTTTACATGCACATCAGTTAAGTAAACAAATTAGATATTGTATATATACTCTCAGGATATAGTAGCGTATTATACAAGTTTTAACTTAAGTTGAGTTTTATAAAATGTTTTCACAAATGATTTTTGAAGTAAAAAGAATTGGTATAAGTAAGAACTAATAAAAATAAGTACGTAAATTGTACCTAGATCATTTTTTCGCATGGTTCTTCATCCAAGATTCGAGTACATGACTTTGAGATGATTTACACCGACCCAAAAAAGGATATATCACTCAATTCTTGACGGAGAACACTTGTTGATGATTCTTGAGATGCTAGAAATGTTTTCTATTATAGTTTCTGGTTATGTAAGGAGAATGGACGTTTCTAATCAAGAAGTATGATCGAAGTCTGCATTTGGGAAGTCGAGGGAGTGATACTAGTTCGGAAAAAAAGTTTATGTATTCAAGTAAGTGACTGAATTAGATATCATGTATGAATGCTCTATATACATTGTATGGACTTACGAAAAATGTTAAGTAATTATATGGGCTTATTTCTTTCTTGGTTTGATAGTGATGAAATTTCAGTGGGAAAAATTCTTTTAAGGGGGAGGAATGTAATAACCTTGAATTTTAACGTTTCGAATAAGAATATTAAATTTATCTAATTATTTAAATTTGATTCAAATATAATTAATAATAATAAAATCTATATTAAGAAAAACCGAATTGATTTTTAACGATATATTTTTAAATGATTTTTCCCCAATTTTTAATGAGAAAAATATTTAAATAATCGTTTGACGTATTTTACAATAAACGTTGATATTTTTAAAATTTCACATAATAAGAAAACTAGTGTAATTTTTTGTTGTTTTTGGCTTGTGTCGCATTGTTCTGCGTGATCGCATTTTTATCTCCGTCGTTCGCAGTCTGTACACGAATGGGATATTGTGTATTGGAGTACCACAAAACTTTATTTCCAAACTTTTACAAATCAAATAAAAACTAATTTTTTTTTCAACAAGACATTAGTTGTGATTAGCTTTAATGTGATGGGATTATTAATTTTTGTGTTGCTTAGTCTTGAAGTAATTTGATTTTCATTATCCATTTGATTTGATGGAAGTTTTGACTTCAGTCAAGTAATTTTGTTTTGTGTATAAGTTTTCATATCAACTCACATCACTCCATTTCATACTTCATTTCTACTTTTTCTTTTTTTTCTTCCTACAAAACAAAACAATAACATCCTACTCCTTTCAAAAATCAATATCTCTCAATCCAATCGAAATTAGCCAAAATGACCAATTGCAAAGTTGCTTGTTATCCTCTCTACTATTTTCTAAAAATGGTCGCTTAATGTTTCGTTGAGCGCAGTGGTGGAAATCATCCTATATCCACCATTGATCAAATATTGGTGTGATTTCGACGAGCACGAAATGGAGATCGAAGGGTGTGGGTGTGGGTGTATTCGTATCACCGAGTCATGTTTTATGGTAGTGGTCACATGATTTTTAAGGGGTCGGTGTCGGGCTTGGTTGATTTTTGATCATTTTTCGATCATCTATTAATTCCGACAAAAAGATGGTCGAGAGGATCGATAGAGGGTGTTAGAAGCAGTGTGGGGTCGACATGGAGTTATGGGTGCGGTCGGTAGCGGTCCGGTGGTTGGAGTTTTTTGGAGGAGATTGTTCTAGGGTTTAGTGGCTATGTTTTTTTGGCTTGAGTCTTTTGATTGCCGACGGCATGGTGGTGCATCGAGATGGACGTAGAAGCGGTTGAAAGTGAGGCGGTAAGGTGGCTTTCAAATGGCGGCTGTAGTGTGGGTCTAGGTGGGATGTAGCGGTGACGGTGGAGCGATGTTCGTGATCGATTTATTTCTGGGTCATGTTTTTGAATTTGAGGAGGTTGGTCGGAAATTGATGAGGGCAGTCAGAGTAGGTAGTGAGGGTGCGGTTATGTCGAGCTTGTGAAATGGAATATGTGGGTAGTCATTGATCGGTCATTGGGTGTGTGGTTGGTGGCACCGATGACATATGTGCAGGTGGTACAAATTTGTGTATAGGAGGAGACCAAATTTAGTGGAGAATGGAGATGCGGGCCCGGTTGTGTAGTGATGTGCTGGCCCGTTTAATGTTTGGGTTAGATAAACTTTAATTTAATTATTTAAATATTAAATTAACAATGTGTGTTAACTTCAAAATGTGATGTTTCATTCATTATAAATCCGATTGACCTTATGTCAGACTTGTATTGACGAGTACAACGTTATGGTATAACTTATTGCTTGTTAATAAATTATAAAATATTGATAAATTAAAAGTGATTGAATATAATAGCGTTGATTTGAAAAATCACGTAGTTAAATTAATTATACTTCATTGATGACGTTTGTTTGGTGGAATAAAACATCGTTCTGCTACAATTAAATTAAATAGATTATTTTGGATATCTATTGAGCATAATAAAACACCGTTCTACTATTTTATTATTTTGGATATTTATGTATATGCCAGTTAATTAATATGTGATTAATTATATCAGATAAGATGGGTCAGCTGTTGATTATTAATGGTTGATTTTATTTACATACATGCTTGCTTATGTAAACACCAATAATATGACTTGAAGAGTTGAATTAATATAAATTCTAGCTTGTTTAAGTACTATAGTGGTCGCTAAGTCTCCTTCCAAATTTGAAAAGTTATGGATTTTAAATTAAGTTCAACTTTATATTATTTTGAAGTAAAAGATGTTTCGTATATCTATAGCGGTTTAAAATATAGGAAAAATGGAGTTTTATAAAAGGGTATATAAATATTTTAGAGGAGTTTCGAAGTGTTTTAAAGGCTATTTAATTTATAAAACAAGTTTTAAAAGTTATGGTCCATATAGCGATAGTCGCTATGGATCCAATTTTAAAAATTTATGATTACCATATGGTATAAAGTTATCTACCTTAGATATTTTGAGAACTCTTTCCAAATATGATTTAGAAAAGTTATATAATTATTTTAAGAAGGAATTGAATTTATTAATATATTTAAATAATTATTTAGTAACTTTTAAAGTAAAGATGATTATTATATAATTAAACTTGTTTTTGACGGGTAGGGACTTTTGAATAAAAGATTATGCAATTATTTTAAAGTAAATTTTTGAATAAGAGTTTGGATTTACATTTAAGCACTTTAAAGTGTATAATTGATTTATAAAAAAGAGTTTCATAGATTGATTTTTAAAGGAGATTTACAAAAGAAACTTTGTATAAGGAAAGAGATTTTATTTCCATAAATGACCTTCTTAACTATGGTGGTATGGAAACATTCATTTTCATAATTGCCACCGAAGGAAAGTGTTTTGGGTTTATTATTAATAATATTTTCAAATGACATTTGTGTTAATGCAAATTAGTATGATTTTTGAAAGTGTAGTGTTTTATGAATATACTTATACCATTGAGATAAGTATATGGATATTTTTTCAAGCATTGAAAGAGTATAAATGAATAGTGAGTACATAATATATATACATACATGCACACACACACACACATATATGTATAGTTTTACATACATATTTAATATAAGCATTTACATAAAGATTTAATTAATGAGAAGATTAATTAAAAAGGCTTAGGGGTTGCTTATGTGCTTAAATCATGCTTGGTTTCTTGAGATATTAAATCCCTAATTTGATTGTTTTGTTTATTTAATAGTTAAATAACCGACTATAAAATCTTGACTTATTTTTAACTCTAGAAATATCTAGGAGAAACATAAGAATTATATAGTACTTAGACGGTCAGGAGATGATTTCCACTCTTATGTTTTGTTTGTTTATTTCCAAAAGAACTAGAGTTGATGTTACCGAAAATTGTCGATTTTTGTTCAGGGAGACTGGGATCGGATAAGCATGAATTATCTGAAAACCACTTCAAACTGACATAAGATTCAAATTGAAGACATCTTGAAGTTGATGGAATCGAAGATAGATCTCGTTGAAGTGCAATTACTATATGCTATTGATCCTGAGGATATAGTATTAGTGCCTTTGGTTGGATCATATCCTGAACAACTTGTATAGATGAATGCTAGTATTGTATTGTTGCCTTGAGGAAGTGTTAGCATTCCAAGTGGGATTTTCTAAGAGAGGAAAAAGATAATCGTGACCTCAAAAGCCTCACAGCCCGGTAATGACTAAAATTTGGGATATGCTACAGGGTTATTTGGTTTGCTACTATTAGGAGCATCATTCCTCGATTTAGAATCGATATTTATAGATTTCGTATGCATGCGCATAGGAAGAGTGGGCCAGGGGTAATAAATTTGCAGCCTTGGTGCTCAAAGGATGATGTAATCCAGTATGCCATGTTAAAAGGGTGGTTGGCTCTGATTTGTAGGGGGTCCATGTCAGGGCTTCGATAAATTGTCTAAAGGTATACTATAGCAAGCGGTACCCCAGTAGTCTTGTCATTAATGGAATCCAATCTCCAATATGTGCCCTTATCAACTTAGTCGTGCCCAACTATTGGAATTTGAGATGCAAGCATTTCAAATTATGTTATATATTTATTTTAAACCCTAGACATTATTACAATACCACAAGGTTTCTTATAGAAATGATTTGGTTATCGTAAAGTAGAAGCCCATCCGAGTTTATGCATGGTGTGGTCTTTTGGGATCCCTTATTTTTGAAAGATTTTATAATATTAAAATCCATTTGATTTTTTTTTCATGCTGGTTCACCAGACTGATCTAGACGTTATTTTCTTATGATGCTAGGGTCAGCCTGAGCTTATTTTCCAATTTAGTTCTGGATGCTTTGGAGCTTTAGGAGATGACTTGGATGCCTCCAAGATGTATTCACATATATTTTTATTTCTGCCGCATTTGTTATTTGTATTTATCAACATTTGTAAGGATAGACTGTCATTACTGTCCAAGTTGATGATAGGTTAGTATTACTTTGAATATTGTATGTATAAATATATTTTCTTTTGTAAAGATCATTTTTATATTATATATTACTCATCACATGTGAGATTCTGTTTTGCCTTTTCTTTCTTGCACCCTCAACATCTGTCTTTCCGGCACTTAGATGCTCAGTACGTGAATACCGTGGATGTATTAGTCTCGATTTTTGAGGATCGAAAGGTCAGGTCCTTAAAAGAAAGTTGTAGAAATGGTAGAACAAAGTTTGAAATGTTATAGCAAAAAGGTCACCATGGATGCACTTTGAAACTACTATGTTTTCTGTGATTTCTAAAGTTAACTTTGGGAGACGTGCTTAAGGTTTTTTTTGTTGATTAGTAATTAAAATATATGTACTTATTACTATAAAGATATCAGAGCTTAAATTATTTTATAACTGGTTGAATGAAGTTAAAAAAGTTAGAAGCGAGAATTAGTCGCTATGGATTGTAACGACTCGTAATTTTTGATAATTAAAAATAGTTAATTTAATAAGGTTTTTGATTTAATGTTGGAAGAAATAGAAATTTTCTTATGTAGTAATAATAATATAATTGGAATAAAATGTGATAGTATTAATTGAAAATAATTTATAGTTGCTTTGAATGAAATTCCAATTAATTGAAATAATTAAAAATTGAAATTTGTATAGATTGTAAATAAATCAATTGTAATAACATGTACTAATTAATAATTGGACTGAAGGATAAAGTGACAATTTAAAAGGTTTAAATTAATGAAAGAAAGTTTAATTAATTGTAATTGATAAAAGTAGTGTGGTATAAGTTGTTATAACAATTGGTGGTAAATGATAAACTTACAAATGTTATTAAATGTAGAAATGGTGATAATTGTTATTTGTTACCGATTTAATTAATCGATTACAAATAAATGTAAATAAATGTTTCATTAATGTGAGTTAGGACAATAACTGCGAAGTGTGAATGTAATAAAAGGTATAGAAATATCAATTTTATTTACAAGGCAATAATTAATGAAATAAAAAGAGTGAAACAAAGACAAATTTATTTATTGAGATTTTAACTTACAATAAAAGTGACAAATATTCAATATAATGGAAATATAGTAGTTAATACAAATAAAAGATGGAAATTGGGTAATATTAATGTAACGAAATATAAGACAATGTTAACTATGTCTATAGAATATTAGTTGATTAAATAAAAAGATTGAAATCAAAGTATAATCAATTTATTGGAATTAAATTATATTTAATTAGATTCAATTTCAGTTGAAATTGAACACTGTAATTAGTGAAATGTTTAACACTGAATTATATGTAAACTTGTATTAAATTAATATAAATGTCTATGCGATCAAAATGATGAAAATTGGTTAGTTAATTAATATGAATATAAGAAGTGATAAATTTAATTTAATAATAATTTATTTAATTAACATGAAAATAGCCATTTTGGCCACTGACTCGGATTTCAATGAAACTATTTTCATCGGATCCGTAACGGTAAGTTATTATAAGGTTTCAAGTTTCGTAGCGAACAGACTTGGTGTTTGATCGTACGGACTCGATACGCGTAGAAATCTATTTTATAAAATTCAGTTGAAATCAATTTGAAATAAGATGATTTTTTTGCTAAATTCTTCATACGATGGAAATAGGACTTGAAACCTATTCTATTGAATTTAAAAATATTGAAAACGTCTATTTTGATATATGGGATGACCCATTTTCATTTGAAAACGGGCTTTTCGGGTCGTTTATCGTTCAAGTTTCAAATCGATTCAACCCATTCATCCCTATTTCTGATCTGCCTACATATAGCCCGTTATAAACCCTAGTTATTTCTTGCTCCATTTGTCTATACGTACAATTCTATCTGCTCCTCTTTTTTTAATGGCAGACAAACCAAAACCAATTCCAAATTCAATTATAAAAAAAATCAAATCGAAAATCAAACTCCTCCAAACCACATCAAATTATATATCGATTTGAAGATTTCAACAAGCACGATCCAAATCTGCTATTAGTTTTTCGATTTGAATTTTTATGTGGCCGGAATTTGATGATTTAATCTTGACCGTTCATTAGCCATCGATCAACTTTGACCGATCCTCAAATTGATTGAGGGGTTTTATAGAGGGGGCTTCCAGGAACCTATTGGTGGCGGTCGCATCACCTAGATCGACCTGAGGTGGCCTAAAATAGAGGACTAGGGTTCAAAACCCTAGTTTATAGGGTGGCGTCGCACAACGAGTTAGGCGACCGGAGCGGGGTCATTGGATGCGCCGCATCATGGGAGGACTACTGCGATGGTCGACGACTTTCTGGTGGTCGGAGGTGTGAGAGCGAGATAGTCAAATGGTGGCTTCATGCGTGTGTACTGGGATATCGTGCCTTGACGATAGGGGTTTCCGCCTCTATTTTGGTGATGTGGCACTTTCCTATTTGTCTTGTAATATTTTAATTTAATTTTTAATTCTCTAACGTTTTAACCATCATAACTTCTACGTAAGAGATCGAATTTACGCGAGATCTGTTTCATTAGGATCGTACCGAAATTCCAAACGTTTTGAAGCCGGTTTGCACAAATTCTGAGATTGTTCAAATTTAGGTCCTATTTTGGATTTCAAATCGATTGAAATTCAAAGGTGGGTGTTTTAACCCACTCACAACTTCTAAATTATCTTATGTTAGTTAAATTAAATTTATGATGTGATTAGATATTAATTGATTGACGTTTGGTATGTTTAAATTGTCATTCTAGTTAAATTTGATTTTTATTGCATTTAATCATCGTTTAATGTAATATTGAATTTATTTTGTCAATTTAATTCCTTTTATTGATGATAAGTTATCTAATGATGTTTATTGATTTATTGATATAATGATTGTGATGGATGTTTGATTATTGACATTGGATGATTGGATGTTGTATTTCATATTGTTATAACACTACAGGTTACTTGTGAGTTGAAATGATACATACCCGAATGATCTATAGATTAGGGAAAAATCGTTATGGATTGAAATGATAAACTCGAGCGATTTTATGGATTTTTATTTAATTCCAGATTGCGGTTTGAAATCATATAAAACCGTAAAAATTTAATTTTGTGGATTAAAATGATAAATATACGTATCACTTGACTCTAGGGTGGAGAATTATATACGGACACCGGATTTGTTCAATTAAATGATTTTGAATCTTTAAATTTTGAGTTCAGTTAACTGGTATTTTAAAATAGAAAGTGATTTATATAAACTGAATTTTTTCAAATTATCCAAATGCTAAATGTTGAAATTGGAATTGGTTTAATGAATTGCTCAAAGAGTTTAAATTTGAATTTCAAAGTTGAAGTGTCAAATATAAATGAATTATTTGGAATTAATTTATTTAAAATGTTTGGATATAACTTAGAAATCTATTTAAACTAATTTAAACTATTTTAATTAAATTAATAATTTAATCAATTTAGAACTATTTTAATTTATGTTAATCTATTTCAACCTACTTAACCTAATTTAACCTATTTCACCTATTTTAAATTGATTAAATTTATTTAATCTATTTTAAATCTATTTAATGTAATTCAAATCTATTTAATCTATTTTAAATTTATTTAATCTATTTAAAATCTATTTAAGATAAATTAAATCCATTTAATCTATTTTAAATCTATATAAATCATTTTAAAATCTAATTATATCAAATTTAAATCTTTTTAAACCATTTTTACTATTTAAACTATTTAAATCTGTTTAACTATTTTAAGACAATGTAAACTATTTATAATTACCTAACTACTTTCTAAAATTTAAGGTTGAAGTATTTTTATCTAAATCCTTAATGATGACATAATCTAAGTTAAAATTTGGAATTGATACCTTTGTGAAAATGACATGTTTGAGTAATATGACAATTTTGGAACAAGGATTTAATTAACTTATCTTCTCGATAAATTCATAAAAGAATATGACTTTGAGAATACACATGATCTTTGAAAATGACATGATTTCATATGTGATATGATTTCGAAAGTGATTTTGAGAATATGATATTTTTATAATCAAATTTTGAATTGCATTTTTGAAATGTAAAAGAACCATCTGGTGTGAAATAAGCGTTTGGTTGTTAAAGAGACCGGGATCAAATATTGTCATACTCTCTGCTAATACTGAAAACCACTTTAACAACTGTGTACGTGGTGGAGATTCTAGAAATGAAGTAGGATCGTTTGGTGAACGATTTCTATATAAGGTATTGACGTGACCTTGACTCATATGAGTCAGCTTAGATGTGACTAAAATAGGAGCCATGCTGGGCCAAGTGGGGTCATTCCTCCTATCGGGCACATTTCTTCGATACCATCATATTACTTTGTGATTAATTTGGTGGCTACCCTTGATTTGATTTGGGAGTGTATCCGAGGTGGACGGTAGTAGCTGCTATGCGTTATCACCAGTCTAGATCAGCAATTGGTATATCTACCCTAGCATTTCCTCGAATGTCATGTTCACATGCCCTAGAGCGCCTTTTACGAGTTTGGTTTATACCATACCTATGGAGTGCCCTCTATTAGCCATCCGGTTTATGGAGAAATTACGGTACTGTATAGACTATGAGAATATATAAAAATGTATTAAGGGGGATATGGTTAACGCCTTAATGCTACTTTAATACTTTACTTTATTGTAGACGCTATTATAATAGTGCATTGTACTACATAGTAGATAGTTTAATGGATCCTTAGGGAATGGTAATCCCGAACATCTCTTAAGTTATTGCACTCACGTTTGACACTAGATAGGGGATGTCAAACCCCATAAATATCTCTGACGCCATTATACTCTTATTTATTTATTGTCGATTCAACTTGTATAAGATCTTTTACTTCTGACTCAAGTGTTTTGTCTTTTCAATTCGCTCCGTCACTATGAGCTTTTCAATTTATCGAAGACTGCTTTCTGGAGAATGAGGACAAATATTTTGTACTATTACTATTTATTATATGTATTCCACTGCATCATGTTGTTCCACTGCATTTATTTATTTATGCATGTTTTATGTAACTTTGATTTTGTGTTGTAAAAGAATAATCAAATGTATTTATAAAACAGCTTCATAAACTGTTATTTGATTGTTATATTTTATCATTTCACTGTGAGATTCTGTATTTGTTTTTTTTCCTTCTCTACTTTTATTATTTACCTATAAAAATCTACCCTTTTGTATGATTTGAGTCTGACGTGTGTGATTTATCATCGATTTTAAATTATCCAAAAAGGCAGGTCATTACAGTTGGTATCATAGCTTTAGTTTAGAGATAACCTTAGCTTTGTGGGGTCTGACTCATATAAATTGGATAGTAATGCCCTACAATGAGTCGTTGAGTGTATATACATGAGAGAGCATATTTATTAGTGTTATAAAAGGATTTTATATTATGTTAATTTGTTCATTTTAGTATTTATGAGTTTCGGTCTGTACATACGATGCTATGACATCGATAGGGATTTCTAAACACTTAATGGGGCAGACCGGCATAATATTGTTTTGAAATATAGGTAAATGAAATCATTTTTCATATTATATGTTTTGTATATAAAAGCATAATTTTATAAATGATCTAGTTATTTGTTAGATAGAAATTTTTTGTAAATATTAATTGAAACTAAAATTTATAAATAAAATGAATATAAACTAAAAACTTTAGAACTGAAGTTTTGGGGTTTTTTAAAATTTCTTTGAAAGATTTTGGAATATAATATTTGTATTATTTAAAAGTATTTTCTGATATTAATATTTCAAGATGAATTGAAATAAATGGTTTAAAAGAAATTTCTGTAGGAGATAAGCTTTATACTTTCCTTTCTGTCGTTGGAAAATAATTTCGGTGATGAGTGCACGCATCATCAATGTCCATTTTCGAGTTTCAAAGTGGGAATGCTGCTCTAGTAGTTTTACTACACTTTTGTTTGATAAGAATCTAAATTTTCCTAAATATGATTGGATATATATATATATATATATATATGAGTATATACATATATTATATTAAAAGGATTAAAATGAAACCAGGTTGTTTAGTTCTTAAGTTTATGTAAATTAGAAATTGAAATTAGTGTAATGAATTGGATCTTGACTATACTAATAATTGGAAACTTCTAAAATGAAAATAAGAAATTTGATGTTAAAATGATTAATGAAATAGATAACAAACTAAAATTTTAAAACTATAAATAAAAGAGAAATGAAAATAAGAAATGGTAACCATTGAACATTTAGTTAACTAAATAAATAAAAGAAACTTGGGAAACATTCAATTGCATTCTTAAGACATATATATAACTTACCAAAGTGTTAAAAGTTGAAATGTAAAAACCCGCATATTTATCGATTTTATATTTAAATATTTTATTTAAATATTTCATCGTTCATCGGATTTTAGTCCGAAAAGCTACTTTTTGCAAACAGTCGAATTAGGACTCGAGACCACTTCCATTGAGTTTAAAATACCATTTGCGACCTTTCTGAGTATAAACTTCGATATGTTTGGAGTTAGTAGAATTTTGCTACTTTTTTCACTTTGGATTTGAGTTTGGGTTTCAGCCCAATGTTCTATCTTAAGACCTTAGTTCCACCCCCTCTGCTTTTCATAACTTCATAACTTTTCCTAATACTCAAGCTTCATCAAAAATAGGGGAATGGAATGGGAAATAGAAACTCCAAGCCTTAGTTCCTTTGCAAATCCAAGCTCTAACTCCAAATTCAAAGTGAAGCTATTGGTAAGCATCTTCTTCTTCTCCAACTCATTCCCTCTTCAATTTCAGATATTCCTAAACCCTAACTTAGGAATTTTTTTTCTTTTAAGCTTAGATTCAAGCTTCTTGGGTTAGAATTGAAGAGTTATTGTTCTTGCCATTGCTCTATAGCTTCTTCTTCATAATTTTGGGTTTAAAGGTGAGATTTTTATCTCACATCAAGTCTCTGATTATCTTTGATTGTTAGGTATGAATTCATAACTCTTGTTCATGTGCATTTGCTTTGATTTGGATTGGTTTTGTGAATATTCCAATTTTTGGTGTTTTGAAGTCAAACCTTTAAAAATCATAGCTTTGGTGTTTGATTTTTCTTTTGGCGATGCATCGAGGAGCCTATAGGGCTAGGAAACTGATTTGTGTAAACTCCTAGTGCCGTTCCTCGACCGATTGCACTTACGAAGGGATTGGCCTTCATTTAGATAGGCTTGGAAGTGCAAGAAACAGGTTCCAGTCGACTGGAATTCCGGTCCAGTCGACTGACCTGCTACCAGAGCACTTCTCTGGCTCTGGTCCAGTCGACTGGCATACTGAGTCCAGTCGACTGACCTGCATCCCGTGGGTTTTTCGGGACTGTGTTCAGTCGACTCAACTCAGTGAGCCAGTCGACTGACCTGCTCCTATTTGCCTATTATGCCTATTTTTGTCTATTTTTGTTGGGTTTCCAAATTTAATTCGATTCGTGTTTATTCCCACTTGTTGTTATCATTTATTATCCACTTTGATGACATTTTCTTAGGGATTTATGTGAACATACATTTTGATGGATTCAGAATCGATTTCTTTGGAATTAATTCACGTCTTCGAACGTGAAATTTTGGTGATTTGTTGTTCTACGATCAACTTTGTGATTTGTCACTTTAAAATACAAAGGTTTCTATACTAGTAGTAAATAATCAAACTCTTTTACAAAGATGATTTCAAACTCTATTTTTAATACAAAGCTCGTTTATAAAACCGTTTTCCAATCTATTAGTATATACAAACTTTTACCTCACTCGTATGAGAAATCTAATTAAACGACTTAGTAAAACAAGTGGCATGAAACGCTTGCGTTTACTTCGTCGGTTAATTCTTGGACTTGTTCGATTGAATCTCTTGTGACAGATTTTCTAGTGGAGATCTACAATTTGTTCGTAAATATTTAAGTTAAGCTAGTGTTTATGGGACATGAAGCTAAACTCATATATTTACTAGCTTGGTGTAATTGACACTTCTTGATGATCGATGATGATCATTTTATGGTTTAGACTAGCAATGTGCGATGTCTCTTTGTCCACATGGAGGACTGTACCTCATTTTATTGAGCTTCGTCTCATTTCTTTGTGGGCTAGCGACCCATGTACTTTTAATGTGTTTCGATTCATCTGATGTACCGTTTGTACTACATCGATGTCTCGGCTTTTTGATTTATTTGATGTACCGTTTGTACTGCGTCGATGCTATGAATTGTTTTGTGTTTCGATTCATCTGATGTACCGTTTGTACTACATTGATGTCTCGGTTTTTCGGTTCATTTGACGTACCGTTGTACTACATCGTTGTTCCGAATTATTCGAGTTTCTGGTTCCTCGGGCGTACCGATATTGTACTACGTCGTTGCACAGGCTCTATGGTTAGCGACCATGGGTTAGCGTCCCGTTTGTGATACACGTGTTGGTGAGTTTTCATGCTCCCGTTTTGTGATAGGCCTCCCCCCTTATTTTTGTGATTTCTGGATTTCTATTGATGATTTCTAGAATTTTTGTTCCACCAGCTTTTATGATTAGCGTCGATATGATGTCGATATTTGTGACTTGGTGAATGAAATTAAAGAGTATGACATTCTTTTGATCTTTGAAAAGATTCTTGTGATATTGATTAATCTCAGGTTGATTTTCAATTACATACTTTTCATAGTATGGCTTTATGGTTATCATACGTTTTTGTCATATCTCTTGTTCTATATCATTTTATCTGATATTTATAGCTAGACTGATCCGTTTATTATTTTCTTATTAAATAATACTCGGGTCAGACCAAGATGTTGCAGGTGCTTCTGTTTGACTCCTTGTCGGGGAGAATTATCTGACTTTTGGATAACTACTTAGATTAATAGTTTATTTTGTTGTATACATATGAGATATAGACTCCATGATGTATACTTATTCTTTTGTGTAGCACATGTAACTATCATTTTGGTGATATTGTGGATCTTGATAGACCACTACTCTGATATACACTTTTATGTGTAATATTCATAACTGTTTCCGCCTTTGAGATACGAACTTCTGTGACTGATTTGTGTTATGATATTTCTATGTTTGTTTTCGAAGATATTATAGCCACCGTGTAGTAGCTTTGAGTTTGCATCGGTATGTCGGATTCCCTCTTGTTATATTTTTATCTGGCATATCGGTACTCGCACAAAGCAATTACACGGATGGTCGCTCCTCAACAGCCTTATTCTCCACGCTAGTTGACGACACTACCTTGTAGTGTCCTTGGCTAGTGTGGGTATAGAGGTGGGGCGTCACATGAAATATTAATAAGAATACGTGATACATTATTATATAAGAAAAACTTGGAAAAAACTGAAAGTGTTCAATGGAATTACTTTTGTAAATAAGAATTCTGATATTATAAACTGTTATAAACTTAGGATTAATAGTTTGTAATGCTGGTAAATAAATGTAATTAAAGTAAATAATGTAAGAAAAATGATTATAAACCTAAGTTAACATCTTAAGCTATTTATAATCAGATTGAGTAGTAAAAAGTGAATACTGTAAGTAAATAATCATAAACTTGTATTTATATTGAAGCCATTATAATTAAAATGAGTACTATATAAATTGAATATTTATAACCTCAGAGAACAATTAGAAATGATTTTGAAATGGAGTTGATATTCAATAATATTTTATATGGAAAAAAATGAATGTGGAACGGGAATAATATATAATTGGTGAATCAAATTGTAAAGAAACTTACTTAATAACGTATAGTCCAATAATTGAAATAGAAATAACTTACTTAAGCAATGAATGTAAAGTAATAAAATGAAAGAAAATGGCATTGTATGAATAAAGGAGAAATGAACTTTTGTAAGTAAGAATGAATGTAAACTAATAAAAATAAACATTATATGAATGAGAAAAGAAAAGTAAATAATGGAAAAAGGAGAAGAAAATCAAACTAAATTGTAAATGTGATGTAAATTGAAGTAAAATGTATACAATACTCCAATAATGAATCCATTTATAATTCAAATAACTCAAATGGATATAACTTATGTAAGTAAAGAATGTAAAGTAACGAAATAGGCATTACATAAATGAATGAAAGTTAAAATTTTGTAAGTAATGAACGTGAATCAAAGAAAATCATGGTATGAGAGAAAAAATGAACAATAAATGATGTGAAAAGATAAGTAGAGTAAACTTACAAATGTGTTGAATTCTTTGTTTGTTTGGTTTATGCATTGATTGGAAAAGGATACTTCTATTTTGTATAGAGATGTATAAATAATCTATAAGTTTTATCAACGACTGTTGATTGTATGGTTTACTTCATAGTTTATTTATCATTTTATATGATTAAAAGTTCTGAACCCGAACAAACCATTTGTTTTGGTTGAAATGGATGAATGAATGTTTCTTTGTTGAAATAATGTTTTACTAGTTGTTTGCAAGTGATTGTTGTTATGGCTGTATTGATTTGTTTTGTCATTAGTTGTAACAACTTAAATATTTCTCTTCTGTATAAAATTATTAAGTCTTTTGGATTATATAAGTGAAATATTGATTTATGGAAGCAATCACTACTGCTTTTGGTTTTATAAATAAACGTTATTTTCCCGACAAATAGGTCCGTACTTGGATTACGGTTTTATAGCGATATTATCTTGTTTTTTCCGTTGTTTGGGATATATTATTTTAAAAAATATGATATATTTTGTTATTATCGATATTATTACTTCTCCTAGACCTCTCCGTACAAATGAGACATTGCCGAAATTTCCATGAATTTTAGACTTAGAAAATTTTCGAAATGTTTTCCAAACTTTTGATAACATGAATATAAAGGATTTAATTGTTTATAAATTGATATTTTATTTGAATTATTTAATTTTGGAAATTAGTTGGTTCTAAATTTAACATTTTGGATAAGATATATTAATTTATTAATTCCTTCTTTCCTTCTATTTCCTTTTAGGGGACGAAAAGTTTTAAGTGGAAAGAGTGTAACGACCCGTAATTTTCGATAATTAAAAATGGTTAATTTAATAAGGTTTTGTAATTTAATGTTGGAAGAAATAGAAATTTGTGATGTAGTAATAAGAATATAATTTGAATAAAGTGTGATAGTATTAATTTAAGGTAATTTATAGTTGCTTTGAGTGCTTTAGGTTAATTAAAAAAAACTAAAATCTTAAAAATTCCTGCAGATCGACTCGTACTCGCCACGTACTAAAATTATATGCCGTGCGCTTGCGGTTATTTTAATTTGAAATTTATTGGCGATTTTCTAAACTGATAGAAAATTCATCGTTAAACAATTTTTCATGGCCTCAATAACATTTTCATTCTACTAAAACCATTGCTCTGTTAACAAAAACCATTCATCGCCTCAATAACATTTTCATTCTATCACCTGCCTGCCAATCAAACTCCTCGTCACCAAAACCATCCAGTCCATACATTCAGCAACCCACTGCCTTGTAGCCTCCACCTCCACACATATTTACATTCAGCAACCCTTCTACAGTTCAAAATCACCATTCTACAGTTCAAATTCCCCTACTTCGTCATTCATAAGGAAACAAACCTGCATGTGCACATTCATATCACTGTCGTTAGCCATTTTACTGCCTAACCACAGCCTACGACGCGAACAAGTTTCACCACAAACCACAAACCATTTCACCACTGCATACCCATCCTCCGACAACTCCACACATCGTCTTCACAAAAATAACCACCACCATATATCATCTATACCTTCCATATATAGACAACCACTGTATATCTTAACATTCACTGCCACTGCTCACAACATCTGCCTTGCTTGTCTCTCAACTGCCCTGCAAGATACACATCACCGTCTAACCATCAACAACCAAGTCATATTCCACTATCATTTCCATTACAGTTCGACATCACCACACCACAACACACACACTCCACTGTCAGTGTACACACTGCCTTGTACATCAATACTGCAAATTCAACCCATTGCATTCGTCAACCCATCACTTATCCACTTGACGCCTCACCTCTTCCGATCACTCACACAACACACTCCAAACTACAGCGCAACCAAAATCAACAAAAAACTGACCATCTCCAGCAACCCAAAAAAAAAAAAAAAAAAATCATAGTACTGCAAATTCACCTCGAACCCGCACCGTAATCACCAGATCGCCTCACCGTTTCATTCGCGGCCTCTCCCCGCCACCTGCAATCGCCAACTCGAACCAATTCATCGACCAGATTCACCTTACTCCACCATATACCCATCCAATTCACAATCGCCTGCAATCGATTCCCATTTCCATCGCCTGCGAGTTCGCGACCTTCACCCCTCGAATTCGCAACCCAAAGCCAAATTCAATTCGCATCTGAACGAGGAATTGATCGAGAATTTTTTTTTTTTGGGGAACGTGAATTGAACGAGTGATTTTCTTTTCTTTGTTTTTTTTTTTTTTCATTTTGGGGATTAAGATTTGGCCTGTACTCTGCAATTTTTCTCTTCTGCTAGTTTCGGCCGGGTTTCACATTTAAAAAGAGAGGGAGAGCTTTTCTTGTTGAGCTTGTGAATTTTCTTGTTGGGCCTGGTTAGCCCTTTAAGGCTGGGGTAAAAAAATTTTAGTTTACTTTTGTTTTGAATTAAGTTTTTCCCTAAATTGTCTTAGTTTAACTTGTTTTATTTATCATTTGTTTTAAACTTTTTGTTTTTGATATTTAAAAAATATTCTTTTAAATTATTTTCTTTTGTTTAATTTATTTTGTTTGTTTTGTTTAGTTTGTAATAAAAAAATACATTTTGCCCAATTTTTTTGTTTAATTTTTTTTCGAGTTTTGTTTTGTCTTATCCTTTAAAAAAAATTAGTTTTGTTTTAAATTCCATCATTTGATATATAAAAAAAACTTGTATATATCTCGTTTTTATTTTTCAGATTGCAAAAGCAGAAAATCACAAGAAAAAGAATTGCTTTGCTTGCTTTAAAAAAAACAAAAAATCGCCGCTTAAAAAATAAATTGCTAATAATCCACACGCTCTGATATCGTGCTTTTCCTCTTGTTTTTAGTTTGATTTGCATTGTTGGTTACTTGCATTTGCATTTATATGAAAAAAATTAAAAAAATCCCAAAATCCAAAAACAAATTTCATTTGTAGTTGCACTGTATATTCATGTTTAATTATTTGTTATGCATTCATCTCATTTTGTTTTATTTTTTAAGGGCAATACCCCAATTCATATAAGTTGAGAGATTACATCACCCTTTCCTTAGCTTACAAATCGAATTTATCATGGGATTTGACTAATAATAAAGGTTAGACATTCGACTTAAGGGTGTCGCGAGCTCACATAAGACTTAGTTATATCTTGACGATTGTATTCTTTGAACAATTTTATTTCTTAGTGTGTAGGCTACGGCAGAGTAATATCCATTTATAAATATTACGGTGATTCGTCGATATTATAGTGGTTGTTCCTCTAAAGGTACTTAAATCTTCAGTTGCATTACTACGGTAACTCATGGTGCACCGATAATGTGACGACCCGCAAATCCGTACCCTTTGAATCGACAATAAACCACACAGTCCGACCCAAAAACCATAGGATGAACGAAAGTCATGAGAGAAAAAAGAAGAGAGAAGAAGAGAAGAGAAGAAAATCAAATAGAACAATACAAAATCTCACATCGCAGCGGAAAACATAAAATATCATATCAATTATCTTTACAAAACAGAAACGGTAATATCATATACATATATTCATCCGAGTTCAATAATCAATCACTAATCATCAACTTAGGCAGTTATAATAACTTGTCCTTATAATTTCTAATAATTTAAATAACAAAGCAGCGGAAAAATAAACATATACGGGAATACGATCTGAAGACTTCCAGCACTCCTGCCGAAGCTTCAAAGCACCAACTCTAAACATGAAAATATACTAGGTCTGACCCAAGCATTGAAAGGGAAGAATGCCCGAATCAGTCTGGTAAACCAGCGTGAAAAAACACACTCAACTGAATTTATTTTAAATTTACCGAAGCGTTTTTTATCAAAAGAAAGGTATCTCGTAAGACACGCCCACACATAAACATAGATATATTTTTACCTTACAATAACTAAAACATTTCATATCAAATTCTCTTATATTATAATAGTGTCCATTGCACAAATAATATTAATCATAGCAAAAATTCTTACATTGATTAAATTCTAGTGTAAAGCTTAAAGTGGGTAATACAATCAAAATGGTAGGCATGTAGTGGAGTTTGGATTTCCATACAAATAACCAGGCGAAGGAATTACCATCTGATGGGTACACCTCTAGATGGATGTTCCGAGGCACAGAACATCTGCCCTTTACCAACACAAGACCGACCTACCTCTGTAACTAGTAATACCGAATATGTCAACCCTCGGTCGTTACCGACCTTTTCGAGGGCCCTCTAGCACACAAGTCACATTAATTTACATCCCGAACGTCATAGCGGAAAGAAATATATCTAGAAGGGAATGATCATATCTTAATTGAGAATGACCCACTTAGCCCTACTACATCTAGCCCTGTTTCGGTCATTTTCGGTTTATGAGGCCTGAGGTAATGATTACCTTTCACATATCACATCATCTTTGAATGCCACATTACCATTTCCATTAACTACTGATTGCCTTCCACAAAAATACAACCATTGAGCTCGTACGTCTCAAGGAGGGTGTTATAAGAGAAGTTGCATTCTCCACCACCAAATAGATGTAGGTTTGTAAAAACCAATGTACGTAATCTTAGAAATGCAATGTCAGATACTTGTCCATACAAGTTGTCCAGGAACATGACAAACCGAAGGTACTTTCCCACCACATCCTACTGAGAAATCGCTAGGATTAGTAGCGAATAGTCCTTGCGTTGGATATTTCATAACGAAGAGGCTACTGCTACTGGATGTATATTGTGATTTTAACCCCAAACGATCAACAAGCAGTCCTTCACTACGAAAATCCTAAATATCAATATTTTCAATAACCTATACAATCGAAAGCATATAAGTTGGTCCGAAGTGGTTTTCAGATAAATCTGATCCCGGTCTCTTCACACCAACAATGCAAAAGCGTTCTCAACCTCACACAGAAACTAAGTCTCATAGACTTATCACGTCTCCAACTTTCAACTTTCTATCCTTCGGCCAAGAAGGAAGCTCGATAGATTGGAGTAATCACTCCGCACTGCAAGAATCAACATTCTCAACATAAATGATAATCAAGCCTACATAGTCAGTTACGTACTAAGTGTACGACTAATAAGTTCCCACTTGAAGTCGGGAAACTAAAATGGCCAAATTTGATAGCTGGTTATTTAACTATCAAAGCAAACAAAAATTATCTAGCACCAAGCAATCACTAAGCCCTTTTAATTAATCTTTTATTAATCAAATCACTTTTCCAAATCATTTACTTCAAATCATCTTAAAAAAGATGTATTCTCTAAACTATTTCAATGTTTAAATATTTGGAAAACATTTCCATATACTTATTTTAATAATAAGTGAATTTAAAATTTACTTTATTTTCAAATCATTTATAAATTTATTTTATAATATCACTTTCCAAAACATTTATTCAATTTCAAGGATTACTAACTGTCCAAAATCGTGAATGTAACGACCCGTAAATTTTAACGACTTTTATAACGTAATTAACAGAATTTTTCTTCATATTTCACCTGATGTGAAACTCCTCTGCCTGTTCTTTGAATCAAATCCAATCCTACTTTTGAAACCATATATTATAAAGTTAATATACATAAGTTATAATTTTATTTTCCTGCTCTTCTCCTCTCTAATAGCCTGCTCCTTTTTCTTCAAACTGTTCTTACCTATTTTGCACACCTTCTTCTTCCAGAAACCATGCTTCCCTTGTTTTTTTCCTTTTCTTTCTCTGTCGAAACCTTGCATCCTCGTCCACCACCACACCTGCATCTCTCGCTTCATCACCTGTCCTCCCATCACTTTGCCACAACCGAGGCCCTCCACATCACCGCTCCTCCTAGCATACCCGAGTGCCCCTCCACCTTCCTATGACCGCAGCCTAAAGGCCTCACACCCTTGCCGCTGCCACCATCTCCATGCAGCTCCGCCTCCACCACTCCTCGTCACTCTAATACCATACCATCGGCCATCTCTGGCTCACCTCTGAGCTTCCATTTCACCAAACTCTCATAACCAGCCCCACGTAACCTTCCATGAACCAAGCAGCTCCTGCCCTAAAACTGACTACCTCATCCCAAATGCCTGACCCACCCCCCTAGATCCCACCGCCTACATGCCTTTCCACCTGACAACACGCACTACCTCTCTTCCTTGTCAACTTTGGCCTGCCTACCCGCACAAGCTGTCAACCTTCACAAACCGCCTCCGATCTCGCCACTGTGACTAACCACCACCAGCCAAGCACTTGCCTCACTTGAACACCTTCCGTCCTTTTTTGATTACCGAGCAGTTCCCACTAACCTCCAACAGCCGAGATCATTCGGTCAGACCTTATCTTAAGGCCAATCTCTCAGATATATATATATATATGGTTTGTATGTATTAGCGTATATATATGATATGTTGTTATATATAAAAGTATATTAAAAAAATTAATGACCTTTCTGTTTATCTACACCTATAGTCTCTATATATATTTTATTTTTGTAGCGTGTATATATTTGAATATAGCTATATACATTATGAGTAGCATTCATGTATTGTTTTCGTAAAGATATAGTCTACAAATATATTGATTTTTTCAGTATATGTTTTGATTTTAGAGTAAACTATAATATATAGATATGTTATTTTAAAATACGTGTTTTAAATTATGTGATGATTTTGTAATATATTATACATATATTTTATTTTATATATGGGTTTGAATTCAATATTGATTTTAGTGTGTATATATATATATATGTATATATAAAAAAATTATTTTGATTTATCTTTCAAATCGAATATAGATTTTAAAGTAAAATATATGTTATAAAGATTTTATATAAGTAAATATTAGATTTTTATAATTAAATAAATAAATATATATATATTTTTTGTTTCCATCGATTTTCGAATTCCTGCTTAACTTTGTTCATCAAATTCGTGTCCGTCGTTCTTGGCTTTGGAAGGCGTGCTTAGATTCATCGCATTTTGTTCTTTTATCTCTCTAGCCTCGAAAGGTGAGCAACCACTCACGATTAACATTCTTATGTTTAGTATATTGATTTCACTTGAAGTGAAAATTGAAATATGATATTAAATTTGAATTGTTAAGTTATTATAATATGATATGCCATTATCTGTAATTGTTTACCTATGACATATGACACCATGACCTGTTGTATATATTATATTTAAATTTATTACTGATGAAATATGTCCGATGTTGATATGTTATATTATTATCATATTTATTCTCGCTCTGCAAGTTCCCTGTTAGTTTAGAATTCCCTAGGATTGAAATCATACATATCCGAACGATATTTTAGATTATGGGAAAATCGTTATGGGTTGAAATGATAAACCCAAGCAATTTTCATTGATTTTAAATTTTGGGATTGCGGGTTGAAATGATATATATATATACTCATAAATGTCAAATTTTAAATTGCAGATTGAAACAATAAATACCCGTATCACATGACCATAGGTTAGAAAACTATATATGGACACCATTGGTCTATTTTAAATGATTTTTCAGAATTTTGAAAGGAAATATATGGGTTTTGATAAATATTGATTTTTAAATTTTAATATAAATATTCAATTTAATATGGGTAAAATTTAGATTTTTAAATTTATATGTTTTGGAAATTTTGAAATTATAAGTTAAGTTTTAAAATGTAAATTATAGAATTTTTCTTATAACTTTATTATTTTTAAAATATACATAAAATAAGATTTGAAAGAGATTTAATAATAATAAGCTTTAATTTAACAATAATTAATATAATAAAATTTAATTTAACCAGTATATATAATATGTTATTAACTATTTATTTAAAATTTATATTTATATTTCAAAATAGATTTTGTTGTAATTTTTAATTAATGGAGGTTTGAAAGGTAAATTTAAATAATAATTGATTTACAATTGAATTTGTTTAGAATTGAATTTAAATAAGTTTTGATTTGAAATTATTGATTTGAGATTTTGAATTATGATTTTATTACTTGATTTGATAAAAAGTGCTTAAATGTATTTTCAACTTTAAATAAAATTAAAATCGAATATTTGATCTTGATATAAATTTGTAATCGGGGATTTATTTAAATGTTATTAAAAGTATTATATGAATAATTAAAATTTAAAATAAAAATCAAAGGTTAATTTGAAATATAAACGGAATCTATCTTATTAGATATTGTGAATTGCTTGAATATTAACTGTGAAACTTATTGAATTTGAAATGGTTTAAATTTGTAGTTCAAATCTGGATTTTAGATCAATAAATTAAATTGGTTTAAATGAGAATTTGCATTGAGATTGATTTTAATTGAATTTGGGAACCAAAGTTGATTTGAATTGGTTTGTGAAATTGGAGGAAACAATTCTAATTTGAAATATACCGGTATAAACTATTTTAGTATATATGCTCTTTTAATATATAAACTATTTTAAATTTATAACTTATTTTAAAATATAAAAACTATTTTTAACTTATAATTGTTTCAATATATAAACTACTTTCTATATTTAAACTATTTAAGTTGGAATTGTTATGATTTTGATTTAATGGATTTAGGTGCAAATATTTGATATGATGGTTTAACCTATTTTGTGCTCAAGATTTTGGACATAAATATGATTTTAAAGTGAAATATGATTTCAAAAGTGAATATGATTTCGAAAGTGATATGTTTTTTTAATGAATACGATATTTGATATGATTTATTAACTGTTTCAAATGATTATAAAAGTGATCTTGTAAAATGACCATGGGGTGAAATAAGCTTTTGGTTGTCAAAGAGACCGGGATTGGATATTGTCATACTCTCTGCCAATACCGAAAACCACTTTAACAACTATGTACATGGTGGAGATTCTAGAATGAAGTTCGATGGTTTGGTGACGATTCTTTATGAGGTATTAACGCAGCCCTAACTCCCATGAGTCAGCTTAATATGGCTAAAACAGGAGCCAAGTTGGGCCAAGTGAGGTCATTCCTCCTATTGGGAACATTTCTTTGATACAATTCTACTACTTTGTGATTTTATTGGGTGCACCTTTGATTTTGGGAGTGTGTCTCGAGGTAGGCGGTAGTAGCTGCTATGCGTCACCGCTAGTCCGGATCCGCAAGACAGTAGTATCCTACCTTGGGCATTGCCTCGCGTGTCTTGTCACATGCCTTATTGCGCCTTATATGAGTTTGTTTTGTACCGTACCTACATGGTGTCCTCTGGGTTAACCACCGGTTTGGTGGAGCTTACGGCATTGTATAGACCATAGGAATAAATAAAATGTGTTAAGGGGGATATGGGTGACGCGTTAACGCTATTTTAATACTTTATTTTATTGATAGACATATTATGTATATTACTACATAGTAGATAGTTCCACAGATCCTTAGAGGATGGAAATCCCAAACATCCTTTAAGTTACTTGTATTTCAGTTGAGATTTCACTTGAGTTGAATTCGTTGGTATAAGAATGTTAATCCTGACTCGAGTGTTTTGTGTTTTGCTTTATGCTCGGGTCAGACTGAGTGTCATAGCATTTGAGACTCACTTGGAGATTAAAGCTTTGTTTGAAGATCTATCTATCTAGATTTTACTTGTATTTCAATCTATTTCAGCCATTTGTGTTCAGATTTGTCATTTTCTTATGTATTAAGATTCATTTGTATTTTTATATTCTGTTTTATTTTGTTTCGAACTCTATTGTTTTATAGTAGCTTCATGAACTACTATTTATGTATACCACTGCTTATTATTATATTCTCCATGTCTATGATTCTGTGATTGATTTGTTTACTATATATGCTGAGTATTTTCTAAATATAAATTAACAATATGTTGTTTTGAGCAATACAAGTCTGACATGAGTGGATGATTGTTGATTTGAATGGTTTGAAATACCAAGTTGTTACAGTGAAAATAATTTTATTTCAAAATTCATTGCTTCTACACATTTAATTTAAAGGCTAATCCACTGTCCAAAATTATGAATGAAATTCCTTTAATAAACTTTCATATTTAGCTTATCAAATTAAATTGCTTTCGAATTTATAAAATCAAGGTTTATAAACTCCGTATACAAAATTCCCTTACTAACAAATTCCATTTTTATCTCATTTATATTTCAAAATCCAATTATAAGTTAATTTACTTATAATTCTCTTATTTACATATTCATTCTTTTCAGGTCTTATTATTTATAAAATCCATTGTAAATTCATTTCTAAATTTCAATTCCAAATCCATATATAAATTTGATTACAATTCCATTTCTAATATTTATAAGACACTGTTTATAAAACCATTACTTTTATTTATAAAATATCAATTTTATAAATTTTATATATAAACCATTTATAATAACTTAAAAACCTCAATTTAACTTAATTTACAAAATTGTTAACTTCTTATTTCAAAAATCATATTTTTATTCCATTTGAATAAACCTTTTCTTTTAATAATTTACAACTCATTATTAAAACTTATATAACTTCAAAAATCACTTAAAAAACCTTTTTAATTTGGAATCATCATTTTAATATTTTTAAAATTCCAAAATATGGCCCAATGCTATAACAGCACTAAATTAGGTGATTCACATGGATAATAACAATCATGGCATCCAATCATAACACAAATCACCTGATACAGCATATATATCAATATCTATAAGTAAAAATCAATAACAGTAAGAAATCCTGTCAGATCGCTCCAACCTGTCACCTGCCACAAATATACACATGAGAAAATATGTACAATGTCCGCTACGAGGCAGACGTGTGTACAAAGGGTCCGCTCATACACGGGAACGTATAGAGTCTCATCCGCTAATATATGCAGGAATATATCCAAACCAATCAATATATATATATATATATATATATATATATATATATATATCACCCAAACAATCATCAATAGACATATAATAAATTTATTCTCACTTATATAAAAACATAAGCGTGTCAGAAAGAGTGAGTTGTACTTACTTGATTCCAATGAATGTTGCAGCATTTTATTTCAACTAAAATTGAACAGACATTTAATTTTAACCAAAATTTCTAGCAGCTCCAAATCAATCTAATCCAGCTCCATTAGTAGTGTTCGCGAATACGAACCCAACACAACTTGTTGCGTCCAATTTCGATATGTAAAAGATATGATTTTTATTAGTTTACACGATTTTGAATATAAATTATTTACAGATCCAACAATCTTGTTTTTCCTTTCCCCTCTTCTTCTTATGAACACGAAGCCTAGGCAATCACGAACACGAGCACACCCATAAGCATGTTCGATTTTTCGATCTTTGCCCTCCACTCAATCGTCTGGAACTCGATCTAGGACTACCAATCAAAAGCTTGTCGTGAGCACTACCACCACCCACGATCCGGTCAAACTTGGTCATGTGCTTTGCTTAGTAATCGCAATGAAACGCGTGGCCCTAAGGCCGATTCGACGTCGATCTGCTACACGTCAGATGATCTTAACGGTATGGATGGGAAGCTCTACTTGAGATCTTCGATTGCTTAGTTGGAAGTTTTTTTGTAAAAGTAAATGGATCGAGTAGAAATTGAGGAGAAAGGTCATTAATTTTCGGGCATTGAAATTATTTGAGGCGGCTAGGGTTTAATGGTTTTAGGGTTTGCAAATTATAAAATCTTGTGGCCTTATATAGAAAATTTCAAAACATTATTCACCCGAAAATATTTCGAACTCCAAACAAAGCATGCTACCAGGCGTTTATTATGTTTTACCCCTATTCTGAACACAATGGATTATATATTGGGAGCCAATTCCATCGTACTTGGAAGATAGGTTTTTGAATCGAATTATTTTAATTAAAAATTACTTAAATAAATTTCTACGCGTTTTAGCTTCGCACGACCAAACCGTAAATCTGATTGACACAAAATTTGAAATTCTACAACAATATAACATTACGGATCCAATGAAATTAGGTTTTTCAAAATCCAAGACCGTGTCAAAATGACTATTTTTACACGTTAATTAAATATTAAAAATTTCAATTTCTATAAATTGAACTTTTAGTTCAATTTCAAAAGTTTCCTAACTCCATTCTAATTAAAATAGAACTTATATCAACTTTATAAATCATTTTCATTCACATTAAATTCAAAGCTCAATTATTTCCATAATTTCAAGTATTAATTTAGTAATTTAATTATCCAAATAAATTATTATATTTGAACTGTAAGTTATTCAACTTATAAAATTAACTTGTGAATATTTAAAATCAACTAAATATTTCCATTTCGAACGACTGAAATTTTGGGTTGTTACATTCTCCCCTACTTAAAAGAGTTTCATCCTTGAAATTACCAAGTAAGAAAAAGCCACAAAATCCATTAACGTTTCAAAAACAATTCGTTCAAACTAGATTGCCAAAATCATTTAAATCTTCTAACTTTTTCCAAAATCTATTAGTTAAACTTTTTATAAAAGCTTTTCTAAGTTTTCAAATCAATTCATAGTTATCTTTTCAAAGCTAACTAATATCGTTTAACTTTTAACTCAAAATCAAAATTTTAGTTATCAAAAAATATTTCCAATTCTCTCAAAATTTTTCTAACGCCATAAATTTTTAGAAAAATTCGACATAGCCTCCTTTACGCAGTTCGATCCTGAAAAAATCACAATATATATATCACAATTGTATATCTCATCTTTGAGGATGAGGCATCCTATAGGGAAAAAAAATAAAAAAAGTACAATATGTAATCTGAGATCTGTACCTTATATATTATTAGCGAGCATATACGATTAATATAGCTCGAAATGCGAAGCATACACCATCTGCACCTAGTAAACACTCAATAAAAAAATGATAAACATGTATATAGAAAGTAATACTAATATACAACATATACAATACAATAAATATATGCCAATATAGCAAATGCAATCAAAAGCAACAAATTCAACCATCAAACAACTATCATCCAACTAACATCCAATAAACAAATATCTATCCAATCAATATATAACTAAATCAATTTATATTTATTTCTCATTAATATTCATTAAATTGGTTTTCAATATATCCATATTTGATTCATTAACAATAGATTTTACTAACATTCATTTATTCATATTCAGTTAGTTTACATTCACAAATTTACATTCAAGTTAGCTCACTTACAGTTCAAATCAAATTTAATTCTATTTAGATTCACTTACTTCTAATTTGAATTCAATTATTTAGCTTTCAATTTCATTTAATGAATTTCTATTCAATCAACATACATCCATCTAATAACCAATGTATATCCGACATAACCAAATTTATTTAATTTACACTCAAATATTCATCATTAATTCATTTACCTTCAATCTGATTTAACACTTTTAAATTTAATTGGTTTAACATTCAATTTAGATTGAATTCTAATATTCACTATATTCACATTTTTATACAACACTTCCAATATTATTATTAATTCACAACTTCTTAACAGCAACATTTCTAATCTCTGTTTATTCACTAATTCACTTTTACAATTAAGGTTGAATTTCATTATTGTAGCGACCCGTAGTTCCGTACCCTTTGAGTTGATAATAATTCACTCATGCTCAACCCAAATTATATGAAAGAGCGAATAACTAGGGTAAATAAGTAGAAAAGGATAGAAGAAAAAAAGAAAAAACAACACAGAATCTCACAATCACAGTGGAACAAAATATAATTTATAATAACAGATTTTTATACAAAAGAATCTGTATCTATTTATACTTACAATCATCAGAGTATAAAAATCAATACATCAATCTGGATAGTTATAACCACTTGTCCTCACACAGCAGAAATACAAACCAAGTACGGAAATACGTCCGAACTCCTCCAGCTCTCCTTTTGAGCTCCACTGCATTCTAACCGAAACTGTACTACTCGGTCTGACCCAAGCATTACAATAACATAACACCCGAGTCAGTCTGGAAAACCAATGTGAGAAAATACACTCAATTTGAATTATTAACTTTTCTCAAAATCCTTTGAAAACAAAGGTATCTCGTAAAACCACGTCACACATAAATACGACGGGGTTTTACCTTATGATAACCAAAATGAATTTTTATCAAAATCATTTGATATTATAATAGTGTCTATAGAAAGTAAATAGAAAATAGCTGAAATGCTTGCATCTCACGTTTCAGCATAGTTGGGCACAATCAAAACCGTACGGCGCTTATTGGAAAATGGATTCCATACAATGACTGGACCACTGGGGTATCACCCATTACAGTTGTAATGATCTGGTATTTTGAACCATTCAAATCGACAGTCATCCACTCATGCTGGACTTGAATTGCTCAAAACAACAGACTATTAATTTATATTTGGCAAAACTTAGCATATCCAGTAAATAAATCAATCACAGAATCACAGACATAGAGTATTATAACAGTAAGCAGTGGAATAGATAAATAGTAGTTCATGAAGCTACTATAAAACATCAGATTCTGAAACAAAATACAACAAAATCTCAAACACAAATGAATCTCTAATACATAAGCAACTGACGAGCCTGAACTTAAATGACTAGAATAAACTAAATAACTGAAAGCTGGATAGATAGATCTTCAAACAAAGCTCCAATCTCCAAAGGCGAGTCTCAAATGATGTGATGCTCAATCTGACCCGAGCATAAAGCAAAACACAAAACACTCAAGTCAGAATTAACATTCTTATACCAGTAAATTCAACTCAAGTGAAATATCAACTGAAATACAAGTAACTTAAAGGATGTTTGGTATTTCCATCCTCTAAGGATCCGTGGAACTATCTACTATGTAGTAATATACGCTATTATAATATTTCTATAGTAAAGTAAACTATTAAAATAGCATTAAGGCTATCAGGGAGCACTCTATAGGTACGACATAAACCAAACTCGTAAAAGGCGCTATAAGGTATGTGATAAGGCACGCAAGGCAATGTCTAGGGTAGGATTCTACCATTTTGTGGATCCGGACTAGCGGTAATGCATAGCAGGTATTACGCCCATCTTGAGACACACTCCCAGTGCACCGAATCAAATCACAAAGTAATAGAATGATATCTAAGAAATGTACCCGATCGGAGGAATGACCTCACTTGGCCTGGCATGGCTCCTGTTTTAGCCACATCAAGCTGACTCATGGGAGTCAGAGCTGCGCTAAAACCTCATATAGAATCACCGCCAAATCATCCTACTTTGTTCTGGAATCTCCACCATGTACATAGTTGTTAAAGTGGTTTCGGTATTGGCAAAGAGTATGACAATATCCATCTCGATCTCTTTAACAACCAAATGCTTATTTAACACCATGGTCATTTCATTTCAAATAGTCCATACTTCATACCAAAATATCATATTCATTTCAAAACCATATTAATTCGATATCATTATTCACTTTTAATAATATTCATTTCCAGAATCGTAACACTTTCAAAATTATTACACTTTCGAAATCATAACATATTCGAGATCATAACATTGTTGAAATCATAACACTTCCGTAATCATAACAGTTCCAACTTAAGCGGTTTAGATATTGAAAATAGTATATATATTAAAATAGTTATAAATTAAAATAATTTATATACTAAATTATAAATTAAAATATTTTAAATTTATTTAAAGAGATTATGCCGAAATAGTTTCCCAATTAGAATTGTTTCATCCAATTCCATAAATTGATTCAAATCAACTTAAATTCCAAAAATTCAATTTAAATCAATCCATGTTCAACCCTTTCAATTTAAAAGGTTAAAGATTCAACTCAAATTTTAAATAAACCATTTCAATTTTTATCGATTTCAAATCTAGGTTTGAACTATCATTTCAAGTCCATTAGAATTCAAAGTTAAATATTCAAAAAAATTCAATATAAGTTTCATTTATATTAAGCCTTTAACCTTAATGTTATTCAAATTGGAAATATTCACTTAATCAATTAATAAAAATTAAATAAAATCTCCAATTACCCCTTTAGATCAAATTAAATATTCAATTTTTTTAATTTAAAATTTGAAAATGTTCATTTCGTCACCTTTTATCAAAATCAAGTTATAAAATCTTATCTCAAAAATCTCAAATTCAATAAGTTTCAATTCTTGTTTTTATAAAATTCTTATATAGATACTTAAAAATAATGTATATATTGATTAAATTAAAATTTATTAAATTCAGTCTTATTATATATATATATTTAAAATAATAAAGTTATAAGAAAAATCTTAAAATTTATATTTTCAAAATTGACTTATAAATTTAAGATTTCCAAAAAATAAAATTTTAAAATCTAAATTTTACACATATATTAAAACAAATTCTTTATATTATAATTTAAAAATCAATATTTATTAAAAACCATATATTTCCTTTCAAACTTTGGCAATCATTATTTCCAAAATATAACAATGGTGTCCGTATATAATTTTATATCCCGTGGTCAAGTGATATAGATATTTATCATTTCAATCGCAATAATTTAATATTTACTAATGTATATCATTTCTACCCACAATCCCAAAATTTCAAAATCAATAAAAATCGGTTAGGTTAATCATTTCAACCCATAACAATTTTCTCCTAATCTATTTTATCATTTCGGTATGTATCGTTTCAACCCATAGGGATTTTTAAACTAACAGGGAACTTGCAAAGTGAGAACAATATGATAATTGTATAACATATCAACAATGGACATATATCATCAGTAAAAAATTTAAATATTATATATACAACAATTATAGTGTCATATGTCATAGGTAAACAATTTCAGATAATGGCATATCATATTTAACAATTAAATAACTTAGCAATTCAAACTTAACATCATATTTCAATTATCATTTCATGTGAATTAAATTTACTAAATATAAGAATGTCAATTGTGAGTGATTGCTCACCTTTCGAGGTTAGAGAAATTTTACAATGAAATAAGCTACGAATCCTAGCACGATGGCACAAATTCGACGAACAAAGCTAAGCATGACGAACATGGATTTACAAAACAAAATATATACATATTTTTCTGAAATTATATATATATATATATATTTTATATTAAAATCAATATTTAATTTAAAACACTTATAATAATCAAAATCTTTCTATACATCATATTTTGAAAAAAACCCATACTAAAATCAAGTGGCTTCTCAATAGTGAAAACAGACCTATATATTATAAAGATCAAAATATTTATATATTATATTTAAAACTTTTTCTATATATTTTAAAAATCCAAACATCGATATATATACATTATATGCATAAATGAACACATTGACACTTATATATTATACATTGAAGTCAAATGAGACCTTAATATATTATAATTCAAAATCAATATATATTATTTTATAAAAATCAAATTTAAATTTGAACACATATTTTAAAATAATAATCTTTATATATACAGATTATATTGCAAAATCATTAAATAATACTTATATGTATACATTATATATGTATACATACATACATACATATATATATTCTAAAGTTATTACCGAATCCAATTTTTAAAGATATTAACATATTTTAAGTAAACACTTTAAACATGTTATATACATACATTCATACTTCAACATATATACTTCAAAGCTACTATATACATACATATGCAGATGATGCTGCAGCATATAAAGGGAATATATAAATATACAAAAATTTGTATATATATGCATATATTTCATATACATATAAACCTATCATATACACCTAAACAAAGGAGGGCCGCAAGAAGATCTCAGACGAAAACAAGTAAAGTTATACACACACACACATATGTATATATGTGTGTGTATGTATATCATTATATTACATGCAGACAATATAAAAATTGGTGGTATATATAAATAAAAGAAAAAAAGAAACTACAAGCTTAAAAAGATGTGAAATAGAGAATATATATATATACACATATATATCTTTCATATTTTTTTTATATATGGAGGAAGTTGCTGTGTTGAGAGGAGGGCGTCAAGTCGAGCTCGGGGTGGTGGGTGACGTGCTGCTACTTGGAGATAGGCTGTTGACGTGGTCTAGGAGGCTGGAGGCCAAAGGGAGATGTCAAAGGTGGTGGGTTGGAGCACTAAGGTGGGTGATGGATTAAATGGCGCAGGCAGTGGGTGGAAACGTGGGCTGTTAGCTGCAAATATGGTGCTTTCGGTGGTAGGGCTATGGTTTTCGTGGGTGGTGTGCTGTCGAAGAGGGTGGTGACATGGTTCAGGCGGGGAGGTGAGGCATGTGGTGTTTGGGTCTGGTGCTTGTGATGGGGCGTTGTTGGAGGGGTGGCGAACGAAAGACGGTGGAAGGAAAAATGGGCGGTGGGCGGAGCAAGAGAGGCAAAGCACGTTGGTCGAGATCGATGAAGCAGATGGGTTTGGGTTCGAGAAGGTGTGCGATCGACCTGGGAGAAATGAGCAACGCTAGGTTCATTCATTTATATTTTTTTTTTTATATATACTCTCAAACAAGAACAGACGAATGTATTAGTAATTTGAAGAGGAAGATAGGGTATAGGGCGGTGATGTGTTCAAGGAGATGGGTGGAAATGGTCACGACGAGGAACATGATTAGTTAGAGGAAAAAGATAGGCTTCAGAGAAAAATAAAATAAGCATTCCTAAGAGGAAATAATATAAATTACATACGTATTTGCTTTTTCCAAAGAACGATAAGAAAAGTGGCAACGAAAGGACAGCAACATATATATTAACTAATGGGAAATGCAAAAGTCAAAAGCCGAAATATTGACGGCTGATGTCTCTTTGTTTTACAAGGAGGATAATTAAATGGTCATGGAAACAAAAGGGTTAAAAGTGTTTGCCGATACGGCAAATCATTTTGCAGATTCTGCCATGTACTAGACGTCGAAACACACAAACGAATATAATACGGAGATCAGCACAACTGTTTAACGATGGATTTTTTATCGGATTAGAAAACCATCGAAAAACTAATATTAAAATTTATACCGCAAGCGCACGACGTACAAAAGATAGTATGTGGTGAGTACGGGTCGATCCGTAGGGAATTGTTAGATTTTAAAAATCAATTCAATCAAATTATACCAATTGGAGAGGAAATTGTTAACCACAACCAAAATGGAGCTAAAATAAGAATTAAAATGAGATTTAAAAACTATGAGATTAGAGAACAATTTAGAGGCAAATCCACTCTCATATTTTTGTATCAATTTTTTTTATGATCTCTAGTTTTAATATGTAACATCCCCAGAATTATATTAATTTAAAATTTTACAATTAATGTGAATTTTGTAATAAATTGTGGAATTAATTTTAATTTTTCAAAATAAATGAAATAAGTGTTGAATTATATTTATATGTATAAATATGGTTGTGAAGTTGCATTTGAATTTAAGAATTCAAAAATATAAATATTTTGAAACTATTTGAATTTAAATTATACAAGTATATATGTATGAGTATATGTATAAATATAAATGGATTATGATTTAAATTTGAATTTAAACTTGAATTTGAATTTAAAATTTAATGTCTTAGAAAAAATAATTTGCATTTGAAATCATAAATGTGTAATTTATTTAATGTAAAAGAATTTATCAAAAACATTTCTTCTTTTGAAGTTTTATATACAAATAAATAGAAAATGCAGTTAAGAATTAATATAAAACAAAAGAAATACAAGTGTTAGGCATGTATGAGAAAGATGGTGTGAAATGAACAAGTACAATAATCTCATAATTAGTTTTAACAAGTGTCATTTTGTTTCAATAAAATGAAAAAAAATAAGAAACAAATATACATAAACTTCCTACTCTCTCTCTTTTTTATTTTACCATTATTCTCGAAACAAAAAGTCTGTAAATTTTCTAGAGCCAGGAAGAAAATTTTCAAACAAAAAAAAAACAACCTGTAAAACAAACCCGAAAAAGAAAAAAAATCTATGAATCATCCATAACAAAGACAGAAAAAATCCAGTAGACAAAAATCTGAAAACAAGCTTCTCAGGAATTCAAACCAGAAGAACAACTGCAACTAAATCATCTCAACCCAGAAGTCAAGCAAAAACAAGAGAAGGATCATCACAAATTCAACAAAAGAGAAAAGCATGGAAGCTTGTCTCAGTTTTTCCAAATTGAAGAAAAAAGCAGCCCTCTCTGTTCAAAACTTCAATGGTGAGTAAACACCATTTAAAAGTTGAATCTGGGTTGATGCTTGTGATGAATAATAAGAATATGGTTGAAAGAAAACTTGCATGTATTTTATATGCAGATCTTGTGTGTGCATGTCAGAAAAACAGTCATATGACTCTGTTCTAGTTTCCAGGATTTCAAATTCTGTTCAAAATTGAATTACTCTTCCTCTGATCTAAACTAAACTATGGAATCTAAACTAAAGTTTTTAGTCTCAACATGATTCAAATTTTCAAAACAGATTCAGGCAAAAATAAATTAAAGTTCCCTGGGAAATTTAAAAATACATACAAGCTTCAAAATATTTGAAAATTCAAATATCATAATTTCTGATTTCAAGTATGTCAATCGAATCGTTTTTGGAAGCAATGATTTTTAAAAGCAAAATCAGATTTTTTTTAATCACGTATTCATTGATTAATTTGGGGTTGAGCAAATTTGGGATTTTTGTCGAATTTTGGTCATCGACGTGATGATGATGGTCGAGGTTGAGGATGAAGGTGGCTGAAGTGTTATGGGTTCGGGGAAAAACACTCAAAAAAATTATTTGTTTTATGATGGCCGTGTGACGTTCATCTAGGGTTTTAACCCACAATTTGGTTGCAGCAGAAGTTTGGGTTGTCGCGATTTCGTCAGACCACCAGAGTTGATCGCTCCGGTGGGGATAGCGGCGTATGATCAAGACGAAGCTTCAGTTAAGTTTTCATGGCCTTTGATGGCCAGAGGTGGAGGGACGAGGCGTTTTTCTGGCGGTCGTTTTTGATGCAGTCTGGGTTAGCAAGCTCGTTCGCGAATTCGTCGAGGTCATGTGTATTTGGGTGCTCATATGGCACATATGAGCTATTGCCGAGATGTGGAAGGTGGCGGCGTCGGTCAAAGTTCGTCAGTGTCATTGTGCATGTGCATGGCACTAAGGCATGTGTCAGTTGTTTGTTGTGTGGAAGGAGATGTTCGACTCGAAGTAACACTCAAGGTTCAGGGTTAATGACTGGAAGCTTGGGTCGAGAAATTCTGGCTAAACATCGGGTCATTTTAAAACTTAAACAATTTTTTTTTTAAAAAAAAAAAGCCATCGGGTCATTTTGAGGAGAACTCAAAGTAAATACATGTTTTCCTCGGGGAACACTCGAAGTAGCTCGAGAGTAATAACGTTTCCAGTTTAAACTTTAAAAATTTAAGTCAAAATTGTTTTCCAAATTTATTCCTTTTAAATGAATAATTTTTTGTTAAGTTGAAATTTGTACTTTAAGGTTTTAAAATAAAATATTTTAAATTATTTAAGCTAAGAGTATTCTAAACTTATAATTTCAAATTTTTTATTTTAAATAAAAATTTAACAAAGTAATTAAGGAGATAATTAAATATTTACCTTATTAACTTAATTTAAAAGTTAATTAATTTATATTGTTAATGATGATAAATAATTGATGATTTATAATTACTTAATAATTTATTCATCGTTAATTAAAGAATAATTAATTTATAATTAATTATTAATTAATTAAAGTAATTAATTAAGGAATAAATAATTAATTAACAAAAGTAATTAAGATTTAATTAATTAATAATTAAGGATTTAATTAACAAGTAATTAAGTTTTAATTAATTAATAATTAACGGTTTAATTAACAAATAATTAATATTTAATTAATTAATAATTAAGGATTAATGAATTTAAAATTAAGGATAATTCATCATTAATTGAAGTTATTTAATGAAAAATAATTATGTTATTAATTGCTTATAATCACACTGTTGATTCATCTCATTGTTAGATGATTAATTATTTGCCTTGAGCTGATAGATACCCCTGTTTGTGATTGTTATACTGTGTGATGTGAATTGCTTTGTGTTGAACTGTGATTTATGATTTGTTTCTGTGTGAATGTGAAAACCCATTGACCTTTAAATGGCAATTGAATTTCGATGCGACAGGGAGTCGGATTCCAGTTGGTTATCGAAACCCACATCGAACCCTGAATGTGAATCTTTGTGATTGATATATCTACATGTTTTAAAATTGAATACTCACTATTCAGTTTAGCTGGGAGACGACCTTTGTGTCATATAACCCATTTCGAATATGTGATACGACGAAATGGGAAGCATTTGATGACGGTGGTGAAGACCGGGTGTCTCCGAGAATGATAGGATAACCAGTCGAATGACTCTGCACTGAGTTGCGCCGGTATGGAGATCTCCATATGTGATGGGGAGTCCAATCGGGATTGTGGATGCCCAGATTGCAAGGACTTCTACAGAAGTGCCTTCGGTTTTGTTCAATCCCGGAACAAACTTGTATGGTTGTATGTATGACATTACATTTTGAGATATAAAGCTGATTTCTTTAAAATACATTTCTATTGGTGGCAGAGAATTTATTCTCTTAGTTTAACACCCTTCTCTGAGATGTACGAGCTCAGAGGTTATGTAGTTGAAGGTTATTAGTGATATACTCCCAATCTGGTAGTGTGGCATGCTGAGTGCCGCTGATCATTTGTTGATTGAAGCATGGCTTTTTTGAAAAGCGTAGCTTTGTGGACGAGACTTCGTCGAACCTCACAACCCGGGAATGGTCGAAACATGAATGTTACGGCAAGGTTTTTAGGGGTCGCACCCCTAGGGTATGTCCATTTTCTTCTGGATAAGAGGTGATATCATGGTATGGAGCCCAGATATTTATCTGTGTGGTTGTTGCTTTCAGTTGGTGAATCTCGGGACAAAGGTCGGTAACGACCGGGGATGGCTGACTTGTAGGTGTAACCTAGTTACAGAGGTAACTCGACCTTGTGTTGGTAGGGAACCAGTTTGGTTCTCGAGGGCGTCCCTCCAGAGGCATTCCATTTTTAAGGAAGTTTCTTAGCCTGACCATTTGTTGGAAATCCAAATAAACAATGCGAGCTCTGTACGGTTTTAGTTGTATAACCTGCCATGCAACGTGACAGTAACCTTCCATAAAACATGGTAGCTATAGTAGGCATACAATAATGGTTGTAAGCTGGCTAAGATTAATATTATGCTTTCGAAATGATTTTCTACACTATGCACTAATAATAATATCAAGAAGTTTTCTCGTATCAAACATACTTGACTATCATAAGAAGAAATCTCCTCTAATTCTACGATTGCATTATGTGTGTGGCGAGAGGCTTATGGTAGTTTCATTTTTAAAAAGCATATCGAATTTCTTTTATAAACTATTTTGTTTCAAACAACTATTTTGTATACTCATACCAGTCCCATGACTGACCCAGAGTTTATTGTTCCTTTCCTAAACTCTGGATGCCCATAATTTCCACACTGGCAGCCTAGAAGCAGGTTATCCGTGTTTTAGAGTTGCTTGGAATCTTTTGAAGTCTTTTGGAAGCTATCGAATTTTGGAAAGCTTTTGGCCTTGGAAATTTTTCGAAGTGTTTGGAGTTTTTTAGAGGAACATCTCAAAGCCGAAGTATGTTGGAATTCTGTTAAAGTTGAGACAAATGTGTTATCGCTTTGTAGTTGTATCTTATATCTAAACTCTGATGATTGTAACCAAATATTGTGGTGATGTTGTATCTGTGATGTTGATATATGATATTCGTTTTGTTTCCACTGTTTATATTCATCTAATGTTGTTATAAGCTCCATCCGAACTGAAATGCGACGTTTGAATTTCCGACAGTCGAATACAAGTGAGGTATTTGATGTTGATTTTCGAACGCTGGGATTTCGGGTCGTGACATAATATTAAGTGAAATAATTGTTACATTTATCATAAGTACGGTTTATTTATGTTATTAATTAATATAACTTAAACCATCAAACTATAATACAACAAATAAACCACTTATAAATTTTCATAAAATGAAGCCAAAGAAAAGCTATTTTAAGTATGGTCTATTTCCTATTGTAATTAGCAATATAGATCATCAAATTTTGTTTTTACTTTAATTTCAAAATCAAAAATTAATTAGCAAATGATGATATAAATTGTGTTTATGTTGAATAAGAATAGCTCATTTACAAATGCAACATAACCTTACAAACCCACTTGTATAAACATACATCAAAATCTACTCTAATGAAGCACAAATAAAGAGATCATAAATCATAGAAGTGTTGAAATTACATAAAGTTAGAGAGCTTCATTACCCCTAAATTGAAGGGGTTTAGTTTCTCATTTGTGTTATCAAATCAACATATGCAAGTTTCAACATTAAAAGCAAAAGAAATAGAAACTAAACAAAAGAGGAAAATGAGATTAACCACTAAAATACTTGCACAAGAGAAATAAAATAAAAATACACTACTTGCATGAATGTAAATCTGATCTATTAACAATGAAAAGAAAAGAGCATAGAAATAAATATAAGGATAAAAGTAAAGAGAAAAATGTAGAAAAGAGAAGGCTTAGGAAGCCATTTTTATTTCACCGATTTATGTTTACAACTTGCTAATTTCCTAAGTAAAATAAGAGAGAGAAGAAGATATTTACATATACATAAGAGGGCTATTTATACATGCATAAAACCCTAATTTAATATTTAGGGTGCTTCCCAAAATGCCTTTAGGAAGTGTGGTCTTCAAGTAAACAATAACTTCTAATTAATCCATCATTAAATATGCATGAAGTTTTAACCTCCACTTAGTTGTTCATTAACTTCTAACTCTAGATTTAGGTAAGTGAGTGGGGGTCCTCCATGACCATGAGCTTGAATTATTTCCTCTTCATTCCTTCGTATTTCATTTGTGCATGCATGTATTTTCATAAAACCCTCTTCCATATGCATCCAAATTCCTATAAAAATCATTAAAAAATGTCCAAGTAAAAATTCTCAAATTGACACATGCGCAAAAATGACCATTTTGCCCTTGAATGAAGACGAATATACGATGATTTGAAAATAATTGAACTTTGGTTTTAAATATGTTAAAATGCCCAAATATGGTATTTATTTAAATAAAAATAGATAAAATATGGATTTAAATATATGCACATTTACGTGCACATCAAATATCCTCACACTTATCTTTTTATTCATCCTCGAATAAAGGAAAAATAAGATAAATTCGTTTTCGTAGGGAGCACGATTGCATTGAGCGTATGCAATAAGCCGTTAAACCTTTGGGTGTCACCAGTAGGACGAGTGTTGTCACATGAGATGTTCAGCGGATACTACCCATAAAGTCCAAATGCAAAGTGAAATATTTACAAAATGCTATATTTATTTGCAAGTAGATGAATGCAAGTTTTTGAAAGTATTTACAAATGACGGATTCACTTTCAATTTGACACAAAATAAGTTATGTCATGGCCCATTTTTCCATACCCTTTGAATCGGCAATAAACCACACATGTCCAACTCAAATTGCATGAAAATACGGAACATGAAGGGTAATAAAGAAAATAAGACAAAACAGAATCTCACACGAATGGAATAATATATAATATTGAACAAATATCTTTACATTGGAAAACTTTTAAGTACATATATCAGAGTCAACCAAAATTTAGCTTGAACAATTATAAACATCTGTACTTACAACTGCCGACAAACATCAAACTAAAACAACTAAGTACAATGGATAATAGAATATGTCCATACGTAGATAAATATCTCCAACTCTCCTCTAAAAAATCCAACCATCTTCGACAAAACCAGAAACTACTCGGATCTGACCCAAGTATTGAAAATACCCGAATCAGGCTTGATTAACCAGCGTGAGAAAAACTCAATAATAAATGACAATGTCATATATCAACCTTTAAATAAAATCCATTGAAAAGGAAGAGTATCTCACAAGACCACGCCCACACATAAACACGGACGGGTTTTTACCTTATGATAAGTAAAACACTTTTATATCAAAACCTTTTATATTATGTCTAATGACATTCTTTGAAAACATTTGCAAATAAACTTATTAATCTTAGCCGAAATTGTTACCATTATTGAATTCTAGCATACTAGGCTCTAAAAACAAAAACCGTAGGTTCTTATTGGAGAATGGATTTCCATACAAATGATCAGGTGAAGGATCTACCTTTCGAATGGGTACACTTCTAGATGGACGTCCCGAGGCACAGAACATCTTCTCTCTACCAACACAAGACCGGCCTATCTTTATAACTAGATAGTATCGAATATGTCATCCTCCGGTCATTACCAACCTTTAACCGAGCACTCGTTTCCATACACCACGTTAATTTACATCCTGCACGTCATAGCGGGAAGAAATATATCTGGAAGGGGATGACCATACCCAACTTAGGAATGACCAACTTAGCCTTGCCGAATCTAATCCAATTTCAGTCATTTCCGGTTTGATCTCACAAACGGACAAAAATACTAGTCGTTTTCGCATACTCGGTTATCAACTTTATTTCTGAATTACTTGTAAAGATTCAAAATTATCTTTCAAACGCTTATCTTCCCTTTTAAAAATGTTCACAATTGATTTCAGAAAAAATCATTATATTTAAACTCATGTTCCAAAAGTGTAACGACCCGGAATTTTGGGCAATAACAATTTAATAATATGCATTAATAATTAAATTGATTTGATAATTTTCTTTATAATTTTAATTTAAAATTGGTGAATTTAATCTTTTAAAGGTTAATGAATTTTTAATATGGCAATATTGATAAGATTTATTTTTCAAAGTTAATGAAATTTTATTCTGTTTATAATATATACATTTGATATATATTGTGAATAGGAGATCTTTTGTTTCAAATTAAAGATTGAGTTTTGCAAACTGTAATATATATGTATGTATATGTTATAATTTGATATTGTTTTGAAAATTTAATTTAATCTATTAATAATTTATATACATGAGAATTGTAATCTGAAGCTTTGTTCTAAAATAAATATTTTTTAAAAGTTAATTTAAAGATAATTCATTTGATTTCAAATTATTAGATAATTGTTTGTTTTTAAAAATGATAGTTTTAGAAAAAAAAAGGGATTTATTCATTTGTTTTCAAAGTATAAGATTTGTCATTTATTTTAAATATGATAACTGATTTAAACATTTTGTTTTGCTTTTTTTTTAAATGCTAATAAGATACATGTTTAAAGATTTCACACTTGTATTTATTAAAATCCAAAAGCTTATAATCATAAAAACATTTCACTAATGCATATAAACATTTCATAAATACATATAAATACTTTATGAATACATTTATAATTTAAATAATTTAATACATTAGAGTTTAACACTTGTAAATTGAGAAGTGCATGCAAATGACATTTGTTTGAATTAAAGAACATGTGGCACTATTTTAATTTTTAATTTTTAATAAATGTTTTTAGAAGAAAACAAGTTTCTTTAAAAACATTTTCAATCTTTCAAAACATTAATGGCAGAATTAGAAACTATTTCAAAATCTAAAAATAAAATCCAAAAGTAAGATAAAATCAAAACTGCAAATTGAAATCTGCATGCAAAAGAATTATCAATCAAAAAGCAAATCAATGATGGAATCTGCAACTTTAATCAACCTGCATTTCAATGGAAAGTTCAACTGTAATTTCAATCTGCCTCAAATTTGAAGCATGCATGCATCCATTTTCATCAGCAAAACACTTTAGATGCTCAAAGCCTGGAAAATGAATCAAAGCATTTTTCACATTAATGTTGTTCAAGCCTGGGAAATATAGGACCTGTTCCCTGCTCTGCAGATTGGTGAGTAAATCCTATTTTAAAAACAGTTATGATAAAATCTTTGATTGAATGTTGCATGCAAGTGTATTAGATTTAGTTGATATATATTTGTTTATCTGCATGTATATTTATAAAATAGAAATGGAAAAAAATATGATGAATGCCTGTATATGTGTACTGTTGTATATAGGTTTCTTTTCTTTCTTTTTAAAATCAATAACTTGATTTTTTGTCGTGAATTGGACAGTGATATGTTAATGAAAGTTGTTTGTAAACACATAATATGTCATCTAAAAATAGTTGTAGGATTTTAAATAAATTAATTATTCATATTTTTCAAATTTACAGTAAAAAGCAAAACTTGGGCAAAAATTTATGGTTTCAAACTTTAGTTTTGAATGTATATCTGGATTACAATAGTAAGGATATGATTTTTAGAGCTGGTATCACAATTTTTAATTGTGTATTGAAGTTGAATTTTCGGTCTGAAGGATTTAGGGAATTTTATGAATTGTGGATGTTTGATGATTTGATTTGATTTTTGAATCGTAGTTATCTTGTATGTCATAGATTATAGGAAAAATACTATTGATTTTTTTTAATGATGAATTTGATGGGAATTACAAAGAGTAGGGTTTAGTTTGGTTTTGGTTTCGGTTTCGATTGGCTGTAGGTGGTTTCGCGACGAAGAAGGGTGGGATTTTGGTGTTCGCACATGGGGGGAAATGGAGCTCGAGTCGTGATTCCTCGATGGTGAGGACGGCAGGGGTTGGACGGCGTCAGGGCGATGGCCGTGGAGGGGTTTAAGGTCGAGTGGTTGCTGTAGTTTCGAGCAAATGGGTCTATTTCGATTCGCGTTTATTTTGTTCGATCTGGGTATGCTTTTGGGTTCGCACGCATTAGTGTGATGATCGTCGATGGTCGTGACGTTCTTGGATGGCCGGTGATGCTAGTGCACGTGCACGCGTGTAGTTGCTGTGCACGGCCTTCGTTCTGGGAAGCTTATTTGGAGAAGACGAGGTTTTCTCGGGGAGTTCACGTGTTTTTCCGTGTATAACTCGAAGCGAGGGGTCTTTGCGTGTGTCTTCGGGGTAGTCGCGTGGGATTGGAGTGATTGACTCGAGCAGTTTAGGTTGTTGCTTTTCTAGTTAATACTGTGTAAGATATAAGCTGCAAATTAACTTGAGTTTGAATAAATGAAATCACGAATTTTATTGTAAACAAGTTTTATAAAAGGAACAAAATACTAAATTGAGCTTGTTATTTGAAAAAATGTGTAAATCAAACTTTTAAAGTATCAATTAAATTTATTTTAAATTTAAATTGTTAGGAAGTTGTTTGAAAATATTTATTTAAGTAAATTTTGAATTTCAATTGAAAGGGGTGTTTTGAATTTTAATTCAAAAGAAAAGTTTTCATTTTAAGATATTAAATCAAAGTTATAAAGTAATGATTTAAAATATAAGTTTCAATTTGATAATTTAAAGTGTTTTCAATTTGAAATTGATTTCTAAATGCTTTATTTTCAAATAAGGATAAGATTATAACCTTGAAAACCAAATTGAATAATTTGTTTTTGAGTTGTTAAAATTTAATCAATTTCAAATAATTTATTTATAAAGATAAATAATGTTAAATTATTTTGATATGAATTTGGGAGAACTTAATAAATATGAATTGTCATTTAAGATTAATGTTTTCTTAATTAATTAAGGATTTTAAAATATTAGAGTTAATTAATTAATTGTTTAATTAATTTTAAATAATTAGTTAATGGTTTATTTAATTTTAATAATCACTTAATTATGGATTAAATTAAGTATAATTACTTAATGAAGTAATTAATGGTTAATAATTGAATGTAACTAAGAATGATAATTACTCATGGGAGTAATTAAATGAGAGTGATTAATGGATAATCACTTAATATTATCAATTGAGAAATTAATTAATATAATTGTTTTGAGTTAATTAATTATGGTGTAATTAATTAATTAGTGGATTATGAATTATTTAATGATGGAAGTAATTACTTGTTAAGTAATTAATTAAGAGATTAATCAAGACTTATTAATGGAAGTAATTAGAGATAATTACTTATGTAAGTAATTAAGAGTTACTTACTTATTTATTTAGTTAATTAATTAATGTAATTAATTAATTAATGAATGAATTTAACTTAATATTAATTACTAAGTGTAATTAATTAAAAATATAATTAATTAAATAAGTAATTAATTAAGGATTGTTTGTTAATTTAATTATATAATTAATTACTTAATGAAGTAATTAAAGATTGATTAATTAGAATAACTAATCAAGGGTTAAATAATTAGTTTAGAAGTTAATTAATTACGATAAGTAATTACAAATTGTTAATTACTAATTATGATTAATGAGTTGATTAATTATAAGTTAATTAGTTAATTAATTAAAGTATTATTAATTAATAAGGATCATTAATTAATGTGATTAATGATATTAATCAAGGTTGATTAATATAAGTAATTAATTTAAGGGTGATTAATTATTGTAATTAATTGAGGTATAATGCAATTAATTATAGTTAATTAATAGAAGTAAATGAATGATCAATAATTATTGTAATTAATGATAGTAATTAAGGATTAATTACTGTACATGTTTAAGGATAATTACTTGAATGTAATTAAATATAATTAATTAAGGGAGATTAATTAAGGGAGATCATTAGAGATGATTAATTTATTTTTGGAATAATAATTAATGAAGAAGGATTATAGTAATTCAATTGATTAAGAGATAATCAATTCTGTTTGGATGTTTGATTAATATGGGTTGATTGATTAACATTGGTTGATTGATTAATATTGGATGATTAATATTTGGAGATTGATATTGGATGATGGGTTGATATTGGATGTTTGATATTGGTTGATACTGGATATCACTGTTATGTGATATGAATTATCTATTGTGATAATATGATGCATCTATCTGTTTATATATCATCCTGTATATAAGTAAACTGTTTAAACCCTTAAGTACAACTTGGACATTAAAATGGCGTTTGGTTTCGGTGAGACCGGGATCGGATTTCCATATTTGGGATCCGAAAACCACATAGATTCCAATTAAACGTTAGGTCGTTAATCCAAGTGGAGCAAGTGAAGACTCGAGGTGTAAGAACTATACGTCAGTATAACTCTGTGGGTGATTCCGTAATGAGTTTGACAGAATAGTGCTTATAGATTCGAGATGGTGATTTAGAGTGCAAGGGCTATGGTCGTTGACTCTGAGGGTGATTCCAAAATGAGTGCAACGAGATAGTGCCTTCGATTTCGTTCGAACCTGGAACGAACTTGTATGGATTGAATGCTTTCAGAACATCATCAGGTGGACGATGAGCATTCTAAGATAGATGTGTTCTATAAAGATAATCGTAACCTCAAGCCTCATCAACCGGGAATGGCTAAAACAGGGGAGGTGCAGCAAGGCTTCGTGGGTAGCCCTCACTTGAGAGCGAGATTTACCCCTATCTAGAGGTCCCTTTATATTTCGGCTTAGTGTGTGGTTGGTCGCGCCAACTACAGAGTGGTCTTGTTCGGGACTGTTCAGTAAGGAATGGTTCCGGCATTGTGTTCCAGGGGAGCGGGCGTACTCCTCGGTACGTTGATCTAGGCCACGTACTGTGACGGGCGGTACCCCAGTAGCCCTGCCATTGATGGAAACCCATTCTTCCTACGAGACCCTACGGTTTTGATTGTATTGCCCACTTTTGTGGCTAGTAGCTGGAATTTAATAGATGTAACAATTTCGGCTATTTCTTATTTACTTGAAAACCCTAGACCCTATTATAATATCACTGGATTTCCTATCAAATGTTTTGGTTAGCGTAAGGTAAAAACTTTTCCATGTTTATGTGTGGGAAGTCTTACGTGATACCTTTTCTTTTCAAAGGTTTTTCTAAAGTTAAGCAACTTTAACCCGTTTACTCACAACAGACCCCTGTCTGACCCGAGTGTTTATTTTCTGTTTTATTAAACTCTTGGGTACTCATATTATGTATGAGTAGTCAAGTGGATCAGGCTAGATTGACGAATTCTGGAGGAGATATGGAGCAGGAGGCTTCCACGTGTAGATATATTATAGTTCCGCTGTGTTTGTTGTTTCTGTTGTACTTGAGTTGTATAGTTAGATAGAAGTTTATAACTGTCTATTATCTATTGTTTAAGTTATGTACTCTGATGTAATGAGATACTATGTAATATTTTATGTTAATTATTATATTTCATTCGTTCCGCTGTGAGTTCTCTGATATTGTTCTGTTTCTTCTTTCTCTTTCTTTTCTTCTTCTATCCCTTTCTTTCTTCAAGATGATGCGATTTCCTGGAGATAGGAAGTCGGGTCGTCTCAGTTGGTATCAGAGCATTAGGCTGAGTGAATACCTAGGCTCTGAAGTGTATCTTTCTTTAGGGAGCATTAGGCTGAGTGAATACCTAGGCTATGTAGTGGTGTCTTTCTTGAGAGAGCGTACTTGTAATTTTTATATATAAATATATATCTACCTAATCTGTTAGGTCATCTATTCGGGTTTTCCAGCATAAGATTTAGAGGTAGATGGAGTAGTGGTGTGTGTGTAACACGACTACCACTAATGGAAGAGGTCCATTTGTTTGAGGTTGGAAGTATTTGTTGAGATTGTAGACCTAATACCGTCTCGAGTGAGATTTGTAGTTTGGAGTAAGGGTTTCTCTGATATCCGAATGAAATCTTTTGAAGATTCGAAGTTCATCTTTGAAGTGTAAGTTTGGATTTCGCTCGGGTAAGCGTATTTTCTTGAGTTTGGATCTGTCGGAAGTGCAGAAATAAGTAATGATATCTTGGTAACTGTATGATGAGATGCAGTATCCTTGGATAATTTCAGAAGATGTTTTCTCTAGAAGCAGTTTTAGTAGTGGTTGAGGAGCAGTCTCTACCTGTTGTAGGGATGACTCGTCTGTGTGGAAGTTGTTTGGATCTTCAGCATGGAGGTTAGCTGTTGTGGAAATATGAGACTAAGGTCTATGAGTTGTTTCGCTTCGGCATGGTCTCATTTGTTATTTCTTAAGGAGAGTGAGATGTTGATGCTTGGTTTGGAGCCCGAGTTTCTTGAAGGGTTGTTTGCCATCTCGGAAGTCCGTTGTGGGGTCTGTTGATGGTTTTGGTTTTTGAGAAGCTTTTGGATTAGAGTCTTGGGTTAGCTGTGGTAGCAGTTTCAGCTCGAAGTGTTCGGTGTGTTGTCGAGGAGGTCTTTTAGCTTCGCGGTATCATCAAGGTGGAGTTTAGAAGCAGCAGTGTGGCTTGTTTCTCCGATGGTTCAGAAATTTTGTGGTTCTTCTTTCAGCAGTCCAGGCAGTTGGTGAATGTTCTCTTGGAGGTTAACCTTGTTCGGAGAAGCTTAAAGCTGTTCTAATTGGTAAAGTGAGGACAGTTTCTTTGGAATCCGCATTAGGTAGGATCGCAAAAGTGACTTGCGATTAGTTTGAAAATTTTTCTTGAACAGTCTTTTGTTTGAGGCTGAGGGTTCTCATGAGAGGTAGGAGCTACTGAGGTACTCAGAAGTTTGTCTGCATCTGGAGTTGAGTTCCATATTGTTTTGGTTCCGGAAGTTATTTTGGTAGTCAGCCTAGTAGTAGAGTTGGAGTAGCAGCTCAGAATTTTTGGAATTGGAATTGGATTGATATAGCTTTTGGAATAGGATTCTGTTTTGAGGATGTGTAACCGAGTCAGATGCGTTACTCAGATTTTTATGGATTTGATGAACAAAGTTTCCCAGATATATTGGGTAAGTTTGTATTCATGTTCATCAACAGTACTCTCATCTATTTCAGAATCAGAGTTGTGCAGCGGAAGCGAGGTAGCAGCTGTGCAAGGAAGGAAGCAAGTTCAGTTTGCTATTGCTTGTCAGTAGAGCTTGAGTTCTGGATTTCGACGGATTTTGGAAGATTTTTTTCTGTTAAATAGGATCTAGGAACTGTTTTCTTTGGTCTAGTTGTTTTTGGAAGTACAGCATTGGTTGAGCTGATCAGGAAGAAGATTGGCAGCCCAGGATTGTCTGTTGAGTTATACAAATATGAGATAAGGAGTTTGGAATTCGAAGTTGGAGACCTCAGTGTTGTTAAAATTCTCTGGTTAAGAAAGCTGAAATTGGATAAGATTGGTTGGTTAGTGCTGTGGCATTTGAGGATTTCTTATATGTGTTTTGATAGGATGAGATTGAATTGCCAGTTTGGATAACTGAGATTCATTGTATTTCACGTATCTCTGAGGGAGTACGTGTATGATTCATCGATTGATTGTTGAATCTGTAGTTCAGTTGGATTTGGAAGTTGAGATAGACTTGAGTATAGTCTGATGTTCTGTTCAGATTGAAGAATCTAGAAATGAGTGGAGCTCTGGATTTTGGTTGTGTAGTCAGTTTGTTGGCTATTGTAGAGCGAGTCTCCCGGTGATTTATACTTAGGAAACTCGAGATAGTATTAGAGATTTATTCTGATTAGTGTCAGAATAATTAGTTTGTTTGTTTATTTGGTTGCTATGGTTGTTAGTAATTGGTTGTTAAGTATGCTTTAGTGTTTGAAATTGAAATCTTTGCTGGGTTATTAAATTACCTTTTCTTTTAAATTTCGGGGACGAAATTCTTTTAAGGGGGGGAGGATTGTAACGACCCGGAATTTTGGGCAATAACAATTTAATAATCTGCATTAATAATTAAATTGATTTGATAATTTTCTTTATAATTTTAATTTAAAATTGGTGAATTTAATCTTTTAAAGGTTAATGAATTTGTAATATGGCAATATTGATAGGATTTATTTTTCAAAGTTAATGAAATTTTATTCTGTTTATAATATATACATTTGATATATATTGTGAATAGGAGATGTTTTGTTTCAAATTAAAGATTGAGTTTTGCAAATTGTACTATATATGTATGAATATGTTATAATTTGATATTGTTTTGAAAATTTAGTTTAATCTATTAATAATTTATATACATGAGAATTGTAATCTGAAGCTTTGTTCTAAATTAAATATTTTTTCAAAAGTTAATTTAAAGATTAATTCATTTGATTTCAAATTATTAGATAATTGTTTGTTTTTAAGAATGATAGTTTTAGAAAAAAAAGGGATTTATTCATTTGTTTTCAAAGTATAAGATTTGTCATTTATTTTAAATATGATAATTGATTTAAACATTTTGTTTTGCTTTCTTTTTTTTAAATGCTAATAAGATACATGTTTAAAGATTTCACACTTGTATTTATTAAAATCCAAAAGCTTACAATCATAAAAACATTTCACTAATGCATATAAACATTTCATAAATACATATAAATACTTTATGAATACATTTATAATTTAAATAATTTAATACATTAGAGTTTAACACTTGTAAATTGAGAAGTGCATGCAAATGACATTTGTTTGAATTAAAGAACATGTGGCACTATTTTATTTTTTAATTTTTAATAAATATTTTTAGAAGAAATCAAGTTTCTTTAAAAACATTTTCATTCTTTCAAAACATTAATGGCAGAATCAGAAACTATTCCAAAATCTGAAAATAAAATCCAAAAGTAAGATAAAATCAAAACTGCAAATTGAAATCTGCATGCAAAAGAATTATCAATCAAAAAGCAAATCAATGATGGAATCTGCAACTTTAATAAACCTGCATTTCAATGGAAAGTTCAACTGTAATTTCAATCTGCCTCAAATTTGAAGCATGCATGCATCCATTTTCATCAGCAAAACACTTTAGATGCTCAAAGCCTAGAAAATGAATCAAAGCATTTTTCGCATTAATGTTGTTCAAGCCTGGGAAATATAGGACCTGTTCCCTGCTCTGCAAATTGGTGAGTAAATCCTATTTTAAAAACAGTTATGATAAAATCTTTGATTGAATGCTGCATGCAAGTGTGTTTGATTTAGTTGATATATATTTGTTCATCTGCATGTAAGTTTATAAAATAAAAATGGAAAAAAAATATGGTGAATGCGTGTATATGTATACTGTTGTATACAGGTTTCCTTTCTTTCTTTTTAAAATTAATAACTTGATTTTTTATCATGAATTGGACAGTGATATGTTAATGAAAGTTGTTTGTAAACACATAATATGTCATCTAAAAATAGTTGTAGGATTTTAAATAAATTAATTATTCATATTTTTTTTCAAATTTACAGTAAAAAGCAAAACTTGGGCAAAAATTTATGGTTTCAAACTTTAGTTTTGAATGTATATCTAGATTACAATAGTAAAGATATGATTTTTAGAGCTGGTATCACAATTTTTAATCATGTATTGAAGTTGAATTTTCGGTTTGAAGGATTTAGGGAATTTTATGAATTGTGGATGTTATACTTGATGATTTGATTTGATTTTTGAATCGTAGTTAGCTTGTATGTCATAGATTATAGGAAAAATACTATTGATTTTTTTTAATGATGAATTTGATGGGAATTGCAGAGAGTAGGGTTTAGTTTGGTTTTGGTTTCGGTTGGCTGTAGGTGGTTTCGCGATGAAGAAGAGTGGGATTTTGGTGTTCGCACATGGGGGAAAATGGAGCTCGAGTCGTGATGCCTCGATGGTGAGGACGACAGGGGTTGGACGGCGTCAGGGCGATGGCCGTGGAGGGGTTTAAGGTCGAGTGGTTGCTGCAGTTTCGAGCAAATGGGTCTATTTCGATTCGTGTTAGTTTTGTTCGATCTGGGTATGCTTTTGGGTTCACACGCATTAGTGTGATGATCGTCGATGGTCGTGACGTTCTTGGATGGCCGGCGACGCTAGTGCACGTGCACGCGTGTAGTTGCTGTGCACGGCCTTGGTTCTGGGAAGCTCATTTGGAGAAGATGAGGTTTTCTCGAGGAGTTCACATGTTTTTCCGTGTATAACTCGAAGCGAGGGGTCTTGGGGTGTGTCTTCGGGGCAGTCGCGTGGGATTGGAATGATTGACTCGAGCATTTTAGGTTGTTGCTTTTCTGTTTAATACTATGTAAGATATAAGCTGCAAATTAACTTGAGTTTGAATAAATGAAATCAAGCATTTTATTGTAAACAAGTTTTATAAAAGGAACAAAATACTAAATTAAGCTTGTTATTTGAAAAAATGTGTAAATCAATCTTTTAAAGTATCAATTTAGTTTATTTTAAATTTAAATTGTTAGGAAGTTGTTTGAAAATATTTATTTAAGTAAATTTTGAATTTCAATTGAAAGGGGTGTTTTGAATTTTAATTCAAAAGAAAAGTTTTCATTTTAAGATATTAAATCAAATTTATTAAGTAATGATTTAAAATCTAAGTTTCAATTTGATAATTTAAAGTGTTTTCAATTTGAAATTGATTTCTAAATGCTTTATTTTCAAATAAGGATAAGATTATAATCTTGAAAACCAAATTAAATAATTCGTTTTTAAGTTGTTAAAATTTAATCAATTTCAAATAATTTATTTATAAAGATAAATAATGTTAAATTATTTTGATATGAATTTGAGAGAGCTTAATAAATATGAATTGTCATTTAAGATTAATGTTTTCTTAATTAATTAAGGATTTTAAAATATTAGAGTTAATTAATTAATTGTTTAATTAATTTTAAATAATTAGTTAATGGTTTAGTTAATTTTAATAATCACTTAATTATGGATTAAATTAAGTATAATTACTTAATGAAGTAATTAATGGTTAATAATTGAATGTAATTAAGAATGATAATTACTCATGGGAGTAATTAAATGGGAGTGATTAATGGATAATCACTTAATATTATCAATTGAGAAATTAATTAATATAATTGTCTTGAGTTAATTAATTATGGAGTAATTAATTAATTAGTGGATTATGAATTATTTAATGATGGAATTAATTACTTGTTAATTAATTAATTAAGAGATTAATCAAGACTTATTAATGGAAGTAATTAGAGATAATTACTTATGTAAGTAATTAAGAGTTACTTACTTATTTATTTAGTTAATTAATTAATGTAATTAATTAATTAATGAATGAATTTAACTTAAGATTAATTACTAAGTGTAATTAATTAAAAATATAATTAATTAAATAAGTAATTAATTAAGGATTGCTTGTTAATTTAATTATATAATTAATTACTTAATGAAGTAATTAAAGATTGATTAATTAGAATAATTAATCAAGGGTTAAATAATTAATTAAGAAGTTAATTAATTAAGATAAGTAATTATAAATTGTTAATTACTAATTACGATTAATGAGTTGATTAATTATAGGTTAATTAGTTAATTAATTAAAGTATTATTAATTAATAAGGATCATTAATTAATGTGATTAATGATATTAATCAAGGTTGATTAATATAATAATTAATTTAAGGGTGATTAATTATTGTAATTAATTGAGGTATAATGCAATTAATTATAGTTAATTAATAGAAGTAAATGAATGATCATTAATTATTGTAATTAATGATAGTAATTAAGGATTAATCACTGTTAATGTTTAAGGATAATTACTTGAATGTAATTAAATATAATTAATCAAGGGAGATTAATTAAGGGAGATCATTAGAGATGATTAATTTATTTTTGGAATAATAATTAATGAAGAAGGATTATAGTAATTCAATTGATTAAGAGATAATCAATTCTGTTTGGATGTTTGATTAATATGGGTTGATTGATTAATATTGGATGATTAATATTTGGAGATTGATATTGGATGATTGGTTGATATTGGGTGTTTGATATTGGTTGATACTGGATATCTCTGTTATGTGATATGAATTATCTATTGTGATAATATGATTCATCTATCTGTTTATATATCATCCTGTATATAAGTAAACTATTTAAACCCTTAAGTACAACTTGGACATTAAAATGGCGTTTGGTTTCGGTGAGACCGGGATTGGATTTCCATATTTAGGATCCGAAAACCACATAGATTCCAATAAAACGTTAGGTCGTTAATCCAAGTGGAGCAAGTGAAGACTCGAGGTGTAAGAACTATACGACAGTATAACTCTGTGGGTGATTCCATAATGAGTTTGACGGAATAATGCTTATAGATTCGATGGTGATTTAGAGTGCAAGGGCTATGGTCGTTGACTCTGAGGGTGATTCCAAAATGAGTGCAACGAGATAGTGACTTCGATTTCGTTCGAACCCGGAACAAACTTGTATGGATTGAATGCTTTTAGAACATCGTCAGGTGGACGATGAGCATTCTAAGATAGATGTGTTCTATAAAGGTAATCGTAACCTCAAGCCTCATCAACCGGGAATGACTAACACATGGGAGGTGCAGCAAGGCTTCGTGGGTAGCCCCCACTTGAGAGCGAGATTTACCCCTGTCTAGAGGTCCCTTTATATTTCGGCTTAGTGTGTGGTTGGTCGCGCCAACTACGGAGTGGTCTTGTTCGGGACTGTTCAGTAAGAAATGGTTCCGGCCTTGTGTTGCAGGGGAGCGGGCGTACTCCTCGGTACGTTAGTCTAGGCCACGTACTGTGATGTGCGGTACCCCAGTAGCCCTGCCATTGATGGAAACCCATTCTTCCTACGAGACCCTACGGTTTTGATTGTATTACCCACTTTTGTGGTTAGTAGCTGGAATTTAGTAGATGTAACAATTTCGGCTATTTCTTATTTACTTGAAAACCCTAGACACTATTATAATATCATTGGATTTCCTATCAAATGTTTTGGTTAGCGTAAGGTAAAAACTTTTCCATGTTTATGTGTGGGAAGTCTTACATGATACCTTTTCTTTTCAAAGGTTTTTCTAAAGTTAAGCAACTTTAACCCATTTACTCTCACCAGACCCCTGTCTGAGCCGAGTGTTTATTTTCTGTTTTATTAAACTCTTGGGTACTCATATTATGTATGAGTAGTCAAGTGGATCAGGTTAGCTTGACGAATTCTGGAGGAGATATGGAGCAGGAGGCTTCCACGTATAGATATATTATAGTTCCGCTGTGTTTGTTGTTTCTGTTTCTGTTGTACTTGAGTTGTATAGTTAGACAGAAGTTTATAACTGTCTATTATCTGTTGTTTAAGTTGTGTACTCTGATGTAATGAGATACTATGTAATATTTTATGTTAATTATTATATTTCATTCGTTCCGCTGTGAGTTCTCTGATATTGTTCTGTTTTTTCTTTCTCTTTCTTTACTCCTTCTATCCCTTTCTTTCTTCAAGATGATGCGATTTCCTGGAGATAGGAAGTCGGGTCGTCTCAAAAAGTTATGGAATTCGTAGCATAAAGTGCTACGGAAAGTGCTATATAAACTTATTAGATTCAAACAACTTTTAAACATTCAACAATTCATATTTTTTAATCTAAATCTCCTTTAAATCATTTAAATAGATTTATCAAATATATTCCATATTTTTCCATAATTAAAAACATTCATTTAAACAAATTTCCTGTTATGGTCACTTAACTGCACTTGCGCGATTTTTCTAGAAAATTGTTTTGGACTTAATTCAAAATCTACAAGACGAAATCTTGATTTTCTTTCTTCGTTTCAAAGATATAGATATAATAGTCCGGAATATTCTTATATCGAAGAATTCCGAGCTATATTTCACTATACACTCATTTGAACTTTTCGACATGAAATCGCGGACTACCGTTGCATGACGCATCTAGTTTTAACTTATTTTCAATACTCGAAATAATCTATTCAAATTGGATTTTATCACTTATAAAATCATTATAAATCATTTTAAATCAATATTTTCACTTTTTAAAGTATTTAAAATATATTGTCACTATTATCATATTATAACATTATTTTATTCCTATTATTTTAATATTAAATTTTAATTTCCAATTTCAACTCAATTTCAATTCTACTTCAACTTAAACACATTTAAAACTTAGATTTCAAAATTCTAATTTCAATTTAAACTTCAATTCATCCTTAATCTCAACTTCAATTTTCAAAATCGATTTAAATTTCAATTTCACTATTCATCTCAATTTCAATTTAACTATCCTTTTCAAACCCACTTCACTTCATATTTCCAATGCTCTTTTATTTTAACTTTAATTTTACTTCTAATTGAAAAGAGACTTATATTTCCAAAATATATCATATCACTAAAATATGATCTTATTAACAAAGAGATTATTAAATCATAATGAACATAATCGAGTTAACATTTGTCACTAACATAATTATGGTCCATACATAAGCTAACATGATAAATAATCACAACCATAAATATTCAAACATAACACAAACATAACCAACCATCCATAGCAACATTTTAAAGGGGTGTATACTTGCATATCTCATAAGATAATTATTATAGCAAAACCAAAATATGATCTTCTAAAAGCAGTGAGAATTTTCTCACATTTAACCAAAAAATTTAACTTCCTACCGACATTCATTTAATTCAACGCTTCACTAAACAACCATCTAAACATTCTTCTACCTTTCCCAAGTGCTCGGCCATCACCCCACATCCCTTAAATGAAGAAGAAGAGAATTAAGAAGATATTAGAGAGTAACAAGTGGATTAGTGCTTAAGCACTTCACTATTTTTAACCCTCCTACCTCTATTAAAGAGAGAAGCCATTAAAATAGCTTAAATGAAGAAGAAGAGAATGATTTATGTGAAAAATGAGAAGAATGGATGGATATTTATAGGAAAAGTATGGAGTGGTAAATTACAAAACTAACCCTTTACAAAATTACTAAAATATCTTTACTTTCTCTTACCTTTTGAACACTTACCATCACCTTATCACATCATTACTATATATGTTAATCACTTAATATTTAAGTAAAGAAAAGTAAAGATTTGGTTGGATTTGATGTGACATGTTTTGTCCTTTTATGTTTACTTTTGCTAATTATTTCTAAACTTGTTTAGTAAAAGTAAACTTGATTAGTGAATTAAATAATATTTATGCTATTTGAATATATGTTCATTTATAAGAAAATAAAGGTGCAACAATGTTGCGACAACTTTTAAATTGACAAAACTTTGATTTTTGACGTTTTGGCTAAACTATTCATTTATGTAAACCAAATTTAAATGAAATTTTTTACTTCTTTAAATAAATCAAAACATATCTCTTTATATTTTAAAATCATATTTAATTAATATCTAAATCTTTAATTTTACAGTGTATGTAAAATTAACAAAATGCGACAAATTTTGGTTATTTTTGTAAAATGATTATTAACATACTTTTAAATATATTAATATATTTTATTATCTTTATTAGATGTTTTAAATAAGATTTAACTTATGAAACAAATATTTAAATATATTTATTTAAGCCTTTTATTTAATTTTAACAAAACTTAACTTTTGTTGATTTGTTCTAAAATCCAAATCTATACTTTTTAGACTATCAACTACAAGAATATATAATTATTTATTATATATAACATATTTATTTAAGTTTTAAATCTTTTAAATTAAAAAATAAATGAAATCTCTGATTTTTGAAGTAACGAAATTACAGGTCGTTATAAGTTAAATATAAATTTTAGTCATTATCAAAATTTTTAAATCATTTACTCGTCAAAATTTCCAATGAAAATCAAGTTATCATAACAAATAGATTATAGTTTAACTCGTTGTTTCGGTTGATAACACGATGTAACTATAAAATGGATCCTTGGTTGATTATCAAAGTTTATCAAAGTTGTAATTTCATTTCTTTTCAATAACATGTCAAATCAAATAAGTTAAAATAGTGCTTGGATTTTAATTACTTACTCTTTCTTATTTGAATTTTTTTTATATCAGAAATATTTACATATGCCTAACTCAGGTAAACTGAGGCCGGATATATTATCCATGCACTGCCTTTCGGGCTTATGTGAGGGAAATACAGAGCGTGGTGAGTAAACATACAAGTGTAAACATTTATCGACTGTAAGAATTATTAAAAAGAATTTTTATATACATACACCTAACTCAGATAAACTAGGCCGGATATACCGATCGTGCACTGCCTTCTAGGCTTATGTGAGAAGGGTATAGAGCAGGCGAGTGAACACTTGAGTGTTAGCACATGACTCTAGGTGTTAAAAGAGATATATATATATATAAACATATATATATATATATATATATATGTATATATATATATATATATATATATATGTTTTTTCAGAAGTGAGAGTTTTGCAAAATCATCCTAGCACCATTTAACTTAGACGATAAAAATGTTATGTCCTTTACTTTAAACTTACCACTTTTAAACAAAGATTTTCAATTAGAATGTACTTCATAATTAACACATATGAACCTTCCTATATAATAGTTAAACCATTATGATTTGTAATCAAACTTCATTTATATTTTTGTTAAGTGGTTTTTAAGACGAAATAAATTTTCAAAAATTTCAATTTATTGACTAAAACATATACTTATCCCATAGTGTTTCTTAAAAAAAAATCAAAATGCTAAAAAGAAAATGCTTTTGAGATGTAGAAATTTTGAATTTTTTTAAGTTAAAATAAAATGAAAATTCAAAAATGCCATAAAACTTAAAAAAATGAAAATGAGACCCTCCCCACACTTAGTTTTTACTATGTTCCCACAGTAAATGCATGATATAATGAGTGTAATGGGCAAAAATATGTACATATTTACAAAAGAGGGTTAACGTTCTTACAAGACGTAGCTTGGCTCATGAAGAATCATGAGCTCCTCCTCTTGGTTACTTGGAAATTCAAAGAAAGGTTTCAAATGATGATCGCCGACTTTGAAAATCGATCCATCCTTGGGGTTTCCTATTTCTACGTCACCATGTGGAAAAAGTTTGTACCACAAATGTTCTGATCCATCTCGATTTAACTTTTCCAGAGAAATGAAGTCTTGAGTCATATTAAATAACTTTATGGTTAGGTGAAAATGTTTTCCTTAGGATTTACTTGTCGTGAAAAACTTTTGCTCTTTCTTTGTAAATTTTCTCATTATCGTACACGTCGTTCCTAAGTTCTTCTAGTTCATTGAGTTGTTTTCAGTTTTCACCAGCTTTCTCAAGATCAAAATTTAAATTCTTTATTGCCCACAACGCTTTGTGTTCGATTTCAATGGGTAAACGGCAAGCTTTACCGTAATCTAAACGAAATGGGGACATCCTAAGGTTAGTTTTAAAAGCAGTATTTAAGCCCAAAGCGCATCAGTCAATTTCTGAGACCAATTTTTTCGATTTTTGTTAACGGTTTTCTCCAAGATTTATTTTATTTGGCAATTTGAAACTTAGCTTGCCCACAAGTTTGAGGATGATATGGAGTGTATAACTTGTGGGTTATCGAGTATTTATTTATTAATGTTTTAAAAGATCGATTGCAAAAATGGTTTCCATTATCACTGATTATTATGCGAGGTGTGCCGAACCTCGAAAACATGTTTTTTGATAAATTTCAAAACAATTCTATGGTCGTTGGTTTTACAAGGAACCGCTTTGGCCCATTTTGAGACGTAATAGACAGCGATAAGGATATACAAGTTTCCAAAAGAGTTGGAAAAAGATCCCACTAAGTCGATACCCCAAACATTAAAGATTTCTATTGTAAGAATGGTGTTTAGAGGCATCATATCTCGTCGAGAAATTCGTCCAAGCATTTGATATCGATCGCAAGTTTTGAAAAATTCGAATGAGTCATTGAAAAGAGAAGGCCAATAGAAACCACGATGAAGAACTTTTTTCGCAGTTTTCTAAGGATCGAAATGTCCATTGCATGCTTAATCATGGCAAAATGAAAGAACACTCCTGATCTCATTATCCAGAATGCAACATCCGATGATTTGGTCGTGGAAATATTTGGACAAGTATGGATTGTCCCAACAGAAATATTTCACTTGGGGCATGAATTTGTATTTATCCCGTTTATACCAAGATGTGGGAGTTTCTTTAGTGACTAGCGTACCATGGATCGATAGAAATTAAAAGGAGTTATTCATTGGATAAGTTTTCATTGGAAAAGAAGGCAGTACATTCGGAAGACGTGATAAGTGATCGGCTATGACATTATCCGATCCTTTTTAGTCTTCGATTGTAAGGTCAAATTCTTGAAGTAAAAGAATCCAACGGATTAAGTGAGATTTAGCGTCCTTTTTAGCGCATAGATATTGAAGCGTAGAATGGTCTTTGTACACAGTGATGTGTGACCCGATCAAATATTGTTGGAATTTTTCGAGAACAAAAACTATCGCTAGAAGCTCATTTTCAGTGGTTGTGTAGTTAAGTTGAGCATCGTTCAGAGTCATGCCAGTGTAATGGATAAGGTAAAGGATCTTGTTGATGCACTGTCCTAAGACAGCACCAACTATAAAGTTCGAAGCATCACACATTATTTCAAATGGGAGATCCCAGTTGGGTGCGCAAATGATTGGAGCTAAAATGAGTTCTCTTTTTAAATGTTCAAAGGAAGAGATATACTTAGAGTTGAAATCAAGTGGAACGTCTTTTCAGAGGAGAGCCGTCAAAGGATGAGCAATTTTGCTAAAGTCTTTCACAAAGCGTCGATAAAAGCCAACGTGTCCTAGAAATGACCGAATATCCTTAACATATTTTGGAATGGGTAGGTTTGCAATTATGTCAACTTTTGCTTTATCTACCTCAATGCCTTTTTTGAGATGATACGTCCAAGGACTATGCCTTGTTTGACCATAAAGTGGCATTTTTTCCAATTCAAAGTTAAATGTTTTTCTTTATATCGATTTAGAACCAACTCGACGTGATGTAAACATTGGGAAAAAGAATCGCCAAAGATAGAGAAATCATCCATAAAAAATTCTAGAAAGCGTCCAATCATGTTAGAAAAGATGCCAACCATGCATCATTGGAAAGTAGCGGGAGCGTTACAAAGTCCGAATGGCATATGTCGATAAGCAAAGGTACCGAATGGACATGTGAATGTCATTTTCTCTTTATCTTATGGAGTGATAGGAATTTGGTTATATCCAAAATAACAATCAAGGAAGCAGTAGAATTTGTGGCTCGCTAAATGTTCTAGCATTTCGACAATGAAAGGAAGAGGGGAGTGATCGTTTTGTGTTGCAGCATTTAATTATCGATAATCAATTCAAACATGGCAACCAGTTTGAGGTCGAGTAGGAATGAGTTTGTTAGCGTCTTTTGTTAAAACGGTAAGTTCGGACTTTTTGGGTACGACATGAATTGGGCTACCCATGGGCTATCAGATATGGAATATATGATACCATTATCGAGGAGCTTAAGAATTTCATTGCGAACCGCATCTTCCATTTTTAGGTTAAGCCTCCGTTGCGCATCACGAGTGGGTTTGGCTTCGTCAATTAAGTGAATGCGATGTTGGATAATACTAGGGCTAATTCCCTTAATATCGGTAATGGACCACCCAATTGCTTCTCTATTTTTCGAAAGAATAGAAAGTAAAGAGGTTTCTTGATCAAGAGAGAGAGAGAGAGTTGTGGAAATTGTGACGAAAAACGTTTTGTTATCACCTTAGTGTGCATACCTAAAGTGACCGGGAAGTCATTTGAGGTCCAACTTCAGGAGTTTCTCGATCAAAGAATTGGGTTAAGATTCAAACTCAACTGGAAGTGATTCAAAAGGAAGAGTGTACTCAATGTCATTGTATATTTCATGAAACAATTTTCGTACTCATCTTTGCGCTCATCGTTAAGGTCAGTTGTCTCGTTTTCGAAATTTTTGTGAATGGCACTAACTTCCAACGTTTGGCCACGAGGTTTATTTGAATAGCTTTCAAGATTGAAAATGTTGAGATCCAAAGTCATGTTTCCAAAAGAGATTTTCATCGAACCGTTGCGACAATTGATTAAGGCATTTGAGGTGGCTAAGAACGGTCGACCTAACATCAGTGGAATTTAACTCGCGGGATTTGTCACAGGTGTTAGGAAATCCAATCTACGATTTCGATAACAACAACTATACAATGAAAATTAAATATACATATATGTTTATATATACAAGTACTTGCTAGAACAACATCACAAGAAGGACAAGAACAAGGCTCAAAGAACTGTACAAGAGATTACAAGTCGAAAGGAACAAGGAAGTAAAAGAAAAGATGCACAAAAATTGACATGCACGATATCAAACGTCTGGGTGCACAAGTCTGACGTCTGAAATAGTTCTCTGAAACAACAAATAGGCTAAACCAGACGTCTGGTAATAGCACTCACACGTCTGATCCTCTACTATATTCAAAAAATAAATAGTACTAGACGTTTGAAAAAATACCAAACGTCTGAATTCAAACTCGAACTTTAGAAATGAATTACAACTGCCATATATAAATGGACATCTCTGCTTCTCTTCGCCATAACTCTTCACCGTCACTTGAAGCAACCTTATAGGATTCATTAATGGATGTGATGACTCAAGATACCTATCTACAACTATATATAGCATCAAGAATCAAGAGAATAAACTTACTTCACTTACTTACGCTTTCTAATTCTATACTCTATCCTATATTCTTGATCGTTGCAATCTAGCAATCTTTACTTTATTCACTCTTCTATATACTCAGTTCTTCATATACAATATTCCTTAGAATTATATTGGAAGCAATTGTACTAATTAGTCAACATCCATGTTATATTAGAACACGCATTTGACAAAAATAACTCATTGTAACCAAGTCTATTCCTCCGGGTGAAGCGAGGGTTTTCGATAGTCAAATTTCGAAGGGGAGCTTCGGGACTGGACATAAGAAGGGAAGCCCGAACCAATATAAAATTCTGATGTGCTTATTCTATATTTACTTTGATTAATATTTTTTTAGTTGCATCATATATTTTGTCACTTATGCTTGCATATACACTACACGATCCTCCCTGTAGACTTTCAATTGGTATTGGAGCAAGGTTTGATCAAAGTACAGTAATACATATTTGAATCACTTTAATATGGCAAGTATTTTTCAAGAAGGCCAATCCACAACATGTCCCTTACTTTTTAATGGTTCTAATTATGTATTTTGGTCAACATGCATGATAATTTTTATGGAAGCTAATGGATTAGAAATTTGGTCAGCCACTCCAAATAAATATGAAGCACCTGATATTGCTATGAACACATGGAATGATGCATAAAAAACTGTGGCTTCTAATAATGCCAAAGCTATGAATGTTTTATTTTGTTCATTAGATAAGAATGAATTTTCACGTGTCATGTTATGTAACACTGCATATTTTATTTGGCATACCTTACAAATTACACACGAAGGCACAAATAAAGTTAAGCAAACTAAAATTTCAATTTTACAAAATCACCGTTTAAAATGAAACAAAATGAATCTATAGTGGACATGCACTCTAGATTCCAAACTATTCAACACGATTTAATGGCATTTAGAGTTAAATTCACAAATTTTGATTTAGTATCTAGAATACCCAATTCTTTAGGTCCAGAGTGGGAAGAAAAGTATTAGCTATCGAAGAAGCTAATGACCTCTCAACACTCTTAGTTGAAGAATTGATAGGAAATTTAATGTCCTTTGAAGCTAATCTGCAAGTAAGAAAAGAACAATACTCAAAGAAGGAAAACATAGCATTTCCAGCAACAAATGAAGACTCTGACTTAGACGAAGAAGAAATCATATTTATTGTCAAAAACTACAACAAATATAAGAAGTTTAGGAAAATGACCAGATTTCAGAAAGGAGGAAGATCAAGCTCAACAAATCAAATGTCAATCAAATTATATGAATTTGATCAATTTGGACATATGAAGAAAGATTGTCTCAAGCTCAACAAAGATAAAAAGAAGAACAAATTTGTAAAATTCAAAAAGAAGAAAGTTTTCAAAGTAACATGGGATGACTCGGATTCTTCATCATCATCATCAGATAGTGACTGCGATAGTGATGGAGAACAAGCTAATGTATGTTTTATGGCACAAATTGACGAGGTATGTCTCGAACTTAGCTATGATGAATTATTAGAGCTTAGCATGGAATTAGATGATAAATTTAAACAAATTAAACAAAGAACACATACCCAAAATAAATCATTTATAACTTGAAATAGGAATGTTAAAAGATGAAAAAATTATTTTAGAGAAGGAACTAGAATTATCTCAAGAAAAAATTAAAAGTGGTTTAATTAAATGTGAGACTATATCTATTAATTTTGAAAAAGTTAAACTAGAAAAGGATAACTTGTTAAAAGAAAATATCAACTTAAAGAAATATTGAAAATTGAAAATTTTGAATTAAAAGAAAAATTATATAAAATTACAAAGAATGTTTCAAAATTTAATAAAGGAAAATAAGATTTGGAAAATCTTATCAAAACTTCAAAACCTTCAAGTAATAGAAATGGAATAGGATTTAGAAATATTCCTAAACAAAAAAGGAATAATATTAAGAAGTATAGTTTTATTTATCAAAAGACTAAAAGATCACCTAAGTCTAATACAAATACCAAAAGCATAAAAATTTGGATTCCTAAGATAAATAATAATTTGATTAGAAAAAAACATATTAATAATTTTCTAGATAATGTAGTCTATAATAAAAATTATGTTCATAAAGTTACCAAACCTTCTTGGGTTTGGCTACCTGCTTCTCCTAATATCTAGGACCCTAACAAAGTATATGGGTACCAATTGAAATTTTTATTTTGCAGGTACCCAAAATGAAAAATAAGAAGCAATGGATACTTGATAGTGGCTGCACCAAGCATATGACTGAAAATGCAAAAATGCTATCAAATATAACATTTATCGATGGTGGAACGGTAATTTTTGGAGATAACTATCAAATATAACATATATCGGTGATGGAACGGTAACTTTTGGAGATAACTCAAATGGATATGTCGCTGGCATAGGAGAAGTCATCGACTTTGGTATTTCTAACTCTCCTATTAAAAATGTTTTGTTTGTATAAAATTTAAAACACAACCTACTTAGCATTAGTCAATCATGCGATAAAGGTTTTCAAATTAATTTCGAAAAAGATAAATGTAATATTTTCGACAATAACAAACAACTTATCTTCGAGGGTTTTGGAAACAAAAATATTTATGTCTTAAATATGAATATAAATTGAAATTCAAACTTATGCTTAACCACCAAACATGACAATCCATGGTTGTGGCGTAAATGATTATGTCATATTAATTTTAAAAATATTAACTAGCAAAATATGAGCTAGTTAGAGGTTTACCTAAAATAAATTATAAAGTAGAAAATTTATGTGATGCTTGTCAAATCGGTGAACTAAAGAAAAGCTCTTTTAAATCTAAAGATAATATTTCTACAAAACAACCATTAGAATTAGTACATTTAGATTTATTTGGCCAACTCATGTACGATCTATAAATCACAACAAATATGTTTTCGTAATAGTTGATGATTTTTCAAGATATACATGGACCTTATTTTTAAAATATAAAAGCGACACTTTTGGTATGTTTATATTTTTGCTAAAAGAATTAAAACTCAAATGGATTTGAAAGAATATTCGAAGTGATCACGGTTGAGAATTCGAAAATGATCTTTTTACTAATTTTTGTAATAAAAAGGGCGCAAGTCATAATTTCTCTTTTTCCCGCACACCATAACAAAATGATGTAGTATAAAGGAAAAATCGTACGTTACAAGAATATGCATGAACAGTATTAAATAGTAGCGATTTACCAAAACATTTTTGGACCGAAGCTATTGCTACGACTTGTCATGTTTTGAATCGAGTAACCATACGACCTATGACTAAACATACTTGCTTCGAAATATTTTTTGGAAGAAAACCTGAAGTATCATACTTCAAAACTTTCGGATCAAAATGTTTTATATTAAATACGAAAGATAATTTAGGAAAATTCAACCCGAAGGCCGATGAAGGAATCTTTGTTGGATATCCGAATCGTAGCAAGGCATATAGAATTTTTAATAAATGTACTAACACAATTAAAGAAAGTTTACATGTTTCATTTGATAAAAATTACCTTAACAATCATACTAATGACGATGAAGAAATTATTCCTATAACAAATACAACAAACTCATCTAATAAAGAGACAAATGCACAAAATAATACTTTAGTGTCACCCCCTAAAATTCTTAAAGATCATGCAAAAGATAATATCATTTGGGATCTTAATTCCAGAATAAGTAGAAAACAATTTAACCAAATAAGTCATATTGCATTTATGTCAAATTTTGAACCAAAGAATTATAAAGAAGCTTCAAACGATGATTTTTGGATAATAGTCATGCAAGAAGAATTAAATCAATTTGAACATAATAATGTTTGGGAATTAGTTTCAAGACCAGAAAATCAATCAGTTATTGGAACAAAATAGGTATTTAAAGACAAAGCAGATGAAAATAGAAATGTACTTAGTAATAAAGCACGTTTATCGCTCAGGGTTATAAGCAAGAAGAAGGTATCGACTACGACGAAACTTTTTCTCCAGTAGCAAGACTCGAAGCCATACGTACATTACTTTCTTTTGCAAGTCATCACAATTTTAAATTATTTCAAATGGACATCAAAAGTGCTTTTTTAAATGGGTTTATTAAAGAAAAAGTATATATTGAACAACCTCCATTATTTGTTCACGAAAAATATCCCAATCGTGTTTTTAAATTGCATAAAGCCCTATTTAGTATAAAGCAAGCCCCTCGTGCCTGGTACGAATGTCTTAAGAACCATTTAATTGCATCTGGTTTTCAAATAGGTGAAATAGATGCGACTTTATTTATTAAACGAGAAAATAATGGCAGCTAATGAAAATCTTTGTACTCAATTTTCAAATATTATGGAAAGTGAATTTGAAATGTCTCACATGGGTGAATTAAATGTCTTTCTAGGTTAACAAATAAAACAACTCGAAAATGGTATTTTAATCCATCAAGAAAAATATTGTAACGATTTATTACATCGTTTTGGAATGGATAAAACTTAGAGCAAACCAACACTAACGAGTACTAATGTTCACTTAGAAATGGATGATAATGGAAAAGATTTTGATGAAAAATTATATCGTATTATGATTGGCTCCTTACTATATTTGATGGCAAGTCGACCCGACATTATGATGAGTGTATTTCTTTGTGTCCGATTTCAAGCAAAACCAAAAGAGTCTCACCAAAGAGTTGTTAGACATATCTTACGATATTTATCTAGCACAAGAGATTGCAGATTGTTTACCCTAAAGGATCATCGTTGAACTTGTTTCATATCGCGACGCAGATTTCGGTGGATGTAAAACAGATCGAAAGAGTACTAGCAGAACGTGTCATTTTATCAGACAATCGTTGGTTTCATGGTGTAGCAAAAAGCAAAACTGTGTCTCTTTATCCACTTGCGAAGCCGAATATATTTCAATGGCCTTTGCATGTGCACAAGTGATATACATGCAACAAACGCTTAAGGATTTTGGAAATTTATCGATAGATCACCAATATACTGCGATAATACAAGTGTAATAAATCTATCGAAAACCCTGTACATCTCACGTAATAAACTGTAACAACCCGGGATTTGCATTACCAATTAAAAAATAAAAGTTAGGATTTTTATTTATTTTAATGAAGCGTAAAAGGATTTGGAATAACAAAATTTATTTGAAAAAGGCTATTTTAATTAAATAGGAAATATGGGATTTTAAAATGAGGATAAAATGTTATTTTTGGAAAGTTAAATATTTTAGGAGAGATTTTAAAATGGGTTTGGGTAAGAAAAATGAGTTTTATAAACATACATGAACACTTAGACTAATTTTTGGAGATATGTAAATAACCCTCTTCTTATTGGGTTACAAAACTTAACCCGATAACCCACCCTAAAACCTCCTCTACATATTATCTCAAACTCTCCTAACCTCATTCATTCAACCCTAATCAAAACCCTAATTATTTCCTAAAGCTTTCTTAACAAAAATGGCCTCCATCTTCATCTCCTTCAAGTTTTAGCTTATGCAAGTCATTCTATGCAAAGGTAATGCAAATACCCACCTCAAATCCATCTTTTATATCTCTCTAATTTCTGAAATAAGTTTGTTAACACATGTTTTATGTGTTTTTATGATCTTATAGCCTCCTAATCATCTTTTGCTAACTTGGGTTGATGCTATAATGGTTATTGTTGCTTTCTAGAGAGGTATATTGCTAAAAACCTCTTCTAATATGTGTTTAATCCTCTTTTGACTTCATAAATCATTTAGTAACACCTGTTTTATTATGTAACATGTGAATCATGGCTCCTTGATCATCTTTGCTTTCATTCTGGGTGTGCACATAAGGTGTTTGTGATATTTGCTTCATAAGGTAATGCTAAGCTTTGGTCCTTTATCTCCTTAATATAGTGTAGTAATCATTATATGCTAGTTAGTGATTGTTATTAGTGAAATATGATGCCAAAAACTTGAAAAAAACACCCCAAAATCACTAAAATGCACAATTTCTACAGGCTGGAAATGCTTCAGCCTGAAAACAGGCTAAAACAGGGCTCTGGGTGCACCAGGGCAGGCCTGGGCTGCACCCAGGCACAGCAGGCTAGCCTATTTGGGCTAGCCAGAAGTAGGCCAGCCCGCATGGGCTGGCGCACACATCTCCCCAGCCCGCATGGGGCTGGGGCTTGGGCCCGACCTCCCCAGCCCGCGCGGGCTGGTGCTTGGGCCCGACCTCCCCAGCCCGCGCGGTCTGGGGCCTGGGCCCGCCACCCCAGCCCGAGGGGGCTGGGGCCTGGGCCAGCCCACCCCAGCCCGAGCGGGCTGGGGCCTGGGCTGCCACTCCCCAGCCCGAGCGGGCTGGGGGGGGGGGGTGGCTTGCCACTCCCCAGCCCAAGCGGGCTGGGGGGGGGGGGGGGCGCTGTTTCCCCCAGCCCATGCGGGCTGGGGCTGCGGAAAAAAAAATGGAAAAAAATGGGCTGCACCCACTTGGTGCAGCCGGGTTCCGACCCACCGGTTGCACCATTTTGGTGCAACCGCTTCAAATTAATTGTTTCTGCAATGAACCTTTGGGCTTCAATTGCTAATCAAAAATTGTCGAACTTTGGTTCACATCCATTCGGAATATTTTCCAACGCGATTATTGGTTTTCAGTGATTTTCTGATTTATCGATTTCTTTGAGATTTGTCTCTGGATTTCGTACACGGGATTTATGAACTATTTTAAAAAGGATTTTTCACTCCTAAATGACTTTCGAAATTATTATTTAATATTATTTTTAATTATTAAATTAATTACTCCATAATAGGAGAGTTTTCAAAAGTCGTTTTAAAGTGATTTCAAAATCAATTATAAATCCGTTTCGCACCATTATTTTCTATAATAAAAATCTCACACTCACTTTTAGCACATCGAGCGAAGTGGAAAGGTGCTTAAACAGTTAGGAAATCTCCGGCCTATGGAACCGTGTGTATTTTCTTTCCGGTTAATCCCCGACCTATTCGATTGATCGTTTTGACCTTTGGGTCTAGTTTACCGATGATACGAGGTGGACTTTTTATTGTTTGGAGTGTGAGCTTGCTATTGGTTAGTAAACCGTTTAGTGCGAACGTGGGGTATGGGACTCATTGTTAACACTTTACGGGTTCCTCTCCAAGAAGTTTGTGACACATTAGCCTCTGGGTGGCCAGTACTGGACCTCTGGGTCACCACGCCTCTGGACAACCGTCTCTGGACACCTGCTCTATGGAGCAGTTTTTCGGCATGTGCCTCTGGGCCTTTATCCTTCTGGGAAGGATCTCGCCGTCTCGCGCATTCCGCATATGTGTGAGTGATCGATCACAACTCTACAGTACTTGGCAATAACGACTCTGGTCGGTGCACGTGCAATACTTGTATTATCTGATGATTTTTATATCCATTCGAGTACCGCCATTCAGGGTTGGTTCTATGGAACCATACGACGTAAGTGCGATTACTTGTGGATTTACAGTGTCTCTGGACACTGCTTTTCAGTATTCGATTTCAATGACTTTTCAGTATATCCCTATTGCTCTTTGGAGCATCGATCTTTGCTTGGGCATTGATTACAGACTCTGGTCACTCTTGGGATTATTGCCTATGGGCAACTTTATATAGCTTTGGCTACGCCGATGATATGAGGCGATTTTATTTATTTAACACTTTGGTGTTGATATTCTCTTTAGAGATTTTTACTGTTTATTGATGATTAGGGATCGTCATTATATTCATGTAGTCCATAATACTCTTCTCTTTGGAGAAGTACTGTTTTATTTATGTACCGCATTATTATGTTTATCTCAGTTTATTAACTGATTGTTTAGCTAGCCTGAACCGAGTGTTTTTCGCTCGGGTCAGACTGAGTTGTTTCATGTTAGGTCTCTGGACTTAGCTTTCTGTGCTTCCGCTTGGACATTATCTGCTATGCTGATAGATAGCTCTTTATATTTGTCCACTATTTTGATACTCTGATTATTCAGTCTCTTATGTACATATTTTTGACTCACATGTGTGAGCGATGGCTTTGTACCCACCTTTTGATATTTGGATCTGTATTGACGATATATTGTACCTATGTTCTGTGACTGTTATGTGACTATTCTGTGATGATGATGTTATCATTTAGTATTATGTTTGTTCTGAACCTATTTTCCTTAGCCATTGTAATTTCGTTATAAATATCTATTGGATATGTCGAACCACTTGAGAAAAGAAAACCACCTATTCGACGTATTCAATAGTTAGTTATAGCTTGATTACACATGGTCGCTTCCATTATACTCTATTCTCCGCTTTAGTAGACAGTATTACTCCGTAATAATCTTTACTATAGTGGGTCTCGGAGTGGGGCGTTACATCTTGGTATCAGAGCTAAGGTTCAGAATTAAGCATAACAAACACAGAACAGACACGTAGTACAATACGTTACAATACGATCCAAATTGAACATATCCACCTTTAGATAAATAAGTTAGGAATATGTGTAGGAATCTATTATATTCCATAATATTCCTTAATGAATTATCTATCTTTGAATCGTGCTTAACTAAAGCTTACCTTATCTTTCAGTATGGCTGGTAGAGGTAGGAACCTCCGTTCTGCTGATGCTGGACAGTCCAGCAACCCTCACCCAGAGGGCGTATATATGACCACGGACCAGATCATGGAGCTGGTTCGTAATTCTCAGTCGCACTCTCAGTCTCCTGCACCAGTTTCTGATGCACCGCGCAAGTCTGCTTTTGCGTGCCTCTGCAGCGACTTTATGCATCTTGGAGGGAAGCCGTTCAATGGCTCCGAGACCGTTCTTGAGGTCCAGGCTTGGATCAGAGTTTGCGAGCGTAATTTCACTCGCATGACCCTTCCTGACCATGACAGAGTTCTTGTTGCTTCTGGCCATCTTGAGGCTCGTGCCTTGGATTGGTACGAGCTCCTTATTTCTGAGACAGATGAGGCCACTCTCACTTGGGATCAGTTCCGAGAGCGCTTCTTTCTCAAGTTTGTCCCCGAGTCCGAGAAGATAGCCCTTGCACGCCGCTTTATTGACCTTAAGCAAGGGAAGACCTCTGTTGCTGACTATTCTTCATCTTTCGAGGCCCTGTCTAAGTATGGCCTCGAGTTCATTATCACTCCTTATAAGAAGAATCTCAAATTTGTGGAAGGCCTGAAGAAATATTTGAAGAAACAGCTTATGCTCCAGCTTAAGCTCCCTTTTGATGAGCTAGTTGACACAGCGCTTCACCTTGAAGCGGTTGAGCGTGAGAGAGACAGTGATGGAGATGGTGGGGGTTCGAAAAACCCCAATCAGAAGCGGGGACCATTCCAGAATACCAAGCCTTGGAACAAGAAGAAGAAGACTGGCAGTTCTACTTTTCAGACTCAGCCTCAGACTCGTCCTCAGTCCCAGACTCCTGCTCAGCCTAGTGGGACACGTCCTCCGAAGAAATGCTTCAACTGTGGCTCTTCAGATCACTTTATTCGAGAGTGTCCCAAAAATCTCTATTGCACCTTCTGTAAGAAGGAGGGACACAGGATCTCCACTTGTCCTATTGCTCCATCTAGTGCCAAGCCTGGCAAGCTTAATGCTGCCAAGGCTCCTACATCTTCAGCTCAGCCTCGAGGTACGCATCCTTCCGTTCTCGAAGGTTATATTTTATTTCATGGTAGATCTTGTAGAGTTCTCTTTGACACGGGTGCCTCTCAATCATTCGTATCAAAGGAACTAGTTGATACTTTATCTTTGGATGTTACTTGTTTGGTTTCTTCACTAAGGATTGTGAATCCCATCGGCAGATCCACGACCCTTAGCTTGCTTTGTGAGGATATAGATATTGATCTTTGTGGATTTTCTTTCCGTGCGAATCTGTACGTTATGGAGTATTTAGGCTTTGACATGATTCTTGGCATGGATTGGCTCGCTCAGTACGACGCCAAAATCATTTGTTCGGAGCGGATATTATTTCTTCGTCATCCTGACTCGTCTGCTCCGTTAGCTATTGCTCTTCAGGATGTTGGGATTTCTGATATTACTTTATTTTCTCTTGATTCATGAGATGAGGATTTGGACATATCTCGTATTCCTGTTGTTTGGGAATTCCCCGATATATTCGAGCCAGTATTTGGCCTGCCGCCAAAGCGGGCCATTGAGTTCCACATCGATCTCATTCCAGGCTCCCACCCAGTTGGGCGTCCTCCCACGAGGATGTCTACTAAAGAGAATGAGGAACTCAGGAAGCAGTTAGTAGAGCTTGAGGCGAAACAGCTCATTCGGTCCAGTTCTTCGCCATGGGGTGCTGCTGTGGTCTTCGTTAAGAAGCCCGATGGCTCTCTTAGGCTTTGCATTGACTATCGCAAGCTTAATGAGTTGACCATCAGAAATCGTTATCCAATGCCACGGATAGACGATATGTTTGATCAGTTGAGCGGTGCGAAGGTCTTTTCACAGCTCGACCTTGCCACCGGATTTCATCAGCTCCGAGTTGCGGAAGATAGCATTCCTCTTACCGCTTTCCGCACTCGTTATGGTTCTTTTGAGTGGTTGGTCATGTCATTCGGCTTGACGAACGCACCGGCTTTCTTCGTCGATCTTATGAATCAAGTATTCCGGGAATACATCGATAGATTCGTTCTAGTTTTCATCGACGATATTCTTATTTACTCTAGATCCGAGGCAGAGCATGCTCATCGTTTGCGGATCGTCTTAGATACTCTTCGTCAGCATCAGCTTAAGGCCAAGCTCTCCAAGTGCCATTTTTGGGAGAGCAAGGTCAAGATCTTGGGACATATTGTATCATCTGAGGCTGTTTCTGTCGATCCTGCCAAGATCGAAGCTATTCAGAATTGGAAGCAGCCCGAGAACGTTCATGATATTCGCAGGTTCCTTGGTCTGGCGGGTTATTACCCTCGGTTTGTCAAGGATTTCTCTCGAGTTGCACTTCCCCTTACGACGCTGACTCGTAAGGGTGTTTGCTTTATTTGGTTTGATAAGTGTGAAGCTTCTTTTCAGCGATTGAAGGAACTTCTCACTCATGCTCCTATCCTTGTGGTTCCTGAGAGTAACCAGGATCTTGTTGTTTACACCGACGCTTGTGGTAGCGGGCTCGGTGCTGTGCTTATGCAGAAGGATCGGGTAGTTGCTTATGCTTCCAGGCAACTGCATCCGAATGAGGTTCGCTATCCTACTCATGATCTTGAGTTAGCAGCTATCGTCTTTGCCTTGAAGACGTGGCGTCACTTTCTATTAGGCGAATGCTTCACTCTTTACACCGATCACAAGTCACTGAAGTATCTATTCAGTCAGAGGGATGTCAATATGAGGCAGCAGCGATGGCTTGAGTTTCTTGCCTCATATGATTTAGATATTCAGTATACCCCTGGCAAGGGTAATCGTGTTGCAGATGCGCTCAGTTGCAAGCACTCGGCGGTAGTCTCTATAATGATTGCCGAGTGGGATATTCTCGAGACCCTATCTTTGTGTGATATTAGAGATCGAGCTCCATCCTATGATTCTCCGGTCTTATTATTTAGCTTGGAAGCTCGTCCTATCTTATTGGATCGCATTGCCCATGCTCAGCGGCAGGATCCGGACTTATTGCATTTTATTCGAGTCGGGATCCAGTGATGAGACATTGCTGGATTATTCTCTTGATTTTCATCGGCGTCTTCGTAGAAAGAACCATATTGTTGTACCATCTGATTTATCACTTAGGCGTAACATTCTAGACGAGTGCCATCGCACAAAGTACACTATTCATCCCGGTTCAAGTAAGATGTATGCCGATATGTGCCGGCTATATTATTGGGAGGGTTTGAAGAGAGATGTGGCAAGTTATGTGAGCGGTTGCATGACTTGTCAACAGATCAAGGCCGAGCATCAACGTCCATCTGGTCTTCTTCAGCCTCTAGAGATTCCATTATGGAAATGGGATCAGATATCCATGGATTTTATTGACGGTCTTCCTCGATCGAGGTCAGGCCATACTTCTATTTGGGTCATTGTCGATCGCTTGACCAAATATGCTCATTTCATTCCTATTAGATCCACTCGGACTGCTCCTCAGCTTGCCAAGCTATATGTGAAGGAAGTCGTTCGACTTCATGGCATTCCTAGCTCTATCGTCTGTGATCGATACACTATCTTTACTAGTCACTTCTGGAAGTGCCTACAGACAGCTTTGGGCTCAAAGCTGAATCTCTCGACTGCTTATCATCCTCAGACTGACGGTCAGACGGAGAGGGTGAATCGTGTTTTAGAAGATCTTTTGCACTGTTGTATTCTGGATTTCGGAGGTAGTTGGGAGGATCACCTACAACATCGGCTTTCAGTCTAGTATCGGCATGGCACCTTTCGAGGCTCTATATGGAAGGCCATGTCGCTCTCCTGCTTATTGGTTAGAATCTGGCGAGAAGCTTATTCTAGGTCCAGATTCAGTTCGGGAATCTTTTGAAAAGATTGTTCTTATCCGTCAGAGAATGAAAGAGGCACAAGACCGCCAGAAATCCTACACGGACAACTGTAGGAAGCCTCTTGAGTTCTCCATTGGTGATTTTGTCTTCATTCGGATTTCTCCCATGAAGGGGGTTGTGCGTTTCAGCTCTAGAGGGAATTTGGCTCCTCGCTATGTTGGACCATTTCCTATTACGGAACGCATCGGCCCCATTGCTTATCGTGTGGCACAACCTGCTCATTTTTCCAGAATGCATGACGTGTTCCATGTTTCTCAGCTTCGCAAGTGTGTTCGCGATGCTGATTCTATCATTGAGCCGCATATCGTACCTGATTTAGAGATCTTACCTGACTTATCTTTGGAGCAGCAACCTCTCCATGTGCTTGATTCGGAGGTTAGACGCCTTCGCAACAAAGAGGTTCCACTTGTGAAGATTCAATGGTCACCGAATCCTAAGGACTGCACTTGGGAGACCAGAGAATCTATCGAGCGCTCTTATCCTGGCTTTCTCCCATCTTCTTCTACGGGTAAGAGTTCTCTATTTTATCTCTATCACTTCTTTTGCGGATTTGACGTTATAGACGACATCTATCTTAAGGAATTGCGGGGACGCAATTTTCATAAGGGGGGAGTCTGTAACAACCCGGGATTTGCATTACCACTTAATAAATAAAAGTTATTTTATTTATTTTAATGAAGCGTAAAAGGATTTGGAATAACAAAATTTATTTGAAAAACGCTATTTTAATTAAATAGGAAATATGGGATTTAAAAATGAGGATAAAATGTTATTTTTGGAAAGTTAAATATTTTAGGAGAGATTTTAAAATGGGTTTGGGTAAGAAAAATGAGTTTTATAAACATACATGAACACTTAGACTAATTTTTGGAGACATGTAAATAACCCTCTTCTTATTGGGTTACAAAACTTAACCCAATAACCCACCCTAAAATCTCCTCTACATATTATCTCAAACTCTCCTAACCTCATTCATTCAACCCTAATCAAAACCCTAATTATTTCCTAAAGCTTTCTTAACAAAAATGGCCTCCATCTTCATCTCCTTCAAGTTTTAGCTTATGCAAGTCATTCTATGCAAAGGTAATGCAAATACCCACCTCAAATCCATCTTTTATATCTCTCTAATTTCTGAAATAAGTTTGTTAACACATGTTTTATGTGTTTTTATGATCTTATAGCCTCCTAATCATCTTTTGCTAACTTGGGTTGATGCTATAATTGTCATTGTTGCTTTCTAGAGAGGTATATTGCTAAAAACCTCTTCTAATATGTGTTTAATCCTCTTTTGACTTCATAAATCATTTAGTAACACATGTTTTATTATGTAACATGTGTATCATAGCTCCTTGATCATCTTTGCTTTCATTTTGGGTGTGCACATAAGGTGTTTGTGATATTTGCTTCATAAGGTAATGCTAAGCTTTGGCCCTTTATCTCCTTAATATAGTGTAGTAATCATTATATGCTAGTTAGTGATTGTTATTAGTGAAATTTGTTGCCAAAAACTTGAAAAAAACACCCCAAAATCACTAAAATGCACAATTTCTGCAGGCTGGAAATGCTTCAGCCTGAAAACAGGCTAAACAGGGATCTGGGTGCACCAGGGCAGGCATGGGCTGCACCCAAGCACAGCAGGCTAGCCCAGTTGGGCTAGCCAGAAGTAGGCCAGCCCGCATGGGCTGGCGCACACATCTCCCCAGCCTGCATGGGGCTGGGGCTTGGGCCCGAACTCCCCAGCCCGCGCGGGCTGGGGCCTGGGCCCGCCCACCCCAGCCCGAGCGGGCTGGGGCCTGGGCTGCCACTCCCCAGCCCAAGCGGGCCGGGGGGGGGGGGGGGGGGGGTTGGCTTGCCACTCCCCACCCAAGCGGGCTGGGGGGGCTGCTGTTTCCCCCAGCCCATGCGGGCTGGGGCTGCAGAAAAAAAAAATGGAAAAAAAATGGGCTGCACCCACTTGGTGCAGCCGGGTTCCGACCCACCGGTTGCACCATTTTGGTGCAACCGAGTCCGGGTTGCACCATTTTGGTGCAACCGCTTCAAATTGATTGTTTCTGCAATGAACCTTTGGGCTTCAATTGCTAATCAAAAATTGTTGAACTTTGGTTCACATCCATTCGGAATATTTTCCAACGTGATTATTGGTTTTCAGTGATTTTCTGATTTATCGATTTCTTTGAGATTTGTCTCTGGATTTCGTACACGGGATTTATGAACTATTTTCAAAAGGATTTTTCACTCCTAAATGGCTTTCGAATTTATTATATAATATTATTTTTAATTATTAAATTAATTACTCCATAATAGGAGAGTTTTCAAAAGCCGTTTTAAAGTGATTTCAAAATCAATTATAAATCCGTTTCGCACCATTATTTTCTATAATAAAAATCTCACACTCACTTTTTGCACATCGAGCGAAGTGGAAAGGTGCTTAAACGGTTAGGAAATCTCCGGCCTATGGAACCGTGTGTATTTTCTTTCCGGTTAATCCCCGACCTATTCGATTGATCGTTTTGACCTTTGGGTCTAGTTTACCGATGATACGAGGTGGACTTTTTATTGTTTGGAGTGTGAGCTTGCTATTGGTTAGTAAACCATTTAGTGCGAACGTGGGGTATGTGACTCATTGTTAACACTTTACGGGTTCCTCTCCAAGAAGTTTGTGACACATTAGCCTCTGGGCGGCCAGTACTGGACCTCTGGGTCACCACGCCTCTGGGAAACCGTCTCTGGACACCTGCTCTATGGAGCAGTTTTTCGGCATGTGCCTCTGGGCCTTTATCCTTCTGGGAAGGATCTAGCCGTCTCGCGCATTCCGCATCTGTGCGAGTGATCGATCACAACTCTACAGTACTTGGCAATAATGACTCTGGTCGGTGCACGTGCAATACTTGTATTATCTGATGATTTTTATATCCATTCGAGTACCGCCATTCAGGGTTGGTTCTATGGAACCATACGATGTAAGTGCGATTACCTTGTGGATTTACAGTGTCTCTAGACACTGCTTTTCAGTATTCGATTTCAATGACTTTTCAGTATATCCCTATTGCTCTTTGGAGCATCGATCTTTGCTTGGGCATTGATTACAGACTCTGGTCACTCTTGGGATTATTGCCTATGGGCAACTTTATATAGCTTTGGCTACGCCGATGATATGAGGCGATTTTATTTATTTAACACTTTGGTGTTGATATTCTCTTTGGAGATTTTTACTGTTTATTGATGATTAGGGATCGTCATTATATTCATGTAGTCCATAATACTCTTCTCTTTGGAGAAGTACTGTTTTATTTATGTACCGCATTATTATGTTTATCTCAGTTTATTAACTGATTGTTTAGCTAGCCTGAACCGAGTGTTTTTCGCTCGGGTCAGACCGAGTTGTTTCATGTTAGGTCTCTGGACATAGCTTTCTGTGCTTCCGCTTGGACATTATCTGCTATGCTGATAGATAGCTCTTTATATTTGTCCACTATTTTGATACTCTGATTATTCAGTCTCTTATGTACATATTTTTGACTCACATGTGTGAGCGGTGGCTTTGTACCCACCTTTTGATATTTGGATCTGTATTGACGATATATTGTACCTATGTTCTGTGACTGTTATGTGACTGTTCTGTGATGATGATGTTATCATTTAGTATTATGTTTGTTCTGAACCTATTTTCCTTATCCATTGTAATTTCGTTATAAATATTTATTGGATATGTCGAACCACTTGAGAAAAGAAAACCACCTATTCGACGTATTCAGTAGTTAGTTATAACTTGATTACACATAGTCGCTTCCATTATACTCTATTCTCCGCTTTAGTAGACAGTATTACTCCGTAATACTCTTTACTAGAGTGGGTCTCGGAGTGGGGCGTTACATAAACTCATAGGTATACGACATCACTTTTTATGCGACAATGTAGAAAAAAGAATTATTACATTAGAATACGTAAATACTGAGAATCAAATAACAGATATTTCCAAAAAACCACTAAATGAACGTTTGTTAAACTATGATGCAATTTTGGAATATGTTCTCTTAATGATCTTATTAGCTAATTCTAAATTTCATTCATTCTATTTTTGGTCAAAAAGTTTTTAATCCACAAACAAAATCTTTTAACACTGACCAACAATTTCTTTAGAATGTTTGCTTTCTGTAAATAACTATTCATATCCTTTTAAAACATGAGTAAATAACTTCTCCTTTTACAAATAAAATACAGATTGTATATTGGTTCTTTAAAAAAAAATAAACGAAAGCAAAAAAAAAACATGTCTTCCGACAACTCTCACCTCTCTTTTTCAACACCAACCTCAAATAGTTCAGCGGATACCCCTCATCGACCTCCTACACCAGGTCAAGAGCCGACCTATAAATGGTCCTCCTATCACATGGGATTCACCCACGACAAAAAAATGGTCCAAACGATCTCTATTTGTCACTCCTAACACCAAAGAAAAATCGTGATATACATCATTACCAAAAGCAACAAATGGATTCACAACGAGAATTATACTTCGAACAAAAAGTCACTGCAAGACGACTGACTTTTCTAGAGAAAGCAGCAAACAAATTTTGCAATTCACGAAAAAAGGATGTACATGAACCGCTTCCGATTCCTTGCAATCCTCTAGATCCTTCTATCTCTTATCGTACACCTTAGGATCCTCTACCTAGGCAATCCTCTGGTTCTCCAAGAACCAACGAACGTGGGAATATTTGGTCTTCACTCAAGCCATGGAAGGATAGCAAATCTGAAGATCGCAATGCTCCATTCTCATCTATATAAATTTTTCTATTTTTTGTTGTATTTTCATCTAATTATATTTGTATTTTTTCAAAAATAATAATATTATCTTTCAATAAAATCTATCCCTCAAAAATCAAGCAAAACCTTCCAAAATCAGACTGTTTTAGTGTGATACCCCACCTCTATACCCACGCTAGCCAAGAACACTACGGTATAGTGCTGTCAACTAGCACGAAGAATAAGGCTATTGAGGAGCGACCATCCATGTGATTGCTTATCACATGGTGGCTATAAATAATCTTCGGAAACAAACATAGAAATAAGCATAACACAAATCAGTCACAAACATCCATATCACAAAGGCGGAAGAAGATATGAATATATAACTAACACATGAAAGTGTACATCAAAGTAGTGGTCAAAAAGATCCACAATAATACAAAAGGATAGCAACACGTGCTATACAAAAGAATACAACGATGAGTCTATATCTCAAGTGTATACAACAAAAACTGCTAATCTAAATAGTTAGCCAAAAGTCAGAGTAGCAAATCCCAGGAAGAAGTCAAGCAGAAGCACCTGTAACATCTCGGTCTGACTTGAGTATTATTTAAGAAAATAATAAACGGATCAGTCTGGCTATAAATATCAGATGACATGGTATAAAATAAAAGATATGGCATAAACATAAAATATCCATACTGACATACTACTATAAGTATGCAAATGATGATCAACAGAAGATCAATCAATAAGAGATAAATCAATATCACAAGAATCTTCTCAAAGATCCAAAGAGGGAATCATACCCTAAACTTGTACTCATAACAAGTCAATGACATAAATTCCAGAAATCAACACAAGAAATCCAGAAATCACAGAAAAAGGGAAAGAGGCCTATCACATGACGGTCCGAAGACCATTGGGAGCTACCCCATTTGGGTGAGTCGAAATCACCCAGATGAGGTCTAGGCTAACCAAAAAGCTAAAAGGTATGTGTGAGTGGAATCACACAAATGGTGTCTAGCCTAACCTCGCAACAAAAAGGTATGTGTGAGTGGAATCACAAAAATGGTGTCTAGACTAACCATGCGGACAAAGAGATATGTGTAATCACACCCATGAGGTCTAGTCTAACCTTGTAAACAAAGAGACATCGCACAATTGCTAGTCTAAATCATAAAATGATCGTCATGATCAACGAGAAGTGTCAATTACACTAAGCTAGTAAATATAAAAGTTTATCTTCATGTCCCATAACCACTTGCTTAATTTAAATATTTACGAACAAACTGTAAATCTTCACTAGAAAATTGTCACAAGAGGTTCAATCGAACAAGTCCAAGAATTAACCGACGAAGTGAACGCAAGCGTTTCATACCACTTGTTTTACTAAGCCGTTTAATTAGTTTCTCATCCGAGTGAGGTAAAGGTTTGTATATACTAGTAGATTGGAAAACGGTTTAAGAAAAGAGATTTGTTATTGAAAATAGAGTTGAAATCGTTTTGTTGAAAGAGTTTTGATATTTACTACTAGTATTGAAACCTTCATATTTCTAAAGTTGTTATCCCGCCTTTTTTGCAAGGCCGTGATACCATAAAATCGACCGAGAAGCCAAAGATAGTTTGTCTCGAAGAATGGTCAACTCAACATCTCAACAAAGCAAGTTCTTTTGAATGTTTTTCAGATAAGATCCCCTACGGAGGGGTGGTCCGGGGGGGGGGGGGGGTGGTGGGAGGGTGGCAACCCCCTAAGGTGGGGGTGCAGGGGCAACACCCCCGCTACGGGGTTTGACCTGCCCGGTCAGGTCGTGGGGGTCCAGGGGGCAGCGCCCCATCCAAAACGGTACGACCTAGTGAAGACCTAAGGGAGGATAGGATCAAGCGACTTAAGAAGCTCACGACCTATCGTTAGCACGGTCGAGCGACGTAAATAGAACGACCTAAGGTTGAAGGCCTAGCGACCTAATGTCCAGCGACCTACGACCTAACGGGTTCAAGCAGGGTCAAGGTGGAACGACCCAACGACACGCGACCTAAGGGGTTTATCACTCGAGCGACCTAAAGGTTTAACCCTCAAGCGACCTAACGGCATATAAAGGTCAACCGACCTAGTGAAAGCAAACAAGTCATGCGACCTAACGAGTAGACGACCTAAGGTCTTGACGACCTAACGATTTAAGGGTCTAACGACCTAAAAGTATAAAGGTCATGCGACCTATCAGTTTAAGAGGCGAGCGACCTAAGTGTTACGACCTAAGAGTCGAACGACTTAGTGTGGAAGCGACCTAAAAGCCATAGTACCTAATGACCTAAGGTCATACGACCTAGCGACGTAAAGGGGTTAAGCAACCCAAACATGGCCGAGAGGAATAAGGTCGTGAACGACCTAACTATTGTACGACCTAGCCATACTGAACGACCTAACACCGAGAGCCTTATCCAACAGAGGGAATGACCAACGAGTTACGACCCAACGACCTACGACCCAACACCCAACCGACCTAACACCGGACGACCTAAGGGCGAACAAAAATTTGCAGGCCGAGGGTTTCGAGGCAGTGCGGCCTAGGTGCAGTTTTTCACCAAAAACACTAGAAATTGGAATTTTTTGCCAATCCAATCCAAACCAAATGCAAGTGTTAAAAGTGATAGGGAATCATTCCCAACAGTCCAAGATAGTTATAGGCTAGAATTGTGAGATAAAAATCTCACCTTTGGGCCAAAAATGAATGAAAATGAAGCTTTGAAGCAAAGCAAGAATCAATCCACTTTAATCTCAACACAAGAAGCTTGAATCCAATATCTTCTCTTTGAATTTGGAGTTGAAAGATGGATTTGAAGTAGAAGCCTAGGTTTGGAGTTTTAGTTTCCCTTTCCACTCATCATTAATGCTTGAGCTAGAGTTTGGTAGGAATTTATGAAGAGTGAGGAGAAGGAGAGAAGTGGGCTTGAGTTATAATGGCTAGACTAACCCAAAGTCCAAAGCGGGAAAAGTTAGTGAAATTTCACTAACTCCAAACCTATTAATGTTTATACTTAAAAAAATTATAAACGGTATTTCGAACTCAATGGAAGTGGTCTCGAGTCCTAATTCGACCGTTTGCAAAAAGTAGCTTTTCGGACCAATATCCGAATAACGATAAAATATTTAAACAAAATATTTAAATATATAATCGATAAATATGCGGGTTGTTACATTTAGTCATACTAGAGATTTTAGATGTCTAAACATTACCATCAGACGTCTGACACCATTGTATCACACCATTTTTTAATCCTGTGCATATATCAAACATCTTATATAAACATCCAGATGTATGAAAATTGTCTCTGCCTTCTTAATATAAAAACAAGCTAATTTCAGACGTCTGATATTATATCCAGACGTCTTACAAAACTCTCTGTCTTCAAAATTTACCATTCTGCCTATTTTCAGACATTTGAAATGGTTACTGTCTTCAAACTAGAGTTAAATTAGACGTCTGATTCACTTCCCAGACGTCTGAAATTTAATTAACACGTATTCATGCACTTAAAACAACTGTTTTTCCAAATTTTTAATTCACATTACATTTCGTTTCTTCTTTCAAATCTGAAACCCTAATTCTTCAAATCACTATCTCCTTAATTTTGCTCGATTTCATGGCACCCAAAGCTAAAAACTCTATAATTTCTAAGAGAAAGCAATAACAAGCTACATCCTCCAACCCACAAGTATGCTCTGATGATCAGATTGAGAAGTAGGTGAATTGAGTACCTCATTCTATCAAAAGATATGAAGATATCCAGAAGAAGAAGGTACACATAGGTCCCTTCTATAATTTGGTTAAATTCCCTATGTATGATTTGGATGAGATATGTGAAAATGCTGGGTTGCAACATTTGATTTCCTACACTTCGAATAATGTCCAAATCGATTAGCTTGCAATATTTCTTTTCTACGCTAATCTATATAGCACTGTCGTATGGAATACCGATAATGATTATAATTGGCTTTGGTCGAGTGTTTACGACAACACTATTCGACTTACTCCTAGAATTATAAGCCGTACTCTAGGTTGTTCTGACACTAGAGAAGATTTGAATGACATCCTGGATATGCGCTTCAAACCAAGGAATAATATTACCTACCAAATTAGGAAGATGAAGCGCCATGATTTGCTTCAAATACTTACGACCTAAGGCAAGGCTACTCACTAGGATGATTATCAACATGATCATTCCTCTACTTGGCAGCCATGATCAAATAACAGAGTTAGAGCACAAAGCTCTACATGCTATCTTTAGTGGTACGAGGGTAAATTGGGCGAAATTTATATTTGACGAGCTTAAACATTATTGGACTCGATCTCGTCCATCAATCATTTACCCTACCTACATCATGCGCCTTCTGCAAGCCTGCAATATTCCATCATATTTATCAACTTTTGAGGAGATTGCCCCCAAATACGCCTCCACAAAATTCTTCTCTCTTATCCACTTACCAGAAAATCCCTCGAATTTTATTGCATTTGACGAATGGATGCAACGTCATCAACAAGCCGGACAAGCTAGGCCTCAACCCTAACACCAACCACCGCAACCATCACAAGAAGAAGAACAAGAAGAAGAACACATTCCTCATCCTCCAGCACCTTTTGACAGTCCAAGGAAAGATGACATTTTGGAGACTCGCACTGAAACTAATCCAAATGAAAAAATTCGAGATTTAACTCTCTAAAATCAACTTATCTTATCAACAAAATCAAAAATTTTGGCTAAGCATATTGATAGCTTCGAAATAACATTTTCTTCTCGCCTAGCCACAGTTGAGACATCGCTTTCAACAACATTGTCTGTTCTAAAAGAGATTCTCCAACGAGTCTGTGGCCCTACACCACCTTTGGAAGATTGGCCAACTCCAACGCCTTATCCTCCTCCCTCAAAACATTCTAAACTTTTTGAATAGGAAAAAGAACCTCTAGAACATACTCCAAAATCTCCTACAATACAAGTTAGTTCTTCCAAGAATATAGATGAAGGAGATGATCAAGCCAAAGCTTCCCCCAAAAATACTTAGATTTTTATATGTACAGGTTTCGTCTTTTGTATTATAATGGAATCATAAATCTATGCATGTAATCACTATGTTTAATGGTTATAAAAATGCTTTTTGACTTGTTACTTATGAGTAATTAGTTACATTTCGTATATTCATGATTATTGATTATATCATACATGTTCTTGTATTAATGCTTTTTGATAATGCCAAAGAGGGAGAAATAATGGTAAGCTCATAAAATAATGGTAAGCACATAATCAAGAGGAGATTTATAAAATTATATCTAAGTAAACTGTACAGTTGTCATCATCAAAAAGGGGGAGAATGTTAGGAAATCCAAGCTACGGTTTCGTTGACAACAACTATACAATGAAAATCAAATATACATATACATATACATATATATATATTTGTATATACAGGTACTTGCTAGAACAACATTACTAGAAAGACAAGAATGAGGTTCAAAGAACATTACAAGAGATTACAAGTCAATAGGAACAAGAAAGTAAAAGAAAAGATGCACAAAAACTGACATGCACCATATCAGACGTCTGGGTGCACAAGTTAGACGTTTGAAATAGTTCTCTGGAACAAAAAAAGCTAAACCAGATGTTTGGTAATAGCACTAAGACGTCTGATCCTCTATAATATTAAAAAAAAAATATAGTACCAGACATTTGAAACAAATACCAAACGTCTGAATTCAAACTCGAACTTCAGAAATGAATTACAACTGCCATATGTGAATGGACATCTCTACTTCTCTTCGCCACAACTCTTCACCATTAACAGAAGCAACCTTAGCGGATTCATTATTTGGTGTGACTACTCAAGAAACCTATCAACAACGATATATAACATCAAGAATCAATAGAACAAACTTACTTCACTTACTTATGTTTTCTAATTCTATACTCTAATATTCTTAATCATTGCACTCTAGCAATCTTTACCTGTATTCACTCTTCCATATACTCGGTTCTTCATAGATAATATTCCTTAGAATTATAACTAATTAGTCAACATTCGTGTTATATTAGAACAAACATTTGACAAGAATAACTCATTGTAACCAAGCCTATTCCTCCAGGCAAAGCGAGGGTTATTGATAGTTGAATTCCGAAGGGGAGCTTTGGGACTGGACGTACGACAAGAGGTCCGAACCAGTATAAAATTTTGGTGTGCTTATTCTATATTTACTTAGATCAATACTATTTTAATTACATCATATATTTTGTCACATATACTTGCATATACACTACACGATCCACCCCGTAGGCTTTCAACAGGTTATGTTTCGAGAACGATAAAGTCAACGGGGAATATGAATTTCCCTACATGAGTAAGCACGTCCTCAATTTCTCACATAGGATTTTTAATGGAATGATCGGCGAATTGATGCGTGAACTTTGTGGATTTGAGCTCACCTAAGCTAATTGTTCGTACACGAAATATGGAATGAAACTGATACTCGCACCTAAGTCTATCAATCATTTATTAATCACCTTGTCTCTAATTATGCAGAAAATAGTAAGGTAAGCACGATCTTTGTATTTGCCAGGCATGGATTGGGACAAGAATTCACTCAAACTGACAGGCAAGAAGACCTTTTTGGGCACTTGAGTGTGTCGCTTTTGGGTGCACAAGTCCTTAAGAAATTTCACGTACGTTGGGACTTGCTGAACGATGTCAAGAAGTGGAATGTTAACTTTGACTTGTTTAAAAATTTCCAACATCTTTTCCATTTGGTCCGAGTGTTTCTTAGGTCGAAGACGATTTGGAAATGTGATGCGATACTCAGTAGGCGGGTCTACTTGAGTAGAAGAAGAATTTTGATTGACATTTGATTAAACATTTGGCTTAACATTCTGTTCCGATTCGTTTGTTGTTTTAGAAGTGTCGAGGAGATCTTCGATAAATCATTTGGATTAATGACTTGATTATCGATTTGTTTACCAAAATGTAGAGTTGTGATAGCATTCAACTCGGTGACATTGCTATCTTGAACAACATGGGCTTGATTTAAATTTGCGTTTTGATTTCTGGGATTTGGAACGGGCTGACTTGGGAATGTGCCTCGTTTGCGTTCACTTACAAATGTGGCTAATTGACTCATTTGCATTACAAGTTTTTCAATTGATTGGTTTGTGTTTTGCATATACGAGGTCAATAAATTTTGCAAATTGCTGTTTGATTGAAGGCTTTGAGTAATTGCTTTAGCCAACATTTCAAGAGTTTTCTCAAGTGAACTTGAACGCTTATCATCATGGGGAGGATGTGCAGAATTTTGTTGAAAATTTGATTGTTGTGGTTAATTATGAGACAGGCCCACAAAATTTGGTTGAAAATGATCGGGTTGAAAGGAAGGATTCGAAGCATTCTTCGAGAATGTTTGAAAATTTGGACAAACCGTATTCGTGTTGGGACTATTTTGGTTCCAAGCAAAATTTGGATGATTTATCCAACCAGGATTGTACGTTGGATAAAATGGGTCATTTTTGGCTTTGATGAAAGCATTGATTTATTCGATAGAATTGGCGCACTGATCGGCTATATGATTAGGATCGTTGCATTTGTAACACATTGGTTGGGAAGTTTGGTTCATTTGATTCGATGATAAAATGCTATCGAATTTTTTTAATCATTGCGTCAATCTTAGCTTCCAAAGCAAAAGAAGATCCTATCGAGCATGCACTCGATTGTGAGTAAACTTAGTTTTCGTTCGAACGTTCCCATTGGAATGACTTTTCGGCGAGGTTTTCAAGAAATTGCCAAGCATCGTCGTGATGTTGAGCAAGAAAGTTTCCTTGGAACAATGATTTGTGCATGGTTCGTGAGCTATTTTCGAGTCCATCGTACAAGATTTGGCAAATCGTCAATTTTTCAAAGTTATGGAGTGGATATTTTATCAAAAGCTCGTTGAATCTTTCAAAATATTTTCTGAATGGTTCTCCGTTGAATTGATGAAAATTTACTATTTCATTTCGGATTCTACTCGTTTTTTCCAAGGGATAGAATTTTTTAAGAAAGCTTTTATGAATTCTTCCCAAGTTTAATCGAGTTTAATGGTAAGCTGTACAACCATTTTTCAGCATAATCCATAAGAATGAATGGGACCGATCGAATTTTGATTCCGTCATCAAAAAGTTGTTGGAGTTTAATGGTTATGCAAAATTGTTGGAATATAGTCAAGAAAATGTATGGGTAATCATGCTCGAAATTACCAAATTTCAAAAGCATGGCAAAATGGTTCGAGTGAATTTCGAAATGGTTACCCGTCGAAGTGGGTAACATGTTGCAAGATGGAATAAAAGATCTATCGGGAACTAAATTATCGAAGGAAAGGAAAATGAATTTTTTTGGGATTAAAAACTAAGTTAAGCAAAATTTACAAACTTTTTTGGATTTTGGATATTTTTTTTAAATATGCACGAACTAATGTAACTAAATGAATGCAAAGGACTTAATTACAGTTTTCTATCTTTAGTAGTTCCTAACCCAAAATTGTATAATCACATTTTGTCTTAAATCAAAAAAATAATTTCTCATCCAGGTAACGGGCAGGAGTTATCAGTGCACCACGAATCACCATAGCAATGCAGCCGAAGGTTTAAGTAGCTTTCGAGGAGCAACCACTATAATGGTTACGAATCACCATAATATTTATAAATGGTTATTACTCTGCCGTAGTCTAGACACCAAGAAATAAAATTGTTCAAAGAAAATAATTGTGAAGGTACAATTAAGCCCTAGATGAGCTCGTTACACCCTTAAGCCGAATGTCTAACCTTTATTATTAGTCAAATTCTACGATGAAATGTGATTTGTGGGCTAAGAAAAGGGTGATAAAATCCCTCACCTTATGTGAATTGGGGTATTGCCCTTAGAAAATAAAAATAAGATGAGATGAATGTAAAACAAAAAATAAACGTGAATTTACAATGCAACTAAAAGGAAGTTCGTTTTTATTTTCGATTTTCAATTTTTTTATATATAAATGCAAATGAAAGAAACCAACAATGCAATTTAAATAAAAACAAGGGAAAATGACACGATACCAGAGTGTACAGAATTATTTGCAATTTTTTTATACAAGCAAGCAAATCCTTTTGCTTTGACAACCTGAAAAGAAGTTAAAAAAATAAAATATATACAGAATTCTTTTTTTTTAAAACAAAGTAGTAACTCAAACAAGGGAAAATCAAAACAAATGAAATCAAAAGAAGCAAAACAAAACAAAACAAAAGAAACTTGTTCGCTTTTTAAGAGAAAGAAAATAATGACAAATAGAATTTGTTTTTTTAAGATGGGTGGAACAGAAGAAAAATTTGAAACAATTTAACAAAAAAATAAAAAAATAACTTTATAACTAATTCCACAAAACAATTTTCTCTTTTCTTAGAAAATAGAAGGAACAAAGAAAATGAATGGAAAACCAAATGGTAATAAAACAGAACAAAAATAAAAAAAAGGGTAAGAAGCCTGCCCAACCCACTAAAGTATGTTACTACAAACAGATCGCACCCAAATTCACGAATTCAAAAAATTGAATATCAATCACTCTAATATATATATATATACACACACATACTATTATATATAATATACCACATCCAGAATGATAATAAATCATCAATTCAACCAATCAACCAATAATTTAAATTTAACAATTTAAATTGTAATCCAAATGAGTGAGATTAACTCACCTTTGATTTTAATTTGTAGTCCGATCCAAACCAGCTTATCTCTCCACGATTTCAGACCCTGTATAAACGTTTTACGGTTTATTAATATTGAACTAATCAAATAGTCAATTTCCATTTAATAAACTTAATTATCCATAATTTTATTCAAACTAATTTTTCCTATAATGACTAAATTTTTAAGTTACAAAATAATTAATTAAGTTAATCTCCCTAATACACTATACTTAAAATAACCAAGTAAATTTAAAATGTATGTATGTATATTTATTTTTCTCTTGATACTATATACATATACATATACTCATAAAAATAATCTATACAAGTTTAAAATTCTAATTTCTTTTATATAAACTTTACAACCCTTAAAATTCCTATACTTTCCCAAATCTTATATATGTATTCTGTTTATCTATATATATGTGTATATATATATATATATATATATATATATATATATATATAGACACTCAACACACACACATCGAATTCTAATAAAAATGAAATTATTTCCAACATATATATATATATATTGAAGATATAATTGTTTTATACATCTCTTACTGCAAAATATATCTTTTCTGTATATATATATATATATATGCATGTATGTATGTATGTATGTATGTATGTATGTATGTATGTATATTATCAAATTAAATTGAAAACAATAAATTGATATAGCTTACTGCCTCAACTCTCAAGACCATGATAGCTCTAAGACCATTATTGTTAGAATCTACATCGTGATCTGGCCTTAATGCTCCACAACTGTTGTGCGTCTCCAGCATCTCCACGACTACTCGCGAGCCTCCACCATCGATCGCACGCTACCAGAACAACATCACCTCCAAAATTAAGTCACGATCTTTAAGCTTCCTCCTCCCAACATCGCTAAGCATCACCAATAAGCTCGAGCTCACCTAAAACATCGAATCGACGTCTCGACTTCCTCATGCTAGTCTGTCGCAGCTGCTCCTCATTCCCCTGACGTCACATGACCGACCACAGCTCCAACTTTGCCTTCCTGCCGAATCGAAATCGATACCTAACCTTAATCAAGCTCCTTCCCACGCGCGGGACCACGAATCATGCTTTGATCATACGCCATTTCTTTAATTTATTCTCTGGTTTGCTGAACTGAAGATAGGAAGAGGGGAGATTAAATCTCGATTTGCAGAAGAACTTAAATGGCGACATTACTTTGATTTTTCTTAATTGCGTTCGGCTTGTTGATTGATTTTTTTTATTTTAGTGAAGATGCATATTATCCGAGAGGACACGTGTTTGAAAAAGCAGGAGACGTGTTTGAAAAGGCAGGAGACTGTTTGTAAACAAAGTAGATAGTATGGTGGCTGAAAAAAAGAAAGAAAGGATGTGGATGTGAATTTGGTCAAATATACTATATAAATTTAAATTTTAAATCATCTCGAATTACGGAACTAAAAGTCTCGACCTTCTATCGATGCGTGCCGCTAGGCATTTATAATGTTAAACCCTTATTTTGAATGCAATGGAAAAGGTTTCGAGTTTTAACTCGATCGTATGGAGAAGATAGCTTCTTGGACCTAGTTATTATATTAAATTTTAATGCGTTTATATACCGTACGACCACACGATAACTCCAAACACTATGAAATTTGAAGTCAAATAATAGTACACTATTATGGATCCAATGGAACTAGTTTCATCGAATTCCGAGCTTGTGCCCCAAAAGGCTATTTTTAAGCATCAATTTAAACGATATAAATTCAAAAACGAACAAAGCGTTTCCAAATTCAATTTTAAAAGTTGCATTGTCTTCAATATTATTAGTATATATTTTACAAGCCTCTGAAATATTTTTAATAAGCTTAAAACTCCAGATTTAATATTTTACCCAACTTCCAATTATTAAATCCAATAAATTAATTATCCAAATAAATAGTGATATTTGAAATTCAAGTTAAAATAACTTTCAAATATTTAAAATCAATTAAATATTCTAATTTCAAATATCTAAAAAATTTGGGTCGTCACACCTATGAATCACATAATGTGGCTTGATAATATGCAAGCCACTCCATTTTAACTACTCCAAACTTTAGATAGAAAATGGCGTGCTAATTCGCATTAAAAGATAGGCTATAAGAAACAATCCCAAATCCTCATACACCTTGCTAAATATTGCGGATCCCCTCAATAGGATTCACAATCCTCACAAAAGAAGAAGACAAGAACATCCAAAAGCCAACAAACTCCTCCGATACCGATGGGTGTCAAGCACCCGTACTGAAGAGGACTCAAATAAAGCAATCACGATTATGATTACTCCTAAGAAAAGATGTCATCAATTTTATTTTTGGAATACTACGGAATAAAAATATTCCTAGACATATCCCAAACTTCTCTCAAAGGACAATATAAGATAAAGGATGTGACGATTAAGGGATTCGTACACTCGTACTATACTTGGATGTATCATAATATATGCTTCTGTTCAGTGTTTATCCTATTTTGTTTTGAATTCAGCTCTGATACCGATGTAGCATCTCGCACCTCACTTAACACAGATATTGTCCCCAACTTAGTCACCTCCGCGCCAAGCTAAGGTGTGGGGTTTTGTTCCTCAAATGGTCTCGACGTTGTTGTGAGGTGAAGGCATTGGTATTAAGCACTCACTTCATAGTGTTTTTCTGCGATGTGGGACTATTATTTCCATTTTTAAAGGGTGTACACACTGCGATCAATATAAGTCAGTCCATCTTTCCTCTCTTGTAATTATATTATCTTATCTTCCTTCCAAACTTATCCTCTCAGTTAGAATTCTCTTTGATTAGGATCCCTCTATATTTGAACCTCTACCCATTCTTGAAATATCCTGTGAGGGAATGCATTTGTAATTGATATAAAATTATTTTATATTGTGTTAGTTGTTAAGGTTGAAATGGGGTTTCGATCGAAATGTTTGGCCAACGTTATCGATAGGGAATCCATACACTTGAACAGAGCAAACTTACACAATATAGTTTTTCAAATTGGTAAACAATTTTTTTGTATAATCATATTTTATGTATATAAGTATAATTTTCTAAAATTAGATAGTTAAATGAATTGGTTATTAGAAATGATAAAACTAGATTATCATTTATTGTTTTGTCAACCATTTACTATTGTATTATGTTATAAGAAGTTGAAATTTTATAAACATAGTTTATAATTTTGATTTGCAAATGAAATGAATTTAAATTATGGATTTGAGAATTTAATTTTCGGTACTTTTCAAAAAGTTGGTTTTTAAGGTTTGGAAAAAAATATATTATTTAGAAGTATTTTTGAATGGAAATTGTTTTCAAAGATTTTTTAAATGAAGTGAATTAGTACTCTCCTCTTTTGTTGCTAGAAAATAATTTTGGTGATGACTGCAACATCATCGACATTCATTTTCGAGTCTCGAAGTGGAGAGACCACTCAGTAGCTTTGCTACACTTTTATTTCGAAAATGGGTTTAAATTTCATGAATATAATTTGATGTACAAAACATATATGTGCGAATATATATATATATATATATATATATATATATATATATATATATATATATCAAAATAATTTAAAGTTAAACCGAAAATCTAATTCTTAAGTTTTAGGCTAAGTGACTTTTTTCAATTATTGAAATGAATCAAAAAAAGTTCAAATATTTGAAGTGTTTAAATTGAAAATTAAGCTGAAACAATTTGAAACAGTTGAACTAGGATAAAAATTTAATTCGTATAATACTCAATATCATTCCAAAACATATATAACTTACCTGGATATTCAAAAAGCTAAACATAATGTGAATGTGTAATTGAAGGTTATACAGGAGAGAAAATCAAGTAATAAAATGTTTAAACTAAAATTTTGTCATATAGAGATGTTGTAAATAAAAGAGATTTGTAAAATTCTCAATTACACTCAACATTGATAAAACTTACCCGGAAAGGGCTTGAATGTAATTGAATCATATATAAAATAAATGTAAGAAATAAGATGTTCAAAATAAAATTTTGTTAAGGGAATTTACAAATAAAATTTATGTGATTAAAATAAATGTTTATATACTTATCTTTGCTGAATGATGTGTTAATTGAAATAAATTGAATTTTTTTAAAGAAAATTCTATTTAAATAAATAAATGTAAACTCAAGAATAGTTGAAATTGATTATAAATAGAATTAACTTAAGAAAATGAAATGGACTAAATAAATGAGTTATTTAAAAAAAATTATGTTTTGAAAGGAAATTTTATAACACACCTTAATAAATCAAATCAATTGATTGAAAATAGCTTGAATTGAAATCAACCGAATGAATAAATATTGAATATTTATTGATTGAATAAAATAGATTGAAACCAAATTTGAATATTAATCCATTTAAAACTAATGAAATTTATATGGTTTTGAATAAATTATTGTATCTGGTTTTATGTTTTTCAAAATCTATCTTTCCTATTTGTTGCTTTTATTCTTCCATCTCTTTCCTTTTCGAGGATGAAAAGTTTTGAGTGGGGGAGAATGTAATGATCCAAAAAAAATTAATAATTTTATAACGTAATTAACTAAAAATTTTCTTGAAAGTAAAAAATTAAACTTAGCAATGTAAATTTGATATTTGAAATACGTCTATTTAAACGTAGCAAATGTTAGATTTTCATCTGGAAGTATGGAAGTTCATTTTGTTGTGTAATTTTATTTAAATTTAAATCAGTTAATATGATGAAAATTAAATATTAATGAAATATGAATATTTTTATATAATAAAAATGCAAATCATTTTTTGAGTGAGGCGTCATATTTCGTTTCGCCAAATTTGGACTGCTCTAGCTTCGTTTATCTTACTTTCGGCGTTTTAGCAGCATTTTGGCAGCGATATTGATTTTTGATAAGATGGTCATATCACTTATATCTACGTACCATTTTGTTTACCTCGTCATGTAGATGTCCGTATTATTTTCATTTCTGCATTTTACTATCCGGTGCATAGCGAGATCCGCGAAACGATTAGCCGTATGGGTACCCAAATTTTAACTTTTGGTTTCCTGTGACCTTTCAATTGACAACCCATGATAACCAATAGTCACTAACATTTATTTTCTCTGAATCCAAGCTACGTGACTTTTAAAATTCCCAAAATTCAATTTTATTATTTGATTGTTCATTTCAATCTCTTGTTTTTCCTTCTACCTTTCGTTTGTCACTTGAAAAATATTATAATTAAGTTTTTTATATATATACTACTGTTTTTATTCTGGCTCGAAGGAAACATTATGCATGCCCGAGTTCCCATCCTTCATCGCAGCTATTCGTCCCTTCTTCCCCATGTCGTATCCATCTTTCCATTAACTTTCATGTAGCCATCACTTGCCTCCCCTTTTCTCCACCGCACCCATAACCGAACGCCCCTCCACCAAGAAGACACCGCAACCTGCTAGTTGTAAGTCCACACAACCGAAATCAACCATCACCCCCATCTTCTGTGTTCTCTTCCTCGTGTATTCCTCTTCTTGTAGCCAACCCGCCACCACTTCCTTCTCCCTCCATAACGACAGCTGACCTGAGCACCAGCAAACCCCATACATCAACACCCCTCTCGCCATCCTCTTCCCTTAGCCTACTGTCTCCTTTCCCTCTACAAGCAACCTTTTCCATCTCCATGTAGGCCTGCCTCCACCATTATCCTCCCCACCGCTCCGACAACCATGCTCCGCCAGTTTGCAGCCTTCACTTAGTATAGTTGTAGATATTCTGCATGCTATTGTTGACACACACACACACAAACACACACACACACACACACACACACACATATATATATATATATAAAGGATGTTATGTTTGTTAATATTTTGAGAAGTATATGTATGGGACATCCTATAAAATATATTACAGAGTTTATTATGACCTACTCTATGGAAAATACATATATGCGTACAATATGTTTTAAACTGTTTTGTTCCTTTATTTTATATCTTACATTTTTTCATATATGTGAGCATTCGATTTTGGATATACATATTGGTTTTAAGTATTGATATTTAAAAATATAATGTTTGTATATATATATATATATTAGTTTTTATATATGTGTGTGTGATCTGTGGGGTTTTGATGTATAAGTCTATAATAGTTTATATATATGTAATGACTCACAATTTCGTACCCTTTGAATCGACAATAAACCACACATGTCTAACTCAAATTGCACAAAAAGACGGGTCATTAAGGGTAGAAAGAAAATAAAGACAGAACAGAATCTCACACGAATGGAATAACATATATTATTTCAATAATAATCTTTACAGCGGAAAGTTTTAAAATACAATATCAGAGTCTAACCTAAATTAAACCTGGACAATTATAATACCTACCCTTACAAATACTGACAAACAACAAAACAAATACAATAGATGCAGAAGATAGTAGAATACATCCATACGATGATGAAGATCTCTAGCTCTCCTCTAGAAACTCCAACCGTCTTCAACTCAACCTAAAACTACTTGGATCTGACCCGAGTATTAAAAATACCCGGATCAGGCTTGATAGACAGCGTGAGATACTCGAAATTTTAAATGCATGATTCATGATGATGCTATCAAAACCTTTGAAAAAAGGGTATCTCATAAGATGACGCCCACATATAAACACGGACGGGTTTTACCTTACGATAACCAAAATACTTTTATACCAAAATATACTTGATATTATTTTTAATGACATTTTTTTGAAAACACTATTCAAATAAACTTATTCAAATAAGGTATCAATACCTGGACTAAATCTAAGGTAATATATCCGGACTAGGTCAACAGAATATACCAGACGGAATATATGATACTAGAAAGGGGTAGCTAAAATTTTTGCAAATCATTACAGCTATTTTAGGACTACAATCAAAACTGTGAATCTCGTATTTGGATTGGATTTTCCAACATGATAGGAAGTAGTCGAAATATCAATCTGTATCCACGGCTTACATCTCATACTCAGACGCCGTTATACAACAACATAAATGGCTAAAAGTGGATACAATCTGCAAATAACATCCAAGGACTCAGACTTCGAGCTTCCCTTCCATGAGGCCTAGACATATCTGGTTCCTAGGGCTCAGAACATCTGATAACCCAAATCACTATTATCTGAAATGCAAGCATACATCTGACCACATAGAATCCCATTATAACCGAGGTGTGAGGCTTGCGAGGCTACGCTCAATTTCTTCAAAGCCACGCTTTGATCAACAAGTTACACTTCAAATGCCACATTGTCATTCCGCATCACATGACTAACTTCTAGAAAGTATAACTTCCAGAGCTTGTACGTCTCGGAAAAGAGTGTTAAGCTATGAGAAGTTACCTTCTCTGCCATCGACTGATATACATTTATAGAAACCACTCAAATGTGATTTAGAATGCAATATCAGATAAACATCCATAAAGTTCGTTCTGGGACTGAACGAAACCGAAGGCACTCTCCTACTACCACTAGTAGCGAGTAGTCCTTGCAATCCGAAAAATCTCCATAACGAGGAGACCACTACTATAAATAACTTTATAATGGAAGCGACCCAGAGCATGTCAACAAGCAGTCCTCACACTATAAAGATCCACGGTCTTAAATAATCATCATCTTCAACATATCTTAACTTTAGAACGTATATATTGGTTCGAAGTGGTTTTCAGATTGGGATCACCCGAATCCGACCCCGGTTCCTTAGAAACCAATTATCGATAAAAAGTTGTTTAGTTCATATGTGGATATCAATCATCAATCAATTACTTCATTTTTATTTATATCAAATATCTTTCATAGATATCTTCTTTTCAAGTTATTCCATTTTCTTTTCAAATATATATGGAATCATTAAGCCTCATTTATAAAATCATTTGATTTGTTAAACCTCTCTTAAATCGTCGAATAATTCCAAATCATTTTCTCTTTTACTTAGGAAAACCTTACCAAACCATTCTTTTAATCTTAATCAATGATTTCTTTTTCTTATATTCAAGTTATAACTTTTAACTTAGGGAAAATATTCCCAAATTATTCATTAAATCTTAATCAAAGATTTCCTTCTTAACTTCAAATCATATTTTTCCAAATCGAAGATTTTCATAACAGAGCACTACTGCCACTTTAAATATGGTAAATTTCACCTTCAGGGACTAATGGCAAGTAATCCTACATCATAAAGATCTTCATTTTCAATGATCTTCGTCTTCAGTATGTTTTATTTTGAAAATTAGTTTGAAGTGATTTTTGGATACGAATCACCCAAATCCGATCACGGTTCCTCGGATAGGAACCATCCAAATCCAATCCCAGTTTCTTCATGCTAATCATCGATAAAAAATGTTAATTTCATATGGGGTTTTGAAAATTAGTTTGAAGTGATTTTCGGATAGGAATCATCCAAATCCGATCACGGTTCCTTCGTGCTAATCATCGATAAAAAGATGTTAAGTGGTTAATTAACATTCAAAAAATTTGTTTCTTTTCTTTTATCTTGGAAAAACTTAAATATGATCTTTTTAGAGCATTCGAGCTTTCCTTTCGATCTATTCCACCCCTCGGCTAACATAGGCCAGGTAAGTTCAGGGCACTGGTTGCTCCATCCCTAACCTTAGTTAAACACCTTGTTTTATCTTCCTAGATCTCACAGGTGGGAAAAATGTACTAGTCGTTTCCACATACTCAGTTTGTTATTACATTTACTATTCTTCGATTATTGTTTAAGTGTTATAAACGATTCATCTTAACCATTTATTCAAATTCTTATTAAAACTTTCAAATCATCTTTAAATTATTAATTATTCTTTTAAAATCATTTACAAAATATTTAGGAAAGAATTGTTAAGATTAAAATCGTATTCAAAAGGTTATAGAATTTGCAGCAGAAAAGTGTTGCGCAAAGTGCTATATAAGCTTATTTGATTTAAAAAAACTTTTTAATATTTGAAAAATTCATATTTTCCATTTCAAATCTCTTTTAAACAATTTTAATAGATTTATCAAATTTATTTCATATTTTTAATCATTTAAAAATATCATTTATATAGAAATCCTTTTTCGGATTCCTAACTTCGAAACAACGATGTTTTTAGAAAATTGTTATGGACATATTTCAAACTCTACTTGATGAAATCTTGATTTTCTTTCTTAGTTAGAAAATTATTACCATTATGGACCAAAGAAATTTATTTTGAAGAAATCCGACTTATAAATCATTCTCTACGTTAATTTGAAGTTATGGGTCGAAATTTACGAACGACCGACGAGCTCGATTTTGACCAATTTTGTGAATTGCTTTGGAACTTGTCCAAAACACTTCAAATTTTTTTAAAATCATATTAAACTATTTTAACTCATTTAAAACAATATTTTCATCATTTCAAACTTACTTTTCATTTCATATTATAATATTATATTATTATAATATCATTTCTAATCTTTTTATATATATTGAAGTCATTAAGAGGCTAAATAATTTCCATACAAACATTTGTATGGATTTAATTCTCATTTAATTAACTATGTTTATTAACCATTTCTTTTATGATGTATCAAAACCAATTTATCATCCATATCACAAACATATAATCAACCATAATATCAACCAAGTAATCATCTAATATCAACCAATATTCAACATATTAATTTCTAATTTAACATGTGTATTATCAATTTAAATTTTATTAAAATAAAACTAAGATTTGAGTAGTCACTTTTAATCGAATTGTTCACTTCCTACCAACATTCATATCATTCAACATTTCACTATTTTTTTAACTTTAACCAACTTCAAAAAATTCGGCCGAGCTTCCGCAACATCATGAATTAGCTCCTAGTACCTTGCAATGAAATCAACGGCACTTCTTTCTCTTTTTCTTGCTTCGGAACTTCACAACTTGCTCCTTCCTTCCAAATGGTTCGGCCTCCTCCTATTCCACTTCTTCCTCCATCATTTTTTCACTTCTTAGATGCTAAACCATGTTTCATGGTATTTTAAGGTCTTTGGCAAAGTTTGGTTGTCCTTGGAGTTGATTTGATATGATTTTGAAAAGTTAGTAAGGAAAAGAGAGAAGAAGAAGTCATTAAAGAGTGCTTCAAGAAGGAAGAAGAAGAAGGTAGAAATAATGTGAAAAAAATAAGAAAATTGTTGGTATTTGTAGAAAAAATATGAAGTGGTAAGTTATCAAAATATCCCTTTACCAAATTACCAAAATAAGCTTACTTACTTCTTAAATAATCTTATTTTTTTTCAACACTTAACATCACATTTCAAATCATTGCTTTATGTTATTTTCACTTAGATATTAAGTAAAGAAAGTAATAATTATGTTTCTTTGATTTGATGTTTTACTTTTGACTTCTGTACTTTTTTTTATCTTTTTGTACTTACTTTTTGTTAATTATATTCTAGAATTTTCTAAGTATGTTTAGTAAAAGTAAACTTGATTAGTGAAGTAATTAATACTTAAACTATTTTAATATATGTTTCTATACAACAAAATAAAGGAGCGACAATGTTGCGACAACTTTTAATCGACAAAATGTTGATTTTCGACAAATTGTTTTACGGTCACATTTTGATGTTTGAGCTAAGCTATTTATTTATGTAAACTAAATTTAAAAATAAATTTATATATTTCTATTTAAAAATATAAACACTCATAAATTAATTAAAATAATTTATTTAACCGTCAAAACTTACTTTCCTAAAATCAACATTTTGTCACTTTTGTCGATATAAGCAAATGTTACTATTTTTGTGTATTCTTATCTTTCCAAATCCTATATAATATTATTGGAATCATATAAACTTACCTATTTTACATTTAAAATCACTTTAAATAGTATATTTTAAAGTGGTCAAATTCTGGGTTGTTACATATATATATATATATATATATATATATATATATATATATATATATATGATCTGCTGTATATATGAAAGTTATATATAGTTATATATATATATATATACACAGTATATCATAGTAGGCTTGCTTTTAATGTGAAAAGAAAAGAAAAAATTAATAGTAATACACACTCACATAGGTTTTTATTTTGCACAAGTCTTTATTTTTTATTTCTGTTATGTTTTATTATCAAACATTTTATTTTATGCAATATATTAGTTTATATAGTTGATTTGTTGGTTACAATGTGTAAGTTTATATTTGTATATATATATGGTATGTTGGTTTGTAATGTACAAGTTTACATTAGTTATATACAATATGTTTGCATATATAAGTTATATAAGTTATATATGATCTATTAGTTTTTATATAAGTGTATACCTGAGTTTTGGGTTCTAATATAAGGTAAGGATTTTTTTTAACTATGGGTTTAAGTAGCAACGATCTGGAATATGTGTGTATATACACACACACACACGTATATTTATTCTATTTGTGAATAAATTAAATAATGGTTTCGATATATATATATATATATGTATGTATGTATGTATATGTATATATTTTGATTTTAATATTTATGCACTTTAAATTTTATATCGACTTTAGAGAAAAATATATAAAGGTATAATATATTTCGTTTAGTTTATATTAAGCTGATTTTAATTTATTTCATTGATTCCTATTATCAGCTATGTTCATCGAATTCGTGTTCACCTTGCTTTGCTTTTAGATTTGTCGTTTGGATTGGTTGATTTTCGGGTTCGTGATTCAATTCATACGTTGTCGCATTGTCTATCTTCTCTATCCTCAAAAGCTGAGCAATCATTCACGATTAACATTCTTATATATAGTAAATTTAATTCACATGAAATGATGATTGAAATATGCTGTTAAATTTGAATTGTTAAGTTATTTAATAGTTAAATATGATGTGCCGCTATCAGCAATTGTTTACCTATGACATCTGAAACCATAACCTGTTGTATATATTATACTTAAATTTGTTACTGATGATATATGCATGTTGTTGGTATGTTATATTATTATCATATTTGTTCTCACTCTATAAGTACCCTATTAGTTTAGAAATTCCCTATGAGTTGAAATGATGCATACCTAAATGACCTTGTAGAATATGGGAAATCTTTATGGGTTGAAATGATAAACCCAAGCGATTTTCATTGATTTTGAATTTTGGGATTGCGGGTTGAAATGATATATGCCCATAAATTATTAAATTTAAATTGCGGATTGAAATGATAAATATGTATATCACTTGACCATAGGTTCGAGAATTATATATATAGACACCGTTGGTCTGTTTTTGAAATGATTTCCAAAGTTTAGAGGGAAAATATGGGTTTTAATAAATATTTTTTAATAATATATATATAAATTTTATATTTTTTATATGTGCAAATTTAGATTTTTAAAATTATAGGTTTTGGAAATTTTAAATTTATAAGTTAGTTTTGAAAATATAATTTTTAAGATTTTTCTTATAACTATATTATTTTAAATATGTATATATAATAAGATTTAATTTAATAAAACTTAATTTAATTAATATATACATTATTTTGAAGTATTTATATAAGAATTTTGTTGAAACTTACTGAATTTGAGATTTTAAAGATAGGATTTTATAACTTGATTTTGATGAAGGGTGACGAAATGAATATTTTCAAATTTAAATAAATTAAAAATTGAATATTTAGTTTGATTTAAATTTATAAATGGAGATTTTATTTAGTTTTTATTAAAATGATTAAGTGCGTATTTTCCAATTTGAATAGAATTAAAGTTAACTGTTGAAATATAAATTAAACATATATTGAAAATGTTTGAATATTTAACTTTGAATTTTATTGGAATTGAAATGATAGTTCAAACTTGGATTTGAAATATATAAAAATTGAAATGGTTTATTGAGAATTTGAATTGAATCTTTAACCTTTTTAAATTGAAAGTGTTGAACAGGTATTGATTTAAATTGTATTTCAGAATTTATGTTGAAGTGATTTGATTTATGGAATTGGATGAAACAATTCTAATTGGGAAACTATTTCAGTATAATCTCTTTAAATAAATATAAACTATTTTATAACTATTTCAATATATAAATTATTTTAAAATATAAACTATTTTTAATTTATAACTATTTTAATATATATATATATATATATATATATATATTATTTTCAACATCTAAACTAGTTAAGTTGGAACTCTTATGATTACGGAAGTGTTATGATTTCAAAAGTGTTATGATTTAAAAAGTGTTATGATTACGAAAGTGTTATAATTTTGAATGTGTTATGAGTCTAGAAATGAATATTATGTAAAGTGAATAATGATATTGAATTGATATGGTTTTGAAATGAATATGATATTTTGATATGAAGTATGAACTATTTGAAATATAGTGACCACGATGTGAAATAAGCGTTTGGTTGTTAAAGAGATGGGACCTGATATTGTCATACTCTCTGCCAATACCGAAAACCACTTTAATAACTGTGTATGCAGTGGTGAATCCAAAACGAGGTAGGATGGGTTGACGACGTCGATGCATTGAGGTATGATCCCTAAATAAGATGACTACAACATGAGCAATTGAAAGGCCAAGTGAGGTAGCTCCTCCGATCGGATACACTTCTTCGATACCATTCTATTACTTTGTGTTTGATTGAGTGCACCTTTGATTTTGGGAGTGTTGTACGAGGTGGGCGGTAGCTGCGGCTATGCGTTACCACCAGCCCGGAAGTGTAAATTGGTAGAATCCTACCCAGGGTATAGCCTCGCATGCCTTATGATCTACCTTATCGAGCCCTCTACGATTTTGGTTTGTGTCGTATCTATGGAGTGCTCCCTGATAGCCCACCGGTTTGTTGGAGTTTACACTACTATATAGACTATGGCATTATATAAAATGTATTAAGGAGGATATGGGTAATGCCGTAACGCTACTTAATACTTTGCTTTATTGATAGACATATTATAATAGCATATATTACTACATAGTAGATGGTTCCATGGATCCTTAGAGGAAGGAAATCCCAAAAATCCTTTAAGTTACTTGTATTTCAGTTGACATTCCACTTGAGTTAATTACTGGTATAAGAATGTTAATCCAAACTCGAGTGTTTTGTGTTTTGCTTTACGCTCGGGTTAGACTGAATGTCACAGCGTTTAAGTCTCAACTTTGGAGATTGGAGCTTTGTTTGAAGATATATCTATCCAGGTTTCAATAATTTCAGTTTATTCCAGTCATTTATGTTCAAACTTGTCAGTTGCTTATGTATTAGAGATTCATTTGTATTTGAGATTTTGTTGTATTTTGTTTCAGAGTCTGATGTTTTATAGTAGCTTCATGAGCTACTATTTATCTATTCCGCTGCTTATTGTTGTAACACTCTGTGTATGTGATTCTGTGATTGATTTATATACTGTATATGCTAAGTTCTATCAAATATAAATTAACAATCTATTGTTTTGAGCAATTCAAGTCTGACATGTGTGGATGATTATCAATTTGAATGGTTCGAAATACCGGGTCGTCGCATCTGATACAACATGTATTGACCTGCCTTTTTGGACGGTTTAAATCGATGATATACCACACATGTCAGACTCAACCCATTCAATAGGGCAGATTGTTATGGGGTAAATAAGAAAAGCAAAGAAATAAAGAAAACAAAAAAATAGGATCTCGTAGTGGAATGACAAAATACAATAACCAAATAAAAGTTCATGAAGCTGTTTTACAAATACATTTGATTATTCTTTTACAACACAACATCAAAGTTACATTTAACAGGAGTAAATAAAAAAATGCAGCGGAATACATGATACAGTGGAATACATGTACTAAGTAATAATAGTACAAATCTTTGTCTTCGTCCTTCAAAAATCAGTCTTTGATAAACTGAAAAGCTCAGACTAACCCGAGCGAATTTAAAAGACAAAACACTCGAGTCAGAACTAAAAGATCTTAGGTAAGTTAAATCAACAGTAAATAAATATGAGTGTAACAGCATCAGAGATGTTTACGGGGTTTGACATCTCCTATCCAGTGTCAACGTAAATGCGATAAATTAAGAGATGTTCGGGATTCACATCTCCTAAGGATCCATTAAAATATCTAATATTTAGTAAAATACGTTATTATAATAGTGTCTACAATAAAGTAAAGTATTAAAATAGCATTAAGGCGTTACCCATACCTCCCTTAACACATTTTACATATGCTTATAGTCTATACAGTACCGTACGCTCCTATGTAAGGTTTACCCAGAGGGCATTCCGTAGGTATGGTACAAAACAAACTCATAGAAGGCATGATAGGGCATGTGAATGCAATACTCAAGGCAATGCCAGGATAGATATACCAACTGCGGATCCGAAATGGTGTAACGCATAGCAGCTACTACCACCCACTTTGGAACACACTCCTAAATCAAATCAAGGGGTGGCCACTAAATTAATCACAAAGTAATAGAATGGTATCAAAGAAATGTATCCGATAGGAGGAATGTTCTCACATGGCCCAGCGTGGCTTCTGTTTTAGTCACATCTAAGCCGACTCACGGAAGTCAGGGTCAGATAAATACCTCATACAGAATCATACACCAAACCATCATACTTCATTTATGGAATCTCCACCATGTACACAATTGTTAAAGTGGTTTTCGGGATTGGCATAGAGTATGACAATATCGGATCCCGGTCTCTTTAACAACCAACTGCTTATTTCACACCGGATGGTTCTTTTAAATTTCCAAAACCGTTACATAATTGATATCAAACTGTCATATTCAATATAAACCAAATCACTTTCGAAATCATATTCACTTCCAAAACCATATCGAATATATTGGTTAAATCCTCTTTTCACGATCACCACATTTATTCAAATATATTGATTCACTAGGAAATATCATTTCAATTCCCAACTTAGGTTATAACTTTATTTAACTAGATTTGATTTTAAATCGAGGATTTAAATATAAACACTTCAACTTTACCTAATCTGAAACTTTGAAATAGTTTAGATAGTTTAAAATAGTTTTAAAATAGTTAAATAGATTAAAATAGTTTAAATAGTAAAATAGTTTAAATAGATTAAAATAGTTTAAATTAGTTTATAATAGATTTCAAAGTTATATCCAAACATTTCCAATAACTCAATTCTGATAAATGCATTTATATTTAACACTTCAACTCTGAAATTTCAATTTAAATCCTTTGAACCATTTATTAAATTTCCAATATTAACGTTTGGATTATCGAAATAATTCAGTGTATATAAATCAATTTCTACTTCAAAATACCAGTTGAGTGAAATCAAAATTTAAAGGATTAAAAATCATTTAATTTAACCAATCCGGTGTCCGTACATAATTTTCTATCCTATGGTCAAGTGATATGAATATTTATCATTTAAATCCTCCATTTATATTTTACGGTCATATATCAATTCAAATCGCAATCCCAAATTAAATAAAAATCCATAAAATCGCTCGAGTCTAACATTTCAACCCATAACTCCTTTTACCTAATCTATAGATCGTTCGGGTATATATCATTTCAATCCATAGGGAACTTGCAGTGTTAAAACAATATAAAATACAACATCTAGTCATCCAAAATCAATAATCAAACATCTGTCACAATCATCATCAAAATCACCCAACAAACATCAATAGATAACTGATTATCATTAACATGTATTAAATTGGCAATTAAATTCAGTAATGTTTAAATGCAATAAAAGTCAAATTTAACTAGAATGACAATTTAAACATACCAAATATCAATCAATTAATTTCTAATCACATCATCAATTTAATTTAACTAATATAGTTTAGTAATTGTGAGTGGGTTAAAACACTCACATTCGATTTTAAATCGATTTGAAATCCAAATTAGGGCCCAAATTTGAACAGTCTCAGAATTCATCCAAACTAGCATCAAAATGTCTGAAATTTCGATACGATCATAGCAGAATAAACCGTGCACGAATCCAAGTTCGTATGCAAAAGATATGCTCATTAGAAGTTAAACGATTTTAAAAATTAAAATTAGAAAATAAAATGAAAACGACCATCACCGCCTTGACAGGTCGCCACGAGTTCGTATGAAACCCTAGCCATTCAAATTCATTCCTATGCACGCATCACAACCCAGCCGCCATCCATCCCTTCAATTTTTTCGCCACCATGACCACTTCCCCCTTGATCTGACCCCAGCAGCGTGATGCCCTCCTCCAACCACGCCTCTCAGACCCACGTGGCTACCTCCGCATCCCCCAAATGACTCCACCGCCATATGCCTTGATTGGCGATTTCTGGCAAAACCATTGACCGTCACGACCAATGTGCACTATCATATAAACCTGCTTCATGCCCTCTTCCCAACACCACTCCTCGATCCTTATATGATCGACGATCCACCGTTGGATCGTCAAAACTTCATATGGACAGCCAAAATAAATTCAATGATTTTAGGATAAATGGTGATTTAGTTGCAAAACCGAATAGCACCAGTGGATTACGCTCATCGAGAGCATTGAAATATACGTCAAGGTTTGAATTTTGAAATTGATTTGAAATTGAAGTTAAGGTCTGGATTAAGGAATTTGGTTTCTGCCATTGACTATCATTTGAGAAAGAGGAGGTAGATAAAATATATGTACATATAATAAGAAAATGGTTACTAGGGTTTGAGAGAAAAACTATTTATATTAACCAAGCCCGATAAGAAAGAATAACATATCGAATCAGTTCAAACTGACAATAACGATCCGAAAAGCCTGTTTCACTTCCGAAATGAAAGTGGGTCATCCCATGTATCAAAATAGATGTTTTTGATAATTCTAAATTCAATGGAATATGTTACAAGACCTAATCCATCGTATAAATAAGTTTGCTTAAAATCAACTTATTTCAAATTTGATTTCAATTAAATTGATTTCTAGGCGTTTTGAGTCCGTATGATCGAACGACAAGTTCGATCGCTATGAAACTTGAAATCCTACAATATTTTACCTTTAGGGATTTGATGAAATTGGTTTCGCTAAAATCCGAGTCAATAGCTAAAATGGATATTTTCACGTTAATTAAATAAATTAATATTAAACTAATCAAATCACTTTTTAATTTCAAATTTAACAACCAACAATCTTCATCAAATTTTGATTACTTGGACATTTAAAATTTAAAACAAATTTACTTGAAAATTCAATACTAATTATTTTCCTAGTTACAATGTTTTTTTTCAAATGTAATTAAATCCAATTAATCATAAATTTAATTCCAATAAATTGATTTATTTGACTTTTCATCCTATTATTCAATCAATTGGCATCTCATGATTGTAATAACATTGTTTAAATATTATTACATTAATATTTTACCATTGTCATCTTTGTTTTCATTAACGTAGTATTTAATTACATTTAATTGCAATAAATCAATTTATTATAATTTAAATCCCAATAAATTGTTCAAACCTAATTTCAATCCTTTTTATTCAATCAATTGACATATTATGAATAAAATTTACATTGGTTACACCTTATTGGATTAATTTTCTAAAATTAACAATTTAATCTACATTAATTGCACTAATCAAGTGAACTAATTGTAATTGATTTTCAATTTACAATAACAGGGTAAATCAATAGGTAACATATAATAATTGTTACCATTAACTTTTAGTCACATCTTATAAGTTTATTGTCCACAACAAATGTTATAATTACTACTACAACACAAATGTTCCTCAATTACAATTTACTACACATTATTTCGTTAATAATCAACATTTAAATTATCTATTTTTCATTTGATCCAATTATAAATTAACATACCAATTATTACAATTAATTTACAACCTATATCCAATTACAACTTTTTAACCATTTCAATTAATTGGAATTACATTTAAAGCAATTATAATCTTCCTTAAATTAAAACTATTACATTTTAATCCAATTACATTCTTATTATTTAGTCATAAACTTTTATTTCTTCCAACATTAAACCACAAAACCTTATTAAATTAACTGTTTTAATTATCGAAAATTACAGGTCATTACAAAATTATAATTAATTGGATTAATTGCAGTTGAAGCTGAACAACTTTATTTTGGATGTTAGCGCCAAAATTGGTCACTAACACCCAAATCCAGACGAAAGCACCAAATCACAGTCACAGATCACAGATAGATTGTATGTAGATAGTATGAATGTGAAGAACAATAAAAATTAAAAAGAAAGCAATAATAACATAGGATTTATAGTGTTTCGCTGACTCCGGTGTGACGCCCCACCTCTACACCCACACTAGCCAAGAACATTACGGTAAATGCTGTCAACTAGCACGGAGAATAAGGCTGTTGAGGAGCGACCATCGGTGTAATTTCTTTATGCGAGCATCGATATGTCAGATAGTATTACATGCATTTCATCTCAAGAGGAAATCCGACATACCGATACAAACTCAAAGCTACTACACAGTGGCTATATAAATTCTTCGGAAACAAATATAGAAATAAGCATAACATAAATCAGTCACAGATATTTCACATCACAAAGGCGGAAATAGATATGAATATTACACATAATAGTGTACATCAGAGTAGTGGTCAAATAAGATCCACAACATCACAAAAATGAATAGATACAAGTGCAAGACAAAAATATGTATACATCAAGGAGTCTATATCTCAATTCTATACAACAAAAACTACTAAACTAAAGTAGTTAGCCAAAAGATCAGATGATGGTCCGATAAGGAGTCAAGCAGAAGCACCTGTAAAATCTCAGTCTGACCCGAGTATTATTTAAGAATAAAATAATAAACGGATCAGTCTAGCTATAATTATCAGTTAAAATGAGATATAAGAAGAGATATAATAAAAAGACGTATGATAACTAAAAATGTCATACTACGATAAGTATACATTCTACCACAAAAGTCATACAATATCTCAAGAATCTCATAGCATCAAAAAGAATGTCATATTCTTTATTTAATTCACCAAGCCACAATAAATGACATACATATCAATGCCAACCGAAAAAGGTGGTGAAACATAAATTCCAGAAATCATCAATTAGAAATCCAGAAATCACAATAAAAGGTTGGCCAAGACCTTGATGTAGTGCAAACGGTACATCCAATGAATGAAAAAAGCCAAGACATTGATGTAGTACAAACGGTACATCTAATGAATCCAAAAAGCCAAGACGTTGATGTAGTACAAACGGTACATCCAATGAATCCAAAAAGCCAAGACGTTGATGTAGTACAAACGGTACATCCAATGAATCGAAAAGAAAAGACATTGATGTAGTACAAACGGTACATCCAATGAATCCAATAGCAAAGACATTGATGTAGTACAAACGGTACATCCAATGAATCCAATAGCAAAGACATTGATGTAGTACAAACGGTACATCCAATGAATCGAAAAGCAAAGACATTGATGTAGTACAAACGGTACATCCAATGAATCCAATAGCAAAGACATTGATGTAGTACAAACGGTACATCCAATGAATCAAATAGCAAAGACATTGATGTAGTACAAACGGTACATCCAATGAATCAAATAGCAAAGACATTGATGTAGTACAAACGGTACATCCAATGAATCAAAAAGACATCGCACATTGCTAGTCTAAATCACAGGAATGATCTTCATTGAACATCAAGAAGTGTCAATCACACTAAGCTAGTAAATATATGAGTTTAGCTTCATGTCCCATAACCACTTGCTTAACTTAAATATTTACGAACAAACTGTAGATCTTCACTAGAAAACTGTCACAAGAGATTCAATCGAACAAGTCCAAGAATTAACCGACGAAGTAAACGCAAGCGTTTCATACCACTCGTTTTACTAAGTCATTTAATTAGATTTCTCATACGAGTGAGGTAAAAGTTTGTATATACTAATAGATTGGAAAACGGTTTTATAAACGAGTTTGGTATTGAAAATAGAGTTGAAATCATTTTGAGGAAAGAGTTTTGATATTTACTACTAGTATAGAAAACCTTTATATTTTAAAGTGACAAATCATAGAAGTGATTGTAGAAACAATCGATCATAAAAATTCACATTCGAAGACGTGAATCAAATCCAAAGAAATCGATACCAAATCCATCAAAATGGATATTCCAAAAAATCACGATGAAAATGTCATCAAAGTCCATAATAAATGATAACAACAAAAAGGGAATCAACACGAATCGATTAAAGTTGGAAATATACTCAAAAATAGCCAAAATAGGCAAATTAAATAGTTCCAGACGTCTGGTAGGTGTTCCCAGACATCTGGCCCTAGTATCTGGAAGTATATGTGTTTTCTCCCTTCTATTTTTAATTCCTGGGCCATTTCAGACGTCTGAAATTTTCAACCAGACGTCTGAATTTGATTTCAGACGTCTGGATTTTGTTTCAGACGTTTGGATTTAGTCTCTGCCTTTTCCAGACCCCTTTCCAGACGTCTGGATTATTCAACCAGACGTCTGGATTTGGTTTCAGACGTCTGAAATTAATTTCAGACGTCTGAAATCTTCTGCTAGGCAAAAAAATAGCCTAGACCAAAAATGGCAAATCCAAACCGAAATGCGATCGAACGAGCGATGCATGCTAAGGATTTATGCCAATCGGCAACCCAACACTATAGGCTCTTCGATGCACCACCAAAAACATGTTCAAACACCAAAGATTGGATTTTTAAAGATTTGACTACAAAACACCACAAATTGAAATATTCACCAAATCAATCCAAATCAAAAGCAAATGAACATAAATTAGTGTTAGGAATTCATACCCAACAATCAAAGATAGTTATAGACATAGATGTGAGATAAAAATCTCACCTTTTACCCGCAAACAATGATGGAGAAGCTTTTAAAACAATCTAAGATCAATTCCTCTTCAATAACAACTCAAGAAGCTTCAATTTAAGCTTACAAGTAAAATATTTCCTAAGTTAGGTTTAGGAAATTCTGAAATTGAAAGGAGAATGAGTTGGGGAAGAAGAAGGAGTTGCTTACCAAAGCTTCTACTATGAATTTGGAGCTAGAACTTGAATTTGCAAATGGAAATTAGGGCTTAGGATTTCCTAATTCTTTTTCTCTTCCCCCATTTTTGATGAAGCTTGAATGTGTTAGGAAATTATGAAGGAATGAAGAGAAGAGGGTTGGAGCTAGGTTGATAAATGGGGTTAATGGGCTGAAACCCAACCAAAGTCCCTAAGTGAAAAGTAGAAAAATTATACTAACTCTAAACATATGAAGTTTATACTCAAAAAGGTCGCAAACGACAATTTGAACTCAATGGGGGTGGTCTCGAGTCCCAATTCGACTGTTTGCAAAAAGTAGCTTTTCGGACCAAAATCCGACGAACGATAAAATATTTAAATATAAAATCGATAAATATGCGGGTTGTTACATCCGGCCTACGTCCGCTCCAGAAATTTTCTTTTTACTGATGTTAGAATCAATTACAGTTACAATCCAAAGTTTTCAGAGCAACAATGGCAGAGCAGCCTTAGTAGGGAAAAAGAAGGGATGCAGGCTAAAGATCCCTTTTCTAAAGCCCCATATGATGTATTTATAGGCAAAACCTGAGTTACAAGGCTTCCTGAGCGGTGTAGGCCCATCAACACCATAGCCAAACCAAAAGCATCATTATGACCGACCCAGGTAATCCGATCTACATCCACCGACCCACATATGTCGACCGTGAGCTAAGACAAAACCCCCAATATTGCCTCGGAAATGACTCAGATGACCCAGAGCAAACTCGCTTGTGACTAGAAGCAAGTGCTTCATGACTCGAAGAAACTCCTTCGCTTGACTCGAAGTAACTTGCTCTTATATTTATGCTGACCCACTCTTCCATGCCCGACTTCCAACTATGCTTACCGACCCCATATGGACGAACCGCTAGAGGTCGATCCACCTATCATAATCCCTCCAAAGCAAAACTACAAAGGGCAGAGCCACATGACCCTAAGGACGATCCCATTTTCGAGTACATGCCGAACCAATCTCAATGTATCGATCCACCTATGCCAAACGACTAGGGCCGAACCAAATCCACACCTATCCACTAGATCTGAAACCTACTCGACCGAACCACTTTGCCTTGACCAATTTGGCCTAACCAACTTCCACCGAACCACTCCAGTACGACCGACCCATCTTGCTCGAACGGTCGAGCCACGTGGTCGAACCACCAGTAACCGAACCATGCTTGACCACCTCTCCACGACCAGGCCATGTATGCCTGAATGGCCAAGCCGCATTCCTGAACTCTAACCATACCAAACCAAATTATGCCGAACCTCGGCTTCTTAATCATATCTATCATCCGCGAATGATCGTCTATCCATCCAGTTGACTCAAAACCATCGTATTCCAGCATCAGCAAATGAGTAGTCGATTAAGTTAAATCCGTATGTCCACGACCTTGCTAAAAGGCGGGTTAACATTTGCCTCCCAAAACATGCCTTGCTATTGGAAGGTGTGTTTTGAGTAGCCTCAAATCCGATGTTCGAAGTCCACATGTTATCCATAGCCAAACCTTTCGATTCAAAATCCAATCCATTTAACCAAGTGCCATTGCTGTATCCTTATCCAACTCTATGACTACTCTAAGTCGATATCTAATTATTATCCAGTAACCAAATCCTCATTTAATTCCGCATCCATTCGAAATAAATTAACCGAATCCACGATGTCTCCGGATCATTTTATCTGAACTCGAGACCGCTTTGGGTCCGTGCCCAAATCCTTAGCTGTTCATAGCCAATATCCAAATCCGTAACCTCTCTAGGTTCTTGCCAAGTGTAATCCACACTCGGTGACCTGTGTCTAGCGATGCCTTGGTGTTCCTTATTTAGTGTCCTTGAATGATGAGTAATGCCGTGGCTTAAATCCTAAGCCGAATCCTGGTCACTCCAGACCCTTGCCGAGCATAGTCCATACTCAATGACCTTTTAGCCAAAAATCGGATAAAAGTCAATCAAAATTGAATCTGAGACCCAAATTCAAACTAGAAAACTAGAAATCCATGTCAAAAGTCCTAATCAAAATCCAAATAAAAAATCAAGCATGCAAACTAAAATCCAAACCAAGAAACCAACAAAACCGGGAGTTCAAACTGAACATCAAAACAAAAGCAGAAAAAAGCAAATGTCCAAGCCAAGCAGAAAAACAGATTTCACAGACCGAAACATCTCGATAAACCATCATCTCAGAGGATGCCTAAGGGTTATCTCCGACCCCATACATGAGTAAGTGATTTAGCCATTTGCCTGCAGTTTGTTACTTATTCCAAACCATCATGGTTAGTTGATGACCAAACGGCTACCATTCCCGGGCCTCGTGCCATCGTCGTTCAAGATAGGCGGTGCGCTCCTATTCCAACGCCACAATCCGAGTTTCAACATATTTCTTCAATTAACTATCCCTTACATGCTCCTCGATTATATGTTCTAGATGTCGGCAACTGTTAGTATCATGCCCATCCAGGTTATGAAAGAGACAGTGCCTTCCTGATTCCCTTTCATGTTTTGAGGGTTCCCTCCTTGCCGGCCTTCGATGTGGAAGGTGGTCTCAAGTGTCCAAATATATCAGCTCCAATGTTGCACTCAATCCTGTGTAAGTAGAGAATTTTGGTTCTTCCCAACGCTTCCTTTTCCCTTTATCCTTGTCTTTACCCAAGCTTTCACCGGGCGGTCCTCCACCCTTAACCATGTTTATTTCTTTTAATTTTATATCCAAACATGCATCCTCTTATCTAAGAAATCTCTCGGCTTCATGAAAGAACTCCCCGAGATTCAGTGGTGGATCCCGTATCAATTGTACTTTGAAATCCGAATCATTCCTGACTCCTGACACTTCCGCCATCAAATGATGGATCTGGCCAATCCACCGAAACAACTAGTGCATTAAACCGAGTTAACAAAGTCCTAAGCGATTCATCCGCCCTCTGCTTAACTAACGTCAGTGTCATAACATTCTTTGGCATTTTTATGTGAACTGGAAACTATCTCAAGAACTTATCCACCAGTTACGTCCATGTTCCAATAGATCCATCCTCTAGCTGTCTGAACCACATAGCAGCTATATCGGTCAAGTATAGGGGGAAACACCAAGCCATAACCTCCTTTGATGCCCCCCAACACTTCCATATGCCTTGTGTACCTCATCAAGTGGTCAGTGGGATCCATCTCACCATTGCATACTTCCAGAGTGGGTAGCTTGAAATTGAGTGATTCTTAGTTATCCTGATGTTCCGGGTAAACGAATTTTTGTTGACTCCCTCCAAATCCCTGTTTGTCAAACCTCCGCGAATGGTTCTCCTGGTGATGTCGACCAATCCAATGTTACTTACCAAGGGTTGCCTCTATTTACATTTTCTAAATGCCCTCCAAGTCCTCGAGGGAATTCCGGTACATACTCCTCGTCATGTACTCCTGTATTCATGTTGGTGTCGGGCTATGCAACATCATCTAGTATCCCTTGATGGGTTGGTCCAGCATTACCTTGTGGCATCCTTTCGAGTCTAGGTCCATCCAGATTGAAAGTTGTTTGCTGATTGGGGGTTGTCCCCTGCTGAACCACTCCATCTACCTACCGATTGAGTCCTTCTGATCCAGCTCCATGGATCCAAACTTTTACAGTTCCTGCTTATCCAAATTGTCTGAAAAGTACCTGCATCATTTTATCTTGCCTTTTCAACTGTTCCTGCATGGAATTCATCATGACCTGCATCTCGTCCCTAGTGATGTAGATAGAGGCTTTATTAGCTCTAGAGGAAGCCTCCTGACTTCCCTTCTGTTGACTTCTTTCCATCCTTTCTCTCCTAGTTGATTGCTTTTCCATAGTCTCTAGAATCCAAGTTCCTAAGCCTTTAAATCCAAAATCCAAGCTTCTAAATCCTTGAGTGCTAGCTTTCTCAGCGAAAGCACCAAAATGTTAGCGCCAAAATTGGTCACTAACACCCAAATCCAAACGAAAGCACCAAATCACAGATAGAATATATGTAGAGAGTATGATTGTGAAGAACAATAAAAATAAAAAAGAAAGCAGTAATAACACAGGATTTATAGTGGCTCGGCTGACTCCGACCTGCGTCCACTCTAGAAATTTCCCTTTTTATTAATGTTAGAATTAATTACAGTTACAATCCAGAGTTTTCAGAACAAAAACGGCAGAGCAGCCATAGTAGGGAAGAAGATGGGAAGCAGAATGAAGAACTCTTTTCTGAAGCCCCATATGCTGTATTTATAGACAAAACCTAAGTTACTGGGCTTCCTGAGCAGTCCACGCCCATCAACAATAGCCGAACCAAAATCATCATACTGACCGACCCAGGCAAGCTGATCCATATCCATCGACCCACATATGACGACCGTGAGCTAAGACACAACGATCCAATATTACCTCGGAAATGACTTGAAAATGACCTGGAGAAAACTCACTTGTGACTCGAAGCAACGTGCTTCACGACTCGAAGCAACTCCTTCGCTTGACTCGAAGCAACTTACTCTTATATTTATGCCGACCTACCCTTCCATGCCTGACTTCCAACTATGTTGACCGACCCCGTATGGCCAAACCATTAGAGGCCATTCCACCTATCATAGTCCCTCCAAAGCCGAACCAAAAAGGGCCGAGCCACATGACCCTATAGCCGATCCCATTTCTGAATACATGCCGAACCAATCTCCACGTGCCGATCCACCTATGCCGAACGACTAGGGTCGAACCAAATCCACACCGACCCACTAGGTCCGAACCTACTCGACCGAATCACTTTGCCTTGACCATTTTGGCCAGACCAACTTCCACCGAACCACTCCAGTATGACCGAACCATCATGTTCGAACGACCGAGCTACGTGGTCGAACCACTAGTAACCAAACCATGTTTGACCACCTCTCCTCGACCGAGCCATGTATAACCAAACGACCGAGCCGCATGGCCGAACTCCAACCATACCGAACCATATTATGCCGAACCCCGGCTTCGTAATCGTATCTATCATCTGCGAATGATCATCTATCCATCCAGTTACTCAAACCCATTGTATTCCAGCCTCAGCAAACGAGTAGTCGATTAAGTTAAATCCGCCTGTCCACGGCCTTGCTAAAAGGCGGGTTAACATTGGAAATTAATTAACGATGAAATTTTAGGTAAACTTGTTTTAAATAATTGTAATTGTCTAAGTAGTTAAAAAGGATGAAAATTTGTTAGTTTGTAAATATTGAATTAAAAAGTGATTAATTAATTTAATACTAATTTACTTAATTAACGTGAAAATAGCCATTTTGGCCACTATCTTGAATTTTGATGAAACCAGGTTTATTGAATCCATAATAATGAATTATTGTAAGGTTTCAAATTTTGTAGTGATCGGACTTGTCCTTTGATCGTACAGAGTCTAAACGCGTAGAAATCAGTTTAATAAAATTCAACTGAAAGCAATTTGAAATCAGCTAATTTTAAGCTAACTTCTTCATACGATGGAATTAGGACTTGAAACTCATTCCATTGAGTTTAAAAATATCGAAAACATCCATTTAGATATATGGGATGACCCATTTTCATTTCGGAAGGAAAGGGCTTTTTTGGTCGCTATTTGTCGTTCCAAATCAATTTGGGTTTTGTTATTTCTTATCGGGCTTCATTAATATACATTGTCTTATTCAAACCCTGATAGCCTTTCATTCCTCATGTGCCTACATTTCCTAATCATCTCCTCTTCCCAATGGCAGTAAACAGATAAATTACAAACCCTCAATTCAATTTCAAAACCAAATAAAAAAAATTCAAACTCCTCAAACTATATCATATTATATATCAATCGAAGCTCTCGACGAACGTAATCACTGTTATGATTCATTTTCCAATCTGATTCATCGTTTTTCCAGAAATTGAGGATGAACCTCAGTCGTTCGTTTTAGGGCTTTGACGATCCAACGGTGGGTCATCGTACAATCGACGATCGGGAGGTGGCGTTAGGAAGGTGGGGTAGAGTAGGTTATAGATCAGTTGTTCATTCATTTTGATTGTCAATGAAATTGCTACGATTTGGCTAGACACGACAGCGGTGACGGTGGGTTTTGGATGAGTCGGAGTTGGCCCTGTGTCCTTGGGGGTGTGGTTATGGGCAAACAATGTAGGCGCAACGTCTGATCGTGGTGTAGATGCATGTTTGGGGCGGCGTTACGAGAAGTAGGCGGCGGCCGATGCTTGTTTTCATGGGTTCGATGTTTTGCTAGGGTTTCGTGATTAGAGAGATGCTGATGTCGTAACTGATTTTACCTATATTTTAATTTAATTTAAATTGGAATTTAAAACTTCTAACGAACATAACTTTTACATACTAGGTCCAATTAATGTGTGGTTTATTTCGCTGCAATCGTATCAAAATTTCGGAAATTTTGAAACTACTTTAGACGAATTCCGAGACTGTTAAATTATTGGGTCATATTCTGGATTTCAAATCGATTTAAAGTCAAAGGTGAGTGTCTTAACCCACTCACAACTACTAGATTATCTTATGTTAGTTAAATTAAATTTACGATGTGGTTAGAAATTTATTGATCGATATTTGGTATGTTTAAATTTCCATTATAGTTAAATTTGATTTTATTACATTCAATCATCTTTTAATTTAATCTTGAATTAAATTGTCAAATTTAATAATACCTGTTAATAATAATCAATTATCTATTGATGTTTATTGGTTGATTTGAATGATGATTGTAATGGATGTTTGATTGTTGATATTGGATGACTGGATGCTGTAATTTTATATTGTTATAACACTGCAAGTTCCTTATGGGTTGAAATGATACATACCCGAACGATCTATAGATTATTGAAAAATCGTTATGGGTTGAAATGATAGATTCGACTGATTTTATGGTTTTTATTTAATTCGAGATTGTGTTTTGAAATGATGTATAACGTAAAAATTTAAATTGCGGATTGAAATGATAAATATCTGTATCACTTGACCCTATGGTAGAAAATTATATACGGACACCAGATTGGTTAAATTAAGTGATATTTAAATTTTTGAATTCAGTTAATTAGTATTTTGAAGTAGAAATTTGATTTATATAAACTGAGTTATTTTCGGAAGTCCAAGCATATATATTGAAATTGGAATTGATTTAATGAATTGCTCAAAGGATTTAAAATTAGAATTTCAAAGTTAAAGTGTCAAATATAAATGAGTTTATCAAAAATTGAGTTATTAGAAATGTTTGGATATAACTTTGAAATCTATTTTAAATTAATTTAAAACTATTTTTAATTTATTTAATCTATTATAACTTATTTAATCCAATTTAATCTATTTTCACCTATTTTAAACTAATTAAATTTATTTGATCTATTTTAAATCTATTTAATATAACTTAAATCTATTTAATAAATTTTAAATTTATTTAATCTATTTAAGAAAAATCTAATTAATATAATTTAAATCTATCAAATTTAAAATTAATCTTTTTAAAACATTTTAAACCTAATTAAATCTATTAAATCTATCTTTAATCTATTTAAATCAATTTAAATGTAGTTAGATCAAATTTAAATCTATTTGAACAATTTTACTATTTAAACTATTTTAATGTATTTAAAATACTATTAAACTATTTATGACTATCTAAACTATATTCTAAAACTACAAACTGTATAAAGTTGAAGTATTTATATTTAAATCCTTAATGATGATATAACCTAAGTTTGGAATTTGGAATTGATACCTTTTGTGAAATGACATATTTGAGTAAATATGATTTTGAAAGTGAAAACGATTTTGAAAGTGAATACGATGTCGAAAGTGAATATGATGTCGAAAGTGATATGGTTTGAAATCGAATATGATATTTTGATGTTAAGTATGAATTGACTTTTGAAATGTAAAATAACCATCGGCGTGAAACAAGAGTTTGGATGTTAAAGAGACTGGGATCGGATATTGTCATACTCTCTCCCAATATCGAAAACCATTTTAACAATTATGTACATGGTGGAGGTTCCAGAAACGAAGTAGGATGGTTTGGCGAACGATTCTGTATGTGGTATTTACATGACCCTGACTCCCGTGAGTTAGCTTGATGTAGCTAAAACAGAAGCTATGTCGGACCAAGTGAGGCCATTCCTCTAATCAGACACATTTCTTCAATACCATATTCTGACTTTGTGATTATTTGGTGGCCATCCCTTGATTTTTGTTTTGGGAGTGTGTTCAGAGGTGGGCAGTAGTAGCTGCTATGCGTTACCACCAGTCCGGATCCGCAATTTGTATATCTACCCTAGACATTGTCTCGAATGCCTTGTCGCATGCCTAATCGTGCCTTCTGTGAGTTGGTTTTGTACTATACCTATAGAGTACATTCTAGGTAAACCTCACAAAGGAGCATACGGTATTGTACAGGCTATGGGAATATATAAAATGTGTTAAGGGAGATATGGGTAACACTTTAAAGCTAATTTAATACTTTACTTTACTGTAGACATATTATAATAGCATATTATACTACATAGTAGATAGTTTAACGGATCCTTAGGAGATGGAAATTTCGAATATCTCTTAAAAGTTATTGCACTCACGTTAGACACTGGATAGGAGATGTCAAACCTGGTAGACATCTCCAACCCCATTACACTCATATTTATTTACTATTGATTTAACTTACATAAAATCCTTTTGTTCTGACTCGAGTTTTTGCCTTTTCAATTCGCTCGGGTCAGTCTGAGCTTTTCAGTTTATCGAAGACTGCTTTCTAGAGGATGAAGAAGAAGAATTTATACTATTATTACTTATTATATGTATTCCACTGCATCATGTTGTTCCGCTGTATTTATTTATTTTTGTTTTTATGTAACTCTAATTTTGTGTTGTAAAAGAATAATCAAATGTATTTATAAAACATCTTCATGAACTGTTATTTGATTATTATATTTTGTCATTCTGCTGCGAGATTCTGTATTTTTTTTATTTCTTTCTCCTTTTTCTTATTTATTCCATAACAATATGCCTCTTTGAATGGTTTGAGTCTGACGTGTGTGGTCGCCGATTTAAAACCGTCCGAAAAGGCAGGTCCTTACAGTAAGGATAGTGGAGGGAAAAGTACATGGGTATTGTGGTGAATTAGAAATTGCATTTCCTATAAAACCAAATTTCATGATTTCTTTTTCATTTTCATTCTCATGAGAAATTCCGTCTTCTTCATGAACTCATCCATGGATTCCATTTTAAAGTTTAATGTTTAAAAATCCTCTCTTTTTTACTTTTAAATCGCTTAAAAACCTTCCTCCTTCATTCTGCATCTCCACTTCTCCAAAAAGCAAGCTCACACACCTTTGCTTCTTTCTAGAATGGTCATGCCCTAGGCCAAACCATATTCTCCACTTAAGGCTAACAAAACGTCATATTCCCTAAGGCAAAGCATATATCTAGGTTGTATTCAGGATCCTAAGGAAGTTGATTTAAAGTGGATAGCTTTTTGGTGAGAAAAGTTTTACATTTCTTACTAAAGTTTTTGCTTTAGATGTTGAAAATAATCAATATTTGTTTGGTTTTTAAATATGATGCTTACGTTGTGGATGATATATCATGGCTTGATTTGTTGGAATTTATGGTTGAGTTGTATGTATACATGTATTGTTTATGTATACGACATGTAATGTTGATTTGTAAGCTTGGAAATGAAACTAAAGGTTAGTAGACTGAAAGTTAGGATCTTTCTAGTATATGTTATGATGACATATTTATGTGACGTGTTCATGCTTGAGTTCTAGTATCTTAAAGAACTTAGCATTTACATTGTTTGTTCGGCAATGTTGAGATTCCATGGATAAGTTATCTTTTTACTTTAATTTAAAATAAAATAAAATTTAGACAATGCTTCTAGTTTTATCCAAAAACTTTATTCATAAGTTATAAAGTAAGTTATAAGCATAAAGAAAGAGTTTGGAAGTGAATTGTAATATTAAACAAGTTTTGAAATTATGGGTCGTATAGCGGTAATCGTTATAAACGCAGCTAAAAAATGGACACTTTTGCAATTTTTAACGTCATAACTTTGGTACCCTTTTGTAAAATGTTTTCAAATCTTATATTTTGTATTTAAAAGTAATAATTACTTAATTACTTAATTATTTATTTATTTCTTATTTAATTAAGTAAGATAATTAGTACTTAATCATTAATTAAGTTACGGTGATTAGTACTTAGTTATTTTTTAGTAAGTAAATTATTATTTAGTTAATTAATAAAAGGGTTAACTATTATTTAATAAGTTGATAATGTATTACTATTTAATAAAGGTTGATTTTTAATTATTCATTTATTTTAAAAGGGTCTATTTATTTAATTTGTACTAATTAAGTTAAGATTTAATTAAAAATTTAATTATGATTTAATTATTTCAAATTAAGGTTTATTTAATTTTTAATTAAGGATTATTTAATTAATTAGCTGAGATTAATTAATATTTAAATTAAAATATTTTTAATAATTCATTAAAGATTAATTAGGGTCCAATTATTTATTTAAAAGTTAATCATTGTTTAATAATTAATTAAAGGTTTAATTATTTTTAAATAAAAGTTTAAATGTTATTTAATTATTAAATGAAGTTTGAATGTTTTAAATCACTTTATTTTTTCATGGGTTTTGTTTTAATGAAAATTTCTTTTAAAGAATACTTTTATCTAAGGGAATTTTTTTATCGATCATCCTTATGTAACCCCAATTGAATATGAAACCCAATGATATATGTTCAGTAGAATAAATCATAGTTCTACCACAATTCACTAAGTAGATTATGTTAACATCTTTTAGGCAAAACAAATCCCTATCTTCTATCTTATTAACTTAGACATTTACCTATATGTTGATTGATTGTTATTGGCTGGTTCCTTTTACATATCTGCTTGTTATGTAATACTCATTTTATAACTTGGATAAGTTAAACCCAATCAAATGGACCATTGTGGTTACTAAGCCTCCTTCTGATTTTGAAAGTCCAATATTTCATTTTATCCTTCCAGAAATGGTTTAGTTTATTATTATTTTAAATATGATATTTAAAAGATAGTTAAATGATTATTTTATTAAATGTTTTAAGGTAATTTAATCTTTTAAAATGATTGTTTAAATTCGATGTTTTCTTAATATGGTTTAAAGATAATTAAATGATGAATATTTTAAATAGAACTTTTTATTTAAAGATGTTTTAAATAATTGATTTTATCAAGGAAACTTTATGGATTAAGTTTTATTAAAGGAGTTTTGTTTTAAATAAAGAAGTATTATAAATGATTTTGGAGATTTATAAAGTGTACTATAAATGGTTTTGAATATTCATAAAAGAAGTTTTACAAAATTATTTGGAGTTTTGGGTAAAGGAAATATTATGTACAAAGGAGATTTGTCAAAAGGATTTATAGAAGGAAATTTATAAAAGAATTTGTGATTTGATTTCCTTTAACTAACTTCTTAATTCTGGTGGTGTGGACATTCATTCCATACTTAACACCGAAGGAATTTTTTTTTTTGCAAAGCAAGCCGGTTTTATAGTGGGCCGTCCACTTTTATTACGAACGTAATAAAGTTGAAGTACAGGAGATAGGTAAAAGTACCTACACTACTATGGTAAAACAGCAAAATTTAGCACAGGTATGTGACAGACATGCCACAGTAGCAATGAAATAACTAAGCACTAGGACTCCTCCGAAGAGGAAGAATCACCTTCAACTGAAAGTGCCATAGGTGGATCACCACAAAGTCCAGCAAACGAACTGAAACAGATAGCAAGACTCGGATCGAAACCCACCACATCAGAAGAATAAATGAAAGAACGATCCCAAGAAAGGTCATCTAGCATCACCACACCGAAGGAATATTGTTTAAGATTATCTTTATCTCCAACTTAAATAACATTTTGTTTGATCCTTTGATATGATTTGTAAATGATAAACCTTTCACAAATGTTTTGTGAATATACTTATGTCAGTAAAATAAGTATATCGATGTTTTTTATAATCATTCTTGAAAACATATTTTAATAAATGAAAGAATTGATTTGAGGCTTAGTGGTTGCTATGGGCGAATAAATCTCCGAATTGTAATTGTTTGTTATTTGATAGTTAAATAACCGACTATCAAATCTAGACATGTTTTAACTCTGGAAGTATGTTGGGTATATTCGAGCTCCCCAATGAGGACCCGAATACTTATTTCATACTTCCAAGGAATGGAAATTGAGATAGTTGGAAATTATCGCTTAGTTTGGAGACACCGATTTCTGGATTATCCGAATCATTCCAAACAATAACATTCGTGATGCAGTATGATATGGAGCTATACTATTCTTCCTGAGGGTGATTCAAAATTGGAAGATAGTAAAATTTGAATGCTTGTTCGATCCTAGAACAACTTGTATGGATAAATGCTAGCATTGCATCTCTGCTTGGAGGGCAGTGTTAGTATTCCAAGATGGTATGCTAGTAGAAGAGGTAAAACATAGCCTCAACCTCACAACCCAAAAGAATGGCTAAAATAGGGTATCAACAGAGCCATGTGGTTAGTTACCATAAGGAGTCGTCATCCCATTCTAGATTGTCCCTTAGATTTGTTTTTCACATAGGCATCGAGGGGCAAATTAAAGCAGCCTCGTGTCAAAAGGGTGAGGTAATCTGGCTTGTCATGTTAAAGGGGCAGGCTAGCTCTGTGTAACAAGGGTACAAGATGTTCTTGTTAAACCCCAAGTAAATTTTCTGGAGGTGTGACATCGAAAGGTTGTCCCTTACCTTTCCATTACTGGAACCCATTCTTTAATATGAACCTTTATGGACTTAGATGTGCCCAACTATGTTGAATTGTGAGATGCAAGCATTTCAGCTATATTTCGTATTTATTTTAAGCCTAGACATTATGATAATATATATGGATTTTAGTAATAAAATGCTTTAGTTATCGTAAGGTAAAAACTCATCCATGTTTATCTACGACATGGTCTTATGAGATACTTTTTATTTTGAATGGTTTTTCACATATAGTAATCCATGTGATTTGTTTCGAGCTTTTCTCATGCTGGTTTTAGCAGATTGACCTAGATATTATTTTCTTATAATTCTTAGGTCAACCCAAGCATATTTTCCAGATTTAGCTGGATCCTTTGGAGCTTTCAAGAGACGAGCTGGTTTCTTCATGACATATTCACGTATCTTATATTCTTCTGCTATTTTGTTACTTTGTTATCTATTTGTATGTATCAGAAATTGTAAGGACGTGCCACTATAACTGTCCAAGTTAATAATAGGTTAGTGTATTTTGATGTTGTTTGTAAAGATCTTGCGTGTATTATATATTTCTTGTCACGTTGTCAGTTTCTGTTTTGTCTTTTTCTTTCTTCACCCCAAATGACTACTTTTGGACAGTTGAATGATCGGCACATGAACACCAATGATGTATAAAAAGTCATCTTTAGGTGTAAGAAATACAGATCGTTACAACACACATGTAACCTTTCAAATCTAAAATTACATTATGTTTTGTATGAATTAAAACATGAATCTTCAATAAAACATTATACTATCCATACACAAATTTTAGCTTAATTTGTTAATGTATAATACAATCAAAACAATATGAACATACGAAGTTTTAAATGTAAAGGATTATACTTTTAATTGAATGCATACAGTATAGATCTATAAAAAAATTTTAAACATATACAAAATTTGTAACATCCCAAAATTTTATCAATTTAAAATTAGTAATTTGTTTGAATTTTTGGAATTTAATTTGAATTTGATTTGAAATTTTTTAAGACAAATAGAATTAGTATTGACTTATACATACGTAAATGGATTATAATTCAAATTTGAATTTGAACTTGAATTTAAAATTTTAAATAAATTTCTTAGTAAATAATTTGGATTTTAAATTATACATAGGTAATTTATTTAATGTAATTAATTCCAAACCATTTTCTTTTAAATTATATATATATTTGAATAAAAGAGAAATGTATTTATAAAATAGAAAAATATAATTTAAAAATGAACATAAAATACTTAATGCATGCATAATACAAGTGTTAAATCATAATATAAATATTAATAAGTGTTAGAATTATAAGTAAATAAATTTACAAGTGTTGATGATTTAATCCATGTAAGACAAGTGTCATTTTCTTTGTTTCTATTTTTAAAAATTTAATTAAATTAGAAACAAGCGTATAAAGACACTACATCTCCTTCCTTATAATTTCTTTTACTTTCATTTTCAAAGACAAAGCCTATTAAAATTTTAAAACCTAAACAAGGAAAAAAAGAAACCAGAAAAAAAAATCATCAAAGAAAACATCAAAGAACAGACTTGGATCTAAAGCTATTTGAAACCAGAAATTAAGCAAGCAGAGACCATCTCAAGTATATTTTCAACCCAACAATTAAACAAATTACAACTCAGCTAGGATCAACTCAGTAATCAAGTGATTAAATAAAATCAACTTCCAGGAATTCAAAAGCTCGTTGCTTTCTTCTAAAGGTGAGTAAACCCAACTTTATTTTTGTTTTAAATCTAGATGCATGAATGAATCTTAGAAGTTTGATGTAAAATTGTTTGCAAGATGATGTATTGTATATATATAAATGTAAAACTGTGTGCATGTATTGATGTATTAAGTTCTTCTCTGTTTAAGATACAGAGTTCAAATTTTAGATCAAAATCCCAATTCTCCTAATCTAGTCTCTGTTGGGCTTAGGTATTTAAAGGAATTATGTTTGTTTAAATATAAGCTAAAGTTTAAATTTTATTTTAAGTTAAATAAGTTTGTACATTTCTGGAGTTTGAAATTTTAAAGTAAAACTCAGAATTTGTCAATTTGATTTCAACAATTTAATGTTTCATATATATATATATATATATATATATATATATATATATTCTGAATCATCATCAAAATCTAGGATTTTTAAAATTAAAATCATGATTTTATTTGGTTAATTCGAGAGATATTGAAGGATGAACGGAATTTGGGTTTCATGCTTTTTCTGGTGATCGACGGCATTAGTGGGGTGAGGGTCTCGGTTGAAGCTTACAAGGTGATCAGAGATGGTGGCAAAAATATTCGGAGGGATGCTAGATGCCTGTGGTGGACGGTCTAGGCGAAACTAGGGTTTAAGGGATTTCAAAGTCGAGGTCTGGTTATGGTTAATTTCGCCGTCGTCGGAGTGTCGAGTCAGGCCAAACGTGGAGGACTCATGCTTGAGTCGTGGACGAAGGTGTGACAAAGCTCCAATATTTCGGTGGTCAAAATGGCATTGTCGAGGCTGGTTTCAGATGAGGTTATGTTTCCAGGTTCGACTGGAAAAACCTCATTTTGATTTTTTGTGTCATGGTGACGAATCGATGGTCGGAATCGATTGTAGGGTTCATCGGTGACTTGTTGAGGGTTGTCAGGAGCGCCGGAGTTGTCGTCGGCGATGGTGCACGTGCACCTGGTTTCTGTGCACATTATTGTTTGGGAACGATGAAGCCTTCCTTGGCTCATAGCTCGTGTAAAAGAGGGTTGGACTCGAAGTTGTTTCGAGTAGTTCACGCATGTATTTTGAGTGAAGCTGCTTTTAAATTTAAACTAAGTTTTTTTTAGATAGCTGAAACTCGGGATTTTGAAGATGATTCTCGGGGCACATCTCGGGAGGGACTAGGGTAGAACCTGAAGCAAGAGATAATACATAATTTTTTTCAAATTTTTTTTTTTATAAAACAAGTTTTTAAATTTTAAATTGAATCTAATTTTAAACTATTGTGTAAAATAAGTGTTTCTTTTAACATTTGATTTAGGGTTTTGTATATTGTTTAACTTAGATTTTTGTTAAGTTAAATTGTAAGTTATTTTCTAATCTTAAATTAGAAATGAATTTAAAGTTTAATTTAAAAGTATAATGTTTTAAGAATGTATGTTAATGATAATTAGGTCATTAACAAAAATAAAGTTTTATCTTAAAGTTAATTAAGATTTCGATAATTAATGACTAATTAATTTAGGGAGTAATTAATTAGTTTAAATTAATTTATATTTAAGAATTAATTAATTTATAATTAAAAGTTATAAATTAAGTAATTAAGGAGTAATCAAATTTTAATTTATGATTAATTAAATTGTAATTAGAGATCAATTAATTAAATAATTAGGATTTAATTAATTAATAATTAAGGATTAATTAGTTTGTAATTAAGTTTTATTAATTAATAATTAAAGTTTCTTAATTAATAGTTAAAGGATAATTAATCTCTGATTAAGATTAATTATTTGATTATAAAAGTAATTAAGGAATAATTAATTAATTAATAATTAAGTATTTAATTAATTAACAATTAAGGATTTAATTAATTAATAATCAAGGATTTAATTAATTAATAATTAAGTATTAATTAATTTATTAATTAAGAATAATTAATCATTAATTAGGGATGATTAATGAAAATAATTATGTGATTAATTAATTATAATCGCACGAATAATTCATCTTGATTATAGATGGATTATTGTTGAATGCTTTGCGCTGATGAATGTCTCTAATATGTGATTGTGATCTATGTGATATGATTTACTTTATACTGAGCTGTGATATCTGTGATTTGTTTCTGTGTGAATGTGAAAACCCGTTGGCCTGTAAAATAGAATTTGAATTTCGATGCGACAGGGAGTCAGATTTCAATTGGTTATCCGAAACCCACATCAAACCCTGAAAGTGAATCTTTGTGAATGATATATCCACGAATTTTTAAATTAAGCGCTCACTATTTGGTTTTGTCGGAAGAGGACTTTGTGTCATATAACCCAATCCGAATAGTGATATGACGAAATGGATAACATTTGAAGATGGTAGTGAAGACCAGGTGCCTTCGAGAATGATAGGATAACCAGTCGAATGACTTTGCATTGAGTTGCTTCGGTATAGAGATCTCCGTATGTGATGGGGAGTCCGATCGAGATTGTGGATACCAGAACTTCAAGTGCTTCTTCCTTTATTGGACGAAGTGCCTTCGGTTCTTTTCAAACCTGTAACAGACTCGTATGGTCGTATGTCGACATTACACTTTGAGATATAAAGTTGCCCTCTATCAGATACATTTCTGTTTGGTGGCGGAGAATTTATTCTCCTAGCCTAACACTCTTCTCTGAGACGTACGAGCTCAGAGGTTATGTAGTTAATGGTTATTAGTGATATACTCCCGATTTGGTAGTGTGGCATGCTGAGTGCTGCTGTGTGTTGCTGATCATTTGTTGATTAAAGCATGACTTTAGTGTAAAGCGTAGCTTTGTGGACGAGACCTCGTCGGACCTCACAAACTGAAAATGGTCGAAACAGGAAAGATGCGGCAAGGTTATGAGGGTCGTGCCCTTCAGGGTATTTCTATTTCCTTCTGGAAAAAGGTGATATCATGGTATGGAGCCTGTATATTTAACCTATGTGGTTGCTGCAAATTTATTACTTTGTGGTTGTTGCTTTGTGGTTGAGGGACCTCGGATAAAGGTCGCTAACTACCGGGGGATAGCATACTCGTGTAGTAGTTACCTAGTTACAGAGGTAACCCGGCTTTGTGTTGGCAGAGAGCTAGTTAAGTTCTCGGGACGTCCCTCCAGAGGCATACCCATGTGGCATAGGAAGTTCCTTAGCCTGACCATTTGTTGGAAATCCAATCACCAATACGCGCCCAGTACGGTTTTAGTTGTAGAACTTGCCATCTAATAAGGTAGCTATAGTGGGCATAATATAATGGTACGTATGCTAGCTAAGATTAATATTATACTTTCAAAATGTTTTCACACTGTGCACTAATAATAATATCAAAAGAGTTCTCTCGTATCAAGCATATTTGACTATCATAAGGAGAAATCTCCTCCAACTGTGCAATTGCATTGTGTGTTGCGGGGAGGCCTTATGGTAGTTTCATTTTCCAAAAGCATGAACGGATTTCTTTTATAAATTATTTTTGTACAAACAACTATTTTTGTTTACTTATACCAGTTCCACGACTGACCCAGATTTTATTGTTCTCTACCTAAACTCTGGGTTCCCATAATTTCCATACAGGCAGCCTAGAAGCAGGTTATCCGTGTTTTGGAGCTAGCATGGATTTTAAAGTTTTTTGGTGTTGTTGGATTTTGGAAGCTTTGAAGTTGGAAGAAGGGGCTTAGTTGGGATTCTCGCTCATTCTTTTTGAAGACTCTGTGGTTCCGTTTTGGTGTTATCGTTTGTTGGTGTATCGTGTATAAATGAGTCTATTATAATAGTGGTTATATGTTGTAATTTGATGTTGTATCTGTGGTGTTGATTGATGAAATCATCATTTGTTTTACTGTTTATATTCATCTAATGTTGTTATAAGCTCCATCAGAATTGGAGTTCGATGTTTGAATCTCCGGCAGTTGAATACAAGTGAGTTATTTCATGTCGATTTTCGAACGCTGGATTTCGGGTTGTGACAATTTTTAATTTTAATTTAACAAAATAAGAGCCCAATTGATAAATTGAACATGCAAACTTTCAGTTCTAAAAATCAAATTTTGAATTGAATGTTTTGAATATAGATCCAATAAAAATATTGTATTTAAAAATATACAAATTTTAGTTTTCTTTATTAAAATAAAGCCCTAATCAATTTATTCAATAAGCATTTCAAGCTATATAAACAATTTTCAAATTAAATGAGGCAATGGTATGTATGCACAAATTATGATAATTAAATTTCTTTTTCATCAAACATTACATCAAATGCCATCATCTATAAAAGAAAAATGCATCTTATTACACAAATCCTTGAAGCACACTTTGAAATGAATTCCCCTTAGAATGTTTCCCAGAAGTCACGGCTTGAATGATGATATCTCCTTTGATCTCCAAGGTCACCATCCTATCCTTGCAAGAGATGGATGAACTACTTTTGTTTTATACTATTTGATATTTTTATTTGGAGCTAAAAGATTGTTTGAAATTTGATTTTTTGTTTTCTGCCATTAAAAGTTAGGAGGAGACAAAGAAAAAGAATGAATGAGAAAGAATGAGCTTGTACGTACAGAATAAATTAGGGAATATGTTTTATTTGAAAGCATGAAACTTTTCCCATTCTTTAATCTAAACTTCCTTAATAATTCCCATCTCCCTCTCCAATCCTTTTTTTTACATGATATGTCATCAAATGACATAAAATTCCCACAAATCATTACATCAAATGACATAAAATTTCCATAAATTATTTCATACAATTATTTCTTATTTAAATTACATTGATATTGTATATCAATGCACGCGAATATAACTTTTATAAATGCATTAAAATAATTACAAACAACTACCAAACATCAAATGAATTAAATAATAATTAATATTTATCAAATATCAATTAATTTAATAAATTTACAACATTTTGTAAATTAATTAAATCATATGGTTTTCAGAGAATTCATCATTAAGGTTCTGCGACTCAGAGGAGTAAATTCTATCAGCGAATAATATCAAACTATTCGAATATTAACTTTCATAATCACTTAGCAGGTAGTGTGATATTTTGCCTGAATTTATCGCTTACACATATTTTGGTAAAATCCAATTTTACTTGTTATAAAACGGTACCGGATAGTGATAATTATTTACATCAATTATCTTCATCAAAACTATATCACATTAGGACTTATGGAATTTGGTAATGGTCAAAATTTCAATATCATCCACATTCAACTTTATAGTTCAAACACAAAGTCCTTGGTTCAATAATGAAAATTATTATTAACCGAAATGCTCTGGCCAAAGAATTTGAGTTGACTTCAGTTGACTGTGATACTAACCTCATATAACTAAGAAGACGAATCCTCTCTTGAATAGTGTTTCACTTCCAATTCTTCCACTCGACCTAACTATAGTCGTTCGATGGATGTCATGCTATGATTTAACCGTAATCAAAGTGGAGCTTCCACATTGAAGATCAACAGTATTCTCAAGTTGAGAGAACTATGTAAATTAATCACATCGATATTCTTTGCTTGACCTTAGTTATGTTAACCAATAGAGAACTATCGAGTGAGTCATTCTATGGTTATGGAATAACTATCGGTACGTAACTCCTTGGTGCTGCCAACAGTCATGAGTAATACACTGCCTAACATTTGAAGAGCGTTACGTACTCTAGTCTCAACGGATGTATCGATATCTGATCTCGATACATCTTGACTAGGAATATTTAAAATGTTATATTTATTTTTATTGTGATAAATTACTCATTGTTACAACATTTTGTAACTACTATCACAAAACATACCATTTACGGATTTTGTATTAAATTTATTTTCAATTAAATTAATTGCTTAATATAACACATTATATCAAGTATACAATATAGAAAAAAACATCTTTTATTTTAAACAAGATTGATTATCAAGTTAGATATATGTTAAAAATTATACAATGGCCCCTAGGGCATACCGCTAACTATATCATGGAAAGCATTGCATGCTCCATTGTCAATGGATATGTCAATATTCCTTCTAAAAATATCTTGACCGTGAATATTTAAAATAAAATGTTATTTTATATTGTGATTAATTATTCATAATTGCGACTATTTGAAATGCAATCACATAATAATTCACTTAAGGATTTTCTTATTTGTATAAATTAATTACTCTATGTAACAAAGTATATAATATAAATCAAATACTTTTATTGTGAATAAGATAGGTCATAAAGTTAGATATATATATATATACCGAATTAAATAATTTACCCTAGATTATATCTATAACTCTATCATTCTCCCACTTGCACTAGGTCAATTATGGAATTCGATTCCCCTCCCTCCGATCATTTTTTCAAAATGATCGAGCTAGTCCCATATTGAACAGATATGCTATGTTGTTTCAATTATCTACTATGTCAATGAACTCTCTCCAACACCGACAAACCTCCTTTAACATGTGGAACTTTTTAGAGTATGTTTCTTGACCTCTGGTGAGCTCTAGGTTCTTTCATGATCTGTATCATAATAATATTGTCGTATAACAATTTTATGGATCCTCAACATTTGGAATCACACCTAACTCGGTTATATATGTATATATTACTTTTATTACGGCATAATTCAAGGCGATGTACATAACCTATTGGTTTAATTAGGAACAACCCATGTTTAGAAAATTTTCAACTTAAAGCTCCTTTACTAAGATTGATTATGAATTTAGGATTGATATAGTATATTGTATATCACTTATGAAGTTTGGATCTGAATATTTCTTTATAAGTAGTTGGTTCCTTCTATAAATAATTCTCTAGGTTTGCATAAATACTTGAGAACATCCTTACCTATTAAAATCTTAAATCGGATTTGATACTCGTTCAATATACCAATTACATAAGTGATTAGCAATATAGTAAACATCGTAGCATATGTGATAATTCTTGTTGTTGATGTATAAGGAATCTATCTCATATGCTCCACATTAAACGTTTTAATATGGTATCTATTTATTTTGCATCGAACAATCCCAACATTCTTTTATGCTATAAAAGATTTCATTTTTCAAATTTGATGTCGAATATTAAACAACCAAACTAAAAAGATAATATATGGGTAAATCATAAACAATCATAGTTTGTTATTTACTTGTAGTTTACAAATGTTCTTGTACCTTTATATTTATTTATTATAGACATAAGCTTCCACTTCATTTTGACGAAATCCAAGCTATTTTATTTTTTGTCAAAATATTGCTCAACTTTGATGCTCGTAGTATGATACTTTGGTATTAGTTCTTGGATCCTATGCAAGAGCCACAAACTTGGTATCGCTCCCATTGACTTTAAGACACTTTGGCTATTATGTGCAAATGATATATTCTAGATCATTATTTAGAATATTTGTTTAATATATATGTATCTATATTCAAAATCAATCGAGCGATAGTTTTGCAAGTGAAATCTAAATTAATTCAGGCATGTTGTATGACGAATCCATTACACATTTGTGTCTGATGGATCATATCCTTTTGGGTACAACCATCAAAATTTGATGTTGATAATGCATTAGAATCCATTCCAGATTTGTCATAGTGCCATATGGTAGAGTCAATACCCTTCATGGCATATTGAAAGCTGAGAAAATTCATTTCTCGACATCGATAAGAAATTTATAGTTTCAGTATAATGTGTGAGAATTATTATTAGACATTCTAATGTGTCTTATCTTTTTGGTTCAGTTAATTGCATTTCATCGTGCGTAATTTATTTTATCTTTGCATCGTATCCAATCCATTTTATTCCTAATAATTTATAAAAGAAATCCCTTCATATTGAAGCTGGTGTTTATTGAAACAATTATTGTTTCTCAATACAATGGAACAAGTATTCATAAATATTTTATTAATTGTCTTTATATATGTATACAACTGATTTAGTTTTGAGTTTATGGAAATTTATGTTCGTAGCATAAATCAGGTAACCAATGTTGGTCAATCGCAAAATCCTTTAGGTGATCCACATAAGATCCCTCACGAATAAGTATTATGTGCAACATCTTGACTCTCATAACCTATCAACTCCTTGACCTAGGATATGTAAGGGCTTGTTACCAACTCATATCTTGCATGATTTTGTAAATTATGCTTTTGATTAATTTAATTTTGACCTTATGTACTTACTTTTAAGCACATGACCGTACAAAAAGAAGTTAGCTCAAATTTACTCATCGTCCATCAAACTTTGTCCAAGAATGTCCAACTACTTCTTATTGATACATCATTATGCATCAAATGGAGAGGTGGCTTTTGGGATTGAATCTTATTCAATTTATGTACTTTTGGAAACCTTTCCAATACACTCTTATTCGATCAAATCAAATTCTTTTATTTCCTTTACATATTATGGTTTCTAATTCTATTATATATTCAATAAACTTATCATAAATACATTAGTTGTATATCAAATACACATGTTCATTTTTATGGTAATTTATTTGTAAATTGAACAAAGTAAGAGGATGCGTTTTGGTGTCATTAGACTTTCTATTGTATACATCTATATGTATTAGTCCAAAGAGTTCACCAACTCTTATGTCGCATCCACTAAATGATAGTTATTCCCTTAATAGTTTGAGATACAATTCACCGGTACCATATGATTCATAAACATTTGATTAAAGATTTATTTCCCTAAAATGTGACTTAGTCCATAATTCCAAGATAATTGTAAAAAAAGCATTCAAATATTTCTGTAATTTATAATGCTCCACTTTTGTTATGAATACCATGATTACAAATTTATTTTATAATGAATATTTATGATATTCATATTAGAATAAAACTATATCTATTCAAGTCAGTATAGAAAATAATTGTTCTTTCATAAATAATAATTGGTATATTTACAAAAAAATTCATAACTTGATGCATCCACTAAGCAGTATTCTATGGTATGCTCCTAGTATTTCCGCCATTACTACAATGGCATACGAAACACAAAGCTTCATTCAGTCACTTATTATGGATTTTTATTTCATATTCTGTAATAAATTTACAATCGAGAGATTCAGATCGAATATCTTGAACTTGAAGATGTAACTTTCATGGAAATTATTTTCTATATGAAAATACAGTTGGAATAGAAATCACATTTCTTATTCCATAATTAGTATATTTATTATTTTATGCAATTCCCATTTCAAATATTTCTTCATGAAGCAAAGTTAAATATTCACACTCTTCATCCTAACTGTATCCAAGTTACATCCACCATAGTACATTCGCTTTCCTTTCCAAGTGGCCGAACCATTCAAAAGAATGCCTGGAATACAAAAATATAATGAATTATTTACAAAGATGCATTATTTATCCTTAACATTTAAGAATATCAAATATGTTGCACTTTACATAAACTGATCAAACCGATGTTTGCGTATCGTATTCCTCTTTACATCTTGTTGCTCTTGGTCTAATGCTACATCTAACACAACATATCCTTATTATAATCAATTATATTAGTTATATGTGACGATCCGTCTTTTCGACTCTCGAAAATCGACACTAATACATCTTCGGTATTCACATGCCACAAATTGAATTGCCGCAAATGTAGATTGATCAAGGGTAAAAAGTAAATAAAGACGGAATAGAGTAGACACTACTACAAAACAGGCCATTTGCATCGGTTGTTTACCCCCCTTTTGCATCAGTTCAACAACCGATGCATACGCAACCGATGCAACAGGCTTAACACTTTTGCATCAGTTCTGAAACCGATGCAAAATGGTCCTTTTTGCATCGGTTGTTACTAACAACTGATGCAAAATATCATGGTTGGTAGCTTGGACACAGCCCCCATATTACATCGGTTGTAATGAAAACCGATGCAATAAAGGAACTTGTTGCATAGGTTGTTGTTGGAAACCGATGCAAACTAATCCCTCTATTATTGATTATAACAAACAATTATTGCATGCAATATTACAATCATTCAAAATTAAATTTGATGGAAAATACAAACTGAATAACATAATACCAAAATAAACATATATCAATTAAAGTGTTAATAATCTATACATCATCACCAAACTAAACTGAATAACATAATACCAAATTAAACTTAATAACATATACCACTGTCATCTATACATCATCACCAAACACAACTCTCCCCTCTTCATTTTACATTTTACAATTACATTGCATTCAAACTTTCCCCTCACCAGCATTCAACCATCACTAACCTGCCTTTCCGCTGTCTTCAAACTCCTCCTGAAAGTTTACCCACAACTACACACAGCAACAACCCTAACCATCCTCCCTCCATCATCTATAACTTCAGCTGAAAACACCATTGCCAAACAGTACTGCAAACTACACATCTCCTCCTACAACTCTGTATTTCAAACTCTAACCCACTGCCAACCAAACTTAAGAACCAAATACATTATCCTTCAACCTGCATCCCAAACCTGAAACTCCATATTTCTGCTGCAACCGCCTTGTGTTACACCATCACCTTCTCCACTCTATACAAACTCTCCTACTATACAAACTTCTGCCACTACCAAAACCACCCCTACCTAAACTGCTACTTCAACAGTCTTCAACATCTAAATATAGCTACACTACCATCCATCTTCAACAAACTGCCTTCTATATTCATTTAGTTGCCACTGCCATATACAACACTCCTTCAACAGCAACCTTCTTAAACACAGTGCACTGCTACCAATACCCACACTTCACCTGCTTCAACTCTGTTCTCCTCTACACTAACCTAAACATCATCACCATCTCCACCTCCCTGAATCACTTCACTAACCAAATACTTCTACTACATCAACATACAATTACCTACAACCTTCTCCGACAACAAAGTACCCACTGCCATATACAAGCTATTTCAGCACACTTCCTAAACCTGCCTCACCACAACCATTGAACAACATCAGCCATTGCAATTATTCCAACATACTTGCTTAGAAAATAGTTTTCACTACTTATAAAGAGTTGCCAAACATGCTCTAACGAACAATTAACCCAAACTTTAAGTATATACCAAGTAAAAACAAAAGGTAAGACAACAAGTAAATAAGCACAAAATCAACACATCGCCTGCACTGGCCAATGATCACATGGTCACCTTCCTTAACATGGAAACAGGGAGAAACGTGTGTTGGTATGTTTGAGTGCCTCTTCTCATGCCTGGTATAATAGTAAAAATGATATTAGATGCTTAATGCAGTGGACAAATGAAGGCTAGAAATTTGATAAAATACGATCGTATGCGATCAAGGCTAGAACTTTGATATATTCTGTATGAGACATTACCATTGAGTCAACACAGGAATTTACTAATACAATACGACATACAAAGATAAAATAATTCAGACTAAATAAGAGCATATTGTTCTTAGGCAGTCACTATTAAAATATCATATAACCGAAGCCGTTATAGGTGGAAGTTGGAATTGGGAACCAGTGACAGGGTTAAAGAGTGAAACCTGAAAAGGAGGATCCAGACCATGCATATGAGATGGAGGAATTGAACGCTCACTCTTTGGATGTAGCAACAACACATCACCACCTCGGATAATTAGGATGAAGCTCAACTTCAGAAGCCAATATTTCTTTGACACCAAAATACAAAATGCCTTTATTGGAAGAGTTTGAAGAACATCAATCATCACCATGTATTTCCCAACCTTCGTACATAAAATGAAGCATACTGCCCTGATATATAAATTACCTTGTCCACCAATTTGAAACTACTCTTTAAAATTAGAGCACACAAGTCTAGTAAATTTTGCAAAACTCTAGCAATAAGACCACTTTCAAGATTTTATAAGCTTGTTATGTCATCACCATTAACTTCCAACTCTTTCTTGTCCTCCTCTTTTACTAATAGCTAGTGCCTGCATTTAGAAAGTGAAACTAAGTTTTAATTAAAACTGGTTGAGCTATAGCAAGTTTTGCAAAGCTGACTTACCGGTTTCAAAAGTGAGTTTGTAGCTCGGTTTTAAAATTGAATTGAAGCTAAGTTATGCAAAACTGAGTTGTAGGCTCAGTTGCAAAACTTGCAATTGAGTTTTGCAGCTCAATTTGAAACTTGGTAGGCAACTCGGTTTCAAAACCGAGTTCTGCAACCTAGTGTCTGAATTAGTTGCAATTTTGTTTCCAAACTGAGTGAGTTTTGCTACTCAATTTAAAACAGAGTTATTAAACTCAGTTTGGAAATTAAGTTTTGCAACCTATATCTCTTCAGCTTACCCGACTGTAATTTATTCCATTCTAAATCTCAGGTTCAAATAAAAGAAATTGATTGACAAGAAAATAATTACTTCTTGTTTTGATATGTTTTGAATTCATAATGTTCTGTTTATATACGCAGTTTTAAGCTCAAAACATAGCTTTAATAGCTGTCTTTAACTATAAAATTTTACATAAAACATACAAAGAATGATGCTCAAACGCACTAAAAAATGCAAGGTGTAGAATGGCATAGGTCTTGCACCTTTTCGCCTAGACAACTTTGGCAAGAAATAGATCAGAACTAAAATTACAGTGTAATAGAGCCGACTTATAACCCTTACAATTCTATTGATGGAAAATTTGGTATTTAATGCTCAAAAACATTTAACAAGTTGCAAGGCTTAGTCTTACATCATCTATTCTTGTACACCAATAACGAGAACCAAGTGACAAGTTAGATGAAAACTTTTATTTTGAGAAGCCACTGTTCAACAGAATAGCTGAAGGGAAAATGACTACATCACTCTTCATCCGTGAATTGATAAAGTTTCAAGGGAAAAAAGAATGAAAATGAAGAAACCGTGCTTATATTTCATCTTGAAAACTTAAAACTTGTAGACACCATATAAAAAGATTATTCATTCTTATATGGGTATGCTATAGGTGTAGAACAAACTAAATTTTACAGATATGAATAAAGTTGTTGAAGGGAACAAAATGTTTCAAAGAAAATTGAAAATGCAAAACTAATCATCAATCTAGAAGATACTTTACTTTGAAAATTGAGAATTTAAGGAGGGATAAGGTAGAGGTGGACGGATTATGTGATGAATTTAAGGAGCACAATAAAGAGATGGAGTATTATAATAGGGAGGATGTAGGCAGGGAGGCAGGGATGGAAAATGTGGGGGTAAGGTTAGTGGCGACGAAGTAAATTCATCACAGATCTAGATGAATTCGAAAATAGAGAACCAAGGAGATTATAAAGTGGGCGCAGGGGATGATAAAATCATGGAGTAGGAATCCATTAAAAAAATAGAGAGTGCAATCAAAGAGACTAAGGTTGTTATAGAACAACTCATGATAGCGAAGCATGTAATTCTAATGGAAATTAAAGACAGATAATGCAAAATAAAAATGGGATGTAAAGTTGGGAGTCGACTAAGGAGATTAATAGCGAAATTAACGTAGATGTCAATTGTAATAACTCTTAGGAATCTGTAGAGGTAATAGAGAAGGATGGAAAGTCATCGGATTAACGTCTGGAGAGGGCAACAAACTTGACCAATATACTAGTCCATGTTTCTACAACCCCAAGACCCATTAGGGAAGAAGGAGCCATTGAACCAGTATAAAAGTAGAATAAGTCACTAATGTATCGTACAAAATTTTTGAGATGCCTGAACTTATCACAAGATAGTATGCAAGTGGGAAAGGGACCCAATTATTCAAACTCTCTGAATGATAACCATACTCCTTTATTTTATCCTGTAATAAGAAAAGTAATAGTAATAGTAATAGTAATATTAATAAATTTGTGCATGGAACAGAACAAGTACCCGAGAAACAAGCTGTTATTGGTGGAAGAATGGTGCAGCAATATATATATGCAGAAGTCTGGCTTGGGTTGGAATCAAAGAGATGATGGTTAGTGTAACAATGGTTGTATGGCAATTTCACTGATCTGTAGATGTAAAAGAGTGGTTGTAGGCTGTTAAACTGAATATGCAGTGAGAAGAATATGTAGTAGTGATGCAATTTGCAAATGGCGGCAGTGCAGTGAAGTAACAGAAGTTTTGAGGGTGGTTGATAGTTTGTGATAGGCTGTGATTTGGTTGAGAGTAATGTTTGATAGTGTGAATGAAAATGTGGTGGAATGATGGTAAGGTTGGCACTGTGTTGTTGATGAGATTATAGGCAGTAACAGGCTAACAGAGAGTATTTCAAAGATGTAAAGTGAAAATGTACCGAATAAAAATGAAAATGCAGAATAAAAATGCAAAGTACATGTTACCCCTCCCTCCGGCCTGCATCATCTGCCACATCTCATCTCTCCCTTGTTCCGCCTCTTAACCCACAAACTAACAGCCTGTAATGGTTGATCTGCTTTCCTCTATGCCTTGCACCACCTTGCTCCTATCATCGAACAACACCCAGTGTCGAACCCTTCATCGGCCAAGACCCGACAACGACAGCCCATCCTTCCCTGACCCCTATGCACAAACTGACCCACCATGCCTCTTCACCTACCCCAAACTGCACCATCGAACCTCCAATATTGACAACCGCCCTGGAGCCTGACACTCCGCCTGCCCATCCCCATAGCATGACAGTACTCGGCCTCTCCTCCGTACACTGCAAACCCACAACAGTCTGAAGCTCCAGCCATGCCTATCATTTCACCTCTACCTTCTCTTGTTAAAAAGAAAATATAAATTTTAAGTTTGCATTCTTTTTGTTATTGCTTGAGAAACATTCACCTATTCTTGCATTGAACCCTGTACTGCACTTGACTAGCTTCTCCTTGCTCATTCCTTTCATAAGCCGCAGCAAACCCTTCCCATTGTTACCGAGCCTTCTCCTCTTCTTATATAAAAAAGAAACGTATGTAAGTTTGCCCATATTTGATTTAAGCGGCTTCAGTCCTCTCCAATATGATTCGAGCCTCGCTTCCACCTATATCAGTCTCAGCCAGATCTGTTCCCTTCACCGAGCATCTTTCTAAGATTTGTTCGAGCTCTTCTAATTTTTTAGGTATTGCATCCCCAGATGGCACTCCGATTGCTTCACTACTATGTGCTAAAATAAAATCTGCATCATCTGGATTGCTCACAACTTGCAAATCCAGACCCTGTTCAACAATTATGTTATATATACATACATCAAGAAGCAACTTAAAAACATTCGGTAACAACTGTATACTTAATGGATATCCAAAACATTATCAAACGAATCTGATTTGACAATTTGGAATTCAAACGTCTCCATTTCCAATTTTCTAGAATTGGGCTTGAATCATAGTTAGGAATTTAGCAAATCCCATATAAGTATTAGATTTGGATGCGAGAAATTTCAAACTGACCCGAGAAAGAAGATGAACGGTGATCGACGGTATCCAATTTGCTGTGTGATCAAGGAGGAGGAAGAGCCAATATATGGCTGAAGATGATCATTTCTCCGGAGTCGGATCTAAAGCGCAGGTCCATTTATTTTCTGATTTCCACCTCCGCCATTTATTTTAGCACCTCGTTTAATTTGTTGAAGAAGAAAAGAAGTAAAAAATAAATTTTTTGGCACCGAGGATTCTGAGAAGGAGAAGAATTTTTTTTTCAGAGTGGGTTATTGAGGAGGAAGAACTACATTTGTTCAAAGGAGTAACTTTGGAGCCAATTTTTCATTATTTCCCACCTAAATTTCATATTGCCATCAACATGTAGTTGCATCGGTTGACTTTAAAACTGATGCGATTATTTGCATCGGTTGTTGGTGAGAACTGATGCAAATTTGATTTTTTTTATTACCTGTTGCTTTCCACGTACCAATTGCATCGGTTACTAAGATAGAACTGATGCAAATAGTTCTATTTGCATCAGTTTTTACTTCAACCGATGCAAATGGGGTGAAGCAATATGCACTTTTTGTACTAGTGAGAAAACATCTCGCATGAATGGAATAATCATATATCATTAACCATAAAATATTTTACAGTAGAAATATTTAAATACAATATCATAGTCTAACTTAGATTCAGTATGGACAGTTATAAATTCAATGTCCTTACAAATGCTGAAAAAAAACAAAGCAAATGTAATAGAAATATAGAATACACCATATGTTGATTAAGATCTCTAGATCTCCTTTAGAAACTCCAAGCATCTTTAGCTAAACCTCAAACTATTCAGATCTGTCCCCAATATTAAAAATACCCTTATCAGGCTTGACAAATCATCGTGAGAAATATCGAATTATAAATGCATATGACAATGTCATAAATCAGATTGATGCCAATCAAATGCTTTGAAAAGAAGGGTTCTTGTAAGACGACGTCACACATAAACAAGGATGGGTTTTTATATTACGATAACCAAAATACTTTATGCTAATTTTTTTTGTTATTATCAACAATGACATTAGTTCAAAAACACTTTTCAAATAAATATATAAAGAAGGTACCAAAACCCTGACAATGTAAACGGTGTATGTGATACCAAAGGGGCAGCTGAAATACTAGTAAAGCATTACAGCTATTTTAGGAATACAACAAGAATCGTAAAGCTCATATTGGAATTGGATTTCCAACATGATAGGAAACTAGTTGCCATTTCCTTCGATGCAAAATCCATGCATAACATCCTAGTCTCCGATGACTATTCACTTTTCTCAAGTAAGCCACCGTACTACATTATTACACTACTATGGAACAGTGTATTTCGGTGCCTTTTCCCTTTCTCAATCGAGCATACAATACTTGTTGTAACATTCCTCTACTTGGAGGCCTAAAACAAATGGTTACGGATGCTATAGCCATCCGTAGTTATTAATCCTAGGCAACCAAATATGGCAATGTTAGATACATTGATACATAGAAACATATGAATATGGAAAAAATTTAAAACACCAAAACAAATTCCACGTTCCATTTCAAAAAAATTCATGTTCATTACATAATCCCAATACGCAATCCACGTTCTGATAAAATATAAATACAACATACGCCATAAGCGACATATGAAGATGCCCCTTTGGTTGATCAAAGTATATAATTAGATAATAAAACAAGTTTGCCTTTACATCTAAAACATAGTGGAATAAAAAGAACTTTTATTAATTTGCTTGCCTCATGCACGTCTTCGGACGCTTTATTCGTCTAAAGAAACCTAGAAACCTTAACCCTCAAGCTACTCAAAATCAATTGAGCATCCAAGAGTTTAAGTGGAAAACAAAAACTTCAAGTTAGCCATAAAGCCTAGTATGAATAATAATCTACCATCTCAAATCATTTAAATATCTAGTGAGACCATGCCACTTAGCAGAATGGGGTTTCCCTTCACTACTATCTTCAAAACAACATTCTAAAACCATACACTGTGCTTCTGCATCCATAATGGTTAAAAAAATTCAAAATAATATGATGATACGAAAACAAATAAGTTAATTCTGGATTACCCATCTCCATTCATTCTGACTATCTATCTCAATTATAGTTTTTAGGGTTACTATTAACCTATTAGTTTTCATGGACTCACTAATACTGGTAAATGTTTATGGAATACATGTATGATTTCATATTTTTCATGGGATCACTAAGAACCTATTATTAACTCCAATATCTTTATTTCATGGGTTCTCCCCGAACTTAATGGTAACTCCAATATCTTTACCCTTATCTTAGTTTTCATGGGCTGACTAGGAACCTACCGACTAACTATCAATATCTTAATCCAGATATAGTTTTCATAGGCTAACTATAAACCAATTCGCCCGTGCCAATATCAAATTATAGTTTTCATGGGCTAATTATGAACCTATTGGCCCCTACCAATATATTTTCCTTTACATGGTTTTCACGGGCTTACTGTGAACCTATTAGCCCCTACCAATTTCTTCAGTTAAGATTTTAATATTCCTTAAGTTATATTCACTATTGGGTCAACTTAGCCGGTTATTCCGCCCTTCCCCAAAGTACCGTTATGGGTTAATTACAATGTGAATAATTATATGAAGAAACAATCATAACGACAACAAAATAATACCAACAATTATGGTTTAATATCGTTGGAATCATTTTATGTAAAACTTTGTTAATCCCTTCAACCTGTTATTCAAGGAAAACTTGTTTAAAAATTCATTTCAAAAACCTTGATTTATGCCATGGTTTATCCTTTAAAATGAGATTTGGTTGTTAGTTTATAAAAAACACCACTTTCGAAACCACGGGATAACCTCCATCGAGAGCGTAGAAAACCTCTTTTCAAAACTCTAAGTATATACCTTTCGAAGCCCTTTTTTTAATAATCTCTTTCGAAACCAAATATACCTTTCGATGGTATCAAAACATTACTCAAATATCTTTGGAAACATAGCTTCGCAGCCAATAAAAGCACCCCTTTTGAAAGTATTAGGTTCTACTTATAGAAACATCTTTTGGGTCAAAGTGAATATAGGAAATCCTTCGAAAACATTAATAAAATTGTTTTGGTGAAAATTTTGATGCTGTTGGAACCATCTATTCGAAAGCTCAAAACCTTTGAATAAAAATTAGATATATAGCATCGAAACCCCCTTTCGACACCATTGCCTTCGAAACCCATGACCCATTTCGAAATCGTTTAGGTAGTGGCTTAACATAAGTTTAAAAAAAAGCACCCTTTAAAAGTATTAATGACTTCAATATACTCGAAAGGTAAAATAAAAGCATCTGGTTTCGACTAGGTCGAAACCACTACTTTCGAAAGCATTCTTCGATAAATAAAGTAACCCCTTCAAAAGCCTATACCTTTAAAACATAAAATGGCAACCTCCTTTGAAAGCTATTTAGAAAATCCTCTTTCGAAAACATATGCTTCGACTACGTCGAAAGCTTTATGTAAAACAAAGCAGGCACTTAACATTTGAGAACAAAACTAAGGTTTCGACCCCATTGGAAGCATTGCTTTCGACACCATGGCTACCACCTTTCCTTCAATCCACTATGTACGTTCTAAGTCGATACGTTGGTTTCGACTGAGTTGGAGCGGAAGCATTAGAGTCGAGAGGAACTACTATAGGAGGTGGAACCAACTTTTCTGAATAAAGGCTAAAATTATGTTACTTTTAGTAATTTCTCTATAACTACCTGCCTATTTGTAATCCTTTGATTGGTTGCCTTAAAACTTTTCAAATACTTTACAAATTAATTGCCACATTCACCAGATCCAAATCAAAAGAAAAAGTAACATTTAAGCCCTTCCACTAAGCAAAACCAATATTGCAGATAAGTCCTTCTTTTAAAATAATTTATTTTCTATAGCAAATCAATTAGGAAAAATCCCCAAAAACCATAGAAATTCACTTTCATCACGTTATTAAACATATTAAACTTTCAGACCTAATTTCTTTTGAAATAATCGAAATAAATTTTAAACCAAATATATCATGTTTTCCTTAAGAAATTCATAATAACTTTTCAATAGCTTGGAAAATTATGAAAATTGAAGCCCATCCCTAGAATCATGTTTTACCTAACATATAATTTTTCCATGACATTATAAAATCAGTAATAATCGATTTTGCCCTAAAACCGTAAAAATTCATATGTAAATGAATTAGTTTAAATCAAATATATAATAATTCAAGCATATCATCATAAAACATTGTAAAAAACGAATCTAATCTTAAATCTGTAAACCATGACTATAAAAACAAAATAGAGATGGAATGAATTATTATTCACCTTAAATATCATAAGGACTTTAAGATTTGTTGAAGACTAATTCCTCCTAGCTTTAATCCTTAGCTTCAAATTGAATTTATCCTCCCTTATCTTTGATTATGATCGGCTCCTATATAATACTTTCCATTTTAGGTTTATAGAATGAACGTGAAAAATGAGAGTGAAACGTGAATGGGCAATTGAAAATGCATAGTTGTGTATAAAACGGCTATTTACTGCCCATGTAATGACCTGGAAATTTATTTATTTGAAATTAAAATGTTTAATTAATTTTAAATATTGAAAACTTAGTTTTATAGGTTAAATAACCTTAATTTCAAATATAGGGATTTATTGGATAATTTAGTTGTTGGATTTAATAATTGAATCTTCGATTTTTCTTTGGATAAAAGTAATTTAAAAGCTTATTTATACTCTTTTTAAATGAATATATAAAAATTATAAATTAGATATAATATTTATTTAACATATTTTGAAAATAAGTCGTTTTAATTAACGAGTGAAAATAGCCTTCCGAGGCACAATCTCGGATTTCGACGAAACCAGTTTTATTAGATCCGTAATAGTGAATTATACTACACCGTCAAATTTCATAGTAAGCAGACATATTGTTTGGTCATGTGAATTCAAAATGCTTGAAATTATTATTAAAAATTTAATATAATAATTGGGCTCAAAAAACTATCTTTTCCATACGATCGAATTTGAGGTCGAGACTAGTCCCAATGCATTCATTATAGGGGTATAACATATAGAATGGTAAGCGGCATGACTCGATCTGGGTTTGAAATTATATGGCTAGATATTTTCACTATTGACGAATCATTTTCAGCCCATACCACCCACGTTACTCCATACCCCTTCACATGTTTAAAACACCTTCTCCCTCCTTCTCTCGTTTATTTTTTCAAACCAGTGAAGCGAAAAATTAAAATCCAAAAAAAATACTCCACTAAAATTGATAAAATTATTATCTTTGATCCATGGTGGTTAGATTTAAGGTCTGTGTAAGTTTTGATGGGATACGACCAAGTTTCTGGAGATCGACCTTTGAAGCAGTGAAGTTAAGAGGATGTTGGCAGCCAGGGTTAGAAATAGTTTGAAATATAAGCTAGGATTTAGGAATTGGACCTCGGTTTTGGATGGAGCAAGTCAAGTAGCACCTACGGCTCGAAAATGGTGAGGCACGGTGCTATTTTGGAGGTTGCATCGTGACTGGGGGAGTCATTGGTTATCAAGTCACGATCAAAGGAGGTAAGACATAGGCTTTGGGATAGTGTACAATCGAACGCGGAAGGGAAGACGAGTTCGTTGGTGGTCTCAGATCATTGGATGGTGGAGCATATAGAGGAGGTGCACATGAACGGCTAAGGCACAACTACATTTGCATGCGCGGGGGTGAGGAAGAGCTTAAGAAAGAAAGGTATGGGAGGGTATTATTGTAAATTGGATGAAGTTGATAATTGTTATTAAATTATTTATTAAAAAATTATAAAATTTATAAATCCTTCATACGAGGTTCGATCGAGACGAAACTTTTTTTGTTGCACTCATGACGAGGAAAGCTTCATAATGGAACATGTTTGAATGAATTTGGAGACTGTCTAAATTTGGGCTAAAATCAGACGTCGTTTGATTTTAGTTCCAAACTGGAACGCCTCGGTGGCGATAGAAAATTTCGGTGAGTTCAACTTACCTTTTTGGTTAACTAGTATGATTTATAATTAATAAAAATTGTTGAATGATTGTTTGGATAAATTATTATATTTTTTGGCTGGTTTGGATATATTCTCGCTTATTGGAGTTGTGAGACCCTATTACATTCCCATTTAAGAGTGGATGACCCTTTGTATACGAATCCCACCTCAAAGCGGTTGATTTATATTTTACGATTGTATAATATTTGTGATGCATGGAAAGAGGTTAGAGGGATACAACGGAATTCCTCGCTATTATTGAATTGTTTCGATAATATTTCCTTTATATGAATTATTGAATAATAAATATGATTGTGGGCAATGTGGTTATAACATCGTTATATGTTTGAAAATAAAACCCAGTAGTAGTAGAAAATAAATATCGATATTGGTTAAGTATGGGTGGCTATTGGCCTCAAATTAGTATTTTAAAAATACTATGTAATGCCGATTAAGTTGGAATTGGTTTTTTAGATAAGAAACGATTTTTAAATCCGAAATTAGGTTTCGAAAATATTTTTTTTAAGGATTATCTAATTAAATATATAAATATTATTGTTAAGTTAACTAAATATATATATATATATTATTTTTAAGTTAATTAATTATATAAATATTGTTTTTAAAGTTATTTAATTACATTAATACTATTTTAGTTTATTGGTTATACTAATATTATTTTAAAGTTACTTTACTATATTAATATTGTTTTTAAAGTTATATAATTATATTTATATTATTTGAAAGTTATATAATTATATTAATACTAGTTTAAAGTTATTTAATTATTTAATATTGTTTAAAGTTATTTATTTGTAGTTAATATGTTTTAAGAATTTATAAAAAGTTAATAAGTTGAAAAGTTAGTTATCTCAAGAATAATTATGGTTACAAATTAATAATAAGAGTTATTAATAAGGTTTTGAAAATAAATCATTATCATTTATGAAAATGGTGAAGATTAATTATTTTTGTTTCTTAAAACAATATTATTATTTAAGATGTTTCAAAATTAATAAATTTCATTTATTTATAATGTTTATTACTGATAACCATTATTATATAACGGTGTTTTGAAGTAAAATATTTTTAATTACTTATAAATGTTTCTGAGACCCATGAATGGAGTTGGAAGACTTAGATTTTATAAAGGAGTTCTAAAGTGGTTTGAAGAGTTAGGGAATGGTTATTTGCAATGTGGAAGAGTTTATAAATTGTAAGGTATTTATAAATGAATTATAGAGGCAGGTTATAGATCTATAAAAGAAGTTTTATAAATGGTTTATAGATTCATAAAGGGTTCACCAATGATCTTTGAAACGTACAAGAAGCTTATAAGTGATTAAATTTACAAAGGGTTTATAAATGTTTTTTGAGGATTTATAAAATGGTTTATAAATGTTTTTAGAGAATCATAAGGAATTTTATAAATGGGTTTTGAATCGAATAAAAGTAAAATCTTTCTAAATTCCATGAATACACTTATGCCGTTCAGATAAGTATATGGATATTTCTAAGTATTGAAATATAGAGATTTGCGAGTATATCTTTTTAAAGGTGTTTATGTATAAGTAATTTACAAAGTGGGTTTTATTTGTGAAGATTTATGAAATGAGGCTAGTGATTACGTATATGCTTAACCAATGTTGGTTTTTCCTATGAAATATAATCTTTGTTTGAATGTTTGTTTATTTGATAGTTCAATTGCCGACTATCAAATCCTAGCCTAATTATGTAATCCTTCTTAATTTTGGTGGTACAGAAATATTCCTTACTTAACACTAAAGGATTTTAACTCTGGAAATATTTAGGGGAAACACGGGAATTATATGGTACAGTTACCATCAGTGGTGCTATACTGTACGTATAAACTCATTTCGTTCTTTTAGGACAAATGATAAGGAGTTCCATCCACTTAAACGGTCAGGGGGTGATCCCCTCTTCTATGTATTGTCTGATTATTTCCAAAAGAACTGGTATTGAGCATTTTGAAAATCGGCGTTTGGTTTTGTGGAGCACACGGAAAGTGGAGGAGTGTACTCGTAAGAGATGACTCGAGCCCGTAACTACTTCGAAAATCATATATGGTTCTATGGAAGAGATTCATGATATATTAGAATGTTGGGATCCATGTGTGATTTCGAGACCCGTTGGGTTATGGAAATTCGGGTGTGATTCCAAGTTCTATGAGATGTGGGAATCGATGTGTGATTCTGAGACCCGTTGGGGTATTGGAATCCATGTGGGATTCCATGATCGATTTGGTGGTGGTGCGTAAGCTAGAATGATGGATGTAGCCTCATCAGCGGAAATGACTAAAACCAAAGATATGAGGCATGGCCTATAGGGTTGGCAAACCCATAGGGTGTAGTCGGCTCCTCCTGAATGTCACTTGTAGTTCTTATGCATGCATGGGGCGATGCACTTGGTCTTAGCGAGACCAGCTATATTTTTTCTATGGTACATCACTAGTGATGTATGTTGCTTCGAAGGGATATCTCTTATCCTTATGTAAGAGGACTGTTCCTCTAAGTACTGAGGGCACTTCCATGGAAATCCTACACGATTAGCGAACGTCCCTTATTGATTTTCGATTATATACCTAGTATCGTTGTGATATACACTCACGAGAACCACATCTACTTGATTATTATTATTTTCGCCTTTAGACATTATTATAATATAAATGGATTTTCTATAAAAACGGTTTTGGTTATCTTAAGGTAAAAACTCGTCCGTGTTTATGTGTGGCGTGGTTTTACGAGATACCTTTGATTTCAAAGGTTTTACATAGCTTGAAATCTAGTTGGGTGTGTTTTCTCACGCTGGTTTACTAAACTGACTTGGGTATTTTTTTATTATAATGCTTGAGTCAGACCTAGTATATTATAGATTGGTTTGGATGCTTGGAGCTTCAAGAGATGAATTAGAGGTTCAGAGAGGTATTCACGTAGATGGTTATAACTGTCTAGGCTGAAATAGGTTAAGTATCATATGATTGATGTCTATATATGCATATATTACAGTTTTGTTTTTGTTGATGTGCATGTAAATGTGCATATTTTTACCACCATATTTAATCTATTTAAATTAAATAAATGATCATATTGGGTATTTTAACTTGTTTAAATCAAATCCAAATTATTTTCAAATTGTCACATATTCAACTTCATATAGAGGAAAAATGGTCATTTGTGTGAATATATTTCTTTGAGAAAAATTAATTGGAAATTTATATATATTTGTATAGAAATTTGTTCTCAAATAGGAGTGGTTTCATGAAGACACATGCATGCATAAAATGAATACAAAGGAATGAAGGTGGAAATAATTCATAGTAAAGAATATGGAGGACCCCATCTATCCACAACCTTAATGTACAAATTAGAGGCTAATGCATATGCTTATGGAATTAATGGTTTCATGTACAATTAAAAGATCATTAGTAGAAGCTAATGATTACTCGGCCTCCACATTTTCTCAAGGGTATTTTGGGCACTCCCCAAAAATATGAATTAGGGTTTAACACGTTTATATACCCCTTATGTTTCATGCAATCCTCTTACTTAGTCTCTCTTTTAGGCTCTCTTCTCTTAGAAAAATAAAATGAAAGCTCTCTTTCTTTTCATGGCTACTTAGCCATTTCTTCTTTTATGTAATTTTTTTTATGCAATTTAATACATGTTCTTTTCCTTTTCTTGTTTACTTCCTTTCATGTTGTAGTGCAGATCACTTTTATTTTATGTAAATAGGATAATAGTTCTCTTTTCCATTAGCTTTCATTTTCTTTTTCTTTTATTTTTGCTTTCATATTGCTAGCTACATTTGTTAATCAAATGACAAATATAAGAGGCTAAACCCCTTCAATTTAGCGGTAGTGAAGCTCTCTAATTATGTAGCTTCAACTATTTGTTAATTCATGCTCTCTTTTTGTTCTTAGTGATGATGATAGAAATGGTTTATTAGTTGTTTTTTCTTTGATTTTGATAACCTATATTGTTGACACTAAAAAGGCTATGCTTAAACAATCTATAGCATCCCGCCTTTTTGCACGATTTAAATCGACGACAAACCACACACGTCGAACTTAAACCATACAGAAGGGCGGATTGTTATGGGGTAAATAGGAAAAAGCAGAGAAAGAAAAAAAAATAGAATCTTGTAGCGGAACAATAAAATATAATAATCAAATATACAGTTCATGAAGCTGTTTTACAAAAACCCTTTATTATTATTTTTACAATTCATATCAGAGTACACATACCAGAGAATGCTAATTAATGCAGCGGAATTAAATGGTGTACTGGAATAATATAGTAGATAATAGTACTACAAATCTTCTTCTTCGTCCTCTAGAATAATATCTTTAAATACTAAAATGCTCGGACTGACCCGAGCGAATTGAAGAGACAAAACACTCGAGTCGGAACTCAAAGATCTTATGTAAGTTAAATCAACTGAAATAAATATGAGTGTAACGGCGTCAGAGATGTTTACGTGGTTTGACATCTCCTATCCAGTGTCTAGCGTGAGTGTAGTAACTTAAGAGATGCTCGGGATTCACATCTCTTAAGGATCCGTTAAACTATTTACTATGTAGTAATATTTCGCTATTATAATATTGTCTAATAGTAAAATAAACTTACCTTTTTCATAGCATTAAGGGGTTACCTGTAACGTTTACGATTTTTCGTTGCCGAAAAACCGAAATGTTATGGGTTTTTAAAAAGAATTTATGAAAAGAGAAGAGAAGAAGAGAGAAGATAGAAAATAGAGAAAATTTTAAAATAGAGAAAAGACAAAAGAAAATAGAGAATTTTAAAATAGAACGGGAAAGAAAGGAAACAACAGAACAACATCAGAATCTCACAATCGCAGCGGAACAACATATAATAATAAATGAATAATCTTTAAACAAAGAACTATATCAGTTATTACATTACATCACATTTCATTACATCATATCATCAGAGTGTACAACATCTTACAACAACAACAATGCAGCGGAAAAAGAGATACTATATACTAATAATACGCCATGCCATCCAGCTTGCCTCCAGCAACTCCTGAATATCCAGAATATCCTGATAAACCTAACTCTTAACTGCCCGTGTGGAAAATTGGTGGGCACCCAGAGTTTAGGAAGGAAAACAATAAACTCCGAGTCAGTCATGTGACTGGTGTGAGAACTCAAAACAGTTTATTTACTTTAAAATCAAAATAGAAGAATATTTTAAATTCAATTCGCAATGCTTTTAAAAATGAGACTACCATAAGGCCTCCCGCAAACACACACATGCAAACGCAGAATCGGAGGAGATTTCTCCTTATGATAGCCAAAGATGCTTGATACGCATTTAAAATAACATTTGATATTATTACTAGTGCATAGTATAGGAAAATCATTTCAAAAATAAAGATATAAATCTTAGCCAGCATAGACATTCCGCACTTATGCCTACTATAGCTACTATGTTCAATAGCAGGTTACCGCCACATTCCATAGCAGGTTATACAACTAAAACCGTACAAGTTTCGTATTGTTTCTTTGGATTTCCAACAAATGGTCAGGCCAAGGAACTTCCTACTGCCACATGGAAACGCCTCTGGCTGGACGTCCCCGAGAACTTAACCAGCTCTCTGCCAACACAAGGCCGGGTTACCTTTATCACTAGGTAACTACTACACGAATATGGCATCCCCCGGTCCCATTGGACCTTTTAACCGAGCGCTCGTCACCAACAACACCACACAGTAATAAATATAGTGTATCAACATGAGTAAGTATCTGGGCTCCATACCATGATACCACCCTTTCCAGAAGGAAATGCACATACCCTAAAGGGAGCTACCCCTCATAACCTTGCCGCATCTTTCCTGTTTTGGCCATTTCCGGGATGTGAGGCTCGACGAAGTCACGTCCACAAAAACATACTTTATACAAAAGCCATGCTTTGGGTCAACAAATGATCAACACAATGATCACAAGGATAGACGATCAAATAAACGATCCTATCACAAATAATCAACACAATGATCATTTCAGCAACACTCAGTATGTCACATTACCAAATTGGGAATATATCGCTGATAACTTCAACTATATAACCTCTGAGCTCGTACGTCTCAGAGAAGGGTGTTAAGCTAAAAGAATAAATTCTCCGCCACCAGCAGAAATATATTTGAATGAAATCGGCTTTATTTCTCAACTTGTAATGTCAGACATACAATCCATACAAGTCTGTTCCGGGCTCGAACAAAACCGAAGGCACTTACAAAGAAGTCCTTGCAATCCGGATATCCACAATCCTGATCGGATTCACCATCACATATGGAGAACTCTATACCGGAGCAACTCGGTGCAGAGTCAATCGACAGGTCATCCTATCGCTTTCGCAAATATCCGGTCTTCTACACCGATCTTCAAATGCAATTCATAACTACGTATCACATATTCGGAATGGGTTATACGACCCCATGGTCCTTTCCCGGTTAACCCGAATAGTGAGCGCTTATTCAAAAATAAGTGTGGCATTCAAATTCAAACAAATCACAACAAATACCCACTCAAAGGGAATATTGATAGTCGGCTATTGAACTATCAATTGATATGCACACATCACCAGATTCCAAATAATTTTCCAAATTATTTATTTTCCAAAATATCTTTACAAGATATATAATTTCAATGCCTCAAAAATAAATCAATGTTTATTTTCCATACAAATTCCACTTTCTCATATAAATTACTTAGTGAATTTATATTCCAAAATATCCATGCATATACGATTTCAATTTATCATTTCAATTTATCTTCAAAAAGATAAATTCTCTAATATTCACTTTATGTTGGAAAAACATTTCCATACTTATTTATTCATAAGTAATTCACAAATTTTATTTATTTCCTACACTTGGAAAATATTCAATATACTTAAATCGAATTAAGTATATATTTCATTCTATTAAGGAAATCATTCACTTAAACATATTTATTTGGGTCAAAACAAATGTTGCGTAAAACATCGTTACGACAACCCAAAATCACTAGTATAGGGATTCGAAATTAAAATAGATATATAAATCCCAATACTATTCAAAACATTTCCCTTTGGAAATCATTTACTATAACAACAGTGTTATAGTCCACCATTTCCTTTTATTCCTCGAAAACGTCTATTTCAACAATGAATGTTGAAATCTATGGTTTCAAATCTCAACACATTTTAAAACATCGTTAGATCGTTTTAATTCTGTTTAAAATATCACGTTCTAAACATTTCCTTTAACATATTATTCACTATTCAAAAACGTGAATATACTACGTTAATAATTTTTCATCCTTTTATTCATTTTAATTCAAAGGATTATTCACTATTCAAAAACGTGAATATAACTCCATTAATAGGTTTCAACAAATTTTCTTATCAAAATAAGTCATCTGCGAATTTATAAAACAACGTTATAAATTCCATTTCTATTTATTTATAAAAACTCCCTTTATAAATCTCCTTTATTAACCTATTCCAGTTTATAGCTAAATTATAAACTAAACGTTCATATTATAAGTTAAATACTTATAAATTATTTGTTTACAAAAACGTTCTTTTAAACTTCCCAAATTATAAATCTTATAACTTATAAGATTTAATGATTTATCCAAAACCATTCTTCAAATAACTTCACAAATTTTATAAACCTACTGTTTATAAAATTTCATTTATAACTTCACAGTTTATAATTCTATAAATTTCATTTATTTATGAAATTCATTTTCACTTCATTCAAACACTTATAAAAACTCGTTTTATAATGTCTATATTTAAATTTATAAATATCCGTTTATAAATCTCTTAATATAAATCAATTTATATTATTCTTTTAAAACGTCTTTAATTTCCTTTATAGTTTCACCATTTTGATTTATAAAATAATCAAATTTTATAAATCCTATTTTTAAACTTTTATAATATATTCAAAAATCCAATTTAAACTATTTTATAAAATCATAAATCCCCTATTTCTCAAAAATCAACTTTTAACTATATTTCACAAAATCATAATTTTTATAACTTTAAAAATTATAACGTTTATTTATTTAAAATGGATCAATTCCAAAATATTTTATATTTTCAAAGATCACTTTAAAAATCATTTTTAAAATCCCAAAATCTGGGTCCAATGATGCTACACACCAAATAGTCAATCACGACTACAACGATCCATCATATATCGTATATGATAATCAATCAAATATCAAAATATCCGAAATCAAATAAAAACTGTTGAGGAATCCAGTTGGATCCCTCCAACCTGTTTTCCTGCATCCACAAACATTAGCACAATACCAATTTCGCTCCAGTACGAAATTATCGCGGTATATGTTCTTAATAAATATTATCCGCTTAATAACGGCACAATAGGGTCTCATCCGCTAAAAAATACGGGAAATCAATCAACTGCAATATATACATATGCCAATATATATATATTGATATTATATATATAATACCAATTTCACTGTTTATGAAATATTCGCGGTATATGTTTTTAATAAATAACATCCGCTTACTAATGGCGCATAATGTCTATTTTAACAATCAATCGATATCAATCAACATTCAAACATGCATTCAAATATTTTAAATCTAACTATTTAAAATAAAATCGAAACCGATTCGATTGAGTGAGAAGTTCTCACCTTGGTTTTATTTCCGTTTTAGCGATTTATTTCGAATAAAATTAAACGCGCGTTTAATTTTACCCAAAATTCTCGCTAACTCCAAACGACTCCAAACCAACTCCATCGCGTAGTGCTCGTCCATACGATTCCAACGCAACTGGTTTCGTAATTTTTCGACCTCGCAGCAAAAAGATATTGATTTTACAAGTTTATACAAATTTTTATACACAATTTACATAAACTTTTAAACCTAAACTAATTATCACCGTTCGTTTTTGATCAAAGCAATCTGGGCCGTGAGTTTCATCTCCCCCATCACCTCCCAGGTTCTAACACGCAACCGAACCCATCTCTCTCTAACTTTGACCGGCCACCGCCCCTTCAACCTTCGACTTGTCGACGATCAAACGACATCACCTCGAAGCACGTCGCGACACCCACCTACGGCCAGAACGCGGCAGAGCTCGGCTCCCCATGCGCCTTGAAAACTGCGCGCGAACTACCCACGAACGCGCCCAAAATTATCTCTCCATGGTGCATCGTTTTAGATCATAGCCGTTCAACTTGAAGCTCTCATCGAGCTCTATAACTTCGTAGTTGATACTTTCACGAATCGATTTGTGGATTGGATGAAAAAGGAGGGAGAAGATAGGTGTATATCGGCCATTCACTGCTTGCTGGCGGCCGTGCTTTGTAAACTAGGGTTTTTATTTTTTATTTTTATTTTTTAAGAATTTGGGGGTATTTATAGAGAAAAAATCGAACACTATTCATCCGGAAATTCCGAACTCCGATTTACGCGCCGTAACCAGCGTTTCTAAGGTTTACCCCGCGTTCCGGACACAATGGAACAGGTTTCGGAAGCTAATTCGGACATCTGTGCGAGTTATGGCTACAAACGCTCAATTTAAATTAAACCGATTTAAATCGATTTCTAGGTGTTTTAATTTGTACCGGACAAACGGTAAATCCAATTGACTTAAAATTTGAAACCTTACAATAATATCATATTACGGATCCGATGAAACTGGTTTCGTCGAAATCCGAGACTTTTTGAAAAATGGCTATTTTCACTCGCCAAATTTAAATTAAAAACAATTCGATGCGTTTCGAGCTGCCACGCTCAAACGATAACTCCGATTGACACGAAAATTGAAATCCGGTAATAACTAACTATTACGGATCCAATGGAACTGGTTTCGTTCAATTCTGAGACTGTTCAAAAATTGACTATTTTACAGTCGATTATTAAATATTAAAATATTCAATTTTCACAAATTAACTTTTAATTCGATTTTAAAAGTTCTAAAATATCGTTCTAACTCCCATATGATAAAATAAAATTTTACAAATCATTTTCAATCATATTTAACTCAATTTTCAATTATTTCCATAATTTAACTTATTAAATTATCGATTTAATTATCCAATTAAATCCAAAAATTCAAATAAAAATTTATTTGACTTAAAAATTCACTTATTAATATTTAAAATTAATTAAATATTCAAATTTTAATTAATAAAATTTCTGGGTCGTTACATTACCCATATAGCCCTAAACACGTAATAGTCCCAGTAATCCATCCAGTATCGGCGCATCTCCAGATCGGGAGACTACCCTAAATACTCCATGGGCTACGGGAGAAAACCAAACTCATACAAGGCGCGATAGGGTAGGTGACACGACACAGCTAGGCAACGCCAGGGTAGATATACCAATTACGCTTCCGGGTCGGTGGTAACGCCTAGCGCGCAGCTACCGTCCACCTCGAGCCACACCCCAAAAAATAAAATCAAAAGTGGCCACCGAATCAATCCAAAAGTCAAAGTATAATATCGAAGAGATGTGTCCGATCAAAGGTGCTACCTCATTAACCCGTCAATCGCTCCTGTTTTAGCCACCTTATGCCAACTCACGGAAGTTGGGTCAACGTGTTTACCTCAAAGGAAACGCCGCCACCATCCTACTTCATTCTGGAATCTCCACCGCGTACACAGTTGTTAAAGTGGTTTTCGGAGTTGGCAGAGAGTATGACAACTTCCGATCCCGGTCTCTTCAACAACCAAACGTTATTATAACACCGCGGTCTTATCAAAATAGTTTATACTTTTAAAACCAAAATATAATATCCATTTCGAATCCATATAAATACGATATCATTTCCTCTTTTTAAAACCCAAATCAAATTTGATATCATTTTCAAATATATCCCTTCTAAAACTATAACATTTCAAAGTTATAATATTTCGGAACCAGAACTTGAAATATAGTCTTTCAAAACATAAAACTTTGAATTTCATAACTTTGAAACATACTACACCACTTAAATGGTTTATATTAAATTACATTATATAGTAAAATAGCTTCTTCACCTTCACAAATCAATTCCAATATGGATTTTACATTTCCAAATAAACAAATAAAAAATTTCATATATTTCAAACCTTTAATTATTCCACCATTTCAAAACATATTCTTTGATAATTTCATATATATCAATTTCAACTACTATTATTTTGATTTGAAATGTTTACTTAATAAATCAAATATTATTTTAATAAAATCTTTAGGCTTCAAGTTACAGGATATACTTTCAATTTAATTAACTTGATAATATTCATTTAAATCATTTTGATATTCATTTAAATCCTCTAAACAAAATCAGGTTATAAAATCATACCTTCTAAACCTCAAATTTATTTACATTTCAAATCAAATTTTTCCGAAGATAATTCTTAAATACTTTAATTCAAATCAAATTCCCATTTATCTTCCAACCTTTATTTTATTTGAGTCGTTATAAACTATGTATACCATAAAATTTTGGTAGATACTTAACCATATTATATAAAAGAAATCAAACTTTATTATTTAGCTTATTTTATAATTCAAACAAATTTATACATAGCTAAATCAATAATAAAATATCATTTATATAACATCTAAAAATCAATATTTGTATAGCCCATATATTTCTTTACAAAACCATAAAAATTATTTCAAAAACAATTTTATATATACCGCGGTGCCTGTATATAATTTTCTATCCTATGGTCAAGTGATACGGATATTTATCATTTCAATCCGCAATTTAAAAATAAAAAATGCGGTTGTATATCATTTCAAACCGCAATCCCGAATCAAAATAAATGCATAACAACTTGCAGGATGATATAAATAAACATCCATTCATCCATCATAAAATCATACATCCATCACAATCATCATACAAAACAATAAATCAATATCAATATATAACTGATAATATATAACAAGAAACTTAACTGGCAGTTATATTCCATAATAAATTAAATAACAATTTAATTTAAATAAATGCAATTAACTGGTATGATGATTAAAAATATACAAACAGTCATAAATAAATTCATAATCACAACATAAATTAATTTAACAAACATAAGAAATTTTAGAAGTTATGAGTGGGTTAAAGCACTCACCTTTTGAATTTAAATTGAATTCAAATCCAATTTAAACCCAAAAATTGAACAGTCTTCAAATCCGTCCAAACTAGCGCCAAAATGTCTGGAATCCCAATACGAACCTAGCGGAGAAAACCGCACATAAATTGAACCTCGTATGTGAGAGTTGTTCACGTAGAATGATTGGAATGCAATTTAAAAATAAATAAATAAATAAAACAAGGAAAACAAAAACTACCAGGCCACGTCAGCAAAGCACCCATCTTCCCACTTACACCATCCCCCCAGAAACCCTAATGCACGTGTACAGAATCATGAAGCCGCCGCCTCCAAATTCGCTCACGTCCCTCCCACGCACGCGCCTTAGTAGTCCTAGACTCCGATGCCTGAAGTTCGCCGCTGAGCCTCTCCCATCACCACGCGACAGCTCGCGTTGTTCGATCGAGATACTGACCGGTAGCCGCCCCAAAACCTTTCCCTAATTCAAATTTTTAGGGATGATCTAGCCGTTGATCGTACGAACCAAACCCACCGATGAACTCCGCAAGACCTCCTCCACGTCATGGTAATGTCGATTCGATGATCAGAGGAAGAAGATCGAACCACGATGAACGGCCATAGCTTCTTTACTCGATTCTGGCCACATATCAATCCAGATCAAAAAAACGAATCCCATTTTTGACTTGCGCTCTTCGATAGCTTCAGATCGATATAAAATATGATATAGTTTGTGGAGTTTGAATTTTGACTTTGATTTTTGAATTGGATTCGTATTAGATAAATTAGGGTTTATAGCCATTGAGGAAGAGGAGCACAGAAGTTTCTATAGGTATAGAAGTGAGGAATAGAGGTAGGCTAGGGTTTATAGCAGGATACTTATAGGCAAGGTTGAAATAGAATAGATGGCCCCGATTGAATATACGCGCTAACGACAAAATGACCCAAAAAGCCCGTTCTGACTCCGGAACGAAATTGGGTCAACTCATATCTCAAAATAGGTGTTTTAAAATATTTTAAATGCAATGGAAAAGGTTTCATGTCCAAATTCCATCGTATAAAGAAGTTATGCTAAAATTAATATTTTTCAAATTGATTTCAGTTTCATAAATTTAGGCGTTTCGAGTCCGTAAGATCAAACGACAAGTCCGATCGCCACGAAACTTGAAATCCTACAATAATTGACCGTTACGGATCCGATGAAACTGGTTTCGTCCAAATCCAAGTCAATGGCCAAAATGGCTATTTTTATATTAATTAAATAAATAAAATTTAGTCAATTTAATCAAATTTTCAATTTCAATTCGATAATTGCCAATTCTTATCATTTTTAACTTCCCAAACACTTACACTGATTTGAACCAATTTAACTGTCAAATTAGAGTTGATAAATTTATAAATTTCGGTATTAACCTCAATTTCATTAAATTTGAAAATTATAAATTTAATTTCCAAAAATTTCTATTAAATTTACTTTTCATTTTATTATTCAATTCATTATTATCAAACAGATGAGATTAACATCGGATTCAAAATTCATTACATTAATATTCTCACATTTCATCTAAATTCCCATTTTAAATATTTAATTCATTTAATTGCAATTAATCCTTTTTATTTAATTTTAAATTCAAATAAATTAATAAAGCTTTATTCCCGATCCTTATAACTCAACAAATTGTCCAATATGAATAACCTTAACATTTCTTACAAATATTACCTTAATTAATATTAACCTAATATTACATTAGACTTATGGTAAATGATTTCCAATTTTATTATTAAACGAAATAAACACGTAACTTATACAAGTGTTATCATGCCTTAAATTACACTCATGAATTCCCTATTATCAAGCAACCGTTACAGTTCTTAAATACTTATGCTTTTATTTAATTACCATTAACTATATTATTATTATTCCATTAGCTAATCAGGTATTTACATTCGTTTCTTTCATTTCAATTTATCCATTTATTAAGTTTTACATAAATAAATATTTATCTCCAAATATTACCATAATATTTTATTTAGATTTATTATAATTGATTCCAATCCAATTTCTATTTCCTAATATACTCTCATTTAACAACTTCTAAACATTTAATACCTCGCACATAAATGTAAATTTTGTTTATTATTTATTCAAATTTGATTTACTCATTTCAATTAATAGACTAAATAAACGGGCAACGCATAATTATTGCCTTCGTTTACTTTTACTACACTTAAGTTTATTGTTTGCAGACCCAAGGGCAACAATTAACACTAATAAAAAAAATTAATTTTTTTTATTGGGGTTTCACTTCTATTGTCAAAAATAAATGTTAATTACCAAGGCTACACTTGTTTCCTTATATTAAATCCAAAGACTAGTATAACATTTTACACATTTTAAATTATTGTAATTTCATTCAGTTTACCAATAATTAGCTTTAATCATTATTGTTATGTTTTATTTTACTTATTATTTTACAACAAGTGCTACCATTAGTTCATACACTAATTCATTCCATTTATTATACATTATTTTATTAGTAAGTCAACATTTAAATTATTAATTTACCTTTTATATCCCATTATAAATTAATGCATACATTAATTAAGATTTTAAATCAAATTAATCATTACATCTTGGTAACATTCTTTAATTACAGTCAGAATAAAATTAACATTTACACTGTTTCACTTTTTGGAAATACATCCAAGTTATTAACAATTAACTTACATGCATATAGTTACATTCAAGTTATTAAAAATTAACTTGCCAATCTTATCCATGTTATTATTTCCATTAATAATTCACTAAATTTTTATTTCCTTCAACATTAAGTTACCAAAATCTTCTTAAATTAAGAAATTTAATTACCGAATTTTACGGGTCGTTACACTCTCCCCCACTCAAAACTTTTCGTCCCCAAAAAGGAAAAAGAAGGGAAAAGAAGAATTACGAAATCAATATATCATACTTAAAATATTAGATTTATACACAAATAAATTTACAAAATTTAATAATTTAAATAAAATATCAATTTATAACTATTAAATCCCTTAATACTCAAATTAGTAGAGTTTGGAAAACAATTTCAAATTTTTTTTAAGTCCAAAATTTCCGAAAAATTTCGGCAGAGTCTCCTTTGTACGGAGAGGCTCGGGAGAAAATATAATATCAAATATAACAATATACAACATATATTTTCCAAAATAATATATATCCCAACAAGGAAAAATAATATAATAACGCTATAAAACCGTAATCCGAAAATGTACCTATTCGTCGCGCAATTACGCTTAATTATGAAACCAAAAGCAGTAGCAATTGCTTCCATAACCTGTATTTTACTTATATAATCCAAAAGAGTAAATAATTATATAAAATTAAATGTTTAACTTGTTTCAATCAAAAATAAACAAATCTATACAACAATAATCACTTGCAACCAGGCATCCAGCCATCACATAGAATCAATCATTCATTCATATCAAAACAAACAAATAGTTGTTTGGATTCAAAACTTTATATTGTACAGAATGGAGAATAACCTACTAAGTGCATCATTTACTCAACAGTCTTGAATGAAACTAAATATATTATTCATACATCCAAATAATCTTAAAGTATCCTTGCCCAAACAACCATAAACCAAACAAACCACAATTTCAAAAGGTCCAGTTAAATTTAATCAATTTCATTTCATAATATTTGTTGTTTGATTCCTTTTCATTCATATAATGATTTATCTTTTTAATTTACATTTACTACTTATAATTTTATTTAGAAATTACTTCAACTTATTTACTTAAGTTTAAAATTTCTTACTTACTATACCTGCCTTCTATTATAGTTAATTAGTAGTATTTCAATTGTACTTAAGTTTATAACAACTACAACACCAAATTCTTATTATTAAAGAATTTTATTGAACCTTCCTATTGCAAAAGCTTTACTTGTATAATATCCATTACGTTTTCTTATTAACATTTCAACTCCTAACATCTTCTGGTAAGTTATATATATGCCTTTAAGAATGCAATTAAAATCATACAAGTTTATCTTATTTCCTTTAATTAATTAATTGTTCAATAATTATATTTTTTGTTTTATAAGATTACCATTTCACTTTCTTTTAATCTCATTTATAACTTAGCATTGAATCACTTATTTTAATTAAGGGTTCCAATTTATAAATTAGTTATATTCCATTTTACCGCACTTAATTGAAACTATTAATTAACGGAAACTTAAGAATTAAATACCAGGTTATATTCAAAATCATTTTAAAATAACAGATAAACATATGCTTGCAATTTATATTGTAACGACCCACAAATCCGTACCCCTTGAATCAACACTATTCTACATTAATTAACTCAAGTGGAACAGAAATACGAACCATTTGGGTTAAAGAAGAAGAGATAGAAGATGAAGGAACTAAACAATATCAGAATCTCACAGTCGCAGCGGAATAAAATGTAATAATAAATAATAGATATTTACATAAAATAGAACTATATCTATTTTACACATCATATCATCGGAGTATCTCATACAAACAATATCCATCAGTCAGACAATCATACCATCATAGCAGCGGAAATATATGTACAAGTACGAAGAATACGTCTCGGCTCCAGCTCCTCTCCTGCTCCATAGCATCCTGTCCTGAACATATAATACTCGGTCTGACCCGAGCATTATAATGAAATAACACCCGAGTTAGTCTGGAATACCAGCTGATAATAATGTACCCAAATTGATTATTAAAGTTTCAAAAATCCTTTGACAACAAAAGCATCTCGTAAGACCACGCCACAAATAAACATGTCGGGTTTTTACCTTACGATAGCTAAAACACTTTTTATAGAAATCCTCTGATATTATAATAGGGTCTATATAAAAATACTTATAAAATAGCATAAATTGTTACATTCATTAAATTCCAGCTACTAGCCACAAAAGTGGGTAATACAAACAAAACTCGTAAAAGGCTCGTAGGAAGAATGGATTCCAACTAATGACTAGGCACTGGGTACCACCTGTGACAGTACGGGGCCTAGATCACCGTACCGAGGACCACTCCCGATCCCCTACAACACAAGGCCGGACCCATACCTTACTGACCGCACCACTAAGCCGAATAAAAAGGGACATCTAGACAGGGACGACCTTACTCTCAAGTGGGGGCTACCCACGAAGCCTTGCTGCATATCCCTTGATTTTGATGAGGCTTGAGGCTAAGCGTTACCTTTTTAGAACATATCCCTTAGAATGCCCATCGTCCACTTGACGATGTTCCGAAAGCATTCATCCATACAAGTCCGTCCCGGGTTCGAACGGAACCGAAGGCACTATTCCTACTACATCCATTTTGGAAATATCCTCAGGATTAGTAGCGACTAGCCCTTGCACTTTACTGCTCCCTCTTCCACTCCAAACACGTTTTTCGCACGAAACGTACAAACCGGATCGAAGTGGTTTTCGATGAATAAATCTCGATCCCGGTCTCTTCGAAACGATCAACGCATTTGTCCAATATTGATAGTCGGTGATTTAACTATCAATTAACATTCACAAACATCCATCACACAATAAATAATTCCCACATTATTTATTTTTCTCTAATATCTTTGCAGATATATTTCCATTTTCAAGTCCTTTTTAAAACACCTTTAAACCCAATTCTTCTCTTGGAATAAATCCTCCAAATTGATACTTCCCTTGAAAATATCCAAGTACCCATATTTAAGGTTGAAAATAATTTAAATACTTTATTTTTGAAAATACATTAAAACATTAACATTAACACTACTTACATACTTAATTTTAAAAAAAATATACCTTTAAAAATGTTTCGAATAAAACTACTTTATAAAATATTAATTATTATCTTTAAAATAAAGTTAAACCACACTAAATTTTAAAATAACGTTATGAAACTCTATACCTTTTCTACATAATACATTGATTGATTATCTTTAAAATAGAACCATTTTATAAAGTATAAATAATAATAATATTCTTTAAACATAGATCTAATTACCCTTTTAAAATAATTACTTCTATAGCTACTTTGATAATTGTTTACTTCTAAAATTCTTACCGCTTAAACATTTTTTTGAAACCATTCTTCAATAAAACTTCAAAACTTCTAACTTTTCAAAAATCAGCTTTAAAAACGTACTCGGCATCTCAGGGAAATACACTTCCATCTTAGAATAACCAAAGAATTCTTTTATCAATCCAACACGATTTATCCCAAATCAATTTTACGTTCATCCCATAAAACCCATTCCATACTATTAAAAATAGCTCCTTTTATTTTAAAGATATTGCTATTTCCTGGAAATCACTTTCAACATACGTTTAAAATATTTAAAATAAGCTCTAGAAATTATTTAATTGAAAATAATACTTAAGGAAATATATAGGGGTTTCCTAAGTACTTTAAATAAAATTTAACTTCTAAAATAAGGTTATTAAATCAAATATTCATATTAAAATTTCTTTTTGAAACTTAATACTACTTTATCTTCTTGAAAATAATTAAATACCATAACTACTAAATCAAATATTTGCTTCCACTTTAACAATTTAAAGTACTGTCACTTTCTAAAATATTCTAAACATATTTAAACTGAAAATTTATATTTTGAAAGCTTTTCTAAAAGAAAAAAATAAAATTTCCAGGATAAAGCACACTTCCCATTCTTTAAAATAAATATCATTATTATTTTTAACAATTCTCAATTCCCTTTTAAACCACATATTCAAACACTTCAAATTATCCACCAATTACTTAAATTTAATTCCTTTTAAATTCTTTATTTAATAATTTCTTTAATTTTCCTTTAACCCAATTTATTTATATTTAAAATTTTCAAGTTGTATTCACCCAATATCAGCACTACACAATTTAAATTTCAATTTAAACCATCACAACATATAAGTAAAACGCAGCACATCAAAATCTAAACCAATTATCACAGAATAATAAATAAGATATATCATAGAATATAAATTAATTTCTATTTGTGAGGGATCCAGTTGGATCCCTCCAACCTGTTTTCCCCTGCATTCACATATATTAGCACAACAATATATATCAATTCAATCATATTCAACCAATCAAGCAATCATTTGAATATTGACTATTTAAATTAACTAATATTCCAGATGTGAGTGAGTTAAACTCACCTTGGGGTTTTCGGCGAGCGTTCGAAATTTAAACTAAACCGAACAACGTTCGATTTAACTAAAATTTCTACTTGCTCGGAATGACTCCCAAACTGCACCATTGCGTAGTGCTCGTCTCTGCGATTCCGGCGTTTCCTGTTTCGTCAAATTCCGATAACGTATGCAGGAGATATAAAGTTTTAAACTTGAAATATAAATTTAAAACAATTTTTTTTATTTACCCAAGTAGATCGGGCCGTTCAACTCGCGAAATAGAATCAAAGCCGCACGTTGTCTTCCTTCTTATCTTCATCACGCGACATCTCCAGGCAAACAAACCCACCAACGTACAAACTAGGGTTAACCATCGCTCCATTCCCGATTCACACGAACACGATCTGAAATCACCACGAGATGGCTCGTCGTGGCCTTCACCTTCGACCAGAGCCTGGAGGAACTCGGCAGCTCCACTGCCTCGAGGCGCGTGTGCGAACGACGGCCCTTCCACCATGATTTGTCGGCCATCTACCACTCCATAATCGATCGCCACCGTTAGATACACTGGCCTCGCAAAGCCCTACAACTTTTGTTTAGAGAGTTTTGGAAAAAATTTCGTGGATTATGAGAAAATCAATGGAAAAGAGATACGAAATATCGGCCATAGAAATGTAAATGGCGGCTGCAGAAAGAAACTAGGGTTTTCGGCCCTGTAAACGCATATATATACGCGTAAACCCATTATTTTATTCTCTTAAAGCAACTTTTTCAAACGAACTCCAAACAACGCGTGCCGACAGGCGTTCCTAAGGTTATACCTACGTTTCGAACACAATGGAACGTGTTTAGAAAGCTAATTTGGTCGTATATGCGAGTTACGGAAATAAACGATAAGTTTAATATTAAATCGATTAAAGTATTTTCTATGCGTTTTAAGCTGCCAGGGTCAAACGACAACTCCGATTGCTACGAAAATTAAAATCCGATAATAACTAACTATTACAGACCCAATGGAACTGGTTTCGTCGAATTTCGAGACTGTGCCCCGGAAGGCTATTTTAACTTGTCGATAAATTCAAGCGATTTTCACAATCGTCGAAATCACTTAAAATTTCGCTTTTAAAATTTTATTAACTTAATTATAATTCATATAGAATTTATAATCACATTAGAAATCATTCTAATTCATTTTAAATCAAAATCTGAATATTTACATTATTATATTATTAAATTCCATTATTAAATTAATATAAAATTTCAAACTTAATCTATCGACCTTTAATTCCATCCAACAATCCTATATTATAATTCAAATCAAATTAGACTCAAAATAAACTTTAGAATCTAATTTTATATCTATTTGCACTCAGAATTACCAATTATCCAAATTCCAATATTAAATTATTATTATTCAAATTTCAATTGAATTACCATATTTGAATTTTAACCAAAGTCTTTTACTTCAAAATCAAATTATAATCCATATTCGACATTTAAAATGAATTAAATGTTCAAATCTGGCAACCCAAAATTCTGGGTCGTTACATTCCTCCCCACTTATAAAAATTTCGTCCCCGAAATTTGCTAAGGTAGAACATACTCTCAAACTCATTTGCTTACCCAATTAGATTAGTTAAAAGCTTATATACTCTTCCCAAAACCCTTTAGCTCAAATTCAAACTCATGTGCTTCATTTATATTCAAAAGCTCTTGTGGCAACATTATTTCAAAACAACTTTACTAGTTAATAAAATTTTCAAAATTCCCATAAAATTTCTAACTCCCAAAATTTTAAGAAAATTTTGGCAGAGTCTCCCCTGTACGGAGGAGCTTTCGCGATATCGCGATACAAATAAATATATATACATCGATCCACACGGTCGGAAACCAAAATATATCACAATATATATATCATTTTCCCAATTATATTAGCGTAGGCGTACCTTTTTAGCAAATTTTAATAGAAAGCGGCTAATATAACGCATATACGTGCTCCGACTCTCTCAAACACCTTCTGTACCTGTACTTACTCAACAAACTCATCAGCTTCCAATAATATGACATTTTAACAACATTCCATTCATAAATCTTAATCAACATATCAATTTCATAGCCTAACCAAGCAAACTTCATCATTTAACAATGTTAACCATATTTTATCAACAAATCCAAATATTTCAATCACCCTTTTTAATTTCTATTTAAATATGATTAACATGTACTTCACTAACATCAATATATTTAATTTAATTCCAAATTGATTCACAAACCAATTCTTATTTTCAATTTGAAGCATTTCCATTTCTTTTATGATTCATTTTCATTCATATGCAAAATCACTTAATAACATTTCAATCCATTCCAATTTATTCAAAACCAATTCCATTTGCTTCTTTAAACCGACTCAATTTTGAATATAACAAACGACCAATTCTATGCAATTTAAGGTTATCCAGACAAGTGACCATCACTACAACTTGTAACTAGTTCCAACTCAAATTCATATTAATTTTTATTCATTTTTGCCTGGTTCACAATCCAAGCATTCTTATCACATTACAATTATTCAATTTCATTAACCAATTCAAGTTTATATTAATATCATTCCATTCTGGATTATTTACAACTCATACAACCTTATTTTATCACAATAACTAATTAAAATTCTCTTCACTTGCATTTCAATGCTTATTATCTAAACAAATTTATCCAAGACAACATTATAAAGCTCGACCACAATTATTATTCAATTTGTTTATGTTCCTCCACAATATTTTCATTATCTTCTTATATCAATTTTTATTTTATTTTCATATGATTCTCATCCAAATCAATTCCAATCCATTTATAAATTTTAATGCACTTTGTTTATTTATTCAATCCATTTTAGATTTATTTTATTAACAAAGAGACCACTTTAAATTATTTCACTCGTTTGAATTTATCTACACTTCAAACCATCACCATTATAATTTAATTCCATTATTCATTCACACTTACAACTTTTATCGCCGAAATTAAATCCCATGCTAGAGCTGGGTTTTATTTTCCCTTTCAAAGTTCTCTTAACAAACCACTCAAAATTTCATCCATGCCAATACAAATTCCCTTTTATTTAGTTTACACTAAATTCATCTTCAAGTTTTTTTTATTTAATTTAGCTTACGCTAAATTCATTCTCAAACAATTCTTTTGAATTTAGTCGAGTTAAAATTTTATTCACACCATATTATTCTTACTTCTCTGAATTAAATTTTCTTTCAATTTAATTCTTTTCCAATTCTAATTCAAGTTCAACCAAATTTATTTAGCCATCCTGAATTTATACCATTACCTTTACTATCTTAAATAAGAATTTAATTACTTTCATTTTTATTCATAACACACTGAATTTTTGATTCAATCTAAATTCAACACAATTCCATTTAATCGAAGTTAAATCCAATTTAATTCAGTTTTAATTCTCCATATACAAGTTCAAAATTTATTTACTGACTTAAGTTCATTCACGTCATTTATCTCTCACTTTACCTTATCTTACTTTACATTTCATTTGAGATTAAGTTTGAATCCACCACACCATTCCACTATTTCCCATTTGTGATTATAATTCCATTTTACTTAGGTTTACAATCAAATTTTCCATTCTCCAGTTCGTCAACTTATTTATTTAAAATTTTATATTGCTCATATAAATCCATTTACTTCTTATAATCACAATTCCAACTTTCATACATATATGTATCTCTGAATTCTTAAGGATACAAATTTCTTTAATTTAATTCTTTGCAAACTTCAAATCCATAACCTCAAATTATAGGTATAATACTTAATAGCTCAGGGTACCATTCATTACACAATGACCCACCATTTCAAAGTCAACTTACATTTTAATTTAACCCAAACCGATTCAATTTCAAATTCTCAATTTTATTTAACTTATCTTAAGTTAAATTCAAATATATTCCATTCACCTTCATATGCTCAAATTTTATTAAATCCCAGGATAAAATTTCATTTTCCTTCCTTATTAATATCAACCTCTGTTTTTATTTAAATCAACTTCATTTTATAAGTTATAGTTGATTTTTGTTAAATTTTCACTTTTTTTTATTTTAAACAGAATTTCCAGAATTCTATTACCCGGGTTTATTTCAAAACCATTTTGAAATAAAAATCAACATATTCCCTCTTGGCATATCAAACCCAATCTCCAAATTCCAAAACGATCTACTTTTACCAAAACAATTTTCCCTTTTTAAAATTTCCAAAACAACTGTTATACCCAACAAGTCCAAACAATATCATAACCATCCACTTTGGTAGCAATCCATCACTTTAGAAACTCGAAAATGAATTCTAATGATCTGGACAGCATCATCAGGATTATTTTCCAGCGACTGAAGTGTGTTCAGTGCTTCCTTACTTTCCCAAATTCATTCCAAACTAGTTTCCATGCAAACATATTACCCTAAACAATACTCCATTATTGGCTTCAAACACCTTAGCAAACATTTCAAATTTTCCCTGGATTTTAAATTTCCAAACCTTTGGCTTCATTACATTTAAAATCCTTTTCAAAATCTCCGGGATTTAAATTCTGGTTTAATTTAAATTTAGTTATTCTCTTTTGTATAATTTATACGAATTTTATTAGATTACAACCATTTCAAATTTAAGATTAAATTTATGATTCTTATTTGGTTAAGGTATTAACAACCAAACCATCAAATATATATAATAATTTCAGAAAATTATTTCTTTTATATCAAAATATAATTTTTGGGTAAAATTATTTCATTTACCCATTTTTTTAAAACCATACTATGTCGGTTTATCTTGTTTAAGAGTTTAGAAACCCCTATCGATACGGTTATACTTCCCGTACCGAATGGAATTCATAAACACTCAACCGATAAGTCAACACAATATAAAAAAGAATTTTATATTCACTAACAAATACGCTCTCATATATATTATTACACTCAACTCATTATAGAGTACTATTGGCTCTGTTTAATGAGTAATTTCCCCACCAAAGCCTAGGTTGTCGCCAACCTAAGTTCTGATACCAAGTGTAACGACCCTCAAATCCGTACCCCTTGAGTCAACACAGTTCTACATCAATTAACTCAAGTGGAACAGAAATAAGAACCATTTGGGTTAAAGAAGAAGAGATAGAAGAAGAAGGAACTAAACAATATCAGAATCTCACAATCGCCGCGGAATAAAATATAATAATAAATAATAGATATTTACATAAAATGGAACTATATCTGTTTTACACATCATATCATCGGAGTATCTAATACAAACAATATCCATCAGTCAAACAATCATACCATCATAGCAGCGGAAATATATGTACAAGTACGAAGAATACGTCTCGGCTCCAGCTCCTCTCCTACTCCATAGCATCCTGTCCTGAACATATAATACTCGGTCTGACCCGAGCATTATAATGAAATAACACCCGAGTCAGTCTGGAATACCAGCTGATAATAATGCACCCAAATTGATTATTAAAGTTTCAAAAATCCTTTGAAAACAAAAGCATCTCGTAAGACCACACCACAAATAAACATGTCGGGTTTTTACCTTACGATAGCTAAAACATTTTTTATAGAAATCCTTTGATATTATAATAGGGCCAATATACAAATACTTATAAAATAGCCGAAATTGTTACATTCACTAAATTCCACCAACTAGCCACAAAAGTAGGTAACACAAACAAAACTCGTAAAAGGCTCGTAGGAAGAATGGATTCCGGCTAATGACTAGGCACTGGGGTACCACTTGTCACAGTACGGGGCCTAGATCACCGAACCGAGGACCACTCCCGATCACCTACAACACAAGGCCGGACCCATCCCTTACTGGACAGTTCCGAATAAGATCAACCCACGGTTGGGATCAGCAACCGCACCACTAAGCCGAATAAAAAGGGGCATCCAGACAGGGATGACCTTACTCTCAAGTGGGGGCTACCCACGAAGCCTTGCTGCATATCCCCTGATTTTCAGTCATTCTCGGTTGATGAGGCTTGAGGCTAAGCGTTACCTCTTTAGAACATATCCCTTAGAATGCCCATCGTCCACCTGACGATGTTCTGAAAGCATTCATCCATACAAGTCCGTCCCGGGTTCGAACGGAACCGAAGGCACTATTCCTACTACATCCATTTTGGAAATATCCTCAGGATTAGTAGCGACCAGCCCTTGCACTTTACTGCTCCCTCTTCGACTCCGAACACGTTTTTCGCACGAAATGTACAAACCGGATCGAAGTGGTTTTCGAGAAATAAATCTCGATCCCAATCTCTTCGAAACGATCAACACATTTGTCCAATATTGATAGCCGGTGATTTAACTATCAACTAACATTCACAAACATCCATCACACAATAAATAATTCCCACATTATTTATTTTTCTCTAATATCTTTGCAGATATATTTTCATTTTCAAGTCCTTTTTAAAACACCTTTAAAACCAATTCTTCTCTTGGAATAAATCCTCCAAATTGATACTTCCCTTGAAAACATCCAAGTACCCACATTTAAGGTTGAAAATAATTTAAATACTTTATTTTTGAAAATACATTAAAACATTAACATTAACACTACTTACATACTTAATTTAAAAAATATATATACCTTTAAAAATGTTTCGAATAAAACTACTTTATAAAATATAAAGTATTATCTTTAAAATAAAGTTAAACCATACTAAATTTTAAAATAACGTTATGAAACTCTATACCTTTTCCAAATAATACATTGATTGATTATCTTTAAAATAGAACCATTTTATAAAGTATAAATAATAATAATATTCTTTAAACATAGATCTAATTACCTTTTTAAAATAATTACTTCTATGGCTACTTTGATAATTGTTTACTTCTAAAATTCTTACAGCTTAAACATTTTTTTGAAACCGTTCTTCAATAAAACTTCAAACTTCTAACTTTTCAAAAATCAGCTTTAAAAACGTACTTGGCATCTCAGGGAAATACACTTCCATCTTAGAATATCCAAAGAATTCTTTTATCAATCCAACACGATTTATCCCAAATCAATTTTACGTTCATCCCGTAAAACCCTTTCCATACTATTAAAAATAGCTCCTTTTATTTTAAAGATATTGCTATTTCCTGGAAATCACTTTCAACATACGTTTAAAATAAGCTCTAGAAATTATTTAATTGAAAATAATACTTAAGGAAATATATAGGGGTTTCCTAAGTATTTTAAATAAAATTTAACTTCTAAAATAAGGTTATTAAATCAAATATTCATATTAAAATTTCTTTTTGAAACTTAATACTACTTTATCTTTTTGAAAATAATTAAATACCATAACTACTAAATCAAATATTTGCTTCCACTTTAACAATTTAAAGTACTATCTCTTTTTAAAATATTCTAAACATATTTAAACTGCAAGTTTATATTTTGAAAGCTTTTCTAAAAAACAAAATAAAATTTCCAGGATAAAGCACACTTCCCATTCTTTAAAATAAATCTCACTATTATTTTTAACAATTCTCAATTCCCTTTTAAACCACATATTCAAACACTTCAAATTATCCACCAATTACTTGAATTTAATTCCTTTTAAATTCTTTATTTAATAATTTCTTAATTTTCCTTTAACCCAATTTATTTATATTTAAAATTTTCAGGTAGTATTCGCCCAATATCAGCACTATACAATTTAAATTTCAATTTAAACCATCACAGCATATAAGTAAAACGCAGCACATCAATATCTAAACAAATTATCACAGAATAATAAATAAGATATATCATAGAATATAAATTAATTTCTATTTGTGAGGGATCCAGTTGGATCCCGCCAACCTGTTTTCCCCTACATTCACACATATTAGCACAACAATATATATCAATTCAATCATATTCAACCAATCAAGCAATCATTTGAATATTGACTATTTAAATTAACTAATATTCCAGATGTGAGTGAGTTAAACTCACCATGGGGTTTTCGGCGAGCGTTCGAAATTTAAATTAAACCGAACGATGTTCGATTTAACTCAAATTTCTACTTGTCTAGAATGACTCTCGAACTGCACCATTGCGTAGTGCTCGTCTCTGCGATTCCGGCATTTCCTGTTTCGTCAAATTCCGATAACGTATGCAGGAGATATAAAGTTTTAAACTTGAAATATAAATTTAAAACAAAAAATTATTATTATTATTTTTTATTTACCCAAGCAGATCGGGCCGTTCAACTCACGAAATAGAATCAAAGCCGCACGTCGTGTTCCTTCTTCATCTTCATCACACGACATCTCCAGGCAAACAAAACCACCAACGTACAAACTAGGGTTAACCATCGCTCCATTCCCGATTAACACGAACACGATCTGAAATCACCACGAGATGGCTCGTCGCGGCCTTCACCTTCGACCAGATCCTGGAGGAACTCGGCAGCTCCACTGCCTCGAGGCGCGCATGCGAACGACGGCCCTTCCACAATGATTTGTCGGCCATCTACCACTCCATAATCGATCGCCACTGTTAGATATACTCGCCTCGCAAAGCCCTACAACTTTTATTTAGAGAGTTTTGGAAAAAATTTCGTGGATTATGAGAAAATCGAAGGAAAGAGATACGGAATATCGGCCATAGAAATGTAAACGACGGCTGTAGAAAGAAACTAATGTTTTCGGCCCTGTAAATGAACATATATATATATATACGCGTAAACCCATTATTTTATTATTTTATTCACTTAAAGCAACTTTTTCAAACGAACTCCAAACAACGCGTGTCGACGGGCATTCTTAAAGTTATACCTACGTTCTGAACACAATGAAACGTGTTTCAGAAGCTAATTTGGTCGTATGCGCGTGTTATGGAAATAAACGATAAGTTTAATATTAAATCGATTAAAGTATTTTCTATGCGTTTTAAGCTGCCAGGATCAAACAACAACTCTGATTGCTACGAAAATTGAAATCCGATAATAACTAACTATTATGGATCCAATGGAACTAGTTTTGTCGAATTCCGAGACTGTGCCCTGAAAGGCTATTTTAACTCGTCGATAAATTTGAGCGATTTTCACAATCGTCGAAATCACTTAAAATTTCACTTTTAAAATTTTATTAACTTAATTATAATTCATATAGAATTTATAATCACATTAGAAATCATTCTAATTCATTTTAAATCAAAATCTGAATATTTGCATTATTATATTATTAAATTCCATTATTAAATTAATATAAAATTTCAAACTTAATCTATCGACCTTTAATTCCATCCAACAATCCTATATTATAATTCAAATCAAATTAGACTCAAAATAAACTTTAGAATCTAATTTTATATCTATTTGCACTCAGAATTACCAATTATCCAAATTCCAATATTAAATTATTATTATTCAAATTTCAATTGAATTGCCATATTTGAATTTTAACCAAAGTCTTTTACTTCAAAATCAAATTATAATCCATATTCGACATTTAAACTGAATTAAATGTTCAAATCTGGCAACCCAAAATTCTGGGTCGTTACATTCCTCCCCCTTATAAAAATTTCGTCCCCGAAATTTGCTAAGGTAGAACATACTCTCAAACTTATTTGCTTACCCAATTAGCTTAGTTAAAAGCTTATATACTCTTCCCAAAACCCTTTAGCTCAAATTCAAACTCATGTGCTTCATTTATATTCAGAAGCTCTTGTGGAAACGTTATTTCAAAACAACTTTACTAGTTAATAAATTTTTCAAAATTCCCAAAAATTTTCTAACTCCCAAAATTTTCAGAAAATTTTGGCAGAGTTTCCCCTGTACGGAGGAGCTTTCGCGATATCGCGATACAAATAAATATATATACATCGACCCACACGGTCGGAAACCAAAATATATCACAGTATATATATCATTTTCCCAATTATATTAGCGTAGGCGTACCTTTTTAGCAAATTTTAATAGCAAGCGGCTAATATAACGCATATTCGTGCTACAACTCTCTCAAACGCCTTCTGTACCTATACTTACTCAACAAACTCATCAGCTTCCAATAATATGACATTTTAACAACATTCCATTCGTAAATCTTAACCAACATATCAATTTCATAGCCTAACCAAGCAAACTTCATCATTTAACAATGTTAACCATATTTTATCAACAATCCAAAGATATCAATCACCCTTTTTAATTTCTATTTAAATATGATTAACATGTACTTCACTAACATCAATCTATTTTAATTTAATTCCAAATTGATTCACATACCAATTCTTATTTTCAATTTGAAGCATTTGCATTTCTTTTATGATTCATTTTCATTCATATGCAAAATCACTTAATAACATTTCAATCCATTCCAATTTATTCAAAACCAATTCCATTTGCTTCTTTAAACCGACTCAATTCTGAATATAACAAACGACCAATTCTATGCAATTTAAGGTTATGCAGACAAGTGACCATCACTACAACTTATAACTAGTTCCAACTCAAATTCATATTAATTTTTATTCATTTTTGCATGGTTCACAATCCAAGCATTCTTATCACATTACAATTATTCAATTTCATTAACCAATTCATGTTTATATTAATTTCATTCCATTCTGGATTATTTACAACTCATACAACCTTATTTTATCACAATAACTAAATAAACTTCTCTTCACTTGCATTTTAATGCTTATCAAAGACAACATTATAAAGCTCGACCACAATTATTATTCAATTTTCTTAAGTACTTCCACAATATTTTCATTATCTTCTTATATCAATTTTTATTTTATTTTCATATGATTCTCATCCAAATCAATTCCAATCCATTTATAAATTTTAATGCACTTTGTTTATTTATTCAATCCATTTTAGATTTATTTTATTAACAAAGAGACCACTTTAAATTATTTCACTCGTTTGAATTTATCTACACTTCAAACCATCACCATTATAATTTAATTCCATTATTCATTCACACTTACAACTTTTATCGCCGAAATTAAATCCCATGCTAGAGCTGGGTTTTATTTTCCCTTTCAAAGTTCTCTTAACAAACCACTCAAAATTTCATCCATGCCAATACAAATTCCCTTTTATTTAGTTTACACTAAATTCATCTTCAAGTTTTTTTAAATTTAATTTAGCTTACGCTAAATTCATTCTCAAACAATTCTTTTGAATTTAGTCGAGTTAAAATTTTATTCACACCATATTATTCTTACTTCTTTGAATTAATTTTTCTTTCAATTTAATTCTTTTCCAATTCTAATTCAAGTTCAACCAAATTTATTTAGCCATCCTGAATTTATACCATTACCTTTACTATCTTAAATAAGAATTTAATTACTTTCATTTTTATTCATAACACACTGAATTTTTGATTCAATCTAAATTCAACACAATTCCATTTAATCGAAGTTAAATCCAATTCAATTCAGTTTTAATTCTCCATATACAAGTTCAAAATTTATTTACTGACTTAAGTTCATTCACGTCATTTATCTCTCACTTTACCTTATCTTACTTTACATTTCATTTGAGATTAGTTTGAATCCACCACACCATTCCACTATTTCCCATTTGTGATTATAATTCCATTTTACTTAGGTTTACAATCAAATTTTCCATTCTCAAGTTCGTCAACTTATTTATTTAAAATTTTATATTGCTCATATAAATCCATTTACCTCTTATAATCACAATTCCAACTTTCATACATATATGTATCTCTGAATTCTTAAGGATACAAATTTCTTTAATTTAATTCTTTGCAAACTTCAAATCCACAACCTCAAATTATAAGTATAATACTTAATAGCTCAGGGTACCATTCATTACACAATGACCCACCATTTGAAAGTCAACTTACATTTTAATTTAACCCAAATTGATTCAATTTCAAATTCTCAATTTTATTTAACATATCTTAAGTTAAATTCAAATATATTTCATTCACCTTCATATGCTCAAATTTTATTAAATCCCAGGATAATATTTCATTTTCCTTCCTTATTAATATCAACCTCTGTTTTTATTAAAATCAACTTCATTTTATAAGTTATAGTTGATTTTCCTTAAATTTTCAATTTTTTTTTATTTTAAACAGAATTTCCAGAATTATATTACCCGGATTTATTTCAAAACCATTTTGAAATAAAAATCAACATATTCCCTCTTGGCATATCAAACCCAATCTCCAAATTCCAAAACGGTCTACTTTTACCAAAACAATTTTCCCTTTTTAAAATTTCCAAAACAACCGTTATACCCAACAAGTCCAAACAATATCATAACCATCCACTTTGGTAGCAATCCATCACTTTAGAAACTCGAAAATGAATTCTAATGATCTGGCCAGCATCATCAGGATTATTTTCCAGCGACTGAAGTGTAAGATGAACTCCGGCCACAAAACCTTGCCCTAATTCGAATTTTCAGTGACGATCTAGCCGATGAACCTACAAACCATACCCACCGATGAACTCCGCAAGACCTCCTCCATGCCATGGTAACGTCGATTCGATGATCAGAGAAAGATGATCGAACCACGATGAACGACCATGGCTTCTTTACTCGATTCCGCCCACATATCAATCCAGATCAGAAAATGAATCCCATTTTTGACTCGCACTCTTCGAGAGCTTCATATCGATATAAAATATGATATAGTTTGTGGAGTTTGAATTTTGACTTTGATTTTTGAATTGGATTCATATTGGATAAATTAGGGTTTACAGCCATTGAGGAAGACGAGCATAGAAGTTTCTGTACCTATAAAAGTGAGGAATAGAGGTAGGCTAGGGTTTATAGTAGGATACTTATAGGCAAGGTTGAAATAAAATAGATGGCCCCGATTGAATATACGCGCTAACGACAAAATGGCCCAAAAAGCCAGTTCTGACTCCGGAACGAAATTGGATCAACGCATATATCAAAATAAGTGTTTTAAAATATTTTAAATGCAATGGAAAAGGTTTCAAATCCAAATTCCATCGTATGAAGAAGTTACGCTAAAATCAATATTTTTCAAATTGATTTCAATTGATTTCAATTCCATAAATTTCAAGGCGTTTCGCGTCCGTACGATCAAACGACAAGTCTGATCGCTACGAAACTTGAAATCCTACAATAATTCACCGTTACGGATTCGATGAAACTGCTTTCGTTGAAATCCGAGTCAGTGGCTAAAATAGCTATTTTTATATTAAATAAATAAAATTTAGTCAATTTAATCAAATTTTCAATTTCAATTCGATAATTGCCGATTCTTATCGTTTTTAATTTCCCAATCATTTACAATGATTTAAACCAATTTAACTGTCAAATTGGAGTTGATAAATTTATAAATTTCGGTATTAACCTCGATTTCATTAAATTCGAAAATTATAAATTTAATTTCCAAAAATTTCTATTAAATTTACTTTTCATTTTATTATTCAATTCATTATTATCAAACGGATGAGATTAACATCGGATTCAAAGTTCATTACATTAATATTCTCACATTTCATCTAAATTCCCATTTTAAATATTTAATTCATTTAATTGCAATTAATCCTTTTTATTTAATTTTAAATTCAAATAAATTAATAAAGCTTTATTCCCGATCCTTATAACTCAACAAATTGTCCAATATGAATAACCTTAACATTTCTTACAAATATTACCTTAATTAATATTAACGTAGTATTACATTAGACTTATGGTAACTGATTTCCAATTTTATTATTAAACGAAATAAACACGTAACTTATACAAGTGTTACCATGCCTTAGATTACACTCATGAATTCCCTATTATCAAGCAACCGTTACAGTTCTTAAATACTTATGCTTTTATTTAATTACCATTAACTATATTATTATTATTCCATTAGCTAATCAGGTATTTACATTCATTTCTTTCATTTCAATTTATCCATTTATTAAGTTTTACATAAATAAATATTTATCTCCAAATATTACCATAATATTTTATTTAGATTTATTGCAATTGATTCCAATCCAATTTCTATTTTCTAATATACTCTCATTTAACAACTTCTAAACATTTAATACCTCCCACATAAATGTAACTTTTGTTTATATTTATTCAAATTTGATTTACTCATTTCAATTAATAGACTAAATAAACGGGCAACACATAATTATTGCCTTCGTTTACTTTTACTACACTTAAGTTTATTGTTTGCAGACCCAAGGGCAACAACTAACACTAATAATTTTTTTTTAAATTTTTCTTATTGGGGTTTCACTTCTATTATCAAAAATAAATGTTAATTACCAAGGCTACACTTGTTTCCTTATATTAAATCCAAAGACTAGTATAACATTTTACACATTTTAAACTATTGTAATTTCATTCAGTTTATCAATAATTAGCTTTAATCATTATTGTTACGTTTTATTTTACTTATTATTTTACAACAAGTGCTACCATTAGTTCATACACTAATTCATTCCATTTATTATACATTATTTTATTAGTAAGTCAACATTTAAATTATTGATTTACCTTTTATATCCCATTATAAATTAATGCATACATTAATTAAGATTTTAAATCAAATTAATCATTACATCTTAGTAACATTCTTTATTTACAGTCAGAATAAAATTAACATTTACACTGTTTCACTTTTTGGAAATACATCCAAGTTATTAACAATTAACTTACATTCATATAGTTACATTCAAGTTATTAAAAATTAACTTGCCAATCTTATCCAAGTTATTATTTCCATTAATAATTTACTAAATTTTTATTTCCTTCAATATTAAGTTATCAAAATCTTCTTAAATTAAGAAATTTAATTACCGAATTTTACGGGTCGTTACACAATCACTAACACTAATTGCCTCTTCATCGAAATATGATTATGGCAAAAGAAAGTGATTTGAAATTAAAATTTGATGGTTTATATTTCTAATCAATAGTTAATAGGTCATACTTAATGTAGATTTCATTTTCATTTTCTTTATCAAGTATGATGAAAGTTAGTAAGTGATTTAAAGGATGTGTTATAGTTTGATGGCTTATGTTGGCTAATCAATAGCACAAGTGTGTCATACTTATGATAAGCACATCAATTAAAGCACTAATGACCTTAAAAGAGAGATCATAATTTCATATTTGTTGAACTATGTGATCTAGAGAGTAGATTTATTCTCTATATTGTCATTTAACTCTTATATTTGCATCACTTTTCTTTTAGCTAGTTAGCTAATTTTCTAATTCTCTAGCTTAATTTTCACTCAACTTTGGTATAATTTGATTGAATAGAATTTTTAAAATCATCAATTCCCTGCGGATCGACCCGTATTCTTATATCAATAAATCCAACTCAAGTGAAATAACAACAGAAATACAAGTAACTCAAAGGACGTCTGGGATAACCATCCTCTAAGGATCTGTTAAACATTATACGTACGCTAAGTAGATAATGCCTATCAATAATATAAAGTATCAAAATAGTGTTAAGGCGTTACCAATATTCCCCTTAACACATTTTATATAAGCGTCATAGTCTATACAGCAATGTAAACTCCACCGTAAACTAGTGGGATATCAGGGAGTACTCCATAGCTCTAACATAAAACAAATCGTAGTGGTCGCGTATAGGGATACAAGTATGACAAGGCACATGAGGCAATACCCAAGGTAGTGAAACTACCGTTTGCCTGATCCGGACTGGTGAGACGCATCGCCACAACGATCGCAACAACGTGAAACAACACTCCCAATTCAAGGGTGCGCACCAATCAATAACAAGTAATGAGTAGTTTACGAAGAAGTGTGTTCGATCGAGGTGGCTAACCCTATTTGGCCCGGCACGACTCCTGTTTTAGTCATTTCCAATTTAACACAAGTGTCAAGGTTATCCATTATCGTTCTCTTTGTTCAGTCATCACGTACATCATTCCAACCACTTCATTTTGGATCACACTCCGCGTATAGTTATTAAAGTGGTTTTCGGTTTAGATAGAGAGTATGTCCATAACCGATCCTGGTTTCTTTAATAACTTTCGTAATTATAACACCGATTGGTCGTTTAATAAATTTCAAAAACCAAATCAATTTCAACTCACTTGGAATTTGAAAACCAACATTTCATTTGTCTTTCTATATCAATTTCTGTAATTTACGTGTAACGACCCGTAAATTTAACCGGTTCTATTAACGTATTAATTGAAATTTTGGAGGAATTCAACGATAAAATTTTGAAATATAAAATTGATATTTGGAATGCGTCTAGTTAAATATAGCAACCGGTAAATTTTCATCCAAAAATATGAAAATCTATTTCGTGCGTAAAATTACTTCAATTTAATCAGTTAAAAAGCGATGGAAATAAAACGTTTTCAAAACCAAAATATTATTACATAGAAAAATTCTAAAGCATCTTTTGAGCAAGTTTTCAGTTTATTGTTTTTTCAAATTCGGACATCTTTGGCTCCGTCGACCTTAATTTTCTGCGATTTTTATGCATTTTCCGCTAGTATAAAAATTTCGAATTTTTATAATTCAATCATACCACTGATATCCGTATGTCGTTTTGACCGTCTCATCGCACTGATCTTTACGGTAAATTTATTTCTGTATTTTGAGGTCCGGTGCGCGATGGATATAATTAACTGTTAGTCGTATCGGTACACGTATTCGTGTCATTTCGGTTCTAAATCCCTTTGTTTCCTTCGGTGCCCGTGTCTATTCATTTCTCAAGGTGAAAGCTGTCAGCCTAGCAATTATTGTTTTTTTGGAATTCAACAGTTGGCTTTTGCGTTCCCGTGGTTTGTGTTTCCCATGGTTTAATACATTTAATTTGGGTACTGTTTCAAAAGTGACTCATGAATTAAAGTGTACGTATATTTTTTTTAGCATGTTCATTTTACATTGTCCCCTGCTCCTTTCCATTTCTCACTATTCTTCTTCCTTCACCTCTGGCATTCTAAATAAAACCTACAGTAGTCTTCTTCCTCTTTATATTCTTCCTTTCTTATTAACATTCGGCTACCACAATTATAGCTGCAACCTCCACCTAGTTTCTCCCACAAGCCGCATGCTACCGAGGTGTCTAGACTGCCGCGTTTTTCCACTGGCCAGTCCGCCCCCAAGCCAGAACCGAACGCACATAGTACCTCGGGCCGACGTCGCTACACAACGGCCGCGTCTAGATCCGCCACCACCCCGCGCCTACTCGCCTCAGCCTCGTCGCAAACAAGCCTCGAGCCGTGCTTCACCACTGCCGCCATCTGCCTCCAACCCAAAACCCCCGTCTTCCCATTTTTTCGCCACCCGTAACCTTCCACCTCGAAGTAAAACGACCTCCGCGAGAACTGCACCACTTCTAACCGACCGTTCCATCCCTTATCACTCCACCGTTGCCTATCACCGCCCTTCACAACCCCTTCAACCGAGCGACCGAAGCTGTAGCATAACCCCTCCTCTTTGATATCTCATTCCATAATTGCCATAGAAGGTATCATATTTATTATATATTGTTATACGTATGTTACGTGTGTGTATGTACTGGTGTGTTAGCATATGAATCCTGTAAGTTAAGTTAATATAATATGTTATATATTTTATATAAGTAAGTCATACCCTATATAGCTATTGTTTTAGTGTAATATAGGAATGCCAGTCGCATGTTTGATTTCATTGGGTTATTCATAATACTACATGTATGCTTATGGAAGCCTATGCAAAATTTTCCACCGGTAATTTACGTCAGTTGCATATAAAGCATGTTTCACAATATTTGTTTTATAAAGAAAAGTTTCAGTAGTATGCTGTTTTAATGTACATATTGGTTCCGGTTACAAAGTTTTAAGTTATACGGTATATATATAATTTTAAAAGTACATTAGGTATGGAAGTTTATATATAATGTCAGCTTGTATATATATGCATTCATGTAATAGTGGTAAGTCTGCATATATGAGTTAGGTAGATTCTTGAAGTTTGTATAAGTTTTAACTGATGATACATATATTAGAGTTTGTTGTCTATTATAGGTGTATTCGTCAGTTGAATTTTGGGTTTGTCACTTTGTCTAGTATAAGCATACAATTGATGATATATATGGGTCTAGTTAGTTGCGTGCTACACTTAAAAAAAAAAGTAAATTTAACCGATGTATCAATTTCTGGCTTTGCCTTTCCTGTCGACGTAAAGCTATGTATACTGTTCCCCAAAATTATTAAAATTATTAACTGCTATTGCCTTGATTTTTATTTTTTCTTGTGGTTTTGTTAATGTTTTGTTATAGCCGAATAATATACATAGAGTATATAACCTGTTGTGTACAAATGTGTTCTATTTAAACCAATGATTTTGAATATATACATATTTAATTTAGAATATTATCTTATCTATATATAGTTATATTTAGCTGCATATAAAGCCCACTTATCCTATTTATCTCTCGATCCGACTCTTATATGACTTCGTCAATCCCTCTTTATAAATCAGCTTAGTCGTCGAAATTGTGCCAATCCCGCTTTGCTTTGCTTGGATTCGAGATTCAAATTTCAGTGTGCGTATCCGTGTCTCCTTCTGTATTCTCTAGCCTCGAAAGGTGAGAAATCACTCACGATTAATATTCTTTTATTTATTAAATTTGATTTCAATTGAAACGACGATTGAAATATGTTGTTGTTAGTTATGTACACTGTTATTATCTGTATCTGTTCATCTATGACATCTGACACTATTATCTGTTAATTATTTATGCAATGATAATACAGTTGGTTGATAATTGATTGATTGTTGGTTGTTTATATTGGATGTTAAATTGTAATGTATAAGTGATAAATATTATGCAATTGAATTTGACGTAGGATAATCAAAATTGTGAATCGACATATGTGTTGAATTTGATTAGTTAATTTGAATAATATGACCCATTTACTTGTTAAGTTAATTGACACGTAGAATTTGATAAATTAGACTTTGAACCTTTGAACGTATATTGGATTAATTATTGTAGTATAAAATTGAAATTTGACGACAAGTGAAAAACCGTAATGTTGTAATCTTTAATCTACATGAAATGATAGTGTAGATTCTAGAGATAATTATATTAATTCGCACAAATAACAATGCGAATTAATACGATTATTTCGGGATTATTTGAATTGATTATTGGATTGTTATTGATTGTTGTTATTGCTTATTTATTTACTTTGACACCATCCCAGTTATTACAATGCAAGTTCCCTTTGTTATGTTTGTATTTTTGAATTGAAATTGGAATCGGGTTGAAATGATAAACACCCAAATGAACTTGACTTAGGATAGAAAATTAAATAAAAAAATCCGATTGGTCAATAATTTGATTTAAAAATAAAATAATGATTTTATTCGCGCAAAGGATAAGTTTGGAAATGAAGTTGGAATTTGAATTTTTGAAAGGAAAATGTAAAGATTGAAATCTGAAACAAATATTAACGTAGTAATTGATGAAGGAACGTTGTTTGAAATTTAATTATTTAATAATTAAATTTGGAATTATTAATAAGTAAATTGGAATTAGTAATAATTGAGTTTTGAAATTATTAAGTTTGAAATCATTTAATAATTAAATTCGAAATTATAATTAAGTTGGAATTATAATTAAGTTTGAAATTATTAAGTTGAATTTATAATTAAGTTGAAATGATTCGATAATTAAGTTTGAATTCGTAATTAAGTGGAAATGAATTAATAATTAAGTTTGAATTTAAAATCAAGTTTGTAATTATTAAGTTTTGAAATTTTTAATAATTAAGATTGAAATTATTTAATAATTGAATGAGATTTAATTATTTGATAATTGAATAAAAATTGAATTCTTTGATAAGAGGAAGTGAACTTTAAATAGGTGGATTTGAACTTCGTTGATAAATGAAATTGAATTTCTTTATTAAAGTTTGAAATTTATTTTAGTAAGTTAACAAGTGAAAGTAAACTTCTCGAATATATGAAATTTCGTTTCTTTATTAATTGAGTTTTGGAAATTTGTAACTAAGTAAAGAAATAAGAGAAATTGAATTTCTTTAACAAGAAATAAAATGCGTTTATTTAAATGAATGTAAGACGTATAATTTTAAGAATATGATTTGACGAATCGAATTTAAGTAAATTTGTAAGTTTTGTTATAATGAAATTGAACTTAAGTAATTGATTTAATTGAATTGGAATCTGAATAGAATTGTTTGAATGATAATTAATTTAACGAATATTGAATGAAATCGATAAATGAATTTAAATTGATTTGAATGTTAAAATAAATTAATTTAAATGACTTCGGAATGAAGTTTATATATACGAACTTGAACCACTATTTGAATTGTTTAAATGAAAATTGAAATTGAATTGTAAGACTTTGAAATGGTTATTTGGTAGTTTGAAACGTAAACTTTAGAAAATTGATAGTGAAAGACAAATGAAATGTTGGTTTACGAATTGAAATTGAAATTTAATTTGATTTTTTTTGAAATTTATTAAACGACCAATCGGTGTAATAATTACGAAAGTTATTAAAGAAACCGGAATCGGTTATGGATATACTCTCTATCTAAGCCGAAACCCACTTTAATAACCATACGCGGAGTGATGATCCAGAATGAAGTGGTTGGAATGATGTATGTGATGACTGAAGAAAGAGAACGATAATGGATAGCCTTGACACTTGTGTCAAATTGGAAATGACTAAAATCAGGAGCCGTGCCGGGACAAATGGGGTTAGCCACCTCGAGCGAACACACTTCTTCGTAACTACTACTCATTACTTGTGATTGATTGGTGCACCCTCGGAATTTCAGGAGTGTTGTTTCGCGGTGTTGCGATCGCTGCGGCGATGCGTTCTCACCAGTCCGGATCAGGCGAATGGTAGTTTCACTACCTTGGGTATTGCCTCATGTGCCTTGTCATACTGGTATCCCTATACACGCGACCACTACGAATTTGTTTTGTGTTATACCTATGGAGTACTCCCTGATATCCCACTAGTTTACGGTGGAGTTTACAGTGCTGTATAGACTATGACATCTATATAAAATGTGTTAAGGGGGATAATGGTAACGCCTTAACACTATTTTGATACTTTATATTACCGATAGACATTATCTATTTAGCGTACACTACTACCTGGTAAATAGTTTAATGGATCCTTAAAGGATGGTGATTCCAACATCCTTTGAGTTACTTGTATTTCGATTGCTATTTCACTTGAGTTGGATTTATTGATATAAGAATATTAATCCTGACTCGAGTGTTTTGTGTTTTGCTTTACGCTCGGGTCAGACTGAGTGTACCAGTACTCAAGGCTCACCTTTGGAGTGGGAGCTTTGCTTGAAGATTCAGCCATCTATTATGCTTTCAGTATTCGATGATGCCAGTGATGTATTCTGATTTGTACTTGATGTATCATATTTCTCTTCTGTTGTAAACTCTGATGTATCTTATATATTTATATAGTAGCTTCATGGACTACTATTTTTCTTTTGCTTCCGCTGCATATTATTACTCTGTGTCTGTGATTCTGTGATTATTTATTTACTGTATATCTGAGTTTTGCAAAATTTAAATTAACAATTCGGTATTTTGAATTATCCAAGTCCGACATGTGCGGATGCGAATAGTCCAAAATAGCGGGTCGTTACAGTTGGTATCAGAGCTTTTGGTAGCTCTAGGCAAAACTTAGCATATAGGGTAAATGTATTTACAGAATTACTCTCATTCGAGTTTCAATCTCTTCCTTTTAACTCAACTCCTTTGAATTGTGGAATGTTCCCTCGGTTCCGAAATTCGTTCATGTCCCTCACTATTCGTCTTCTTTCAATTCTGGAGTATCTCATAACTCTACTTTGAATGATATCTATAATAGGTCGGCGGTCTCGCCAATCTCTGAATGATTTGTAAACGGGTGAAACTCCTTTACAATAGACATCGATTTACCGGAGATTTCTGTATCCTCGGTTTACGAGGTTATCTATCTCCTGCTATACCTGAATTCTATCTCTTGCGATCGAATGTTGATTTACCTCGGAATTCAGCATCGATAATATTCTTGAAGTTACGGTCGACCTGGTTAGGGTTGTCCGTGAATTAAATAAGTGTATCCATATTCCGATTTTGTTAATTGAATAATCCTAATTTCTGTTTCGAACTTATCATTGAATCAAAATTCTCTTTGATTTGAAGCCCATCAAAATTTGAATCTATCCTAGTTTTTAAATCCATTTTTGTATCATCCAGCGAAGAAGTGTATTTGTAAATTAATGTTAAAAAATGTTTTTTTATATATCGTGTTGTTTGAGTTGTTGATGTTGATTTGGATTTTCGATCGATTCGTCTGATCAACGCTATCGATAGGATTTCAAAAACACTTGAACAGAGCAAACTGACACAATATTGTTTTCAGATTTGGTAAACAAAATAGTTTTGTACGATTATATTATATATAAATATAAGTTTTTTTTGAAATTAAATTTGTTAATGAATTGGTTGTCAGAAATAAAAATACTTGTTTTCATTTATTGTCTTTGTAAACCGTTGATTTTACTAACATATAAACAAATGAATTTATAAACTTGGTTATATGTGATTTGGAGTTTAAAATATATAAGTAAAGAATTTGAGAATTTAGTTTTAGATAATTTTGAATTATGATTTAAAGTTTAAAATGTATATTATTTAAAATATTTTCGGATAGAAATGGTTTTCAAAGAATTTTTAAATGATTATATCAGTGCTCTTCTCTTTTGTCGCTGGAAAATAATTTCGGTGATGGCGGCCGCATCATCGACATTCATTTTCGAGTTTCGAAGTGGAGAGACGAATTCGTAGCTTTGCTACAGTTTTGTTTTAGAAATTAAATCAATTTAAATTTCTTAAGTATAATTTGATTTATATATATGGTATATAATTTTAAATTGATTTGATATACAGTATATACATAATTATCTCTAAAATGATTTGAAATTAATCGGAAATTTATTTCTTAAATTTTTGATTTAAAGATGATTTTCAATGAAGCCAAAAGTTTTGACTAAACACTTAACTTGAAATAAGAAAATTGTAAAATTTTATTTGGATAATACTCAATTGCGTTATATGTAACTTACCTAAATTTTCAAACGTTAACTATGTAATTGAGTATTATACAATACAAAATGATATTAAAGGAATTTTAAATAAATTTGAGTAGTTATAATAAATGACTATTCAAATTTATGATATTTGAAATTGTTAATATAAAAAAATTGGATAATATATAATATAAATTGTCTTTACAAATAAAATGTGAGTGCGTATGATAAACGTTATTCACTTGAATTTTAATTATAAAACGTTTATGGAGATAAATAGAATAATAAGTTGATTGAATAAGTAAAATTAAATAACGTTTTGTTTGAAAGTTAATAAATCGAAATTAAAGCAACTTAATGAGATATCTTGAATTAGTTGAATTTAAATTGATTTTCATTTGAAAGGAACCTTTGTACCTAACATTAACAAACGTGAAATCAAATCAATTTAATGAAACCTTGAATTTAAAAACAAATTGTTGAACATATATTTATTTAAATTAAAACTTATATGGTTAAAATAAATTGCTTATAATGTAATTCAAGTTTATTTTCTTTTGGTTGTTTCTATTCTCCTACTTCCTTCCTTTTCGGGGACGAAAAGTTTTGAGTGGGGGAGAGTGTAACGACCCGTAAATTTAACCGGTTCTATTAACGTATTAATTGAAATTTTGGAGGAATTCAACGATAAAATTTTGAAATATAAAATTGATATTTGGAATGCGTCTAGTTAAATATAGCAACCGGTAAATTTTCATCCAAAAATATGAAAATCTATTTCGTGCGTAAAATTACTTCAATTTAATCAGTTAAAAAGCGATGGAAATAAAACGTTTTCAAAACCAAAATATTATTACATAGAAAAATTCTAAAGCATCTTTTGAGCAAGTTTTCAGTTTATTGTTTTTTCAAATTCGGACATCTTTGGCTCCGTCGACCTTAATTTTCTGCGATTTTTATGCATTTTCCGCTAGTATAAAAATTTTGAATTTTTATAATTCAATCATACCACTGATATCCGTATGTCGTTTTGACCGTCTCATCGCACTGATCTTTACGGTAAATTTATTTCTGTATTTTGAGGTCCGGTGCGCGATGGATATAATTAACTGTTAGTCGTATCGGTACACGTATTCGTGTCATTTCGGTTCTAAATCCCTTTGTTTCCTTCGGTGCCCGTGTCTATTCATTTCTCAAGGTGAAAGCTGTCAGCCTAGCAATTATTGTTTTTTGGAATTCAACAGTTGGCTTTTGCGTTCCCGTGGTTTGTGTTTCCCATGGTTTAATACATTTAATTTGGGTACTGTTTCAAAAGTGACTCATGAATTAAAGTGTACGTATATTTTTTTTAGCATGTTCATTTTACATTGTCCCCTGCTCCTTTCCATTTCTCACTATTCTTCTTCCTTCACCTCTGGCATTCTAAATAAAACCTACAGTAGTCTTCTTCCTCTTTATATTCTTCCTTTCTTATTAACATTCGGCTACCACAATTCTAGCTGCAACCTCCACCTAGTTTCTCCCACAAGCCGCATGCTACCGAGGTGCCTAGACTGCCGCGTTTTTCCACTGGCCAGTCCGCCCCCAAGCCAGAACCGAACGCACATAGTACCTCGGGCCGACGTCGCTACACAACGGCCGCGTCTAGATCCGCCACCACCCCGCGCCTACTCGCCTCAGCCTCGTCGCAAACAAGCCTCGAGCCGTGCTTCACCACTGCCGCCATCTGCCTCCAACCCAAAACCCCCGTCTTCCCATTTTTTCGCCACCCGTAACCTTCCACCTCGAAGTAAAACGACCTCCGCGAGAACTGCACCACTTCTAACCGACCGTTCCTTCCCTTATCACTCCACCGTTGCCTATCACCGCCCTTCACAACCCCTTCAACCGAGCGACCGAAGCTGTAGCATAACCCCTCCTCTTTGATATCTCATTCCATAATTGCCATAGAAGGTATCATATTTATTATATATTGTTATACGTATGTTACGTGTGTGTATGTACTGGTGTGTTAGCATATGAATCCTGTAAGTTAAGTTAATATAATATGTTATATATTTTATATAAGTAAGTCATACCCTATATAGCTATTGTTTTAGTGTAATATAGGAATGCCAGTCGCATGTTTGATTTCATTGGGTTATTCATAATACTACATGTATGCTTATGGAAGCCTATGCAAAATTTTCCACCGGTAATTTACGTCAGTTGCATATAAAGCATGTTTCACAATATTTGTTTTATAAAGAAAAGTTTCAGTAGTATGCTGTTTTAATGTACATATTGGTTCCGGTTACAAAGTTTTAAGTTATACGGTATATATATAATTTTAAAAGTACATTAGGTATGGAAGTTTATATATAATGTCAGCTTGTATATATATGCATTCATGTAATAGTGGTAAGTCTGCATATATGAGTTAGGTAGATTCTTGAAGTTTGTATAAGTTTTAACTGATGATACATATATTAGAGTTTGTTGTCTATTATAGGTGTATTCGTCAGTTGAATTTTGGGTTTGTCACTTTGTCTAGTATAAGCATACAATTGATGATATATATGGGTCTAGTTAGTTGCGTGCTACACTTAAAAAAAAAGTAAATTTAACCGATGTATCAATTTCTGGCTTTGCCTTTCCTGTCGACGTAAAGCTATGTATACTGTTCCCCAAAATTATTAAAATTATTAACTGCTATTGCCTTGATTTTTATTTTTTCTTGTGGTTTTGTTAATGTTTTGTTATAGCCGAATAATATACATAGAGTATATAACCTGTTGTGTACAAATGTGTTCTATTTAAACCAATGATTTTGAATATATACATATTTAATTTAGAATATTATCTTATCTATATATAGTTATATTTAGCTGCATATAAAGCCCACTTATCCTATTTATCTCTCGATCCGACTCTTATATGACTTCGTCAATCCCTCTTTATAAATCAGCTTAGTCGTCGAAATTGTGCCAATCCCGCTTTGCTTTGCTTGGATTCGAGATTCAAATTTCAGTGTGCGTATCCGTGTCTCCTTCTGTATTCTCTAGCCTCGAAAGGTGAGAAATCACTCACGATTAATATTCTTTTATTTATTAAATTTGATTTCAATTGAAACGACGATTGAAATATGTTGTTGTTAGTTATGTACACTGTTATTATCTGTATCTGTTCATCTATGACATCTGACACTATTATCTGTTAATTATTTATGCAATGATAATACAGTTGGTTGATAATTGATTGATTGTTGGTTGTTTATATTGGATGTTAAATTGTAATGTATAAGTGATAAATATTATGCAATTGAATTTGACGTAGGATAATCAAAATTGTGAATCGACATATGTGTTGAATTTGATTAGTTAATTTGAATAATATGACCCATTTACTTGTTAAGTTAATTGACACGTAGAATTTGATAAATTAGACTTTGAACCTTTGAACGTATATTGGATTAATTATTGTAGTATAAAATTGAAATTTGACGACAAGTGAAAAACCGTAATGTTGTAATCTTTAATCTACATGATATGATAGTGTAGATTCTAGAGATAATTATATTAATTCGCACAAATAACAATGCGAATTAATACGATTATTTCGGGATTATTTGAATTGATTATTGGATTGTTATTGATTGTTGTTATTGCTTATTTATTTACTTTGACACCATCCCAGTTATTACAATGCAAGTTCCCTTTGTTATGTTTGTATTTTTGAATTGAAATTGGAATCGGGTTGAAATGATAAACACCCAAATGAACTTGACTTAGGATAGAAAATTAAATAAAAAAATCCGATTGGTCAATAATTTGATTTAAAAATAAAATAATGATTTTATTCGCGCAAAGGATAAGTTTGGAAATGAAGTTGGAATTTGAATTTTTGAAAGGAAAATGTAAAGATTGAAATCTGAAACAAATATTAACGTAGTAATTGATGAAGGAACGTTGTTTGAAATTTAATTATTTAATAATTAAATTTGGAATTATTAATAAGTAAATTGGAATTAGTAATAATTGAGTTTTGAAATTATTAAGTTTGAAATCATTTAATAATTAAATTCGAAATTATAATTAAGTTGGAATTATAATTAAGTTTGAAATTATTAAGTTGAATTTATAATTAAGTTGAAATGATTCGATAATTAAGTTTGAATTCGTAATTAAGTGGAAATGAATTAATAATTAAGTTTGAATTTAAAATCAAGTTTGTAATTATTAAGTTTTGAAATTTTTAATAATTAAGATTGAAATTATTTAATAATTGAATGAGATTTAATTATTTGATAATTGAATAAAAATTGAATTCTTTGATAAGAGGAAGTGAACTTTAAATAGGTGGATTTGAACTTCGTTGATAAATGAAATTGAATTTCTTTATTAAAGTTTGAAATTTATTTTAGTAAGTTAACAAGTGAAAGTAAACTTCTCGAATATATGAAATTTCGTTTCTTTATTAATTGAGTTTTGGAAATTTGTAACTAAGTAAAGAAATAAGAGAAATTGAATTTCTTTAACAAGAAATAAAATGCGTTTATTTAAATGAATGTAAGACGTATAATTTTAAGAATATGATTTGACGAATCGAATTTAAGTAAATTTGTAAGTTTTGTTATAATGAAATTGAACTTAAGTAATTGATTTAATTGAATTGGAATCTGAATAGAATTGTTTGAATGATAATTAATTTAACGAATATTGAATGAAATCGATAAATGAATTTAAATTGATTTGAATGTTAAAATAAATTAATTTAAATGACTTCGGAATGAAGTTTATATATACGAACTTGAACCACTATTTGAATTGTTTAAATGAAAATTGAAATTGAATTGTAAGACTTTGAAATGGTTATTTGGTAGTTTGAAACGTAAACTTTAGAAAATTGATAGTGAAAGACAAATGAAATGTTGGTTTACGAATTGAAATTGAAATTTAATTTGATTTTTTTTGAAATTTATTAAACGACCAATCGGTGTAATAATTACGAAAGTTATTAAAGAAACCGGAATCGGTTATGGATATACTCTCTATCTAAGCCGAAACCCACTTTAATAACCATACGCGGAGTGATGATCCAGAATGAAGTGGTTGGAATGATGTATGTGATGACTGAAGAAAGAGAACGATAATGGATAGCCTTGACACTTGTGTCAAATTGGAAATGACTAAAATCAGGAGCCGTGCCGGGCCAAATGGGGTTAGCCACCTCGAGCGAACACACTTCTTCGTAACTACTACTCATTACTTGTGATTGATTGGTGCACCCTCGGAATTTCAGGAGTGTTGTTTCGCGGTGTTGCGATCGCTGCGGCGATGCGTTCTCACCAGTCCGGATCAGGCGAATGGTAGTTTCACTACCTTGGGTATTGCCTCATGTGCCTTGTCATACTGGTATCCCTATACACGCGACCACTACGAATTTGTTTTGTGTTATACCTATGGAGTACTCCCTGATATCCCACTAGTTTACGGTGGAGTTTACAGTGCTGTATAGACTATGACATCTATATAAAATGTGTTAAGGGGGATAATGGTAACGCCTTAACACTATTTTGATACTTTATATTACCGATAGACATTATCTATTTAGCGTACACTACTACCTGGTAAATAGTTTAATGGATCCTTAAAGGATGGTGATTCCAACATCCTTTGAGTTACTTGTATTTCGATTGCTATTTCACTTGAGTTGGATTTATTGATATAAGAATATTAATCCTGACTCGAGTGTTTTGTGTTTTGCTTTACGCTCGGGTCAGACTGAGTGTACCAGTACTCAAGGCTCACCTTTGGAGTGGGAGCTTTGCTTGAAGATTCAGCCATCTATTATGCTTTCAGTATTCGATGATGCCAGTGATGTATTCTGATTTGTACTTGATGTATCATATTTCTCTTCTGTTGTAAACTCTGATGTATCTTATATATTTATATAGTAGCTTCATGGACTACTATTTTTCTTTTGCTTCCGCTGCATATTATTACTCCGTGTCTGTGATTCTGTGATTATTTATTTACTGTATATCTGAGTTTTGCAAAATTTAAATTAACAATTCGGTATTTTGAATTATCCAAGTCCGACATGTGCGGATGCGAATAGTCCAAAATAGCGGGTCGTTACATTACGTTTCAAAATTTCCAAATTAACTATTTCAAAATTCTATAATTCAACTTCAATTTTTATTTAAAACAATTCAAACATTGATTTAAATTCATATATAGGTTTCATCCCATAATCATTTAAATTAAGTTAATTTAACATTCAAACTGATTTAAATTCATTGATGGATTCATTAAATAATTATTTAAATTAAGTAAATTTATCATTTCAAAATAATTCCAATTGAATTTCCAATTCATTAAATCAATCACTTAAGTTTACCTACATTATATCAAAACTTATGAATTGAATTAAATTAAATTCGTCAAGTTAGATTCTTTAAATTACAAGTCTCATATTAATTTCTATCAATGACATTTTATTTCTTATTAAAGAAATTCAATTTCACTTATTTACTTATTTAATTTAAACAAATTTCAATACTTAATTATTACCAAAACTCAATTTCACTTCTTAAAGAATTTAATTTCACTTATTAAAGAATTCAATTTTATTTAATTATTAAATAATTTCAAAACTTAATTTAATAATTTACTTAAATTTAAACAACATTCTTTCATCAAACACTTTGTTAATCATAATACTTTGGAAATCAAAATTTAGAAATCATAATGCTTGGAATCATAACACATCCCACTTAACTGTTTAAATATAAATAATAGTATATATAATAAAATAGTTTATAATTTAAAATAGTCTATATAAAAATAGTTATAATTTAAAATAGTTTATATTAAAAATAATTTATACTAAAATAATTTATATGAAATAAATTTATAAAGTAACATATATAAATAGTTTTAAATATAATTTAAAATACCTTATATAATAAAATAGCTTTCTCAAATTTCATAAATCGACTCAAATCAACTCAATTTCCAAAATTCAAATTTAATCAAATTCCAAATCATCAATTTTAATTTATTTCAGTTTCCCAATAAACCATTTCAAATTAAATCATTTCAAATATAGATTTTTAACCACAAAATAAACCATTTCAATTTCAATACTTTCAAAGCTTTATAGAATAGCCGAAGCTTATTAATTTTTTTCGCAAGGGATAGACAAGTAGCAATGAAAAGCTACTGTAAAATAAAAGTCAGGAAGCAGAATTTATGGACATTGGAAGAATAAAAGTATAAAGTTGAATAGCTGTAAATAATAATAGAAAACAGTTGTTTGGTTTATACATTGGAAAAATGGAAAGACACAGGGATTCAAAAAGACTCAAACAGGTATCGGTACGGTTATCGCTACACGGTTTCAACGCGTACCGAATTTTCAAAATACATAAATGAATATATTTTTGAGATCAGTACGACGAGACGATCAAAACGGTATACGGATATCAGTGGTGCGATTGAATTATAAAAATTCGATTTTCCACTAGCGGAAAATGCAGCAAAAACGCAGAAAAATAAGATCGACGGAGCTAAAGAAGTCCGAATTTGAAAAAACGAAAAATGATGCCTTGCTTAGAAGACGATTTATAATTTTTCTATACAAAAATATTAAGGTTTCGAAAATATATTATTTTCATCAATTCTTGACTGATTAAATTGAAATAAAATTACGCACGAAAATAAACTTTCATATTTTCGGATGAAAATTTACCAGTTGCTATGTTTAGCTAGACGCATTTCACATATTAAATTTTTATTTCAAATATTTATTATTTAAAATTTCACAAAAATTTCAATTAAATATATTAATAAAACAAAAAAAATTATTAAAAATTTATGGGTCGTTACAAAAATACATTATACTCAAGCAAATTTAAAAGAAATTTGTTGAGTTTTGAGGATATATAAATGAATGGCTACCATATTGAAACTATAATGAAAACGTCAAAGAATACCTTTGCGTTTTTCTAAAATTGAAAGCCAGAAGCTTATTTTATAAAAAGTTGGTACAATTTCAACTGGATTATATTTCACGAAATTTGGCATAATTGAATCCCATATTTAAACATGAGCCAGAAGCTCACAAATATCACTTGAATGCATCTTATCAATTGATAAAAGAATTTTCCTCCTATTATTAATATGTATGGTGTATTTGCTAGTAGCAATATGATAATGGGTCAAAATGAGAATCCAAAGATGATTGTTATTTAATGTGACAATGTTCCTCAACATTGAGGGATAGGATAAAGGGATACAAGTTCATTTTAATCATCAATGTCAAATATTTGTTAACATGTATAATGATGCAAAATATTGAGTAACTTGAATAAATTATTAATAATATCCCTAGTAGACTTTCTCCAATATATATTTGAATCCCTGAAGGATCAAAATGTGTAAAGCACATCTGAAATATGGTACGAAGGTTAATTTGAAATATTTTGGACTAAGTAATAAAGATGCCAAATAAAAGAGGTGAGTGTTCTTGAAGAAACACTTAAGAGTGCTCTTGAAGAGACTAATGACATGATTGTCAAATTATCCTAGAAGTGGTTTAGGTACCTAAAACATGATAATTAAAGAGATGTAACGACCCACTATTTTGGACCATTCAAATCGACAATAATCCACATATGTCAGACTTGAATAATTCAAAATAACAGATTGTAATAAAATTTGAAGCAAATAAAATCATTCACAGAATCACTGACACAGAAATATCAAAATACTCGCAGCAGAAATAAAATACCATAGTAGTTCATGAAGCTACTATGTACATACTCTCAAAACATATAAAAAATCTCATAGTAAAATAGATACAATAGAAGCCAGGATACATAAACAACAATACAGAGACAGATACAGAATAGAAACTAACTGGAAGAAGTAGACGAATAGATAGACATATGAGCTCCAGCAAAACTCTAGCTCCAGAAGGTGAATCCAAAGCTGTGATTCTCAGGCTGACCCGAGCGTAAAGTAAAACACAAACACTCGAGTCAGGACATACATACTTATATAATGTAAACCAACTCAAGTGAACTGTAATGCAATGCACAATAACTTAAAGGATGCTTGGGATCGTCCATCCTTTAAGGATCAGTCAAACCATCAATTAAGTAGTAATAAACACTATCCTAGAAATATCCATATTAAAGTAAACAATGCAAATAACAGTGTTATTGTGACTAGGGTAGCGTAGAGCTGCAGTAACCGCTCACCTCTAGCCACACTCTTAAAATCAATGATGTGCATCAAACAATCACAAGGAAATCACATGACACGCAAAGCAGTGTACCTGTGGTTATAAATTTCAAAATCATTTATAATTCCGAATTAAAATCATTCATTTAAACCATTAAAAAGTGAAGTCATTTTCCTTCAAATCAAATATTCGATTCCCAAAAATTTAGCCTTTTTTGAGTTCATTTATTCAGTTAAACACTTCAAATAAACTTCAATTTAAACCATTTTTAACTTATAAAATTTCGTATTTTCCATTATAAAAATGGTCATTCAAATACCTTTGAACTTATAATTTTTATAAAGTAAATTACACAAATAAATATCAATAATTTCACTTATTAAATTCAAGTGCAAAAATTTCCCATTCTTTACCTTTTAACGATTATTTATCACTTAAATTTCAAATTACCATTTCATACATTAAACTAAATTTCCCCTTTTATTTAATTTACTTAAACTTCCATTTTAAAACCAAATCTCACAATTCCAAGCCAAGTTAAATTCCAAATTTCCATTTAGCTATCCATTTATTTACCATTTTAAACTAATTACATAAATTCAAAATACGCTATAAGTTTCTTAACCTTATTTTACAAATAACTTGATATTTTCTTTTACTTTATATTTATCCAATTCATACATCAATTATATTAATTACCAAGTTAAGCTTCTAATTCCATTTTTACTTAAATTCTCGTTATTAAGTTAATTCAAACTTTCACGCCACAACTCAAACCATCTATTAACTTATAGCATTTAACCTTTCAGAAAATCACTGCTTAACCATTTTAAATCCCATATAAGTCAAATTTCATATTTTTTCCTTCTTTTACCATACATGAAATTTATAATAAATCATATTTTGAAATCAACCACAGGTCTGAATAATATTTCACACCTAAATCAAGTGATACAGAAATTTATCATTTATATCTGAAATCAGTAAAATTTCGGGGTTTTGATTATTTCAAACCAGCAATCTCAAGACAAATACAAATAAATAAAAATCACCCAAGCCTATCATTTCATCCCGTAATGATTTTTCCCTATTGTAAAGTTCGTTCGGGTATGTATCATTTCAACCCATAGTGATTCTATTCTACAGGGAACTTGCAGTGTGAGAACAGAATAAAATAAATAGTATAACAACATAAAGCAGTATTAGATGATATGACAGATAAATAAACAGGATTAACATCATATAATTTATAATACATGCAGGTATAACATGATGTAATAATTTCTACACTTTCACTTTCTATCAATTCACAGTCATGTAAGCATAAATGTCAGGTGTGATTACTCACCTTTTAAAGTTGGAGTTTGCAAAACAAACAACACGAATGAATTCCAAAAGGCACGATAACATGACTATTGACTCAAGTAGGAAGAGAGCCAAGCTATTGATCTTGTAGCAACCAATAGAACAAGAAAAATATAAATATAAATTCAATACAACATATATTGAAACAATCTTTGAAATAAGAAGCAAAATGAACACAATTGCTTTGGCATTGCTTTCAACAATCAATTGCTCGACCTAGGGAATTAATATGGTTCGGCCATGACATGGTATGGCTCGGGTATGGGTCTGGTTTGGAATCAAATGCACGGCTACAAGGGAATAGGAAGAGGTAGTGGAGTTGCAACAACAAAATTCAAACTTCTTCATAGCTAGTGATATAGTTTGGTGTTGAGAGCAACATGTTTTAATTTTAGAATTTTAGGGATTTGAAAATATTTATAGTGATACTATTGTAAAGAGGATGGTGAGAGGATGAAGGAAGAAAAAAAATATGTTTTTAATTTATTTTCGATTCCTTCCCTTTTATTTCCAATAGTTAGGGTCAAAATCAGATAACTTCCGCCAATTCTAATTAATGCAAAATTAATTGATACCCAAGCAATTAATTTCCTAAATTTTTTATATAGTAAATAAATATATATTAAAATTTTGAATTTTGAATAAAATTCCATAACTAAGATATACAAAATATAAACATATATGTACATATTTACACTAAATATGTATATACATATTAGGCCCACAAGTAAAAACTCTAAATATAGAATTTGATGCCTATAACCGTATTTCTTAGTTTTCCATAACACATGAAATCAAGGCACATTCATATTATAAACATAATTCAAAAGTTAGGATATATGTCAATTAATGCTCAACTAATTGTCAATCCATTCAATTAATTTACCATAGCATATTAAATCAATATATACCAATCATATATATAATCCAAAATAAGATATATGTCAATTAATACACAGTCCAATTATAATTAATTATTTTCATTTTAAGTAATCAAATCTCATTTATATACTAAAATTAAGTGTTTCCCAAAATCTAGAGTTATACTGACTCCCCACTTAAGAAAATGGCGTCCTCATAATTTCCTCTTAGGAGAAATCTAAAATGTTTACATAAACACGTATAATTTTCAAAATACGTATATACATAACTTCAAAGCCATATTTAAAAAAAATAAGGTATCTTTCAAACATTACATTCCAAAATAAATATATTGCAGTGGATTTTCTTTTCAAAATTACTTCACAAAAGATTTTCAAAATCAAGGTTTACAATTGTGGAGTTCTTTTCAAAGCATCACGAATTTTTTTTTTGGTGGAGTTTTGTCATAAGGAGTGCACGGCCTTGACTGGTTAGAGGAGGAGGTGATAGGCGGTGGATGTTGAAGAGGAGGAGGTGGTGGTGGCTATGGTCGAGCATGGAAAGAGAAGAGCATGGCCAAAACATTGAAAAATCAATAAGAAAAGTGAAGAGAAAAGTAGAAAAAAAGAAGACATTACCACTTTTTTCCTCAGATCTTAACTTGCGTTGAAAAAATGAAGATGGGAAGATATTTTTCACTTGAATATAGTGATATAGGCGGCTAGGGATTAAGAAATAAACGGCAACAAATATGTAGGAGTTATGGTATGAAATTAATGGATGGAAAGATAAAGAGGTAATAAATCAAAACGTATGCATGCCTTTAATCAAAAATAGGTAACGTATCTTAATTTGATTTGATTTCCATCTATTTAATAAATATATGCCAAAGAAATAATTCAATAAATACATACCGTTTGTATAAACACTATAGAAATAAAAAAGAAAACGGTTATAGAAACGTATAAATTAATTGCTATTTACATCTTTGTATGTTACTTAATTTACAGAGTATACCAAATTAAATGAAACAAAAACGGACAATTGTTGTAAATATATACATAACATGTAATGTTACGTATACACACACAATTATAACATGCTACATCAACCAAAAATATTACTTATATTGATTAAAATAAACATTTAAAGGTATGCCTTTTAAAACAATAACGTGTGTGTATGTGTCTCTATATATATATATTTGGAATTTCTTTCCAAGAAATAAATAGGGATTTAAGTACTTATCCATTTAATTACTAAATGAATGTATAAATGAGAAAAATAAGGTAGAGATAGATATTATGAAGAATAAATAAATAATTTTAGGAAAAGTAGGAAATAAATAAAGAAAATACTTTATTTAATGGAAACTAGAATTAAAGATTGAAAACAATATACAATCAACATTTCAACATTATAACTATACTTTAAAAATGTTTTAAAAATAAAATATTTGCAAAACATATCATGGTACACAAACTAAAACATGATTTTACAAACAAAGATAATATTTAAATAAATTTAAAATAAACAAATTTGTTAAATAAAACAATTTACACACAATATTGTAAAAAGCATAACTTTCACACTATTAATCCGATTTCAACGAAACGAAAAGCAGTATTCTTGTAAATCTATTTTCATAATAAAAGATAAAATTTCAAAAATTCAAATGTTTAAATTTTAAATTTTAAATTCAAAGTTTGACCATTTTGACAAAAAATCCACCTTTTTGGAAATATTCCATTTATTTAGGTTTGGAATTATAATTCACACAAAAATCAAAATTGATACTTAAAATAAAAAAATCTATCCATTTTAATAAATAAAATAAAGTTTTTAAATCAGAAATTTCAGTTAAAATAATTAAAATATAAAATTAAAATGATCACAAAATATAGGGTTGTTACAAGAGGTCTCAATAAATCATGTCTAGGACTGACAAGAAATAATCGTCGATGATAAATTTGTAAATAATAAAGCGATTATGTTTATAAATAAATTAAGGATCTTTCATTAAGGGAAAACATGACTGGCCATCATGAATCCTTTAATAATAGAGAAATATGGACATGTAGTCCGTAAAGTAGCAAAAGTACTTGAAATGCTTAATATACCCTGAAGGTATGAATATGGTCTAAATCATATATTAAATAATGAAAGTATACTAATTCCTGAAGAATATAAATAACTTTTATTGTTTTAAAGAATGCAAAGAACAAGGAGAGTAGATTTAAACCTACTTAAGTATTGTTATAATGAAAATTTTGATATAATTCATGATGAGTAGATTACTTCCTATTTTTAAGTATCGTTGTAATGAAACTCTTAATATCCATTGAAGTGATAGTTGCGATAGCAAATACTTATTAAAGTATACAAATTTCTGAAGAATATATATAACTTTCGTAGTTATAAAGAATGCAAAAGATATGAAGTGTAGATTACAAATTTCTTCTAACTATTGTTGTAATGAAAATCTTGATATACTTCAAGATGAGTAGATTACTTCCTGCTTTCTAGTAATGTTGTAATGAAATTTTTAATATTCATGAAATATGTATAGTTGCAATGCGCAAAACTAATTTGAAGCACAAAAATGAAAGCACATGAAGTGTTTTTCATAAAAGTAGCATACAAAATGCATAAAGTGCAAACCATATTTGGAAGAAACAATCTTAGATAATTTTATTGTATGGAAGGAAACTATTAATAAATTGTATTATTAATGAGATTCATATTTATAGATCCAGAAGTCTTTGTAACCAATTTGAGTTATCGAAAGACGAATATGAATTCAGAGGAAAATTTTAAATCAGGGGGAGCATCCATAAGCATTTTATAATGCACTCTTTTTCCTTAACTAAGGTTTTTCCCACTGGGTTATTATTAGTAAGGTTTTAATGAGGCGTTATTTTGATCCAGAAGTATCAACTCCCCAGTAACATTTGAAAATAAGTTACAATGTACTCTTTTTCCTTATTTAAGATTTTTCCCACTAGGTTTTTCTTACTATGGTTTTAATAAGATATTATCTTGATTTAGAAGAATCAAACGTCTTTTCAAGATAACATCTCAATTATGTTATTTAAGTTAAATTTTATTTTTATCCTTGACAAAGGTTTTTCCCATCGGGTTTTCCTTTGTAAGGTTTTTAATGAAGTATTATATTGATACAGAAGTATCAAACTCTATTTGATTCTGTAAATTATTGATATATCTCATACTATATTGTACTCTTTTTCCTTCACTAAGATTTTTCCCATGGGGTTTTTCTTAGTATGGTTTTAATGAGGCATTAGTTTAACCCAGAAGTATCAAACTTCATTTGAAGAAAAGAGAAAATAAGATATGTCATTGTACTCTTTTTTTTCACTAAGATTTTTCTCATTGGGTTTTCCTTAGTAAGGGTTTTAATGAGGCATTATTTTGATCCCGAAGTATCAAACTCTTTAAAAGGAATATCATTGTATGATATCTATGATTGCAAGTTGCACTCTTTTTCTCGTTCAAGGTTTTTACATTAGGTTTTCCTAATAGTGGTTTTTAATGAGACAACAGACAATATTTATGATGACTGAATGGATGTATGAAAGCAAGATAATAATGAAGTGGAGCAATTGGCATGGACATTTCAAAAGAAATAATTTCTAGCAACCATATGAGCATCCAAGATTTCAAAGACGCATATTCAATGGGGAGTGTTATAATATATGTAAATATAAAAGTGAATATGTAACGACCCGTAAAAATTCGATGTTTAAAATGAATTAAATTAATTAGATTTAAATTTAAATTTAAAAAGAAATAAAAATCTTATTAATTTATATGGGAGTGAATGTAGAAATTAGATGTATCAATTGTAATTAAAATTAACAATTTAAAATTTATATTGCAATAAATTGAAATAGTGTAAATTGGCATACTTGGTTTTAAGTTTTAATAAGAAACAAATGGGAATGTTGAATTAGTGATTTACCAATAAAAAATATTAACTAGAAGGGAATTCAAATTTATATAATAATGGAAAGTGTAAATTTGTTGCATTTGGGTATAAAATTAAAATATAAGTAAATAAAAGTAGGCATTTAATTTACCGATGGAATAATACGTTGATTTATAGTAACTGCATGTAAATTAAGGTATTAATGTTAATGGTAGTTGATGAATAACAAATTTAATGCAATTCAAATTGATTGAAACGACTGTTTAGGTTATAATTGATTGTAAATAGGAATATTTGAAAATAAATTGAATATATGAAAAAAAAATGTAAGCATTGAATTAGATTAATGAATTTTAAAGTATAATAAATGGTTATTGAATAAAATCAATGTTCTGGAAGTAATTATAAAATTTGTTTGAAGGAAATAAACTTAAAGGTAAATGAAATAAAGCAATGGGAATACATATTTTATTCATAAGATGATGTAGAGAAATGAAACCTATTTGAATGAATTTGTTGAAGTTCTAATTATAATAAATATATATATTTGACAACTTCAATATATTGGAATTTAATACTATAATTGATAAATTGATTTAACTTTAAATTGAGATGGGAAATAGGTTTGTAATAAATGTAAATAAATGTTACATTAATGTGAAATGTAACACAATATTCAGGAGTGTTAAATTGGGTATATTAAGGTAATGAATGGGGAAAATAGGGTAACTAAGTTTATAGAGTGGTAATGAATTTAATAAAAAGATTTGATTTGAAACAAATCAGTCCATTGAAATTCAATTTATAATAAGTATAATTATTGGGGCAATTGAAATTAAATGTTATGCAATTGAGATAAAGAAATTGGAAAAAAATGTTAATGTATCCGGATATATACCAAAATAAATGGTACCTAAGATGATAATATAATAAATAGTGAATTTAAAGAATAGGAATCAGGATTTATTTATTTAGTTGAAATTCAAGTTAAATAATTGAGTCTATTGCAAATAGGTAGTATTTAAACATTTAATTTTCGTTATTTGAAATGAAAATGGAATAAGAAAATATTAATGCAATAGTTTTGAATCCAATGATAAATCCATCTATTCGACAAATACGAATGGAATAATCTTTGATTTATGTAATTAAATGGAAATTTTGACGATAAGAATTATAATTTGTGAATAATGAAATTGAAAATTTAACATTGAAATTGATAAGTTAATTAACTTTAAATTGACATCATATATTTGTTAAATTAGTGTGAATGATTTGGAAATATAAAAATGAGAAGAATTTTCAATTTTAAAAATAGAAATTGGGAATTTGATTTAATTAATTAATTATTAATTTATTTAATTAATGTAAAAATAGCCATTTTCGCCACTGACACGAATTTCGACGAAACCAGTTTCATCGGATCCGTAACGGTGATTATTGTAGTGTTTCAAGTTTCGTAGCGATCGGACTTGTCGTTTGATCGTACGAACGTGAAACGCCTTGAAATCGATTTAATTGAAATCAATTGAAATCAATTTGAAGAATATTGTTTTTAGCATAACTTCTTCATACGATGGAATTTGGACTTGAAACCTTTTCAATTGCGTTTAAAATATTTTAAAACACCTATTTTGATATATGGATTGACCCAATTTCGTTCCAGAGTCGAAACGGGCTTTTTGGGCCACTTTGGCGTTAGCGCGTATATCCAACCTTATCCATCCATTCTAATTTCCGATCTACCTATATAAACCCCATTTTAAACCCTAGTAGCCTCTATTCCTCATTTCTATACGTACAGAAACTTCTGTGCTCCCCTTCCTCAATGGCTATAAACCCTAATCTATCCAATTCAAATTTCAATCAAAAGATAAAATTTCAAACTCCTCAGAAAAATTCAAAAAAAATATATATCGAAGCTCTCAATGAACGCATCTCAAATTTGTCATTCGTTTTTCAATTGTGTACACTGTTTTTCCTAAAATCGAGAATGAACCGCAGCCGTTCATATTTGATTTTGGCGATCCAAAGGCGGATCTATGACTATTGGACGATCGGACGGCGCCATTGCGAAGAGCGAGTTGAGCATGCCTCAGATCTAGGGTTCGTTCGCCTCCACATTGCACCGACTCACCATAAATAGCCAGAAATTGGAGCGGCAGCGTTGGTGAATTGGAGGCGCCTAAGGCGCTCGGCCGAACGGAAGGGGGGCGCCTGGGTTCGCGTAGCACGGTGCCATGGTCAGATCATGGTGGAAGGCATCGTAGTAGCTGTGGAAATTGATCAAAGAAGTGGCAACTTCGGTCTGTGTAGCATGTGTTCTAGGGTTTGGATTGAAACCAACGTGCGTGATTTCCTGTATGCGGGAGAGATAGTGATGGTGACGTGGCTTTGTTGGAGGGTGGGTGTTATTTTCTTGTTTTAATTTAAAATTTTGTTTCCAAATGATTTAACTCGAATAACTTTCACATACGGACTCAGATTCACGCGCGGTTTTATCCGCTAGGTTCGTATTGGAATTTTGGACATTTTGGCGCTTGTTTGGATGGATTCGGAGACTGTCAAATTTTTGGGTTTAAATTGGATTTAAATTCAATTTAAATTCAAAAGGTGAGTGTTTTAACCCACTCACAACTTCTAAGATTTCTTATGTTTGTTAAATTGAATTTTGATGCAATTTCAAATTTATCTAGTTTGTTTGGCATATTTTAATCATCCTCTTAGTTAAATTGCATTTATTAAATTAAATTGTTATTTAATTTTTCATTGCATATAAACTGCCAGTTAAATTTTATTTATTTATTTTTGCATATAAACTACCAGTTAAACAGTTATAATTTATTTTTATTTTTTTGAATATAAGCTGATAGTTGATACCTGTTATTATCATCTGTTATATGTTGATGTATTGTTTAAATTGAATAATGATTGTGATAAATGGTTGATGGTTGATATTGTATGAATGGATGCTGTATTTTATATTGTATAAACTACAAGTTATTGTGCATTTTCATTTCATTCGGGATTGCGATTTGAAATGATATATAACCATAATTTTTATTTTAAATTGCGGATTGAAATGATAAATATCTGTATCACTTGACCATAGGATAGAAAATTTTATACAGACACCGTGGTCTATATATATAAATATTTTGAAAATGATTTCTATGGTTTGGATAGGATACGGTTGAATAAATATTTATTTTTGATATTATATAAATATTTTATATATATATACATATATAGTTAAATTATTGAATTTAAGCTACATATAAATTTGTTAAATAAAATAAAAAAGTTGAATAATGGAGTTTGATTATTTTATATTATATGGTTAAGTACATGTTTAAGATATTGAATATATATAGAGTTTTAATGATTTAAATCAATTAATATTGGAAGGTAAATTGGAAATTTATTTGGAATTGAGCTTATTTAAGAATTAACCTACGTGAGTTGATGTAGAACTTATTAACTTGAAATTTTAAAAGGTATGATATTTATAACTGAAATTTTATTCAAGATGAATTAAATGAATATTTCTAGTTTAAATATATTGAAGGAAATATTTAGTATAGGTAATTTGAGTTTTATTTAAATGATTTTGGATTTATTATGCAAATATTTCAAACTAAATGATAGGACATTGAATTGTTGAATAGAAATTTTCAACCTTAGTTTCTAATTGTTTGATACTCAAAGTTTGAAATATATTGAAACTAAAGTGGTTTATTGAAAACTAAAGTGAATTTAAAATTTATGGATTTAGACTTAATTTAAAGAGAATAAAATTCTAAAGCCGTGGAAATTATTTACTTTATAAAGTAATTTTAAATTCCAACCATTTTATTTATATACTGTTTAAATATCCAAAACATTTAAGTTTTGAAAGTTATGGTTTTAAAGTTATGGATTTCGAAGTATTATGTTTTGAAGAGTTATGATTCAAATGTATGGTTTTGAAATATTATAAATTTTAAAGTGGTATGGTTTTAGAAAGGGATATATTTGGAATGATATCATATTGATTTGGTTTTTAAAAGGGGAAAATGATATCGTATTTATATGGTTTGAAAAGGGATATTATATTCTGGTTTTAAAGTATAAACTATTTTGAAAAAGACCGCGATGTTATAATAACGTTTGGTTGTTGAAGAGACCGGGATCGGAGGTTGTCATACTCTCTGCCAACTCCGAAAATCACTTTAACAACCGTGTATGCGGTGCAGATTTCAGAATGAAGTAGGATGGTGGCGGCGTTTCCTTTGAGGTAAATACGTGGACCCAACTCCCGTGAGTTGGCATTAGGTGGTAAAACAGGAGCGATTGACGGGTTAATTGAGGTAGCACCTTTGATCGGGCACATCCCTTCAATATTTTACTTTGACTTTTGGATTGATTCGGTGGCCTCTTTTGATTTTTAATTTTTTGGGGTGTTGTTCGAGGTGGACGGTAGTAGCTGCTACGCGTTACCACCGACTCAGAAGCGTAATTGGTATATCTACCCTGGCGTTGCCTAATTGTGCCATGTCACCTACCCTAGCGCGCCTTGTAGGAGTTTCTATTTGTGTTGTACCTATGGAGTATCCTCTGGTAGCCTCCCGATCAGGAGGTATTACGGTACTGTATAGACTGTTGGCATTATTTGTGTTAAGGGCTATATGGGTAACCCCTTAACGCTATTAAAAAGTAAGTTTACTTTACTATTAGACATTATTATAATAGCGAAATATACTACATAGTAAATAGTTTAACGAATCCTTAAGAGATATGAATCCCGAGCATCTCTTGAGTTACCGCATTCACGTTAGACACTGGATAGGAGATGTCAAATCCCGTAAACATCTCCGACGCCGTTACACTCATATTTATTTCAGTTGATTTAACTTACATAAGGTCTTTTAGTTCTGACTCGAGTGTTTTGTCCTTTCAATTCGCTCGGGTCAGTCCGAGCTTTTCAGGATTTGAAGATTTTATTCTGGAGGACGAAGACGAAGACTTGTAGTACTACTATCTACTATATTATTCCACTACACCATTTAATTCCGCTGCATTAATTATTATTCTCTGGTATGTGTACTCTGATATGTATTGTATAAATAAAATCAAATGTTTTGTAAAACATCTTCATGAACTGTATATTTGATTTTTATATTTTATCGTTCCGCTGCAAGATTCCATTTTGTGTTTTTCTTTCTTTACTTTTCTTATTTACCCCATAACAATCCGCCCTTCTGTATGGTTTGAATTGGCATGTGTGTCGATTTAAAGCGTACAAAAAGGTGGGATGTTACATCTGGTATCAAAGCTTTGGTTTAGAGATAAACCTTAGCTTTGTGGGGCCCGACTCTTTACTAATAGGTTAGTAATACCGTATGGGAGTCGCTGAGTGTATATATATGAGAGAGCGTATTTGTTAGTGTTATAAAAAGGTTTTGATATTGTGTTAATCTGTTCCGTTTTGTATTTATAAACTCTGGTTGGTGCATGGGACGTTGTGACATCAATAGGGGTTTCTAAACACTTAATAGGACAGATCGACATAATTTTTAATATAGGTGAATGAAATAATTTTTCCTATTATATTTTCTATATATATAAAATATAAATTTTATAAATGATATACATTTGGTTGTAATATATTTGTTGTTAGGTAATGAAATTTATAGATAATATTTGAAATCAGATTGAAAACAAAATAAATGAAAACGGGAAATTTAGAACTTAAGTTCCGGGGTTTTGAAACTTTCTTTCAAATGATTTCGGAATATAATAATAATAATAATAATAATATTAGAAGTATTTTCTGGTATAAATATTTCAATATAATTTGAAGGAACGTTTTAAAAGAAATTTTGGAAAAATTTAAGTTTTTTACTCCCCTCTCTGTCGTTGGAAAATAATTTCGGTGATGAGTGCACGCATCATCGACATTCATTTTCGAGTTTTGAAGTGGGAAGGCCACTGTAGTGTTTTACTGCAGAGTTGTTTTGATAAATAAATATAAATTTTAAATTGTTTAAATATAATTTGATATATATAAATTTGTAAGAGTATATTTATCTGTTATTTTAAAATGATTTGAATAAAACCCGGTATTTAATTCTTAAGTTTCCATTGATTAATAGTTTCAGTTATTGTAGTGAAATTGAATGTCACTAATTTAAAATTAGAACCTTCAATTAAAATAAGAAATTTAATGCTAAGTTATGAATGAAATTAAAAGAGACCTGAAACGTGTAACCTATAATACAATGGATATAATTATTGAACATTGAATAAATTTTAAAAGAAATAAGATAAACTTTTATTATTTCAATTACATTCTTAAAGACATATATATAACTTACCAAAAGATATAAAAAGTTGAAATGTTTAATATGAAATTGTATAGAATATTATACAAGTAAATCTGAAATAATGGAAGTATTAAATGAAATTCCGTAACAAATAAGAATTTGGTGTTAGAGTTTCTATGAACTTAAGTATAAAAATAAAGGCTATTAATTAAAATAGAAAGGTAAGTATTATAAATGGAATTTAGTAATAAATGAAAGTAAATAAATAAAATTAAGTAGTATATATGAAAGATAATAAACTTAAGTAAATGATTGAAGCTATTTATTAATAAAATAAGCAGAAAGATGAATACTGAAATAAGTGAAATTAAGTAATAAATAAATGAATGTAAAGCAAAAGAAATCAAACAACAAAAGTATGAATGGAATTAATTAGAATAAACTTAATATATTGTTTGAGATTGTTGTTTGGTTTATGGTAGTTTGGGCAAGGATACTTTAAATCTGTTTGGAAGGTATGAATAATCTATTTAGTGTCACCTAAGACTGTTGAGTGAAGGGCACACTTAGTAGTTTATTTTTCTTTCCGTACAATTTAAAGTTTTGAACCGGAACAACTATTTGTTGTTTGATATGAATGAATGTTTGATTTGTGTTGATTTTTATGTGATGGTTGTATGCCTTGTTGCAAGTTGTTGTTGGTTGTATTGATTTGTTTGTTATTGATTGAAACAAGTTAAATATTTCATTTTATATAATTGTTAACCTTTTGGATTATATAAGTGAAGTGCATGTTATGGAAGCAATTGCTACTGCTTTTGGTTTCATAATTGAGCGTAAATTGCCCGACAAATAGATACGTTTTCGGATTACGGTTTTATAGCGCTATTATATTGTTTCCCGGGTTGGGATATATTATTTTGGAAAATATATGCTGTATATTGTTATTTTGATATTATATTTTCTCCCGAGCCTCTCCGTACAAAGGAGACTCTGCCAAAATTTTGTACTTAAAAAATATTTTGAAAATGTTCTCCAAACCTTATTAATTTGAATATAAAAGATTTAATTGTTTATGAATCTATATATTTTATTTAAATTATCCTATCATGTAAATTTATTTTATGAATACAATGTTTTATGTAATATATATTGATTTATAAGTTCCTCTTTTCCCTTCTTTCCTTTTCGAGGACGAAAAGTTTTGAGTGGGGGAGAGTGTAACCACCCGTAAAAATTGGACGTTTAAAATGAATTAAATTAATAAGATTTTAATTTAAATTTAGAAAGAAATAAAAATCTTATTAATTTATATGGGAGCGAATGTAGAAATTAGATGTATCAATTATAATTAAAATTAATAATTTAAAATTTATATTGCAATTAATTGAAATAGTGTAAATTGGCATACTTGGTTTTAAGTTTTAATGAGAAACAAATGGGAATATTGAATTAGTGATTTACCAATAAAAATATTAACTAGAAGGGAATTCAAATTTATATAATAAAGGAAAGTGTAAATTTGTTGCATTTGGGTATAAAATTAAAATAAAAGTAAATAAAAGTAGGCATTTAATTTACCGATGGAACAATACGTTGATTTATAGTAACCGTATGTAAATTAAGGTATTAATGTTAATGGCAGTTGATGAATAACCAATTTAATGCAATTCAAATTGATTGAAACGACTGTTTAGGTTGTAATTGATTGTAAATAGGAATATTGGAAATAAATTGAATATATGAAAAAAAAATGTAAGCATTGAATTAGATTAAGGAATTTTAAATTATAATAAATGGTCATTAAATAAAATCAATGTTTTGGAAGTAATTATAATATTTGTTTGAAGGAAATAAACTTAAAGCGTAAATGAAATAAAGCAATGGGAATACATATTTTATTCATAAGATGATGTAGAGAAATGAAACCTATTTGAATGAATTTGTTGAAGTTCTAATTATAATAAATATATATATTTGACAACTTTAATATATTGGAATTTAATACTATAATTGGTAAATTGATTTAACTTTAAATTGAGATGGGAAATAGGTTTGTAATAAATGTAAATAAATGTTGCATTAATGTGAAATGTAACACAATGTTTAGGTGTGTTAAACTGGTTGTATTAAGGTAATGAATGGGGAAAATAGGGTAACTACGTTTATTGAGAGGTAACGAATTTAATAAAAAGATTTGATTTGAAACAAATCAATCCATTGAAATCCAACTTATAATAAGTATAATTATTGGGGCAATCGAAATTAAATGTTATGCAATTGAGATAAAGAAATTGGAAAAAATGTTAATGTATCTGGATATATATCAAAATAAATGGCACCTAAGATGATAATATGATAAATAGTGAATTTAAAGAATAGGAATCAAGATTGATTTATTTAGTTGAAATTTAAGTTAAATAATCGAGTCTATTCCAAATAGGTAGGATTTAAAGATTTAATTTTCGTTATTTGTAATGAAAATGGAATAAGAAAATATTAATGCAATAGTTTTGAATCCAATGATAAATCTATCTATTTGACAAATACGAATGGAATAATCTTTGATTTATGTAATTAAATGGAAATTTTGACGATAAGAATTATAATTTGTGAATAATGAAATTGAAAATTTAATATTGAAACTGATAAGTTAATTAACTTTAAATTGACATAATAAATTTGTTAAATTAGTGTGAATTATTTGGAAATATAAAAATGAGAAGAATTGTCAATTTTAAAAATTGAAATTGGGAATTTGATTTAATTAATTAACTTTTAATTTAATTAATGTAAAAATATCCATTTTGGCCACTGACTCGGATTTCGACGAAACCAGTTTCATCGGATCCGTAACGGTGAATTATTGTAGGGTTTCAAGTTTCGTAGCGATCGAACTTGTCGTTTGATCGTACGAACCCGAAACGCCTTGAAATCGATTTAATTGAAATCAACTTAAATCAATTTGAAGAATATTGTGTTTAGCATAACTTCTTCGTATGATGGAATTTGGACTTGAAACCTTTTCCATTGCGTTTAAAATATTTTAAATCGCCTATTTTGATATATGGGTTGACCCAATTTCGTTTCGGAGTCGAAACGGGCTTTTTGGGCCACTTTGGCGTTAGCGCGTATATCCAACCTTATCCATCCATTCTAATTTCTGACCTACCTATGTAAACCCCGTTTTAAACCCTAGCAGCCTCTATTCCTCATTTCTATACGTACATAAACTTCTGTGCTCCCCTTCCTCAATGGTTGTAAATCCTAATCTATCCAATTCAAATTTCAATCAAAAGCTAAAATTTCAAACTCCTAAGAAAAATTCAGAAAAAATATAAATCGAAGCTGTCAATGAACGCATCTCAATTCTGTGATTCGTTTTTCAATTGTGTACACCGTTTGTCCTAAAATTGAGAATGAACCGCAGCCATTCATATTGGATTTTAGCGATCCAACGGCAGATCTATGACTATTGGACGATCGGACAGCGCCATTACGAAGAGCGAGTTGAGCAGTCCTCGGATCTAGGGTTCGTTTGCCTCCACGTCGCATTGACTCACCAGAAATAGCCAGAAATTGGAGCGGCGGCGTTAGCGAATTGGAGGCGCTTGAGGCGCTCAGCCGAACGGAGGGGGGCGCCTGAGTTCGCGTAGCACGGTGGCATGGTCAGATCGTGGTGGAAGGCGTCGTAGTAGCGGTGGAAATTGATCAAAGAAGTGGCGGCTCCGGTCTGTGTAGCATGCGTTCTAGGGTTTGGATTGAAACCAGCGTGCGTGATTTCCTGTACGCGGGAGAGATAGTGATGGTGGCGTTGCTTTGTTGGAGGGTGAGTGTTATTTTCTTGTTTTAATTTAAAATTTTGTTTTCAAACGATTTAACTCGAATAAATTTCACATACGGACTCAGATTCACGCAAGGTTTTCTCCGCTAGGATCGTATTGGAATTCCAGACATTTTAGCGCTTGTTTGGATGGATTTGGAGACTGTCAAATTTTTGGGTTTAAATTGGATTTAAATTCAATTTAAATTCAAAAGGTGAGTGTTTTAACCCACTCACAACTTCTAAGATTTCTTATGTTTGTTAAATTAAATTTTGATGTGATTTAAAATTTATCTATGATTGCTTAGCATATTTTAATCATCCTCTTAGTTAAATTTCATTTATTAAATTAAATTGTTATTTAATTTTTTATTGCATATAAACTGCCAGTTAAATTTTATTTATTTATTTTTGCATATAAACTGCCAGTTAAACAGTTATAATTTATTTTTATTTTTTTGAATGTAAACTGATAGTTGATACCTGTTATTATCATCTGTTATATATTGATGTATTGTTTAAACTGAATAATGATTGTGATAAATGGTTGATGGTTGATATTGTATGAATGGATGCTGTATTTTATATTGTATAAACTGCAAGTTATTGTGCATTTTCATTTCATTCGGGATTGCGGTTTGGAATGATATATAGCCATAATTTTTATTTTAAATTGCGGATTGAAATGATAAATATCCGTATCACTTGACCATAGGATAGAAAATTTTATACAGACACCGCGGTCTATATATGTAAATATTTTGAAAATGATTTCTTTGGTTTGGATAGGATACGGTTGAATAATTTTTTTTTTTGATATTATATAAATATTTTTTTACATATACATATATAGTCAAATTATTGAATTTAAGCTATGTATAAATTTGTTAAATAAAATAAATAAGTTAAATAATGGAGTTTGATTATTTTATATTATATGGTTAAGTACTTGTTTAAGATATTGAATATATATAGAGTTTTAATGATTTAAATCAATTAATATTAGAAGGTAAATTGGAAATTTACTTGGAATTGAGCTTATTTAATAATTAAACTCCATAAGTTGATGTAGAACTTATTAACTTGAAATTTTAAAAGGTATGATATTTATAACTGAAATTTTATTCAAGACGAATTAAATGAATATTTCTATTATAAATAAATTAAAGGAAATATTTAGTATAGGTAATTTGAGTTTTATTTAAATGTTTATCGATTTATTATGCGAATATTTCAAACAAAATAATAGGACATTGAATTGTTGAATATAAATTTCCAACCTTAGCTTCTAATTGTTTGATACTCAAAGTTTGAAATATATTGAAGTAGTTTATTGAAAACTGAAAGTGAATTTAAAATTTATGGATTTAGACTTATTTTAAAGAGAATAAAATTCTAAAGTCATGCAAATTATTTACTTTATAAAGTAATTTTAAATTCCAACCATTTTATTTATATACTGTTTGAATATTCAAACCATTTAAGTTTGAAAGTTATGGTTTTAAAGCTGTGGATTTCGAAGTATTATGTTTTGAAGAGTTATGATTCAAATATATGGTTTCGAGATATTATAAATTTTAAAGTGGTATGGTTTTAGAAAGGGATATATTTGAAATGGTATCATATTGACTTGGTTTTTAAAAGAGGAAAATGATATCGTATTTATATGGTTTGAACAGGGATATTATATTTTGGTTTTAAAGTATAAACTATTTTGAAAAAGCCGCGGTGTTATAATAACGTTTAGTTGTTAAAGAGACAGGGATCAGAAGTTGTCATACTCTCTGCCAACTCCGGAAACCACTTTAACGACCATGTACTCGGTGGAGATTCCAGAATGAAGTAGGATGGCGGCGACGTTTCCTTTGAGGTAAATACGTGGACCCAACTCCCATGAGTTGGCATAAGGTGGCTAAAACAGGAGCGATTGACGGGTTAATTGAGGTAGCACCTTTGATCGGACACATCCCTTCGATATTATACTTTGACTTTTGGATTGATTTGGTGGCCACTTTTGATTTTTGATTTTTTGGGGGTGTTGTTCGAGGTGGGCCGTAGTAGCTGCTACGTGCTACCACCGACCCGGAAGCGTTATTGGTATATCTACCCTAGCATTGCCTAGTTGTGTCGTGTCACCTACCCTAGCGCGCCTTGTACGAGTTTCTATTTGTGTCGTACCTATGGAGTATCCTCTGGTAGCCTCTCGATCAGGAGGTATTACGGTACTGTATAGACTATTGTCATTATTTGTGTTAAGGGCTATATGGGTAACCCCTTAACGCTATTAAAAAGTGAATTTACTTTGCTATTAGACATTATTATAATAGCGAAATATACTACATAGTAAATAGTTTAACGGATCCTTAGGAGATATGAATCCCGAGCATCTCTTGAGTTACTGCATTCACGTTAGACACTGGATAGGAGATGTCAAATCACGTAAACATCTCCGACACCGTTGCATTCATATTTATTTCAGTTGATTTAACTTACATAAGGTCTTTTAGTTCTGACTCGAGTGTTTTGTCCTTTCAATTTGCTCCGGTCAGTCCGAGCTTTTCAGGATTTGAAGATTTTATTCTATAGGACGAAGATGAAGATTTGTAGTACTATTATCTACTATATTATTCCACTACACCATTTAATTCCGCTGCATTAATTATTATTCTCTGTTATGTGTACTCTGATATGTATTGTATAAATAAAATCAAATGTTTTGTAAAACAGCTTCATGAACTGTATATTTGATTTTTATATTTTATAGTTCCGCTGCAAGATTCTATTTTATGTTTTTCTTTCTCTACTTTTCTTATTTACCCCTAACAATCCGCCCTTCTGTATGGTTTGAATTGGCTTGTGTGTCGATTTAAAGCGTATAAAAAGGCGGGATGTTACAGAATATGCTTTTATGTTTTTCTATTTAGTCCCACATCATGGGATAGGTTCATCCTCATGCTCCAAGGCCTATATATAAAGAAGCCTATGTAATGTAATTGTATTAATCAATCTTATGTAACTGATATCAGTGTGAATAACATTTTCTCCTCTTTTCTAATGGCTTCTTATCTCCTTTTAGTTTATAAAAAATTCTGATTTCATTTTGTTTTGTGAATGTTGATGTTTTTTTTGTTAATTTGTGTTGTGTTTGTAATTTTGTGAATGTTGATTTCATTTCATTTATTAGTTTCTTCTTTTATGCTTTAAAAAAAAAAGACTGCACATATTATTGTTGACTTCCTTTCAGGTTGACAGAGTAGAGCAGGAGAAGAATTGCTTGCTATAAAATTGCTTCAAATTTGCTTGCTTCGCTTAGCAAGCAAACAAATAACTGCTTGCTTGCTTATATAAAAATTTTGCTACTTTTAACCTCTACGTATTACTTTTATTTGCCTTGAATTGTTGTTTGCTTGCATTTTAAAAAAACAAAATTCAAAAAAAAAACAAAACGACAAAAAAATTCATCATAGTTGCATTTTTAATACACGTTTAGTTTTAGTTTTGCATTTCATCTTAGAATTTTTATTAATAATAACGGTTTTGATAACACTTAATTGTATATTGACAATTTGTCATTTTTCGACAATTTTATTTCTTGGTGTCTAGGCAACGGCAGAGTAATAACCATTTATAAATATTACGGTGATTCGTAAATATTATAGTAGTTGTTCCTCTGAAGGTACTTAAACCTTCGGCTGCATTACTACGGTGATTCGTGGTGCACCAATAACTCCTGCTCGTTACCTGTCTGAGAACTATCATGTTTATCTAAGACAATGTGTGAGTATACAATTTTGGGTTAACTTTGGACAAATCATTTGTAATTAACCCTTGTATTCATTTAGTTGCATTACTTTATACATATTTAAAAAAAACTAAAAAAATAAAAATCCAAAACTAAAATTTTTTATAGATATTCCTTTTATTTTTCTTTGAAATTTTTAAATCCTTTTCCTAATACAAAAAAAATTTGAAAAACAAAAATCCAAAAAAAAATATAAAACCTTTTTTTAAAAAAAAGGCCAAAAAATTTGAAAATCCAATAACAAAAAAAAAATCAATTTCCCTTTTAAAAAATAAATTTTATTTGCAAATATTTTTCCTTTATAAAACAAACCAAAGAAAAAATTCTTCAAAATGTCCTAGTTTCCTCACTTACGTGAATTTTACAATAGTTGTGAAAATTAGTATAATCCATACGATTTCACTCCGAATTCGTATGGATATTTTAACACCAACTTTGTTTAAACGATTCAAATTTCGAACCATAAAATTTTCAAATAACGAGCAACCCTCGTATCTTGAAAATAACATTTCGTATTTACTTGAAATCTCTACACAACAAAATCAAAGTATAAATGATTTATGCAATTCATATTTGTATAATAACTCGAGTCAAGGATTTCAAAATTTGAATTCAATCCAAAATTCGAACGATTTTGATTATAACCTATGAAACTTCAATTTCAACTCCAAAATGAATTTCATACTCGAAATGAAAATGAAAACAACTTTTCAAAAGAATTTAGCAATGGGAATAATCCTAACCACGTTACGAGCGAAAATTTTTGTTCTCAACAAATCCAAATCGAAAATTCTCAAGTCATTAATAATAAGTTGGATTTTGTTGAACAAATGAACGAAATTTACGATGATCACACAAATTTATTGTTTGAAGTATATATGAAACAATGTTAAAAACAAAACCAAATCCCAACGTGTGACGAGTCAAATGATAATCCACCTTTTACCCAAATCGACGATATTCAAATATCAACTTTTGAAATTGAAGATAATAATCTTAAATGCAACGACCCAAAAATTTCGAACCACGAAAATTCTAGATAGTTAGAGAAAAGAAGAAAAGAGAAAGAAGCAGAATTTGAAGCTAGTCACAGAAACCTCACATTCGCAGCGGATCAAAATAAATATAATTAAATAACGGTTTTACAAAGAAGAATCATCATTAGTACAATGATATTTTTATACATCAAAGTTACAACCATTTTAATACACTGGATGAAGTTGTTGAAAACACAGTAATTGAGTTGGATTTTAATTCTTCTGAGGGTGTGGAACCATATTTAAAATTCGATCTTCCTTTTCTTGGTTTCGAAAATTTGAATACAACAACATTGGATTTTGAACTTGAGATACGCAATGAAGTTGTTGATAATCCAACAAAGAAAGACGAATTTAATAAACATATTTTTTTTGGACTTTTGGATGACGAGTTCTTAAAATCCGACGGGGAATATTTAAATCACCACTTTAATTTTGAAATCAATAATTTTGAAGAATTTTTCAATGACAAACTGGAATTTCAATATTATGAAAATAAATTTGAATTTCAATCGATGGTTATATCCACCCCAAAAATCATCGAAAATAAAACAACTCGTACGATTTTCAATGAAACGACATTCGTTTTTCCAAATTAACATTCAATTTTGAAATCTTTTACGATTTGGTTTTCTGCACTTAAGTTGTGTCTCACACAATTGACAAGACAAATGAATCGGTCTTTGGAAGACCGTTTCATTTACTCTTTAACGGCATACTTTTTGATGTCATGTAAATAATCATCATTTCAATTTCATTTAAATAAAGATTATGTTTTTATTTTTCTCCTTCCACATAGGTTGACTACGGGGACACAGTCAAAATCAAGTGTGGTGGGGGGAGACTCGTCTTCCTTTTTGATTTTTCATGATTAATATTACATTTTTTCTTCCAAAACCCAAAAAAAAAACAAAATTTTAAAATACAATTTTTTTTGAAGCACTTTTATTTATTGTTAAAGAAACACTATAGGATAAATATATGGTTTTGGTTTATTAAATTGAAATTTATGAAAATTTATTTGTCTTAACAAAAATAAAATGAAGTTTGATTACAAATAACGATGGTTTAACTAGTATATAGGAAGATTCATACGTGTTAATTATGAAATATATCCTAACTGAAAATCTTTGTTTAAGGTGGTTGATTTAAAGTAAAGGGTATAATATTTTTTGTCTTCTAAGTTAAGTGGTGATAAGATGATTTTGCAAAACTCTCTTTTTTCAAAAAAACAAAACATTTGTAAATGTATATTTTCTATTAACACCTATAGTCCACAGGTGTACACACTTGTGTGTACACTCGTCGTGCTCTGTACATTTCTCATGTAATCCCGAAAGGCAGTGCACGATTGGTATATCTGGCCTCACTTTATCTGAGCTAGGTGTATATATAAAAATTCTTTTTAATAATGCCTATAGTCAATAGTTGTTCACACACGTGTGTGTTCACCCACCACGCTCTGTATTCCCCTCACATAAGTCCTCAAGGCAATGCATGGATAATTTATCTGGCCTCAGTTTACCTGAGTTAGGCATATAAATATTGTAAATATCAATAAAATTTTCAAAAATACATGAGAGAGTAAGAAATTGAAATCCTAGCACTATTTTTTAACTTATTTGATTTGTAATTGAAAAGAAATGAATATACCACTTTGATAATCAACTAAGGATCATTTTATAATTACACTTTGTTATCAACCGAAACAATAAGTTAAACTATAGTCTATTTGTTATTTTTGTTGGAAATTTTGACGAGTAAATGACTTAAATTTTCAAGATAATGACCGAAACCTATATTTAACTTATTTGTGTCGATTTAAAAGTGAATCCTTCATTGTAATATTTTCAAAAACTCACATTCATGTCTTTGTAAATTAGTCTTGTATTTTGTAAATATTTTCATCCTGCATTTGGATTTTGTAGGTAGTATCCGCTGAAAACCCTCACGAGACAACAATCATCCTACTAGGGACACCTAGAGGTTTAACGGCTTGTTGCATATGCTCAATGCAATCGTGCTTCTTACGAAAACCGATTTATCTTTGTTTTAGTTTATTTGAGGACGAATAAAAAGATAAGTGTACGGTATTTGATGTGCATGTAAATGTGCATATTTTTACCACCATATTTAATCTATTTAAATTAAATAAATGATCATATTGGGTATTTAAACTTGTTTAAACAAAATTCAAATTATTTTCAAATTATCACATATTCATCTTCATATAGGGGCAATACGATCATTTGTGTGCCTATATTTCTTTGAGAAAAATTAATTGGAAATTTATATATAATTGTGTAGGAATTTGATCTCAAATAGGAGTGGTTTCATGAAGATATATGCATGCATAAAATGAATACAAAGGAATGAAGATGGAAATAATTCAAAGTGAAGAACATGGAGGACCCCACCTACCCACCATTTTAATGTACAAATTAGAGGCTAATGCACATGCTTATGGAATTAATGACTTCATGTACACTTAAATGATGATTAGTAGAAGCTAATGGTTACTTGGCCTCCACACTTTCTCAAAGGTATTTTTGGCATTCTCCAAAAAATATGAATTAGGGTTTAACACATGTATATATACCCCTTATGTTTCATGCAATCCTCTTACTTAGTCTCTATTTTAGGCTCTCTTCTCTTAGAAAAATTAAATGAAAGCTCTCTTTCTTTTCGTGGCTACTTAGCCATTTCTTCTTTTATGTGATTCTTTTTTATGCAATTTAATACATGTTCTTTTCGTTTTATTGCTTACTTCCTTTCATGTTGTAGGTAGATCACTTTAATTTTATGCAAGTAGAATAGTAGTTCTCTTTTCCATTAGCTTTCATTTTCTTTTTCTTATCTTTTTTCTTTCATGTTGCTAGCTACATTTGTTAATCAAATGACAAATATGAAAGGCTAAACCCCTTCAATTTAGGGGTAATGAAGCTATCTAATTATGTAGCTTCAAATATTTGTTAATTCATGCTCTCTTTTTGTGCTTAATGATGATGATAGAAATGGTTTACTAGTTGTTTTTGCTTTGAATTTGATAGCTTATATTGTTGACACCAAATAGGCCATGCTTAAACAATCATTGACACTAATTGCCTCTTCATCGAAATATGATTATGGCAAAAGAAAGCGATTTGAAATTAAAATTTGATGGTCTATATTTCTAATCAATAGTTAATAGGCCATACTTAAAATAGATTTCATTTTCATTTTCTTTGTCAAGTTTCATGAAAGTTAGTAAGTGCTTCAAGGGATGTGTTATAGTTTGATGGCTTATGTTGGCTAATCAATAGCACAAATATGCCATACTTATGATAAGCACATCAATTAAAGCACTAATGACCATAAAAGAGTGATCATGATTTCATATATGTTGAACTATGTGATCTAGAGAGTGGATTTATTCTATATTGTCATTTAACTCTTATATTTGCATCTCTTTTCTTTTAGTTTGTTAGCTAATTTTCTAATTCTCTAGCTTAACTTTCACTCGATTTTGGTATAATTTGATTGAATAGAAATTTTAAAATCATCAATTCCCTACGAATCGACCCATATCCGCCACGTAATACAAGTGTACGCGTGCGCATATGGTTATTTTTATTTCAAAATTTTGTTTGGCTATTTTCTAGTTCATAGAACTTTAGTTGACACGAACAAGTTTTTGGTGCCGTTGCACGGGAATTGCTTCGATTTTGATTTTCTATTCTTCGAATTTTTTTGTTTTTATTGTGGGTTTGTTGAGTGTGTTTGTTTGCATTAAAAAAAATTGTGTAAATGTGTTTGATTTTTGCTTGCATTTTGTTTGTGTGTTTGTTTGTTATTTTCTAGTGTGTGTTCATTTGCATTTCATAAATAAAAAATATTGACACAATTTCATTTGCAAAAGAAAAAAATTTCATTCCACTTTCAATTACATTTATAAATTTTCCATTTACATTTTGAATTTTGAATTTACATTTTCAAAACTTCCTTATTACAAACTATTCACTTTTTGTGTTATTGCTCTCTGCCTCACTCTCTTTATTCTTTCTTACTACTGCTCCTACCATCAATTATTCTCCATCGCAGCCACTTCACAATCCTCTCTGACCATTTCATTGGCAACCATTATTACTTCTACTTGCTGTTCCACTTCCTAATACTACCTTCAATAGTCACTGCCATTCACCAGACAAGCAGCCATCATCCACAAACCCTCTTATTGCTGCCAACCACCCATTGCTGTCATAAATGCCTCACCACAACCCAGTCACTCTACAGCATCATTGTTTTAACCATTGTCATACCCAAACAGACACGCCACATCACCAAAACTCCTACCAACAGTTCATCCACATAAACATCATTTCCTTCATTAACCATCACCTATACCCCTCTGTACTTCACAACCTGATCAATATCGCACATCAAAACTGTGCAAATTACAAGTGCACCTCCGCCTTGTACCATCTATCACTTTGCCTATGCCACACCTATCCTTATCACTGCCATTTCCACTCACCATCTCTGCAAACATCTCTGCCACAACTTCATTACCATATTCATATTTTCAAGAACACTGTTACCGACACAAAACTCTTTCTAGAACAACCATCATCCATAATAAACGCTCTTACAAAATCGATTTGACAGCTTCCACATACCATTACACATCATACCATCAACAACAAAACTGCACTATCAATCAGCCTCATCATCACATGAAATCGCCTCCATCACAAGCTCCCTTCCTCTGCGTGAAGCTCTCCATACTTGCTCGATACCATCAATCTCACATCCCCTGCCACCCATAACCTCACCGCCTGCTTCGTTCCCACTACATTACTGGCATATTCCTCAACTACAGTCATAGCAACAGCCCCTGACCACATCGATACTTCAGTAACTCAATCAAAACCCAATTAGACTTTCTACATCTGCGTGCAACCCATACTACAACTACAAACTGACACAGTGCCATACCCCTCTGCTATTACTTCATTACACAATACATACCAATAAATCACCTGACTGCCGGTCTTCGTCTTCACTTTACTGTCATCATTCATATACAACTTTCTCTATCTCGTTCATTTTAATTCATACAAACCATCAACACACACCATACTTGACACTGCTCCTGCTTTTCACTTATAGTCATCGCAATTTCCATCGCCAAGCAACTCAAACACTCACAAGCTTCATACCCCCACACTTAATCGACAATCATCGCAACTGTGCACTCTTTATCATCACACTTCTAGCTGCATTACACTGAGCACCGTGATCTACACTGTGAAATACATTATGCACTATACCATCATTGCATCTGTACCTATTCCCATCATCATAATACTTGGCGACCCATATCACTGCATACAACAATGTTTGTTCCTAACCCTTCACCTTTGACCATCGACAAATCCCTTTATCCCTTCACAGCAACCTAGCATATCCATAAACTCACCATACAACTATCATCTGATAATACAAAGCATCAAGCCTCCATCTTCTGCTTTCAAATGACCATCAGCGACTTCAAATCATGAATCAAAAACCAGAGCAGCAATTGAACGATTCTCTCCTTGCAACCCAATCATTTGCAACCCCAATTTCAATCGCCTTCCGCAATGTGAATCTCGTCCCAATTCACACGAGAATTTTACTTTTATTCCAGGATTTGTTTTTCTTGGTCTTGGAATGGGTAAATGAAAGTCAAAATTTCATAACAATCAAACATATCATTGGTCGTGCAAAATCAAAACGCGTTGAAATTAATATTGAAAAATTTAATATAATAATTGGGTTCAAAAATATATCTTCTCCATACGATCGAATTAAAGCTCGAGACTAGTTCCATTACGTTCCAAAAAGCCGTATAACATATAGAACGCCAGGCGTTACATCTCAATCGGGGTTTGAATTTATGTAGCTAGATTACATAATATTTTTTTTACATTTGACCGTACACTGTTGACCCATCATTTTCTACCCATACCACCCATGTTCCTCCATACCTATGTAGTTAATGCCCCGCTATTACTCCGCTATAACCCTGCTATATCTCATAGCGGATTTCTACTGCTACGTTTTTTTCATATATCCCTAAATATAGCCTTTTCGCTTTAAGCCCTGCTATATCCCATTATTCCTGCAATATTTTTCTACTTTCGCTATATATTCTTTAAAAGAAATGAATTGAAAAATGACATTTATACATATAAGAATTATTAAATTAATTTATTTAATTGAATTTATAATATATTTTCAAAAATGAAAATACTCTAATATTCTACTAAATTCAATTTTGCTACATAACAGTTTTACGTTTATTTACAGTATATTCGCACATGTTTTTATCCAAAATTATTTATGCATTAATTATAATTCAACTGAATATTAATTTTTTATTTAATTACCATTTATATATTTGTAAAAACGTTAAATATGAGTTTTATTTACTATTTTAGAGTTATCCGCTGTATCTTGCTATATCCTCGCTGTATCCCATCTATGACTTTTTGCATCTTCACCGCATTTAATCTTCCGAGCGTTTTAGCTTCACAGCTCTATACCCCCCTCACCTGTTTAAAACAACTTCTCCCTCTCTCGTTTATTTTTTCAAACCAGTGAAGAGAAAAATTAAAATCCAAAAAAACTACTCCACAAAAATTGATAAAACTATTATCTTTGATCCACAGTGGTCAGATTTAAGGTTTCTACAAGTTCTGAAGGGATACGACCAAGTTCCTGTAGATCGACCTTTAAAGCAGTGAGGTCGAGAAGATGTTGGCAGCTAGGGTTAGAAATAGTTTGAAATATAAGCTTGGATTTGGGAACTGGACTTCGTTTTTGGATGGAGCAGGTCGAGTAGCACCTACGGCTCGAAAATGGCAAGGTGCGGAGCTATTTTGGAGATCGCTTCATGATGGGGGGTTGTTGACTGTCAGGTCGCAGTCAAAAGGGGTAAGACACAGGCTTTGGGATAGTGTGCAATCGGATGTGGAAGGGAAGACGATTTCGTTGGTGGTCTCGGATCGTTGGATGGTGGAGCATAGAGGAGGTGCATGTGCACATGCACGGCCAAGGCATAGCTCCATTTGCAAGCATAGGGGAGAGGCAGAGTGTGAGGAAGAAAGGTAGGGGAGGGTATTCTTGTAATTGGATAAAGATAATAATTGTCATTAAATTATTTATTAAAAATTAATCGATAACTTATAAAATTTATAACTCCTTCCTACGAGGTCCGATCGAGACGAAACTTTTTGTGGTGAACTCACGATGACGAAGGCTTCACAATGGAACTATTTTGGAAAAATTTAGAGACTGTCTAAATTTAGGATAATGTCGGACGTCGTTTGATTTTAGTTCCAAACTAGAATGCCTCGATGGCAATAGAAAATTTCAGTGAGTTCAACTCACCCTTTTGGTTGACCAGTATGATTTATAATTAACAAAATTATTGAATGATTATTTGGACAAATTATTATATTTATTAGTTGGTTTGGATATATTCTCGCCTATTGGAGCGGATAAGACCCTCTTACATTCTCTTGTAAGAGCGGATGACCCTTTGTATACGAATCCCACCTCGAAGCGGTTGATTTATATTTATGATTGAATAACGTTTGTGATGTAGGGAAACATATTGGAGGGATCCAATGGGATTCCTCACTACTATTATCAAATTATTTCAATAATATTTCCTTTATATGAATTAATAAATATGATTGTGGACACTATAGTTATAACATCGCGGTATATTTGAAAATAAAACCCAGTAGTGATAGAAAATAAATATCAAAATTGGTTAAGTGTTGGGTGGCTATTGGCCTCAAATTAGTATTTTAAAAGTGGAAATTTGCCACAAGGGTCTCTTTAGCAAGTGGAATTAGTTTCTAGAACACACAGCTGAAATAATTACTTTCAAGAACAAAACACAAAATAATTAGTTTATAGGGCCTAAAAGCCTATGAAATTATGTCCTTAAAAGTAATTGAATTGCAGGCTTTGTCCTTGAAAGTAATTATTCTGCTGACTTTGGCCTTGAAAGTAAGTTCTTTGAATGTGTGTCCTACAAACTAATTGGACTGCAAAGTTTGTCCTTCTGGTGAAATGCCCCATTTTAAAAACACTATGAATTGTTGATTAAGTCGGAATTGGCTTTAGAGACAGGAAACGATTTTTAAATGCGAAATTGGGTTTCGAAAATATTTTGCTTAAGGATTAACTAATTAAATGTATAAATATCATTTTTGAAGTTATTTAATTAATATTATTTTAGGTTATTTAATTACATTAATATTATTTTAAAGTTATTTAATTATATTAATATTGTTTTTAAAGTTACATAATTAAGTTTATATATATAATTATATTAATATTATATTCAAGTTATTTAGTTATTTAATTTTTTTAAAAGGTATCTGTTTTGTTTTAAGAATTTATAAAAAGTTAATAAGTTGAAAAGTTAGTTATCTCAAGAATAATTATGGTTTCAAATTAATAATAAGGGTTATTAATAAGGTTTTGAAAATGAATCATTGTTATTTATGAAAATAGTGAAGATTAATTATTATCTTTTCTTTAAACTATATTATTATTTAAGATGTTTCAAAATTAATAAACATCATTTATTTATAATGTTTATTATTGCTAACCATTATTATATAATGGTGTTTTGAAGTAAAAGATTTTTAATTATTTATAAATGTTTCTGAGACCCATGAATGGAGTAGGAAGACTTAGATTTTATGAAGGAGTTAAAAAGTGGTTTGAAGAGTTAAGGAAAGGTTATTTGCAAGGTGGAAGAGTTTATAAATGGTTAGATATTTAAAAATGAATTTTAGAGGCAGGTAATAGATCTATAAAAGAACTTTTATAAATGGTTTATAGATTTATAAACGGTTTATTAGTGATCTTTGAAATATACAAGAAGCTTATAATTGATTGAATTAAAAAAGGGCTTACAAATGTTTTTCGAAGATTTATAAAATGCTTTATAAATGTTTTTAGATAATCATAAGGAATTTTATAAATGGGTTTTGAATCGAATAAAAATAAAGTCTTTCTAAATTCTATAAATACACTTATACCATTGAGATAAGTATATGGATATTTCTAAGTATTTCAATATAGAGACTTGCGAGTATATCTTTGTAAAGGTGTTTATATATAAGTAATTTATAAAGTGGGTTTTATTTATGAAGGCTTATGAAATGAGGCTAGTGATTGCTTACATGCTTAACCAATGTTGGTGTTTCCTATGAAATATAATCTTTGTTTGAATGTTTGTTTATCTTATAATTCAATAATCGACACTCAAATCATGATCTAAATGTGTAATCCTTCTCAATTTTGGTGGTATGAAAATATTCCCTACTTAACGCTGAAGGATTTTAACATTGGAAATATCAAGGGGAAACACAAGAATTATACGATACAGTTACCATCGGTGGTGCTATACTATATGTATATACTCATTTTGTTCTTCTAAGACAAATGATAAGGAGATCTGTCCACTTAAACGGTTAGGGGGTGATCCCCACTCTTATGTATTGTCTGATTATTTGCAAAAGATCTGGTATTGAGCATTTCGGAAATCGACGTTTGGTTTTGTGGAGCACCTGGGAAGTGGAGGAGTGTACAAATAAGGGAGGACTCGAACCTGTAACCATCCCGAAATCCATATATGATTCTATGGAGGAGATTCGTGATATATTGGAATGTTGGGATCCATGTGTGATTCCGAGACCCATAAGGGTATGAGAATCCGCGTGTGATTCCAAGATCTAATTGAGATCTGGAAATCTATGTGTGATTCTTAGACCCGTAGAGGTATTGGAATCCATGTGGGATTCCATGATCTATTTGGTGGCAGTGCATACGCTGGAATACTGAACATAGTCTCATCAGCGGAAATGACTAAAACCAAAGATAGGAGGCATGGCTAGTAGGGTTGGCAAACCCATAGGGTGCAGTCGGCTCCTCCTAGATGTCACTTATAGTTGTTATGCATACATGGGGCGATAAACTCGTTCTTAGCGAGAAAAGCTATGTTTTTCCTATTGTACATCACTAGGGATGTATGCTGCTTTGAAAGGATATCTCTGATCCTTATGTGGGAGGACCGTTCCACGAAGTACTGGGGGCAAATCCATGAAAATCCTACAAGATTAGCGAACGCGCCTTATCGATTTTCGATTATATACCTAGTATCGTTATGATATACACTCACAGGCAGCACAGATACTTGATTATTATTACTTCCGCCTTTAGACATTATTATAATATAAATGGATTTTCTATAGAAATGGTCTTGGTTATCGTAAGGTAAAAATCCGTCCATGTTTATGTGTGGCATGTTCTTATGAGATACCTTTGATTTCAAAGGTTTTATATAGCTTTGAATCCAGTTGGGTGTGTTTTCTCGCGCTGGTTTTCTAGACTGACTCGGGTGTTATTTTATTATAATGCTCGGGCCAGACCAATTATATTGCATATTGGTTTGGATGCTTTGAGCTTCAAGAGACGAATTGGAGGCTCAGAGAGGTATTCACGTAGACATTTATTTTCTGCTGTGGTCATTGTTATGTTTATCAGCAATTGTAAGGACAGACTGTTATAACTGTCCAGGCTAAAATAGGTTAGTATACTCTGATTGATGTCTGCATATGCATATGTTACAGTTTTGTTTTTGTGTAAATATTTATGATATATTATAGATTATTCATTCTATTATGAGATTTTGTGTTGTTTAGTTTTCTTCTTATCTTCTTCCTTCTTTCTTTTCCCTAACAATCGAGTCTTTCGGCATTCGATTTCTCGCCATGTGATACAATGGATGTATTAGTGTCGATTTTCGAGGGTTGAAAAGCCTAGTTCATTACAGCCTATGTCTAAATTAATTAGCTTAAAACCATTTTAACCCATTTATCTTATCGTTAAGCATGGCCTTAATTTATATTTTCAAAATTCAAACCCTTATCATTTCAATTTTTTCATTATTCTATTTAATTTGTCTAATTAAATATCCTGAATAATGTTATCAAAAATTAAGGGTGTTACAAGCTCCTTCCCTTAAAGAATTTCGTCCTCGAAATTCAGTAAGGACTAAGTACTAAATATAACAATCATCTGTAACAACTTCTAACAACCATACTATCCTACCTGACTAGAAACTATCTATATAAATCTAATATATACATACTCTTAAAGCAAATTAGGATATGTTTCTCTAATCCTGTCTTCAGTTTCCCAAGTACAGTCCTTCTCGTTGTCGCTCCACTGAACTTTCACTAACTTGACTATCTTTTTCCTTGGTCTTTTTTCATCTCTCGCTACAACCTAAACTGGTTGTCTAACAAAAGTCAAATTAGGCTATACTATCGTCTTCCAACCCTGTCATAGGAAAAGTAGTCTCTTGGGCATGCACATACTTACGAAGATGAGACACATGAAGTACATTATGGACAGCTGCATACTACTCGGCAACTCTACTCTGTATGTGAGCTTCCCGATCCTCTCTAAAATCTAGAATGGCCCAACATATCTTGGTGTTAGTTTCCTTAACTTTCCAAATCGCATTCATCGGTGATGCCTTAATGAAAACCTTATCTCCAACTGGCCTTTAAGCCTCTTATCTTCGTAACTCTTCTGTCTTGACTAGGCTTCCATCACCCGTTCTTGGATGAACTCAATATTCTCTGATGCCTCTCTAACTAAATCCAGACCTAAGACTAATCTGCCTCCAGTCTCCAACCAAAATGTTGGTGATTTGCATGGCCTTTCATACAAAGCTTCAAAAGGTGTCATTCCTATACTAGTCAGGTAACTATTATTATAGGAAAACTCAATCAAATGTAGGTGATCTTCCCAAGATCCACCAAAATCTAATACACACGCTCTCAACAAATCGTCGAGTATCTTGTTGACTCTCTCCGTCTGCCCATCTGTTTGAGTGTGATATGCAGTACTCATATTAAGCATGGTACCTAATACTTCCTATAGACTTTTCCAGAATTCACTAGTGAACAAAGCGTTTCTGTCACTTACTATACTACTAGGAACTCTAAGTAGTCTAACTATGTTCTTCATGAATAACTTATCTAATACATGTGTTGTCCTAGTTAAATTAACTGGAATGAAATAGGCACTCTTGGTCAACCTGTCGCTATAATCCATATACTTTCATTACCTCTATTTGACCTTGGCAACCCGTCAATAAAATCCATGGATATCGAATCTCATTTCCAAACTAGAATCTCTGAAGGCTGAAGTAACCCACTCGGCTTCTGATGTCCATCTTTCACTAGTTGATAGTTTGCATAATTCCTAACCTATAGGCCAACATCCCTATTCATATCTTCCCAACAGAAGCTCCATTTCATATCTTGATACATCTTGATCCCTCTAGGATGAATCATAAACTTGGATTGATGGCATTCTCCAAGAACTTCTATCCTCAAGTTCTCCACATTCAGAATATAAGCCGTCCCTTCTTTCTCAACCACCCTCTTTGGTCAAGACTAAATCCCTTTTGATCGTCTCTCTCTTTTCCAACTTCATGTCTCCTAATCTTGTTGGTTAATTCTGGATCCTCCCTTTGTTTAGAAGCTATCATCTTGATCAACACTGGTCAAACTTCTAAACAAGACAATATGGTTGTACTCTGACTAGAACTAGTAGTCGATCTTAACTGCACACCACAATTGGCCAAAGCTTCAAGATCCTTCCATTCTGCCAACATAGCTAACACCACATTCTGATGTCTTCTGCTAAGAGCATCCTCTACATTATTACCTTTCCTTGGTGTATACTCTATTCCAAAATCATAAGCAGCTAAAAACTCCAACCACCTCTATTGTCTCATATTCACCTCCTTCTAAGAGAATAAATACCATAAAGACCAGTTATTAATAGCTTTGATCTTATTTGGATTGACTGAAAACCCCTCTCTGAAACCACATTACCAAGAAATTTAACTTTTTTCTTCCAAAAATGACACTTGGAAAACTTTGTCATCAGCTGATGCTGCCTCATCATCTCAAGCACTACCCAAAGATGATTTTTATGATCTCTTTCATCCTAAGAGTATACTAAAATGTCATCTATAAACACTAACACGAATCAATCTAAGTCCTCTTGGAAAACTCAGTTCACCAAATCCATGAAGAAAACAGGTGCATTTGTCAATCCAAGTGGCATCTCTAACCACTCGTATGAACCATACTTAATCCGAAATGCTGTCAAAGGAATAATGTCCTCTGCCACTCTTAACTGATGAAAACCTGTCGCCAAATGCAACTGGGAAAACACTCTAGCTCCACTCAATTGATCGAACAGATTGTCTATTCTCGGCAAAGGATTAATCGTCCTTTTGTTCAACATACGACAGTTGATACACATCCTCAATGACCCATCTAGATTCTTCACGAACACTACGGTCGCTCCCAAAGCAAACTGCTTGGCCTAATAAAATTCCTTACTTCTAGATCCACTAGCTGCACCTTCAATTTCTTTATCTCAGTTGTTGTCATCCTGCTTGGTACTCACAAGTTCAGCTCCTAGCACAAGATCTGTTCGAAACTCAATAGCTCATTTCAATGGTAGTCCTGTGACCGCTTCAAATGTTAGTCCGTGAGATGATGGTTTTGATGACAACAACCTTAGAATAGATTATAAAATATAAATACTAACATTATAAGTTTGGATATATATGTATATGCAGGATTTAACCATGTAGGTACTAAGAATGAAGACTGTACAGTATAGAGATTCAAGATATCAAGATAAAATATCAAGATAGAAGACCCATGAGTATCGAGACTATCAAGAGTTCAAGATTTCAAGGATAATTATTTTTTATTATTATTAGGAATTTTTTTTAAAACTCATAGAAAAGCACCGTCATCTTAAAATCCAATTTATTCGTTGAATGGAATCCACATCGAGCCCGTTAAAGGGATGGAACCCTAAGTAGGATGGAACCTACGAAAGTCTAGTGGGACATTGTTTTGTATCCACTAATTTTAATTCAAAAGATTTTACAAAATTATCTTGTTTTCAAAATGATTTCAAAACTTTCCTTTTAAAAGATTCAAAACCCTCGATCCTGATTTTAAATAATTTTAGCTTCAAAAACATCTTTATTTTCAAAGTCAAATTACTCCTGATTCTAAACTATCTTTTTTAATAACATATTTAACTTTTAAATATTTATACTTAGATTTAAATATAAAATTATGGTTAAATTATATATATATTATTCTTTATATTTACTTATGAATTTCAACTATAGTCAAGTATATTTGTAAAGTTTAAATTAGATTTTATATAAGATAAAGGTTATTTTCAAAGAAATTCAAAACATCATAAAAAGCTTTGGGATGTCGACATGCCTATGGTACCATGTCGACATGGTGACAGTTTGATTCAAAATTTCAAATTTCAAAAGAAGTGTCTATTTGCCATAACTCTTCATGAATGGACATGGTCATTGTTCTTCTATAAATAGGGGTCAGTTTCAACGAATTTTTAATCACTTTTTTCTAGTTTTCACTCCTCTTCTTCTTCCTCTTTTCTTAATACATGTTCTTATCATTACTTTGCTGAAATCAACATTGAATCATACTCGATTACTTCTAGTTTAATTATCTATCACTATCTCTACATGATTCTCAGTGTTATTCAGAGTTATAGACTTCTTTGTAATCTATTAAGCAAGAAAAGGCGTGATTGTAGCCTTGGAAATAAATCAAAAGGGAAAAGGTGTGATTGTAGCCTTGGTAAATCAATTGGGTAAACTTGTAGATCGAAAATCAAGTATCTCTACCCAAAGGATCAAAATTCTGGAGGGTGTACCTCGTAGCCTTGAAACTGAGGGTGTAATTGTACAATTGCTTTTGAAAGGAAATTCGTACTTGTGTTGCGGGACTGGATGTAGGGTAACTCCGAACCAGTATAAAATCCGGTATGTTCTTTCATTTACTACTTTTATTTTATTTCTGCATCTGTGATTGTTTCTGTGACCATATCTGTGTCTGTATATTGCATACTTTTGTGTCTAAATTAACATAAATAAAAAAGATTTAGTAATTCTTTATTAACACTATTCACCCTCCTCTAGTGTTAATCTTAGCCTTAAGATCCGTAATCCGCATTTCTCACAATTGGTATCAGAGCAAAGTTTTCAAAGTTTCATAATCTGATTTTTGAAAAGTTTTTAAAATGGCTATATTCATTAATACTAATTTAGAAGTATTCAAATCATCACTGTTTCATGAGTCTGCATATATGTAACGACCTGCTATTTTGGACCATTCAAATCGACAATAAAACCATACATGTCCGACTTGAATAATTCAAAATACCGCGTTGTTAATTTAAATTTGGCAAAACATATCATTTACAGTAAATACATCAATCACAGATCACAGACATAGAGTAAATAATGCAGCGGAATAGATAAAGAATAGTAGTTCATGAAGCTACTATATACATATCAGAGTTAGAGATAAAATACAGCAGAACTCTCAAATGCAGTGAAGTCTCCAGTACGAGTAGATGACTTCTCTGAACCAGTCAACTGGAAAAGCTGAAAGAATAGATAGCTGGATCATCAAGCTAAACTCCAACTTCGAAGGTGAGTCTCAAAAGCTGTATCACTCGGTCTGACCCGAGCGTAAAGCAAAACACAAAACACTCGAGTCAGGATTAACATTCTTATATCAATAAATTCAACTCAAGTGAAATATCAACTGAAATACAAATAACTTAAAGGATGTTTGGGATAACCATCCTCTAAGGGTCCATGGAACTATCTACAAGGTAGAAATATACACTAGAACACCATGGCCATTTCAACTTAATTTATACTTCAAACCAAATATCATTTTTCTTCAATTATCTCTATATTTCCCAAAATAGTATTTATATATATTAAATAATTTATAAAGTAAAGTATTTTCAATTCCCTCAACTTAACAAATCGTTTCAACATCAACCCGACCTTCCCATTTGAATTAAATTCAATCTCGATTATCAATTTAAATTCAATTCCTAAAATAAACTTTTCAATCTATCGATCTCAAAATCGGATATGTAATCACAAAAAATACCCCTTTATATTTCAACATATTTCAAAACCTCAAGTACTCAACAGTCAACTAAATTTTTATTCAATTTAGTTTTCTAAATAACGAATTCAAATTTGGTTCAACTTAAATTTTCATTTTAATTCAATTTTAGTTTCTAAATAACAAATTCAACTATATTGATTTTAAATACAGATCCGAATCTCAAAATAAACCATTTAAATTCCAATATAGTTCAAAGCTTTAATGTTTAAATGTTTAATTTTACAGTTTCATATAGATCTCGATTTAACCTCACTATTATTTAACCTTAAATTCCATTTTTTCTCGATATTTTCCTTAATTTAGTTAAACGTGAAATATTCATTAAATCACTTAAATCAAAAATCCAGTTATAAAATCCAACCTTTAAATTTCCCATTCAAAAATTTCAAATCGATTTAATTAAATAAATCTTTATTTAATTGTCATCTTTAATAAACCCAAATTTATCTTCCCATCTTAATTTATCCCAATTCTTGAAAAATCTATTTGAAATATAATTCACATAAATATTTAACATAATTTATGTATTAATTCCATCTTAATTAAATTAAATATTATTAAATCGATATATATCATTTCCCTTTATATATAATAATTTAAGAATTTACATTTAATAAGACCATATATTTCTTCCCAAAACAATGAATTTATTTCCAAAATATTTTATATGGACCAACGATGTCTGTATATATTCCTTATCATATGGTCAAGTGTTACAGATATTTATCATTTCAATCCGTACACTAAATATACACGGGTGGGTATCATCTCAACCCGTAATCCCAAATTCAATTAAATGAAAATCGCTTGGGTCTATCATTTCAACCCATAACGAAATCCTTCTATTCTAAAGTCCGTTCGGATATGTATCATTTCAACCCATAGTGATTTCTATACTAACAGGGAACTTGCAGAGTGATAACAGAAATGAAAATAGTAATAACAGCAGGCATATATCATCAAAATAAATATAAACAATAGGATTGTAACGACCCGTAAATTTAACCAGTTTTAGTAACGCGTTTATTTGAAATTTTGTGAAATTTTAAATGATAAAATTTTGAAATATAAATTTGATATTTGGAATGCGTCTAGTTAAACATAGCAACTGTTAAATTTTCGTCCGAAAATATGAAAGTTTATGTCGCGCGTAAATTTACTTCAATCTAATCAGTTAAAAAAGCGATGAAAATAAAACGTTTTCAAAACCAAAATATTTTTATATAAAAAAATTCTAAACCATCTTTTTAGCAAGTTGTCAGTTTGTCAATTTTCCAAATTCGGACATCTTTGGCTCCGTCGATCTTATTTTTCTACGTTTTTCATGCATTTTCCGCTATTATAAATTTTGAATTTTTATAATTCGATTATGCCACTGATAATTTTATACTGTTTCGATCGTCTCATCGCACTGATCGCAGCAGTATATTTATTTCTATATTTCGAGATCTAGGTACGCCACGAAATCAATAAAACGATTACCGTATCGGTAACCGTTTTCGGACCTTTTGACTTCCGTGGCCTTTAAATTGTCTACCAGCTGGAATTAAATAGCCGCTGGTTATCAATATTTCAGCTATTCAAATTCTGACTTTTACTTTTCCCAATAGTTCAATAGTACGCTGGTTGTAGCTTTACATTTTCCTTTTGTTATGTTCTTCACGTGAATATCAATGTATAGATTTTGCTTCCTTTACTCAATTGCCTGTTCCTGTTCCTTCTTCCAATTCTTTCTTTGCTTCTCCTTCCTGCCTATTCATGGCCGCCTTCACCTCTTACCAAAAAAAAAAAAAAATCATGGCAGCATCTCAATGCATGCGCACGCAAAATGTCATGCACGTATTTCCTTCCCCCTTGCTTTGCATCTGTGCTATTAGCAACTCTCTGTCATTAGCCGAGCCCAACCTAAAACTCCTAGCGGCCACCCTACACCGCGTCGCAAGCCCAACAGCCTAGCTCGCCCGCCTACAAACCCTACATCCTGTAGCCTCAAGCCATCCACGTGCTCGCTCAGCCTCACTCTTCCTCTGTTGCATATTGATGAGTGGTGAAATGGGTTATATTTGCATACAGGTTGTATAAATATTGATTTCTATTTTATTTTATATAGGGGTATACTCATTTGTTAGTTTATATGTATATCAAGTTAGTGTTGCAGCAATACAAATATATATTCTACAAGTCATATTTTAGTAAAAAAAAAAGATTTATAAAATTGTTAAGTGAAATAATGAAGTTAAATAAGATAATACAATTGTTTTGCTAAATAGGATTCTTAATGTGTTATATTGCATTCATGGGTGAGTCAAATATGTATACTGCGAAGTATACTGTGTTTTAGGCTAGTTACAGAGGCTAGGGCCTATAAAGGTTACAAAGCGCATCACTTCTATTCTATTTATAAGTGTAATATATGTTATATACATAAGGTTTGTACATGTTTATATGTCGCATAGATGGTAATATATTTGTTAGCTTGTAATATTTAGCTATATGTTATAAAATATATTATATTACGTTTTATGTGTAACAACCCGATATTTTCTACCATTCGCATCCGCACATGTCGGACTTGAATTGCTCAAAATACCGCATTGTAAATAAAATTTGGCAAATCTCAGAATATACAGTAAATAAAATCAAAGATCACAGACACAGAGTATTTAATAATGCAGCGGAAGTAAAAGAAATAGTAGTTCATGAAGCCACTATATAAATATATCAGAGTTAAATAGAATACAACAGACTAAATAAAGTACAACAGAACTCTTAAGATGATAACCAAGTACAAGCTGAATAGAACAACAGAACTGGAATAGATAAAACTAGATAAGCAGATAATCTCCAGCGATTCCAATCTCCAGAAAGTGGAATCCAAATCTGTGAATAACTCAGGCTGACCCGAGCGTAAATAAAAATACAAACACTCGAGTCAGGACAATATATACTTATATAATGTAAACCAACTCAAATGAACTGTAATAAGGTACAAGTAACTTAAAGGATGCCTGAGACCGCCCATCCCTTAAGGATCCGTTAAACTATTTACTATGTAGTAATATTTCGCTATTATAATAATGTCTACAGTAAAATAAACTTACTTTTAAATAGCGTTCCCGGCTACCCATATCACCCTTCACACATAATAGTCCCAGTAGTTCATCAAATGTCATGCCATCTCCACTCCGGGTGACTGTCAGAGGATACCACACGGGCTACGGGAGAAAAACAAACTCGTAGTAAAGGCTCGGTATGGTAGGTGACACGGCACACAAGGCAATGCTAGGGTAGATATACCAATTACGCACACGGGCTGGTGGTAACGCAGCAGCCACATACGCCCACCTCGGAACACACTCCCATATCAAAATCGGAGGATGGCCATCTAATCAATCACCAGTAAGAGTATAGTATCGAAGGAATGTGTCCGATAGGAGGAATGACCTCACTTGGCCCGAGATCGCTCCTGTTTTAGCCACCTTATGCCAACTCACGGGAGTTAGGTACACGTAATATACCTCAAGAACGTCGCCACCATCCTACTTCATTCTGGAATCTCCACCGCGTACACGGTTGTCAAAGTGGTTTTCGGTATCGACAGAGAGTATGCCAGATATCCGATCCCGGTCTCTTTGCCAACCAATCGTTATTATAACCCGTAGTTATAACTTTTAAAATAATGTTTATACTTCAAAATAGGATATCATTTCAAATCCCAATCTTTATCAAAATAATGATTAAATTAATTCCAAACCATTTTAAAACATCATATCTTTCCAGAAATTCTTGTCAAATCATTTTAATATATCAAAATATCATATCTTTTCAAAACCACATTTCAAATCATTTTAATATATCAAAATATCATATCATTTCAAAACCACATTTCAAATCGTTTTAATATATCAAAATATCATATTATTTCAAAACCTCATTTCAATCATTTTAATATATCAAAAATATCATATCTTTCCAAAACTTCATTTCAAATCATTTTAATAAACCAAAATATCATATCTTTTCAAAACCACATTCATTTCAAATCATTATTCATTTTATTCAATTTAAAATACCATTTCAATTTACATTTCCAACCAGTTTATATTTCAAAAATCATTTTAAATCATTAAAATGAAGTTATTATATTTAATTATTAAATTATTAAATTTCCAAAAATTTCAACTTCCAAAGTTCATTTATTCACTTAAGTTTATCAAAACAGTGAAAATTCACTTTTCGCAGCATTTAGAAAACGCTACGGAAAGTTACATTCAAAACAGTTCAATTTAACAAAAGACAGCATTTTTAAAAATGTTGTAATAGGGTTTACTTAACATTTCAAATAAACTTAGTTAAATTCAACAATTATAGCACTTAAAAAGATTGCTATAATAGCCTTTAATTCAATTTAGCTTTTTAGTTCATTATCATCAACTACATCATTTACAAATGCTGTAATATCATTTAAATTGCAATTAATAGCATTTCAAAAATGCAGTTAATTAACTTCAAATATTCAATATAATTTCAACCGATTATATTTTTATTTAAAACATTTTTAACTTATAAAATCATATATTTTCACATTTATAAACAACGTTTAATTTTCCTTAAGTTCATGATTTTATAAAGTTAAATTTCCATTCAAAAATCAAGATTTAATAATAATTCACTTATTAAATTTCAACATTCAAATTTAAATTTATTAAATTAAATTTCAACTTAACACTTAAGTTTAAATTTCAAAATATAACTTAATTTCAATTTTATTCACTTAACTTAAAATTCACTTTTAAGCCAAATTCACAAATTCCCATTTGGTTATATTTCAAAATTTCAACTTAAATAATCATCCCTTTCATTTTTTTAACTTTACTCAAAAATCATTAATATATTATAAAATCATTTTAAATTCATTTTAAATTCAAATTATCATAAATTTATCATAATTTCATATTTAATTTAATTTCCAATTATAATTAAATAAAAATTTCCAAAATAACTTACATTTAAATTTTCTAACTTTTCCATAATTTATTTAACCTATAAATTTCCAAAAAAATCAATAATACTTTACAAAAATCATTTTTAATTATGTTTTAAATCAAAATATTATAATATTTACATTTCAAACATATTTTTAAAAATTTTAGAAAAATATATTTTAACTACGGGTCTGTATATAATTTTCTGGCCTAGGTAAAGTGATACGGGTAATGTATCATTTCAACCCGTAATTTACAAAGAAAATCCGGGTTTTATCATTTCAAACCCGCAGTCCCAAGTAAATGAAATAAAATGAAAATCGCTCAGGCCTATCATTTCAGCCCATAACGATTTTCCCCTATTCTAAAGTCCGTTCGGTTATGTATCATTTCAACCCATAGTGATTCTAATCTAAAGGGAACTTGCAGTGTGATAAACTGATAAAAATAACATAACAACATAATATAACAGTAACAGATGTTATAATAGGTGTTTAAGCATGGGTGAACATCATATAATCATAATATAGCATATGTAACATGTTAATGCATTTTACAGATTCAAAAGGGGTCAATTTACTAGTTATATATGTACATATTGTCTGGTGAGGATAACTCACTTGTTTGAGCTGGAGATTGCAATACAACTGACACGAACTGTGATCTTCAAAAGCACGATGGCACGACAAAGATTTGATATTGAGAGAGCCAAAGATAATTGCCTTGTTCACATTTACACAAAACAATGCAACATATAAGTTACAAAACAATGTAACACTTGAACAACACTAGAAATCAATGTCCAAAACAAGTTAAATGGTTTGCACTTGTTCTCAACTTCACATACTTCAGTTATGAACTGAAATAGCATAGCCAAGGCATGGATTAATGTCTGGTTTGGGTCCAGTATAGGCTCGGCTACAAGGTGATAAGGTGAGTGGGAGTTACAAGTAGAGAAGACAATGGAATACAAAGGGTTCTAAGGCAAATGGTGGCTTTTGTTGCACCATAGGGTTCGACCCTTGCTGTTGTGGGTCTAGCCATGCAATGTGAAGGTCAGGTGGGGTCTGTTGTGGCAGCCAGAGGTGGTGGAAGATCAGGTGGTGGAGGCTATTGGTGATGGCCATGGTGGAAATTGAAGGTGATGGACATAGGGTGCAACAATCTACACACAAGGCAACATATCATCATTTCTAGGCTATACATGGGCTCGGCCTCAAGCTATAGGGGCATGGCCAGGTGTCCAGATGGTGGTAGGTGAGGTGGAAGTGGGTGGTGGTCAGGTCAGAGCAAGGGGTGGTGGAGGAAGTGGTGGAAAAGGTGGTGTAAGTGGTGATAGAGGAAGGGTATGCTCGGCCTAAACTATATGGTGATGGTTTGTGTAAATGGAGGGTGGATCTCTTGCCTAGGGCAGGTCGGCCTGATGGGGTGGTGATCTGGAGGTGGTGGTGGCTGGTTGTGGTGGTGATGGGGTCGGCCTAGCAGCTGGAGGTGGAGGAACAAAGCTATGAAGGTAGAGAACATATACAAAATTCAATAGAAAACTAGAAAAACAAGGAAGAATGAGATGAATTTTACCCAAACCTTTGAAGTAATGGCCGTGCAATTTTTTTATGAGTTTGAGAAGGTTAGAATACGTGAAAAATGAGGGAGATGCAGCTAGAATGAGAAATGAAAGCACGGCAAAAAATCATTAAAGAGTGGAGTTGAGAAAATGAAAGGTCGGAATGTAAAATGGCTTTGGAAGTTAAAGTGTTTAAAACCTTTAAAATTTCCATCAATTTATTTTAATTTTTAAATAACTGAAATATATATATAAATTAAGATAAAAGTACGAAAATTTATTAAATAAACAAAAATAAATAAATAAATATTAATTATATATATAATTTAATAAATAAAACAGCAAAAATTGCAAACTAGTCTTGAAAATATGAAAAATAAATGCAATGAACTTTGGAAAATCTTTATGTACTTGTAAAAATATTTATAACAAAAATAATAACATAAACTAAAATGCATTCACAAATAAATATATAAATTTTAATTTAAATATAATTTAAATGAAGAAAATAGCAAAGAAAATAGAAACTAGGCTTTAAAAATAGAAAATAAATTCAATAAGCTTTAGAAAAATTATACTATCACTTCAAAAATACTAAAAGACAAAAATATACATAAAATAACAGATTAACACATATTAAAATAAAATATGACAAAGAAAAATATAATTTATATAATTTAAAATAGACAAAATTGTTAAATAAATCAAATTACACCCAAAATTGAAATGTACATAACTTTTACTGTTTAACTCCGTTTTCAACGAAACAAAAAGCAGTGTTCATGTTATTAAATCTATTTTCATAATAAAAGATAAAATTTATAATTTCGAACTTTTAAATTTTTAAGTAAAAAGTCAAAGCTTGACCAGTTTGACCAGAATTTCACTTTTTAGTAAAATATCTAATTTATACCAGTTTAAAACTATAATTCACTTAATAATCAACATTTATATAAAAAAATGAAATGTTTGAAAAAAAAAGTTTAAAATAATTGCAAAATAAAAAAATAAAGTCAAAATTAAAATATATGTAAAATCTAGGGTTGTTACACTCTCCCCCACTCAAAACTTTTCGTCCCCGAAAAGGAATGAGGCACGGGAAAGCACAGAAAAAATAGAGTGAAATAAGATTAAGACAAGATGACAAGGAGATTGAAATTATACCTAATAACTATTGTTATAGGTAAGTTTCACAAGGTAGAGATGATCTTCCCAAGATTCTCTAGAATCAGGAACACAAGCACGAAAAGATCCTTTAGAATCTGATTCACTCTTCCTGCTTGACCGACGGTCTGTGGATGGAAAGCAGTGCTCAAATTCAAAATGAGTACCAAAGATTATTAAAGATTATAGAAAGATTTCTAAACAGACTGGTATATGCAATAGCCTCCCATTCTGTAGCAAGATAAGGGAAATTAGGACAACCAAAAGATAGTTTGAAAAACAAAATAAAATAATAAATTTGAAACCATAAAATTTCAACTTAAACTGAAAATTAATTTTACATAAGTCAAATAAATCTTAAGCATCTCTAATTTCATTATCTTATCATCCAATTATCTTAAATTAACAAATCCCTAAAATCATGTATTTGAAAAATCTTTTATTATACTCAGATGTACCAAATAAAATTTAATTCTTCTTCACTACTAATTAAAATTAAAATTGTTCCTCTCAATATATTTTATCACCTATGTTAAATATGCTTACACTTATTATAACGGTTTTAATTTATTCTTAATTCCTTCGACATCATTTATATTGTAAATTATTCAATTACCTTTTTATTCTACTTACCTCAGTTAATCTTTTTATAACTATAATTCAAGTGTATAACATTTATTATAACCACTCAAATTTTATTTATAAAAACTTTTTATATTATATATTATCCAATTACATTGTTAACTTCTAAAAATTTAAGGTAGGTTATATTTGAATGCAATTGAGTATTATACAAATAAAACTTTCCAATTCAATCATCTCAAGCTTGAATCATTTATTCAAAAATTTTGAATTTCCTTTTATAATTGAAATTATTCTTTAAGGTAAAATTTAAGAATAAAATTTTCGACTCCCTTCAAACCATTTAGAGATAAATAAACATATGTACATAATATGTCAAATCAATTTAAATCATATATCTATATATATATATATATATTATAAATCAAATCATATCTTATAAATTCAAATCAATTAAATTCTCAAAGCAACACTGCAGCAAGACTATAGAACGGTCTCTTCACTTCGAAACTCGAAAATGAAAGTCGATGATGCCGCGGTCATCACCGAAGTTATTTTCCAGCGACAAAGAGAAGAGCCCTAATTTCTTTAAACTTTAAAATTCTTTGGAAACAAATTTCTTATTCGAAAATACTTTAAATGATATATCCTTTTAAAACTTGAAAACACAAGGTTTGAAACCATCGGAAATTAAATTCTCAAATTCTTGATTTAAATTCATTTCAGTTCCCAAATCAATTTATAAACAACTATTTATAAATTCATTTATAGAACTATAAATGATAAATCAAGTATTATCATTTCAAATGATTAGTTTAAATCAATTTATTAGGTTCCATAAATTTACTTATATCCAAATTTATTTCATTAACCAAAATTTTAAAATAATATTATGTCAGTTTGTTCTGTCAAAGTGTTTTAGAAATCCTATCGATAGCGTTGATCAGACGAATCGATTGGAAACCCAAATCAACATCATCAACTCAAACAACACAATATATAAAACATAGATTTACAAGTATAGTTCAAATTGTTTGGAGATGGTTTAGAAACATAAGACAAGATGGTTAAACAGAGAAGGGAGATGGATAAGCTTAAATAAACCGTGGGTAATCTTAACCGGGTCAACCGTGACTTATAGAATAAGATCGATGTGGATTTTCTGGGGTAAATCTACATTCAATCTCAAGATGTAGAGTTCGAAATTATAAGAGATACTAGCATCTAAACCGAGGATATAGAATCTCTGGTGAATCGATGTTGTTGTAAAGGGGTTTTCCCCTTTTACAAATAAATTTGAGGTTGGCGAGACCGCCGACTCATTATGAAGATCTTTTGAAGTGGAGTTATGGGATACTCCAGAAACAAAAGAAGATAAATAGTGAGGGACATGAATGGATTTTGGAACCACAGCGAATGTTCCAAAATTCAAAGGAATCAAGTCAAAAAGGAAGAGGTTTAAACTCGAATGAAAGTGATTCTGTAAATACATTTACCCTATATACTGAGTTTTGCCTAGAGCTACCAAAGCTCTGATACCAACTGTAACAACCCGATATTTTCTACCATTCGCATCCGCACATGTCGGACTTGAATTGCTCAAAATACCGCATTGTAAATAAAATTTGGCAAATCTCAGAATATACAGTAAATAAAATCACAGATCACAGACACAGAGTATTTAATAATGCAGCGGAAGTAAAAGAAATAGTAGTTCATGAAGCCACTATATAAATATATCAGAGTTAAATAAAATACAATAGACTAAATAAAGTACAACAGAACACTTAAGATGATAACCAAGTACAAGCTGAATAGAACAATAGAACTGGAATAGATAAAACTAGATAAGCAGATAATCTCCAGCGATTCCAATCTCCAGAAAGTGGAATCCAAATCTGTGAATAACTCAGGCTGACCCGAGCGTAAATAAAAATACAAACACTCGAGTCAGGACAATATATACTTATATAATGTAAACCAACTCAAATGAACTGTAATAAGGTACAAGTAACTTAAAGGATGCCTGAGACCGCCCATCCCTTAAGGATCCGTTAAACTATTTACTATGTAGTAATATTTCGCTATTATAATAATGTCTACAGTAAAATAAACTTACTTTTAAATAGCGTTCCGGGCTACCCATATCACCCTTCACACATAATAGTCCCAGTAGTCCATCCAATATCATGCCATCTCCACTCCGGGTGACTGTCAGAGGATACCACACGGGCTACGGGAGAAAAACAAACTCGTAGTAAAGGCTCGGTATGGTAGGTGACACGACACACAAGGCAATGCCAGGGTAGATATACCAATTACGCACACGGGCTGGTGGTAACGCAGCAGCCACATACGCCCACCTCGGAACACACTCTCATATCAAAATCGGAGGATGGCCATCTAATCAATCACCAGTAAGAGTATAGTATCGAAGGAATGTGTCCGATAGGAGGAATGACCTCACTTGGCCCGAGATCACTCCTGTTTTAGCCACCTTATGCCAACTCATGGGAGTTGGGTCCACGTAATATACCTCAAGAACGTCGCCACCATCCTACTTCATTCTGGAATCTCCACCGCGTACACGGTTGTCAAAATGGTTTTCGGTATCGACAGAGAGTATGCCAGATATCCGATCCCGGTCTCTTTGCCAACCAATTGTTATTATAACCCGTAGTTATAACTTTTAAAATAATGTTTATACTTCAAAATAGGATATCATTTCAAATCCAAATCTTTATCAAAATAATGATTAAATTAATTCCAAACCATTTTAAAACATCATATCTTTCCAGAAATTCTTGTCAAATCATTTTAATATATCAAAATATCATATCTTTTCAAAACCACATTTCAAATCATTTTAATATATCAAAATATCATATCATTTCAAAACCACATTTCAAATCATTTTAATATATCAAAATATCATATTATTTCAAAACCTCATTTCAATCATTTTAATATATCAAAAATATCATATCTTTTCAAAACTTCATTTCAAATCATTTTAATAAACCAAAATATCATATCTTTTCAAAACCACATTCATTTCAAATCATTATTCATTTTATTCAATTTAAAATACCATTTCAATTTACATTTCCAAACAGTTTATATTTCAAAAATCATTTTAAATCATTAAAATAAAGTTATTATATTTAATAATTAAATTATTAAATTTCCAAAAATTTCAACTTCCAAAGTTCATTTATTCACTTAAGTTTATCAAAACAGTGAAAATTCACTTTTCGCAGCATTTAGAAAACGCTACGGAAAGTTACATTCAAAACAGTTCAATTTAACAAAAGACGGCATTTTTAAAAATGTTGTAATAGGGTTTACTTAACATTTCAAATAAACTTAGTTAAATTCAACAATTATAGCACTTAAAAAGATTGCTATAATAGCCTTTAATTCAATTTAGCTTTTTAGTTCATTATCATCAACTACATCATTTACAAATGCTGTAATATCATTTAAATTGCAATTAATAGCATTTCAAAAATGCAGTTAATTAACTTCAAATATTCAATATAATTTCACAACCAATTATATTTTTATTTAAAACATTTTTAACTTATAAAATCATACATTTTCACATTTATAAACAACATTTAATTTTCCTTAAGTTTATGATTTTATAAAGTTAAATTTCCATTCAAAAATCAAGATTTAATAATAATTCACTTATTAAATTTCAACATTCAAATTTAAATTCATTAAATTAAATTTCAACTTAACACTTAAGTTTAAATTTCAAAATATAACTTAATTTCAATTTTATTCACTTAACTTAAAATTCACTTTTAAGCCAAATTCACAAATTCCCATTTGGTTATATTTCAAAATTTCAACTTAAATAATAATCCCTTTCATTTTTTTAACTTTACTCAAAAATCATTAATATATTATAAAATCATTTTAAATTCATTTTAAATTCAAATTATCATAAATTTATCATAATTTCATATTTAATTTAATTTCCAATTATAATTAAATCAAAATTTCCAAAATAACTTACATTTAAATTTTCTAACCTTTCCATAATTTATTTAACCTATAAATTTCCAAAAAAATCAATAATACTTTACAAAAATCATTTTTAATTATGTTTTAAATCAAAATATTATAATATTTACATTTCAAACATATTTTTAAAAATTTTAGAAAAATATATTTTAACTACGGATCTGTATATAATTTTCTGGCCTAGGTAAAGTGATACGGGTAATGTATCATTTCAACCCGTAATTTACAAAGAAAATCCGGGTTTTATCATTTCAAACCCGCAGTCCCAAGTAAATGAAATAAAATGAAAATCGCTCAGGCCTATCATTTCAGCCCATAACGATTTTCCCATATTCTAAAGTCCGTTCGGATATGTATCATTTCAACCCATAGTGATTCTAATCTAAAGGGAATTTGCAGTGTGATAAACTGATAAAAATAACAGAACAACATAATATAACAGTAACAGATGTTATAATAGGTGTTTAAGCATGGGTGAACATCATATAATCATAATATAGCATATGTAACATGTTAATGCATTTTACAGATTCAAAAGGGGTCAATTTACTAGTTATATATGTACATATTGTCTGGTGAGGATAACTCACTTGTTTGAGCTGGAGATTGCAATACAACTGACACGAACTGAGATCTTCAAAAGCACGATGGCACGACAAAGATTTGATATTGAGAGAGCCAAAGATAATTGCCTTGTTCACATTTACACAAAACAATGCAACATATAAGTTACAAAACAATGTAACACTTGAACAACACTAGAAATCAATGTCCAAAACAAGTTAAATGGTTTGCACTTGTTCTCAACTTCACATACTTCAGTTATGAACTGAAATAGCATAGCCAAGGCATGGATTAATGTCTGGTTTGGGTCCAGTATAGGCTCGGCTACAAGGTGATAAGGTGAGTGGGAGTTACAAGTAGAGAAGACAATGGAATACAAAGGGTTCTAAGGCAAATGGTGGCTTTTGTTGCACCATAGGGTTCGACCCTTGCTGTTGTGGGTCTAGCCATGCAATGTGAAGGTCAGGTGGGGTCTGTTGTGGCAGCCAGAGGTGGTGGAAGATCAGGTGGTGGAGGCTATTGGTGATGGCCATGGTGGAAATTGAAGGTGATGGACATAGGGTGCAACAATCTACACACAAGGCAACATATCATCATTTCTAGGCTATACATGGGCTCGGCCTCAAGCTATAGGGGCATGGCCAGGTGTCCAGATGGTGGTAGGTGAGGTGGAAGTGGGTGGTAGTCAGGTCAGAGCAAGGGGTGGTGGAGGAAGTGGTGGAAAAGGTGGTGGAAGTGGTGATAGAGGAAGGGTATGCTCGGCCAAAACTATATGGTGATGGTTTGTGTAAATGGAGGGTGGATCTCTTGCCTAGGGCAGGTCGGCCTGATGGGGTGGTGATTTGGAGGTGGTGGTGGCTGGTTGTGGTGGTGATGGGGTCGGCCTAGCAGCTGGAGGTGGAGGAACAAAGCTATGAAGGTAGAGAACATATACAAAATTCAATAGAAAACTAGAAAAACAAGGAAGAAGGAGATGAATTTTACCCAAACCTTTGAAGCAATGGCCGTGCAATTTTTTTATGAGTTTGAGAAGGTTAGAATACGTGAAAAATGAGGGAGATGCAGCTAGAATGAGAAATGAAAGCACGGCAAAAAATCATTAAAGAGTGGAGTTGAGAAAATGAAAGGTCGGAATGTAAAAAGGCTTTGGAAGTTAAAGTGCTTAAAACCTTTAAAATTTCCATTAATTTATTTTAATTTTTAAATAACTGAAATATATATATAAATCAGATAAAAGTACGAAAATTTATTAAATAAACAAAAATAAATAAATATTAATTATATATATAATATAATAAATAAAACAGCAAAAATTGCAAACTAGTCTTGAAAATATGAAAAATAAATGCAATGAACTTTGGATAATCTTTATGTACTAGTAAAAATATTTATAACAAAGATAATAACATAAACTAAAATGCATTCACAAATAAATATATAAATTTTAATTTAAATATAATTTAAATGAAGAAAATAGCAAAGAAAATAGAAACTAGGCTTTAAAAATAAAAAATAAATTCAATAAGCTTTAGAAAAATTATACTATCACTTCAAAATATTAAAAGACAAAAATATACATAAAATAACAGATTAAAACATATTAAAATAAAATATGACAAAGAAAAATATAATTTATATAATTTAAAATAGACAAAATTGTTAAATAAATCAAATTACACCCAAAATTGAAATGTACATAACTTTGACAGTTTAACTCCGTTTTCAACGAAACAAAAAGCAGTGTTCATGTTATTAAATCTATTTTCATAATAAAAGATAAAATTTATAATTTCAAACTTTTAAATTTTTAAGTAAAAAGTCAAAGCTTGACCAGTTTGACCAGAATTTCACTTTTTAGTAAAATATCTAATTTATACCAGTTTAAAACTATAATTCACTTAATAATCAACATTTATATAAAAAAAATGAAATGTTTGAAAAAAAAAGTTTAAAATAATTGTAAAATAAAAAAATAAAGTCAAAATTAAAATATATGTAAAATCTAGGGTTGTTACATTATGTGATCTGGAAAATTTTGAAATAAATGTGATGTAATGTCAGTGATGCATATGTTGGTCCAGACACTGTAAATATATCTGGGTTTCTAGCATTTGCTTGTATATTTTGATTTGAAATAAAGGTGTTTTAGAAGTTTATGTGTAGAATTTTGTTTTACGCGTTTGGTTTTCTGAGGATATGGAAATTATATAATATGAAGGTATTTCCATTTTAAGTATGTGTTTTTAAGAAACGGTGATTTTGAAATACAATATATGAAGTTTATTTATACATGAGTTTGGGTTTTGTATTGGTATATGTTTATATAAATGTTGAAATATATAGATATTTCAATTGAACATACATAAAATATGAAAGTATTTTGCATTTCTGATGGGTATATCTATCTATTTGTTTTGAAATATACCATGTAGATATGTTTGTTTCAATGGGTGTGTTTTAATTTAAAGCAATGATTTTGAAATATATAAATACACATATATTTTATTTAATATATGTTTGAATTTAACAAAAGATTTATATATATAGTTGTATATAGTTACATATAAGTCACTCGTACCAATTATCTTCATCGATCCAATTCTGATTTGATTTCATCTATTCCTATTGACCAGCTTTGTCGTCAAACTCGTGCCAATTTAGCTTTACCTTGGGAGTCGTGCTTGCATTCCGTAACTCAATTTCATTGTCTATCCTCTAGCCTCGAAAGGTGAGTAATCACTCACGATTAATATTCTTTTATTTATTAAATTTGATTTCAATTGGAACGACAATTGAAATATACTGCTGTTATTTATTGCACTGTTATTTATGTATCAGTTCACTTTTGACATATGACACCGTTATCTGTTATGTATGCAATAATAATCCAGTTTGGTTGATAATTGATTGATTGTTTGCTGTTAATATTGGATGTAAATTGTAATGTATAAAGTGATAAATATTATGCAATTGAATTTGACGTAGGATAGTATAAAATTTTTGAATTGACATATGTGTTGGATTTGATTAGTTAAATTGGAATAATATGACCCCTTTTAATTGTTGAGTTAATTGACACGTAGAATTTGATAAATTATACTTTGAACCTTTGAACGTATATTGGATTAATTGCCATAGTATTAAATTTGAAATTGAAATTGAACGACAAGTGGAAAACCGTAACGTAATAATCTTTAATCTACGTGAAATGATAGTGTAGATTCTAGAAATAATTATATTAATTCGCACAACAACAATGTGAATTAATACGATTATTCGGGATTATTTGAATTAATTATTGGATTGTTATTGATTGTGTTATTGCTTGTTTATTTACTTTGACACCATCCCTGTTATCACACTGCAAGCTCCCTTTACTATGCTTTGATTTGTGAATTGAATTGGAATCGGGTTGAAATGATAAATACCCAAAATGAACTTGACTTAGGATAGAGAATTAAATAAACCGATTGGTCAATAATTTGACTTGAAATAAAATAAAGATTTTATTTGAATAATAAGGTTTTGAAATAAAATTTGGAACGTAAATTTGATAAAAAGGAAAATGTTAATATTGAAATCTGAAACAAAATATTAATGTAATAACGGATGAAAGAACGTTGTTTTGAATTTAGTTATTTAATAATTAAATTTGGAATTATTATTAAATAATTTGGAATTAGTAATAATTGAGTTTTGAAATTATTAAGTTTGGAATCATTTGATAATTAAATTTGAAATTATAATTAAGTTGGAATTATAATTAAGTTTGAAACTATTAAGTTGAATTTATAATTAAGTTTAAATGATTTGATAATTAAGTTGGAATTCATAATTAAGTGGAAATGATTTAATAATTAAGTTGAATTTATAATCAAGTTGTAATTATTAAAGTTTTGAAATTATTTAATAATTATGTTTGAAATTATTAAAAATTTAATAAGATTTAATTATTTGATAATTGAATAAAAATTTGAATTCTTTGATAAGAGAAATTGAACCTTTGAATAAGTAAAATTGAAACCTCTCGATTATGTGAAATTTAGTTCTTTATTAATTGAGTTTGAAATTTGTAACGAAGTCAATAAATAAATGAAAATTTAATTTCTTTAATAAGAAATAAAATGTGATTTATTGAAATGAATGGGATTTATTGAAATTAATGTAAGACTTGTAATTTAAAGAATGGATTTGACGAATTTAATTTATTTTAAATTTGAAGTTTTGATATAATGAAGTTGAACGTAAGTAATTGATTCAAATGAATTGGAATTTAAATAGAAGTTGTTTTGAAGGATAAATTTACTTAATGAACATGAAATGAAATCGATAAATGAATTTTAATTGATTTGAATGAAAATTAAACCATTTAAATGATTTCGGAATGAAATTTATATACAAATTTGAATCAATATTTGAATCGTTTAAATAAAAGTTGAAATCGAATTATAAGATTTTGAAATGGTAATTTGGAAGTTTTGAGACGTAAACTTTGGAACTTGATTTAGAAGACAAACGAAATGTTGATTTACGAATTGAAATTGAAATTGGATTTGTTTTGGTTTGAATTTACTAAACGACCAATCGGTGTAATAATTACGGAAGTTATTAAAGAGACCGGAATCGGTTATGGATAAACCGAAACCCACTTTAATAACTATACGCGGAGTGTGATCCAGAATGAAGTGGTTGGAATGATGTACGTGATGACTGAAGAAAGAGAACGATAATGGATAGCCTTGACACTTGTGTCAAATTGAAAATGACTAAAATCAGGAGCCGTGCCGGGCCAAATGGGGTTAGCCACCTCGAGCGGACACACTTCTTCGTAACTATTACTCATTACTTGTGATTGATTGGTGCACCCTCGTACTTTCAGGAGTGTTGTTTCGCGGTGTTGCGATCGCTGCGGCGATGCGTTCTCACCAGTCCGGATCAGGCGAACGGTAGTTTCACTACCTTGGGTATTGCCTCATGTACCTTGGCATACTTGTATCCCTTTATACGCGACCACTACGAATTTGCTTTGTGTTATACCTATGGAGTACTCCCTGATAGCCCACTAGTTTACGGTGGAGTATACAGTGCTGTATAGACTATGTTGCTTATAAAATGTGTTAAGGGGGATAATGGTAACGCCTTAACACTATTTTGATATTTTATATTACTGATAGACATTATCTATTTGGCGTACACTACTACCTAGTAGATAATTTAACGGATCCTTAAAGGATGGTGATTCCAACATCCTTTGAGTTACTTGTATTTCGATTGCTATTTCATTTGAGTTGGATTTATTGATATGAGAATATTAATCCTGACTCGAGTGTTTTGTGTTTTGCTTTACGCTCGGGTTAGACTGAGTGGTTCAGCTTTTGAGACTCACCTTTGGAGTTGGAGCTTCGCCTGGAGATCCAGCTTTCAGATATTCGATGATTCCAGTGATGTATTCTAATTCTTATATTTGACTGTTGTATTCGAGACTTCTGTTGTAACTTATTAACTCTGATGTATCTTATATATTTTTATAGTAGCTTCATGAACTACTATCTCTTTTACTTCCGCTGCATATTATTACTCTGTGTCTGTGATTATGTGATTATTTATTTACTGTATATCTGAATTTTGCCAAATTTTAAATTAACAATTCGGTATTTTGAATTATTCAAGTCCGATATGTGCGGATGCGAATAGTCCAAAATAGCGGGTCGTTACAGTTGGTATCAGAGCTTTTGGTAGCTCTAGGCAAAACTTAGTATATAGGGTAAATGTATTTACGGAATCACTCTCATCGAGTTTCAATTTCTTCCTTTTGACTCAATTCCTTTGAATTTTGGAACGTCCCCTCGGTTTCGAAATTCATTCTTGTCCCTCACTATTCGTCTTCTTTTAATCCTGGAGCATCTCATAACTCCGCTTCGGATGATCTTTACAATGAATCGGCGGTCTCGCCAATCTTCGAATTGATTTATAAAGTGGTGAAACTCCTTTACAATAGACATCGATTTACCGGAGATTTCTATATCCTCGATTTACGATGCTAACTATCTCCTACTATGCCTGAATTCTAATTCTTGAGATCAAATGTAGATTTGCCTCGAAATTCTGCACCGATCTTATTCTTGAAGTCACGGTTGACCCGGTTAAGGTTGCCCGTAAATTCATAAGTTTATCCATCTTCCGATTCCATTAATTGAATTAACTTATCCTCTGTTTCAAACCTATTTTCGAATCAAAATTCTCTTTGATTTGGTTTCCATCAAATTTGAATCACTATACTTATTTGAAATCCATCCTTGTATAGTCAAGCATGAAAGTGTATTTGTGAATTAAATGTTAAAAATGTTTTATATATTGTGTTGTTTGAGTTGTTGATGTTGATTTGGGTTTTCGATCGATTCGTCTGATCAACGCTATCGATAGAATTTCCAAAACACTTTAGCAGCGCAAACTGGCGCAATATTGTTTTCAAATTTGGTAAATTAAATAAATTTTTGTATGATTATATTTTATATAAATATAAATTTTTATGAAATTAAATTGTTAATGAATCTTTTGCCTGAAATAATATTTGATTTTCATTTATTGTTTATAGCCATTGACAATGGAATAATATAAATAAATGAATGAATTTTCGAAACTAGATTAAAATTGATTTAAAATTTAAATGGATTTAAAATAAAAATTTGAGAATTTAACATCCGATGGTTTCAAACTTTGATTTGAAAGTTTTAAAGTGTATAGCATTTAAGATATTTTCAAATAGAAATCATTTCAAGGAATTTTAAAGGTTTAAAATCAGTGCTCTTCTCTTTGTCGCTGGAAAATAATTTCGGTGATGACGGCCGCATCATCGACATTCATTTTCAAGTTTCGAAGTGGGAAGACTATTCCGTAGCTTTGCTACGGTTTGTTGTGAAAAATAAACTGATTTGAATTTCTAAACTTGACTTGACTTATAATATATATTAAAATTTTAAATTTGTTTTGATATATTATGTATGAACGTATATATATTTATTTTATCTCTAAATTATTGAAGTTAATCAAAAATTATTTCTTAAAATTTGTTAAAGGATAATTTTCAATTACAAATGAAGCCAAATTCTTTTTATATAAATACTTAACTTGAAATAAGTGAATCGTAAGTTTCATTAGATAATACTCAATTGCATTATATATAACTTTCCTAAATTTTCAAAAGTTAATTATGTAATTGAATATTATACAATATAAAATGATATCGATGGAATTCATAAATAGTTTGAGTAGTTATACTAAATGTAAATATACTTAATATGTATGTAATAAGATATATTAAGTAGAATAAATTTAATAATAATTTGGAATAAAGATGAATTAAATTTGTCGAATAAAGTATGATTATAATAAACGACTATTCAATTTATGATCTTTGAAATTGTTAATTTAAGGAAATTGGATAATATATAATATAAATTGTCTTTATAAATAAAATGCGAGTGCGTATAATAATGTTATTCGCTTAAATTTAAATTACAAATGTTTATGGAGATAAATAGAATAATAAGTTAAATAAATAATAGAGGTGATTAATAGAAAATTTTTGTTTTGAAATTAGTAAATTGAAATTAAATCAACTTAAGGAGTATCTTGAATAAATTGAATTTAAATTTAATTTCGTTTTGAAAGAAACCTTTTGTATCTAACATTAATAAATGAGAAATCAAGTCAATTTGTTGAAAACCTTGATTTTAAAAAAAACAAATTATTGAATATAAATTTATTTAAATTGAAATTTATATGGTTTAAATTAATTGTTTATAATGTAATTCAAGTTCATTTTCTTTGGTTGTTTCTATACTCCTACTTCCTTCCTTTTCGAGGACGAAAAGTTTTGAGTGGGGGAGAGTGTAACGACCCGTAAATTTAACCGGTTTTAATAACGCGTTTATTTGAAATTTTGTGAAATTTTAAATGATAAAATTTTGAAATATAAATTTGATATTTGGAATGCGTCTAGTTAAACATAGCAACTGGTAAATTTTCGTCCAAAAATATGAAAGTTTATGTCGCGCGTAAATTTACTTCAATCTAATCAGTTAAAAAAGCGATGAAAATAAAACGTTTTCAAAACCAAAATATTTTTATATTGAAAAATTCTAAACCATCTTTTTAGCAAGTTGTCAGTTTGTCATTTTTCCAAATTCGGACATCTTTAGCTCCGTCGATCTTATTTTTCTACGTTTTTCATGCATTTTCCGCTATTATAAATTTTGAATTTTTATAATTCGATTATGCCACTGATAATTTTATACTGTTTCGATCGTCTCATCGCACTGATCGCAGCAGTATATTTATTTCTATATTTCGAGATCTAGGTACGCCACGAAATCAATAAAACGATTACCGTATCGGTAACCGTTTTCGGACCTTTTGACTTCCGTGGCCTTTAAATTATCTACCAGCTGGAATTAAATAGCCGCTGGTTATAAATATTTCAGCTATTCAAATTCTGACTTTTACTTTTCCCAATAGTTCAATAGTACGCTGGTTGTAGCTTTACATTTTCCTTTTGTTATGTTCTTCACGTGAATATCAATGTATAGATTTTGCTTCCTTTACTCAATTGCCTGTTCCTGTTCCTTCTTCCAATTCTTTCTTTGCTTCTCCTTCCTGCCTATTCATGACCGCCTTCACCTCTTACAAAAAAAAAAATTATGGCAGCATCTCAACGCATGCGCACGCAAAATGTCATGCACGTATTTCCTTCCCCCTTGCTTTGCATCTGTGCTATTAGCAACTCTCTGTCATTAGCCGAGCCCAACCTAAAACTCCTAGCGGCCACCCTACACCGCGTCGCAAGCCCAACAGCCTAGCTCGCCCGCCTACAAACCCTACATCCTGTAGCCTCAAGCCATCCACGTGCTCGCTCAGCCTCACTCTTCCTCTGTTGCATATTGATGAGTGGTGAAATGGGTTATATTTGCATACAGGTTGTATAAACATTGATTTCTATTTTATTTTATATAGGGGTATACTCATTTGTTAGTTTATATGTATATCAAGTTAGTGTTGCAGCAATACAAATATATATTCTACAAGTCATATTTTAGTAAAAAAAAAAAAAATTTATAAAATTGTTAAGTGAAATAATGAAGTTAAATAAGATAATATAATTGTTTTGCTAAATAGGATTCTTACTGTGTTATATTGCATTCATGGGTGAGTCAAATATATATACTGCGAAGTATACTGTGTTTTAGGCTAGTTACAGAGGCTAGGGCCTATAAAGGTTAAAAAGCGCAGCACTTCTATTCTATTTATAAGTGTAATATATGTTATATACATAAGGTTTGTACATGTTTATATGTCGCATAGATGGTAATATATTTGTTAGCTTTTAATATTTAGCTATATGTTATAAAATATATTATATTACGTTTTATGTGATCTGGAAAATTTTGAAATAAATGTGATGTAATGTCAGTGATGCATATGTTGGTCCAGACACTGTAAATATATCTGGGTTTCTAGCATTTGCTTGTATATTTTGATTTGAAATAAAGGTGTTTTAGAAGTTTATGTGTAGAATTTTGTTTTACGCGTTTGGTTTTCTGAGGATATGGAAATTATATAATATGAAGGTATTTCCATTTTAAGTATGTGTTTTTAAGAAACGGTGATTTTGAAATACAATATATGAAGTTTATTTATACATGAGTTTGGGTTTTGTATTGGTATATGTTTATATAAATGTTGAAATATATAGATATTTTCAATTGAACATACATAAAATATGAAAGTATTTTGCATTTTTGATGGGTATATCTATCTATTTGTTTTGAAATATACCATGTAGATATGTTTATTTCAATGGGTGTGTTTTAATTTAAAGCAATGATTTTGAAATATATAAATACACATATATTTTATTTAATATATGTTTGAATTTAACAAAAGATTTATATATATAGTTATATATAGTTACATATAAGTCACTCGTACCAATTATCTTCATCGATCCAATTCTAATTTGATTTCATCTATTCCTATTGACCAGCTTTGTCGTCAAACTCGTGCCAATTTAGCTTTACCTTGGGAGTCGTGCTTGCATTCCGTAACTCAATTTCATTGTCTATCCTCTAGCCTCGAAAGGTGAGTAATCACTCACGATTAATATTCTTTTATTTATTAAATTTGATTTCAATTGGAACGACAATTGAAATATACTGCTGTTATTTATTGCACTGTTATTTATGTATCAGTTCACTTTTGACATCTGACACCGTTATCTGTTATGTATGCAATAATAATCCAGTTTGGTTGATAATTGATTGATTGTTTGCTGTTAATATTGGATGTAAATTGTAATGTATAAAGTGATAAATATTATGCAATTGAATTTGATGTAGGATAGTTTAAAATTTTTGAATTGACATATGTGTTGGATTTGATTAGTTAAATTGGAATAATATGACCCCTTCTAATTGTTGAGTTAATTGACACATAGAATTTGATAAATTATACTTTGAACCTTTGAACGTATATTGGATTAATTGCCGTAGTATTAAATTTGAAATTTAAATTGAACGACAAGTGGAAAACCGTAACGTAATAATCTTTAATCTACATGAAATGATAGTGTAGATTCTAGAAATAATTATATTAATTCGCACAACAACAATGTGAATTAATACGATTATTCGGGATTATTTGAATTAATTATTGGATTGTTATTTATTGTGTTATTGCTTGTTTATTTACTTTGACACCATCCCTGTTATCACACCGCAAGTTCCCTTTACTATGCTTTGATTTGTGAATTTAATTGGATTCGGGTTGAAATGATAAATACCCAAAATGAACTTGACTTAGGATAGAGAATTAAATAAACCGATTGGTCAATAATTTGACTTGAAATAAAATAAAGATTTTATTTGAATAATAAGGTTTTGAAATAAAATTTGGAACGTAAATTTGATAAAAAGGAAAATGTTAATATTGAAATCTGAAACAAAATATTAATGTAATAACGGATGAAAGAACGTTGTTTTGAATTTAGTTATTTAATAATTAAATTTGGAATTATTATTAAATAATTTGGAATTAGTAATAATTGAGTTTTGAAATTATTAAGTTTGGAATCATTTGATAATTAAATTTGAAATTATAATTAAGTTGGAATTATAATTAAGTTTGAAACTATTTAGTTGAATTTATAATTAAGTTGAAATGATTTGATAATTAAGTTTGAATTCATAATTAAGTGGAAATGATTTAATAATTAAGTTGAATTTATAATCAAGTTGTAATTATTAAAGTTTTGAAATTATTTAATAATTATGTTTGAAATTATTAAAAATTTAATCAGATTTAATTATTTGATAATTGAATAAAAATTTGAATTCTTTGATAAGAGAAATTGAACTTTTGAATAAGTAAAATTGAAACCTCTCGATTATGTGAAATTTAGTTCTTTATTAATTGAGTTTGAAATTTGTAACGAAGTCAATAAATAAATGAAAATTTAATTTCTTTAATAAGAAATAAAATGTGATTTATTGAAATGAATGGGATTTATTGAAATTAACGTAAGACTTGTAATTTAAAGAATGGATTTGACGAATTTAATTTATTTTAAATTTGAAGTTTTGATATAATGAAGTTGAACGTAAGTAATTGATTCAAATGAATTGGAATTTAAATAGAAGTTGTTTTGAAGGATAAATTTACTTAATGAACATGAAATAAATCGATAAATGAATTTTAATTGATTTGAATGAAAATTAAACCATTCAAATGATTTCGGAATGAAATTTATATACAAATTTGAATCAATATTTGAATCGTTTAAATAAAAGTTGAAATCGAATTATAAGATTTTGAAATGGTAATTTGGAAGTTTTGAGACGTAAACTTTGGAACTTGATTTAGAAGACAAACGAAATGTTGATTTACGAATTGAAATTGAAATTGAATTTGTTTTGGTTTGAATTTACTAAATGACCAATCGGTGTAATAATTACGGAAGTTATTAAAGAGACCGGAATCGGTTATGGATATACTCTCTATCTAAACCGAAACCCACTTTAATAATTATACGCGGAGTGTGATCCAGAATGAAGTAGTTGGAATGATGTACGTGATGACTGAAGAAAGAGAACGATAATGGATAGCCTTGACACTTGTGTCAAATTGGAAATGACTAAAATCAGGAGCCGTGCCGGGCCAAATGGGGTTAGCCACCTCGAGCGGACACACTTCTTCGTAACTATTACTCATTACTTGTGATTGATTGGTGCACCCTCGTACTTTCAGGAGTGTTGTTTAGCGGTGTTGCGATCGCTGCGGGGATGCGTTCTCACCAGTCCGGATCAGGCGAACGGTAGTTTCACTACCTTGGGTATTGCCTCATGTGCCTTGTCATACTTGTATCCCTTTATACGCGACCACTACGAATTTGTTTTGTGTTATACCTATGGAGTACTCCCTGATATGGTGTCATATCTCATAAGTGAACAGTTACAGATAATAGCATATATAACAAATTAACATTAATAACAGTAGCATATTTCAATTGTCGTTTCAATTGAAATCAAATTTAATAAATAAAAGAACGTTAATCATGAGTGATTGCTCACCTTTCGAGGCTACAGAGATGGACAACGAAACTGATTTGTTACGAACTGAATCACGATCTAGACAATCGAAGGAATCCAAACAAAAATTTCAAAGCGAAGTAAGCTGAAAGTGGGTTGACGGGCAAAGCTGGAAGAAAGGATTGATGGAAATGAATTAGAGTCGTCTTGATAAAATCAGACAAAATATATGTTATAAATTTTCTCTAAAACAATTTTCTTTTAAAACTTATATTTAAATAAGAGATATATATATTATACTTACTTTCAAACAAAATAAATTCAAACACAAATTTAAATTAAAACACATATATTACAATAATAAGAAAACTGACATTATGAACTGCAACTTTTACTTTTAAACTATGTATACACGCACAGCTCACTCACAATCTACATGCAGACTCAAAGGGTGACAAATATTCCTTTATTTTATACTTTGGAAGTGCATGTAAAATTTAAAATTAGTATCTACTCTGTGACTCAATTAAAATGTCATAATTGTTTGGATTGTACTTTCCATATCTGTTTTAAAGATTTTCAAGTATTTTCACTGGGTGTTGAAACAAGTCTACTAAGTACTTAAAGAATTCTAGCTTTGCGCTTGATCAACGCATGGCCAGAGTCTGCAAGAACGAGGATAAACTTGTTGAAACATCGAGTTATAAAAGTATTTTCGAAAGGAAAATTTATTTCGATATAATAGTATTTTATTATAAAAGTATTATTATAAAGGTATTTATTATAAAAGTATTTTTCCCAACAAAGAAATTTTGAATTAATATTTGAAATTTTAATTCTTATGGTTCTAGATTAATTGTTCGTGCCCGATACTATTCCTTGCATCTACCTTATCTGCTCAGTTTAGTTATTCACCTTGATTCTGTTTTCCAAACCTACCTCCCTTTCTTTTTTGAATATAATCTTTTAAATATTGCTTATTGGTATACTACAGTGTTTAATACAAAACTTTAGTATTATAAATATTTTTGAAGTTATTAATTAAATAAAACCTATTTAAAGTAAATGATTTCTTAATAAGGTTTGAAAAGTATCTAAAGACAGATTTATAAATTTCATAAATTTTGGATTTAATATTTTCAATAGTCTTTGTAAATATAAGTAATAATGTAAATAATTATTTTCAAAGGAGTTTGAAAAATGTTAAATATTGAAGAAAATTAAATTTCAAATGAAGTTTTCAAATAAATATTTCAAATAAATTTATATAGTTTAAATTAATTGTTAATCCTTATCTTTCAATCTATCTTTCTTTCCGGTTATTTCTATTCTCATACCTCCTTCCTTTTCGAGGACGAAAAGTTTTGGGTGGGGGAGAGTGTAACGACCCAAGATTTTTAATAGTTTTAATAACGTATTTAATTAATTGAATTTTTGGTGAAATTTTAAATTATTTAATTTGCAAATAAAAAGAAATTATATTTGATTACGTATGATTTAATATAGCAAATGGTAAATTTTCAATTAATTTTATGAAAGTTTATTTATTAAGTAATTCTATTAAATTCAAGCTAGCTAATAACTGTTGATAATAACATATTTTTCAAACCCGAATATTTGTACATAGAAAAATTCTAAATCATCTTCTGATTGAGACGTCATTTTTCGTTTTTTCAAATTCGGGCTTCTTTAGCTCCGTCGATCTTATTTTTCTGTGTTTGCTGCACTTTCTCTTAATAGAAAATTCAAAATTTTATAATTCAATCGTACCACTAATATCTGTATACCGTTTTGATCGTCTCGTCGTGCTGATCTCAGCGGTATATTTATTTCTGTATTTTGAAATCCGATGCACAATGGAAGCAATAAATTGTTCGTTATAACGACACCTTTAAATGTGACCATTAGCGTTGCTTTGCTTTTCAAACTTCAACGTGAATTCCTAGCAAGATTTAAAATTGCTATAAATTTTATTCCTGCACTAATGTTTAGCGGTTTCGAAAACCAAACGTATGCATTTGTATACGTTGTAGTTATTATTTTAAAACGATTCACTTTATTTTTCTTTCCCTTTTTAACTTCGTTTCTCTCCCATTACTTCATATTGGGACTTTTTGGTTTCCTTTGCTTTTCAACCTGAGCCTTGCTTGACAAGTAATAAATTTATTGCTTTAAATTTTCAGCTTAATGCAAGATAACAGTTGTTATCCCATGGCTATTTTAAAAATCAAAACGTGTAGAGCGATATACGTTATTCCCTTTGAACGGTTCCTATTGCATTTATAACTTTCCTTTATGCTTTAATTGATTTCCTGGTTTCACTGGCTTTCGTTTTAACATTTATTCCTTAAGTTACATAATTCGACCGTTGAAATTTTTCCTTTTATCTACTTATTTAATATTATATATAAGGCAAAATATATACGTTATTTTATTGACAGATGTTTCCCCTTCTATTTCTCCTATCCACTAAATTATATATATACACTATTGCTTTTCCAAAACAAAAATTTCAAAGCGAAGTAAGCTGAAAGTGGGTTGACGGGCAAAGCTGGAAGATAGGATTGATGGAAATGAATTAGAGTCGTCTTGATAAAATCAGACAAAATATATGTTATAAATTTTCTCTAAACCAATTTTCTTTTAAAACTTATATTTAGATAAGATACATACATACATACATACATATATATATATATATATATATATTATACTTACTTTCAAACAAAATAAATTCAAACACAAATTTAAATTAAAACACATATATTACAATAACAAGAAAACTGACATTATGAACTGCAACTTTTACTTTTAAACTATGTATACATGCACGGCTCACTCACAATCTACATACAGACTCAAAGGGTGACAAATATTCCTTTATTTTATACTTTGGAAGTGCATGTAAAATTTAAAATTAGTATCTACTCTGCGACTCAATTAAAATGTTATAACCATCCTAAAACCTATACATATACATAAAATGAGATGAACATGTTATATACAACTTAGTTCAGTCGCCTATATAAGCAGATTATAAATGCACTATTTTAATTATATGTAAAAGCAAATTGATAAAGTGGTCTCCAGCTTTAAAATGTAATATATACATACATAACTATAACATCTATCAATATGGCAAAGTTGTAACATATTATAATCAACAAATATAAACTTTATATATGTTAACTAATATAAGACAGGTTTATAAATATATGTTATATAGTCAAAGTTGTTCAAATATACTCCACAGCTTTTGTATATACATAAGTTACAAGCAAAACACATATATATAAGAAAAACCTTTTTAACATATACAACAACATTTATACTGAAAACGGGCTTGCTATAACAAGCATACAACTAATATCTACGAACCCTGAACATGTTATACTCAACACCCAAAAAACCTTACAGTGCAATATATATATAGATCCAACTTGTAACCAAAGATATGCAAAACAAAATATATCTTCTGACCAGCAACAAAAATATGCACATGCGAAAATTTTATACGCATAAACAACATGCAGACCACACTCTCTGATCCAACTTTTATAACTTAAGATATTTATATTATATATACTGTAACTTTGTAAAATTAATACTATAAACAACACAAAAAAAAACAGTATAAGCTTAACCTATTTTCACATACAACTAACCTTATATACATACTATTACACAAAAAAAAGAAAAACAATATATATGCGTGCCCATACACTACAGAAGATATCATTATTGAAGCAGGTACACACATTTGAAACACAACTGTAATATGATATAGTAGTATAACGCAAATGTAAAAATTTACGTAGTTACCAGAAAAAAAGGAAACTGATGATTTGTGACCACTTGCCAGCCGTAAAGGGTTGTAGGCTCACGGAGGAAGAATGAAGTCGGAGGCGGGGCGGCGCGCTGTGGGTGTGGTGGTTAGGCAGAGACGCGGGCGGAGTGTTGTGGGTGGTTCACAAAAAATAAGGAGGCGTGGAAATGTTTGAGAAGAAGAAGGATACTGTCACTTTTTTTTTTATGAAAGCAAATTTTTGTTTTGGAAAAGCAACAGTGTATATATATAATTTAGTGGATAGGAGAAATAGAAAGGAAAACATCTGTCAATAAAATAACGTATATACTTTGCCTTATATATAATATTAAATAAGTAGATAAAAGGAAAATTTTCAACGGTCGAATTATGTAACTTATGGAATAAATGTTAAAACGAAAGCCAGTGAAACCAGGAAATCAATTAAAGCATAAAGGAAAGTTATAAATGCAAAAGGAACCGTTCAAAGGGAATAACGTATATCACTCTACACGTTTTGATTTTTAAAATAGCCATGGGATAACAACTGTTGTAACGACCCATAAAATTTTAGCAATTTTTAATTGGTATTTAACGTATTGAATTGGATTTTGAGAAATTATTAATAATAAAATTTTGAAAAAAAAAAGAAAATATGTTATGTATATTAATTGTAACGACCCAGAATTTTTATTAAATTAAAATTTGAATATTTAATTAATTTTAAATATTTATAAGTGAATTTATAAGTCAAATAAATTTTAATTTGAATTATTGGATTTAATTGAATAATTTAATCGATAATTTAATACGTTAAATTATGGAAATAAATGAAAATCGAGTTAAATATGATTGAAAATAATTTGGAAAATTTTATTTAATCATACTGGAGTTATAGAAATATTTTAGAACTTTTAAAATCGAATTAAAAGTAAATTTGTGAAAATTGAATATTTTAATATTTAATAATCGACTGTAAAATAGTCAATTTTTGAACAGTCTCAGAATTGAACGAAACCAGTTTCATTGGATCCGTAATAGTTAGTTATTACCGGATTTCAATTTTCGTGTCAATCGGAGTTATCGTTTGATCGTGGCAGCTCGAAACGCATCGAATTATTTTTAATTTAAATTTGGCGAGTCAAAATAGCCATTTTTCAAAAAGTCTCGGAATTTGATGAAACCAGTTTCATCGGATCCGTAATGTGATATTATTGTAAGGTTTCAAATTTCAAGTCAATTGGATTTACCGTTTGTCCGGTACAAATTAAAACGCCTAGAAATCGACTTAAATCGGTTTAATTCAAATTGAGCGTTTGCAGCCATAACTCGCACATACTTCCGAATTAGCTTCCGAAACCTGTTCCATTGTGTCCGGAACGCGGGATAAACCCTAGGTACGCTGGTTACGGCGTCTAAATCGGAGTTCGGAATTCCCGGGATGAATAGTGTTTACGCTTGGTTTTCTTATAAATAGCACTACCCCTTCAAAATAAAAAAAAAATAAAAAAAAAGAGAACTTGCAAACCCTAGCCGGCCCTAGAATTGGATGGCCAGAAACACACCAAACTTCTCCTTCAATTTTCTACAAATCCACTAATTAATTCGAGATAGTTTCAACTAAGAAATTGAAGAGTGTAGTGAGAGCTTCATATCCAACGGCTATGATTGGATATGGTTGCATAGATCATCGGCAAATCCAACATGAACGTGCTACGTTCGCACGCGTTTTGAGGGGGCTGGGGACCACCGAGCTGTAGGCGGCTTTGGGCGTGGGTGGAGCTAGGGGAGGCGTGCAAGATGGAGTGTCCTGATCGTTGTCAGAGTCGATGATGGTGGTGCGGCATGTAAAACCTAAATCACGGCTATGGGTTCTCACGCATTTTGTTCACCTGGAGAAGAGCATCGCGCGTGTGGCCTGGGTAGGGAGAGAGGTTGGACGGTCATGATGCGATGGTGTTGGATCTAAGGGCTTATGTGGGTTTAGATTTCTAATTTATGTTGAATTTATAAAAGAAAATACGTGTAACTTCAATAAATCATAACTTTTTCATACGAGGTCGAAAAAATGCAAACTCAGTTGCGTTGGAATCTTATGGACGAGCACTACGCGATGGAGTTGGTTTGGAGTCGTTTGGAGTTAGTGAGAATTTCGGGTAAAATTAAACGCGCGTTTAATTTTATTCGAAATTAAAGCTAAAACGGAAATTAAAACCCAGGTGAGAATTTCTCACTCAATCGAATAGATTTCGATTTTATTTTAAATAGTTAGATTTAAAATATTTGAATGCATGTTTGAATGATGACTGTAAATTATTGATTGTTAAAATAGACATTATACGCCGTTAGTAAGCGGATGTTATTTAATATAAACATATACCGCGAATATTTCATAAACAGTGAAATTGGTATTATATATAATAGCAATATATATATATATTGGCATATGTATATATTGGAGTTATTGATTTCCCGCATTTTTTGTTTAGCGGATGAGACCCTATTACGCCGTTATTAAGCGGATAATATTTAATAAGAACATGTACCGCGATAATTTCGTACTGGAGCGAAATTGGTATTGTGCTAATGTTTTTGGATGCAGGAAACAGGTTGGAGGGATCCAACTGGATTCCTCAACAGTATTTATTTTATTTCAGATATTTTGATATTTGATGGATTATCATATCGATATATGATATCGTTGTAGTCGTGATTGACTATTTGGTGTGTAGCATCATTGGACCCAGATTTTGGGATTTTGAAATGTTTTAAAGTGATTTTTGAAAATATACTATATTTTTGGAATTGATCCATTATAAATAAATAAACGTTATAATTTTTAAAGTTATAAAAATTATGGTTTTTGTGAAATATAGTTAAAAAGCTGATTTTTAGAAATACGATTAAAAGTCGATTTTTGAGAAATATGAACTAATGATTTTATAAAATAATTTAGATTGGATTTTTGAATATATGATAAAAGTTTAAATATAGATTTATAAAATTTGATTATTTTATAAATCGAAATGATGAAATTATAAAGGAAATTAAAGACGTTTTAGAATAATAATATAAACTGATTTATATTAAGAGATTTATAAATGGATATTTATAAATTGAAATATAGACATTATAAAACGAGTTTTTATAAGTGTTTGAATGTAGTGAAAATGAATTTCATAATAGAATGAAATTTATAGAATTATAAACTGTGAAGTTATAAACGAAATTTATAAATAGTAAGATTTATAAATTTGGTGAAATTATTTGAAGAATAGATTTATTAAATAAATAAATCTTATAAGTTATAAGGTTTATAAATTGAAAAGTCTTTAAAAAGAACGATTTTGTAAAATAATCGTTTTATAAGCAATTGACTTATAATATGAACTTTTAGTTTATAATTGAGATATGAAATCAAATATGTTAATAAAGGAATTTATAAAAAAAGGAAGTTTTTATAAATAAATAGAAAAGGAATTTATAAACGTTGTTTTATAAATTCGCAAAGGACTTATTTTGACAAGTTAATTGTTATAACTTAGAAATGGAGTTATATTCACATTTTTTAATAGTGAATAATCCTTTGAATTAAAATGAATAAAAGAATGAAATTGGTTAACGTAGTTTATTCACGTTTTTGAATAGTGAATAACACGTTAAAGAAATTGTTTAGAATGTGAATGTTTTAAATAGAATTAAAACGATCCAACGATGTTTTAAAAGGTATAGAGATTCGAAACCATAGATTTCAACATTTATTGTTGAAATAGATGTTTCGAGAAATAAAAGGAAATAGTGGACTATAACATTGTTGTTATAGTAAATGATTTCCGAATGGAAATGTTTTGGTTTAGTATTGGGATTTATATATCTATTTTAATTTCGAATCCCTATACTAGTGATTTTGGGTTGTCGTAACGATGTTTTACGCAACATTCGTTTTGGCCCAAATAAATATGTTAAGTGAATGATTTCCTTAAAGAAAGAAATATATACTTAATTCGGTTTAAGTGTATTGAATATTTTCTAAGTGTTGAAAATAAAAGATTGTGAATTACTTATTTAATAAGTATGGGAATGTTTTCCAATATGAAGTGAAAAATTAGAATTTATCTTTTTGAAGATAAATTGAAATGAATTATTGAAATCGTATATGCACGAATATTTTGAAATACAAATTCATTATGGAATTTATATGTGAAAAGTGGAATTTGTTTGAAAATAAATATTGATTTATTTTTGAAGTGTTGAAATTATATATCTTATAAAGATATTTTTGGAAAATAAATAATTTGGAAAATTATTTGGAATCTGGTGATGTATGCATATCCAGTGATAGTTCAATAACCGACTATCAATATTTCCCTTGAATGGGTATTTGATGTGAATTGATTGAATTTGAATGCACACTTATTTTTGAATAAGCGCTCACTATTCGGGTTAACCGGGAAAGGACCATGGGGTCGTATAACCCATTCCGAATATGTGATACGTCGTTGTGAATTGCATTGAAGATCGGTGTTGAAGACCCGGTATTTGCGAGAGCGATAGGATGACCTATCGATTGTTTCTGCACCGAGTCGCGCCGGTATAGAAACTCCCTAAGTGATGGGAAATCCGATCAGGATTGTGAATATCCGGATTGCAAGGACTTCTTTGTAAGTGCCTTCGGTTCTGTTCGATCCCGGAACAGACTTGTATGGATTGTATGCCTGACATTACAATTTGAGATGTAAAGCCGATTTCTTTCAAATATATTTCTGTTGGTGGCTGAGAATTTATTCTTTGCTTAACACCCTTCTTTGAGACGTATGTGCTCAAAGGTTATATAGTTGAAGTTATCAGCGATATATTCCCAATTTGGTAATGTGACATGCTGAGTGATGCTGAAATGATCATTGTGTTGATTATTGTGATAGGATCATTTATTTGATCGTCTATCTTAGTGATCATTGTGTTGATCATTTGTTGACCCAAAGCATGGCTTTTGTATAAAGTATGTTTTTGTGGACGTGACTTCGTCGAGCCTCACACCCCGTGAATGGTCAAAACAGGAAAGAAGCAGCAAGGTTATGAGGGGTAGCACCCTTTAGGATGTGTCCATTTCCTTCTGGAAAAGGGTGGTATCATGGTATGGAGCCCAGATACTTACTCATGTTGAAAACACTTTGTTATGATTGTGTGAATTGATTAGAGAGCGCTCTCGGAAAAAGGTCCCAAAGGACCGGGGGATGGCATATTCGGTCAGTTGTTACTCAGTTAGGAGTAACCCGGCCTTGTGTTGGTTGAGATCCGGTTTGGTTCTCGGGGATGTCCATCCAGAGGCATTCTCAGTGGCAATGGGAAGTTCCTTGGCCTGACCATTTGTTGGAAATCCAATTCCCAATACGAAACTTGTACGGTATTAGTTGTAGAACCTGCTATTCACTTATGGTGGTCACCACTGTTTGGATAGTAGCTATAGTAGGCATACGATAATGGTCGTATGTTGGCTAAGATTTATATTCTACTTTCGAAATGAATTTGTTATACACTATGCACTAATAATAATATCAAATGTTATTTTAAATGCGTATCAAGCATCTTTGGCTATCATAAGGAGAAATCTCCTCCGATTCTGCGTTTGCATGTGTGTGTGTGCGGGAGGCCTTATGGTAGTCTCATTTTTAAAAGCATTGCGAATTGATTAAAAATATTCCTCTATTTGATTTTAAAGTTAAATAAACTGTTTTGAGTTCTCACACCAGTCACATGACTGACTTGGAGTTTATTGTTTTCCTTCCTAAACTCTGGGTGCCCACCAATTTCCACACGGGCAGTCAAGAGTTAGGTTTATCAGGATATTCTGGATATTCTGGAGTTGCTGGAGGCAAGCTGGATGGCATAGCGTATTACTAGCTATATAGTATTTCTTTTTCCGCTGCACTGTTTGTTGTTGATGTTGTACACTCTGATATGATATGATGTAATGAAATGTATAATATGTAATAACTGATAGTTCTTTGTTTAAAGATTATTCATTTATTATTATATGTTGTTCCGCTGCGAATTGTGAGATTCTGTTGTTTTCTTCTGTCCCGTTCTATTTTTAAAATGCTTCTATCTTCTATTTTCAAATTCTCTATTTTCTTTTCTTTCTCTGTTTTCTAAAAATTGTCTATCTTCTTTTCCCTCTATTTTTCTTTTTCTTTCTTCTTTTTCTCTCTTCTTTCTTTTCTTTTCTTTTTAAAACCCATAACATCTCGGTTTTTCGGCAACGAAAATCCTTACTGTTACATTAATGATTTGTAGTACGAGCTGTGTACATATATTTTAAAGTTTGGTTGTGGTTATACCTATAAGATCTAGTACAAAAACTTTATAAACTATTATTTATACTATAATATAAGTTAAGTTTGATGTAAATTTGGTAGCATAGTTCATTTCTATTGGGTATAAATATCAATAGCGTGGGTAATAAATTTACGGTCTCCTTTTGCTTTTCAGCAAGGTGTGTAAATTTTAAGTATGTTGAGTATGTTCCATATATAGTTATTTTGGAAAACCACTGTATATGTATGATGGTCTATTTGAAGTGTATATATAGTAAAGCGTATTTATACCATGTTTTATTTAATTTATATGTGTTATAATAGCTATATATATATGTTAGTCTTGATACTAGTATATAGTTTTACTGAAGTTTGATTTCTAGTCATGTTAAATATATATATATATTTGATTTTGGGTTTTTGTGTCACCATTTCCAGTTTATTTTAGTGCATATTTAGTATATCTATACATATGTCGTCAGCTATAAATACGATAGTTAAGGGTTTCATATATCATATGAACCAAAGAAGAAGAGAAGTATATACTATATTTAACTACATATATGAAGTATATGTTTTAAGGGTTGATTTAAGGTCTGCATTAAAAAAAGTAGTTGTGATTACCATTATTTCATATTGTACCTTCTATATTCCTGACTGACTTTCAGCGTTCATTCATTCATTTTAATTGTGGGTTTTTCTTTTCTCTCTCTTTTCTTATAAATAATTGTACGCATTCATCTCTTTCCCTTTCTTATATTTTGTCCCTTCATCATCTTTTAGCCGTTAATTTTGTTTCGAAAATCAAGAAAATTTGTATACGTTTTATTCTTTTTGAACGTTTAATAATAAAGATAAATCTGCATAGTATAATCAGATATGAATTGAGATCTAGGAAATAAATAAATATAAAAACGTATAACATGCCACTAATAATAAATTGCTTTAATAGCTTCTCAATTAGCGTACAGCTGTTTCCATCCCATGCCATGTCAAAAGTTTGAAACGTAATAAATGCTATATGATTATTTCGCATTTATTTTTTTTTCCTTTATTATTTCCTGTACGTTTTCATTCCAATCTAAATTATAACTTTTTGATTTCCATGCCTTTTCGGATCTCAAACGCGCAGCCCAAGGAATATTTCTTTAATAATTTTCCTAAAAATCAGCTTTTGGCCGTTTTATTGCATTGATTTCAAATTGTGCCCGTTTGTTTTTCTCATTCCTCTCATACGTTACCACTTTTATTTATGCTCGGGACACAGCTCATTTTTTTTCCTTCGTTCCCTTTCTTTTATTTGCTTCCTTCGTTTCCATCGGTTCAATTATATAGATTTTTATATTCGTTGCACGTTTACATTCATTTATTTTGACCAGTCCTTTCCTTTGTTATTCCCCTAATTTTGTGCGTTACTTTACCATAACCAATGCTCCGTATTTATTCGCTTTAATCTTTTCAGCTGAATTTGACCATTACTATTCAAATCAATTCATATTTATTGTATACGTTTCGCATGCAACGGTTCTTTTCTTTATTTATTTTGCCTTTATAACCTTGTTTGACTTCGTTTCTTTCATATTGCAAACTGCTGTCACTTCCAATCTCATTCCTCATTTTAAGTTTTCTTCCTCCTCCTTCTTCCATTTTTCTTTCTACAGATCCACCTATTTTCTCCCTTCTTTTACCGTGCTTCCACCTCCCATCGCTTCGTCACCCACCACATCCAACTCATCCCTCTCCCTCCGCGTTTTTCTCTCCTCCTCTCATGCACATATCTCTCTACACGTGTTGTCATCGCCTGCATGCTCAGCCATCCTCAGAGCCTTCACCATCAACAATCATGCCACACGTTATCTTTGAGTAATAGGTTAGCATATATTTATAATATATATGTGTTATTGTATATTTTCTATAAGTCTGTATTTGGAATATGTGATCTGTCCTACATGATTTTAAATTCATGTTAGTTATGTATCATATGGTATTATATATATGAGTTCATAACAGTATTCTTTTTTTTTCTTTTTTTTTTCGTTCATAGTGTGTATGATATTATACTATGTATAGAGATTTGATAACTTGATTGTTTTATACTTTATGTGTCACGTTGGTATTCAATTTTAAAAGTTTGAAGGTTATATATTAGTTAATATATAGTTTAATATATGTCAGTAATGTATATCTATGCAGTAATATTGTATGTATTATAGCAAAGTAAGTTTTTTTTTTTGATTTAAGATATCATATATACATCTTATAAATATAGTATGGTTCCAAGTATGAAATGGTTGCAGTTTTCAGATTCTATATAATATAAAATTTTGTTCGCATGTTATAAAATTTGATAAGTGTATATATAAATATTATATAAAAAGTTAGTACATATATAAAACGTAAAGCATACTCATCTTATCAGTCGATTGTATATGTATTTAAATATATGATATGTTTAAAGCTATGTATTTTGTGAATAACTGGTTATAAGTATATATATACACATTTGATTTAAAGTTATAAAGGTATGCATATTGTGAATTAGACTATATTAATGGTTAGCTTACAAATATTTATATAGTTTTATAGGGAAGTACGAGCTATGTGGGTTATATTTTTAGCAAGCGTATTGTTACCACTTTAAAATGGGTGAAGTTTTACAGTTTACGGTCTATTTGTGTAAGTGTGTAATGTATGTTTAATTTAATAAAGTTATGATAGTTTTGTATAAAATGTTTAACTATTTATATATCTGATATAATGATAGTTCATATCTGATATAGCTTATATATTATAAAGTTACAGGATACGTTAGTTTTATACGCTAGTTAATATATATATTTAATAATTGACTAAAATGTTTTCAGTGTGAGTTTACTTTTTTTAGTGTTGGATTTTATACGGCATAGTATGTATACTTGTTCACAGTCTATATAAGTATATGAGTGCATGTGTCATTATAAGTATTTTGTTGTTTATAAATCTCGAGACATATATATGCGTTTAGGTGTTTGTTTCAGACTTACGTAATATATATATATAACCGAATATAGGCTATGCATTTGGAATTTCTATATATACATTTTTATTATGAACATATATAGGTTGCTTTCATGGGTTTTTTTTTAAGTAATATATATTACAATAAGTGGTTATATTGTTTTTATAATAATTATTGACTATAAAATATAATACAATGGTTTTTTTTTTGGACGAATTATGTTTAAATTACATATAGGTATATATAGATTTTAAATATACATTTTTAATTTGAAAATTGGTTTTGGGAGAATTGATATCATAATAATTTATATTTTTTTCTGTAATATCAAAATTGATTCGATTCATTCTCATCGATTTCCCATTATCAGCCTTGTCCGTCGTGCCTATTTTCTGCATCAATCTTGTCCATCCAGCGTTGCTTTGGATTTCGTAGCTTATTTCATCATCATATATCTCTAGCCTCGAAAGGTGAGCAATCACTCACGATTAACGTTCTTTTATTTATTAAATTTAATTTCAATTGAAATGACAATTGAAATATGCTGCTGTTAGATTTAAATTGTTATATATGATTTTATCGGTAACTGTTCACTTATGGGATATGATACCATATCTTATTGTTTATATTTATTTTGATGATATATGCTTGTTGTTATTATTATTTTCATATCTGTTATCACTCTGCAAGTTCCCTATTAGTATAGAAATCACTATGGGTTGAAAAGATACATACCCGAACGGACTTTAGAATAGGATAATTTCGTTACGGGTTGAAATGATAGACCCAAGCGATTTTTGATTTAATTTAAAATTTTGGATTTCGGGTTGAAATGATATCCACCCGAATATATTTAGTGTACGGATTGAAATGATAAATATCCGTAGCACTTGACTATATGGTAGGAAATATATATACAGACACCGTTGGTCCATATAAATATTTTGAAATTATTTCTATAATTTTGGAAAGAAATATACGGTTTAATAAATTTTGATTCTTAAGATATTATATAAATGGAAATTTTATATATAGATTTAGTCGTAATATTTGATTTAAATTAGATTGATTTAATACATATAATATAGTTGAGTATCTATGGAAATCTATATTTCAAATAGATCTTTCTCGTAATAAATTGAAAAAATAGGATTGGGAGGTACATTTGGGTTTATTAAAAATGGTATTTAAATAAGGATTTATTTAATTAAATCGACTTGAATTGAACTTGTAAATATTAAAGCTTTGAGCTATATTGGAATTTAAATGGCGATTTCGAGATTTAGATCTGTATTTGAAATAAATATAGTTGAATTTGTTATTTAGAAACTAAACTGAATTAAAATATAAATTTAGGTTGAACTAAATTTGAATTTATTATTTAGAAGCTAAATTGAATAAAAATTAGTTTGAAACGTTGAATACTTAAAGTTTGAAATATATTGGAATATAAAGGGGGTATTTTGTGATTTCAAATTTGAATTTGAGATTGATAAATTGGGATTTGAATTTAATTTGAATGGGAAGGTTGGGTTAATGTTGAAACGATTTGTTAAGTTGAGGGAATTGAAAATACTTTACTGTATAAATTATTTAATATATATAAACACTATTTGGGAAATATAGAGATATTTGGAGTGAAAATGATGTTTTGGTTTTGAAGTATAAATTAAGATGAAAGAACCACGGTGTTATAGTGTATATTTCTACCCTGTAGATAGTTCCATGGACCCTTAGAGGATGGTTATTCCAAACATTCTTTGAGTTAATTATATTTCAGTTGATATTTCACTTGAGTTAGATTTATAGATATAAGAATGTTAATCCTGACTCGAGTGTTTTGTGTTTTGCTTTACGCTCGGGTCAGACTGAGTGATACAGCATTTGAGACTCACCTTCGAAGTTGGAGCCTTGCTTGAAGATCCAGCTATCTATCCTTTCAGTCATCCTGTTGATTTGTTCAGAGAAGTCATCTGCGCATACTGGAGACTTCACTATATCTAAGATATTCAATTGTATTTATTTCTATCTCCAATGTATATAGTAGCTTCATAAACTACTATTCTTTATCTATTCCGCTGCATTGTATTACTCTGTGTAAGTGATCTATGATTGATTTATTTACTGTATATTTTAAGTTTTGCCAAATTTTTATTAACAATTCGGTATTTTGAATTATTCAAGTCGGACATGTACGGTTTTATTGTCGAATTTGAATGGTCCAAAATAGCGGGTCGTTACAGTTGGTATCAGAGCTTTGGCTCTAGGCAAAACTTAGCATATATGGTAAATTTATTTACAGAATCACTTTCGTTCGAGTTGAATCTCTTCCTTTTTGACTCAATTTCCTTTGAGTTTTGGAATGTCCCTCGGTTTCGAAATTCATTCTGTCTCTCCCTATTTATATTCGTTTGATTCTGGAGTATCCCATAACTCCATTGAATGATTTGTAAAGGGGGTGAAAACTCCTTTTCAATTGGCATTGACTCACCGAAGATTCCTGTATCCTCGGTTTACGATGCTGATATATCTTGTTATGCCGAATTCTATATCTCCGACGATCGAATGTCGAATTGCCTCAGAATTCTACACCGATCTAATTTTGGAATCACGGTTGACAGGTAAAGGTCGCCCGCGATTTATAGAAGTATATCCATCTTCTATTTTGTAACTTAATTATCTCATCTTCGATCGAGTCTATCTTCGAATCAGGATTCTATTGATTAGAGTTCCTTTAAATTAAATCTCTATCTTTGTTTTGAAATCCATCCTTAAATCATCCTTTGAAAATCGGGTTTTGTTTGTATTTTAGAAATTGTTTATACCGAAATTATTATTTTGATAACTATGATTTTATTCTCTATATATAAAGAAAATGTTTTCGGTAGAGATTATATACCTATATATAAAGCAAATAAGAAATGTTATTCTATATATAAAGGGTTTTGAAAGGATTTGAAATTTTGAAAAAATTATAAGAAATTGATTTATATAAAAATGATTTATAATTGAAGTGTTAAATTTGAAATTCGAGAATTGAATTCCGGTATTTTGAAATTGGTTTTAAGATTTTGGAAATTATATATAAATAATACGATTTAAAAGTATTTTTCCGAATAAGAAATATTTCAAATGAATTCAAATGAATTCCAATAATTTTGAAGAAATTTCAAAGAAGTTTTCAAGAAAATAGAAGTCCAGAACTCACTTATGTCGCTGGAGAATAATTTCGGTGATGAGTGCACGCATCATCGACATTGATTTTCGAGTTTCAGAGTGGGGGAGAGGCCACTTTAATAGCTTCGCTATGCGAGTGATTTTGTAAAACCGTTTTTGATTTCAAATTCCAAAGTATAATTTGATATTTTCGAAAGATATATGTATATATTTGAAACAATTTGAAGTAAGACCGGTGTTCAGTCCTCGAGTTTTTGATTTGACTTAGAATAACTCTATTTATAAAAATTGATTTCCATCTCTTGGATTTGAAATTGATTTTCACCGACTATTTTGAAGGTTCGAGCACTTCCAAATCAAGGTTTAAAGGTTTAAAAACCAAGATATTTCGAAAGGTATAAAATATTTGATAAAGTATGCAAGTTTTGTTATATGAGGTTAAACCTTTTATTAAGTAAGAGAATATGGCTATTTTAATTATACTAATATGGAATTTAGTTTTTAAATGTTTTGAAAGAATTTTAGTTTTAAATAATGGTTTTCAAAAAGGTAAATTGGATATTTCAAATCGAAGTAAATAGTTTAAAGGTTTTAAAGGGATAATTATAAATTTGGAAACCATTTTGAATATAATTGATTTTGAGAAAAATATTTGGTTTTGAAAATTAAATTGAAAAAAAAAACCCAGTACTTATATGGTGATTTTGGAAATGAATTTGTTTGACTTGAATTATTTTAATTTGGAAACTGGGATAATTTTCTACACCTATTATTTTGGGAACTTTGAAATTCAGACATTTAATTTGGAAGAAAATTTGGTGAAATCATATATGATTTTGAAACTGAATTGGTATTGAAATAATTTGAAATTGAGAACCTTAGATTACTAAGCACTTGATTTGGGAGTGGTCGAACTTATATAAAATGGATTGTATAAGTATCAGGTTGATTTGAAATCTATTGATTTGAAAGGTACTCAATTTGGAAAGAGATTTTATTTAATCGAAATCTATATAAGTATGGTTTGATCTACTATTGATTTGGAAAGTATTCGATTTGAGAAAGGAATCCTATATATATGGACTTTATATAAGTACAATATTTGAAAGTGATTTGAAAAGGTACTATATGATATATATTTTCGAAGTAAAAATATGGAAAGTGCCTTCTGCTTGATATCCGCTTTGTGGCCACATCGTGGATTCATTCTATCGATATTATTCTCTCTGATTTTCGGTTTTCCGGATGTAATACTCGAGTGTTTCCCACCGTGGCGTAACCCATGGTTTTTTTTTCTCTCGTGAATGCACAGCGCAATTGCCTGGCTGAGTCTTGCCTAGGGGTACGGATTGTTTCCTGGGGGATCCAGGCGTAACCATTGTGTATCCTGCAATCTGTGTAGGTCGCGAATAGTAGAGCAAGTGCCTGGCTGAGTCTTGCCTAGGGGTACGGATTGTTTCCTGGGGGATCCAGGCGTAACCATTGTGTATCCTGCACTCTACTAGTCATCATGGCGTAACTCGCAGGGCTGAGAAAGCTTACGGATATGGATTGTTTCCTGGGGGACCCAGGCGTAACCATTGTGTATCTGCGAACCATGATCGGACAAAGGTTTTGGTTTGGTTGTTTTGTTTGGATTGTACTTTCCATATCTGTTTTTAAAGTTTTTTTCAAGTATTTTCACTGGTTGTTGAAACAGGTCTACTAAGTACTTGAAGAATTCTAGCTTTGCGCCTGATCAACGCATGGCCAGAGTCTGCAAGAACGAGGATAAACTTGTTGAAACATCGAGTTATAAAAATATTTTTGAAAGAAAAGATTTATTTCGATATAAAAGGTATTTATTATAAAAGTATTTCCAACAAAGAAATTTTGTGTTAATATTTGAAATTGAAACTCTCATGGTTTGAAATGTACGATTCTTGCCCGATTCTATTCTTTTGAATCTACCTTATCTGCCCTGCTTTATTTATTCAACTATATTCTCTTTTCCGAATCTATCTTCTTTCCTTCTTTCCTTCTTTTGAATATATCCTTTAAAACATTGTTTATTTATATTCTACCTGGTTTAATAAGAGAGAAAAATTAGTGTTTTATAAATAATTGATCTCATAATTAATTGAATGGATTTGATAAAATGAGTAATCTATTAAATATTAATCAATTTAAATAATAACAAAAGAAAAAGTATATGGTTTTAAATAAATTTTTTTAATTTGTTTTTCAAAGTCTAAATTTTTCATCTGGTTGTTTCTATTCTCCTACTTTATTCCTTTTCGGGGACGAAAAGTTTTGAGTGGGGGAGAGTGTAACGACCCATAAAATTTTAGCAATTTTTAATTGGTATTTAACGTATTGAATTGGATTTTGAGAAATTATTAATAATAAAATTTTGAAAAAAAAAAGAAAATATGTTATGTATATTAATGATTTGTAGTACGAGCTGTGTACATATATTTTAAAGTTTGGTTGTGGTTATACCTATAAGATCTAGTACAAAAACTTTATAAACTATTATTTATACTATAATATAAGTTAAGTTTGATGTAAATTTGGTAGCATAGTTCATTTCTATTGGGTATAAATATCAATAGCGTGGGTAATAAATTTACGGTCTCCTTTTGCTTTTCAGCAAGGTGTGTAAATTTTAAGTATGTTGAGTACGTTCCATATATAGTTATTTTGGAAAACCACTGTATATGTATGATGGTCTATTTGAAGTGTATATATAGTAAAGCGTATTTATACCAAGTTTTATTTAATTTATATGTGTTATAATAGCTATATATATATGTTAGTCTTGATACTAGTATATAGTTTTACTGAAGTTTGATTTCTAGTCATGTTAAATATATATATATATATTTGATTTTGGGTTTTTGTGTCACCATTTCCAGTTTATTTTAGTGCATATTTAGTATATCTATACATATGTCGTCAGCTATAAATACGATAGTTAAGGGTTTCATATATCATATGAACCAAAGAAGAAGAGAAGTATATACTATATTTAACTACATATATGAAGTATATGTTTTAAGGGTTGATTTAAGGTCTGCATTAAAAAAAGTAGTTGTGATTACCATTATTTCATATTGTACCTTCTATATTCCTGACTGACTTTCAGCGTTCATTCATTCATTTTAATTGTGGGTTTTTCTTTTCTCTCTCTTTTCTTATAAATAATTGTATGCATTCATCTCTTTCCCTTTCTTATATTTTGTCCCTTCATCATCTTTTAGCCGTTAATTTTGTTTCGAAAATCAAGAAAATTTGTATACGTTTTATTCTTTTTGAACGTTTAATAATAAAGATAAATCTGCATAGTATAATCAGATATGAATTGAGATCTAGGAAATAAATAAATATAAAAACGTATAACATGCCACTAATAATAAATTGCTTTAATAGCTTCTCAATTAGCGTACAGCTGTTTCCATCCCATGCCATGTCAAAAGTTTGAAACGTAATAAATGCTATATGATTATTTCGCATTTATTTTTTTTTTCCTTTATTATTTCCTGTACGTTTTCATTCCAATCTAAATTATAACTTTTTGATTTCCATGCCTTTTCGGATCTCAAACGCGCAGCCCAAGGAATATTTCTTTAATAATTTTCCTAAAAATCAGCTTTTGGCCGTTTTATTGCATTGATTTCAAATTGTGCCCGTTTGTTTTTCTCATTCCTCTCATACGTTACCACTTTTATTTATGCTCGGGACACAGCTCATTTTTTTTCCTTCGTTCCCTTTCTTTTATTTGCTTCCTTCGTTTCCATCGGTTCAATTATATAGATTTTTATATTCGTTGCACGTTTACATTCATTTATTTTGACCAGTCCTTTCCTTTGTTATTCCCCTAATTTTGTGCGTTACTTTACCATAACCAATGCTCCGTATTTATTCGCTTTAATCTTTTCAGCTGAATTTGACCATTACTATTCAAATCAATTCATATTTATTGTATACGTTTCGTATGCAACGGTTCTTTTCTTTATTTATTTTGCCTTTATAACCTTGTTTGACTTCGTTTCTTTCATATTGCAAACTGCTGTCACTTCCAATCTCATTCCTCATTTTAAGTTTTCTTCCTCCTCCTTCTTCCATTTTTCTTTCTACAGATCCACCTATTTTCTCCCTTCTTTTACCGTGCTTCCACCTCCCATCGCTTCGTCACCCACCACATCCAACTCATCCCTCTCCCTCCGCGTTTTTCTCTCCTCCTCTCATGCACATATCTCTCTACACGTGTTGTCATCGCCTGCATGCTCAGCCATCCTCAGAGCCTTCACCATCAACAATCATGCCACACGTTATCTTTGAGTAATAGGTTAGCATATATTTATAATATATATGTGTTATTGTATATTTTCTATAAGTCTGTATTTGGAATATGTGATCTGTCCTACATGATTTTAAATTCATGTTAGTTATGTATCATATGGTATTATATATATGAGTTCATAACAGTATTCTTTTTTTTTTTTTTTTTTTTTCGTTCATAGTGTGTATGATATTATACTATGTATAGAGATTTGATAACTTGATTGTTTTATACTTTATGTGTCACGTTGGTATTCAATTTTAAAAGTTTGAAGGTTATATATTAGTTAATATATAGTTTAATATATGTCAGTAATGTATATCTATGCAGTAATATTGTATGTATTATAGCAAAGTAAGTTTTTTTTTTTGATTTAAGATATCATATATACATCTTATAAATATAGTATGGTTCCAAGTATGAAATGGTTGCAGTTTTCAGATTCTATATAATATAAAATTTTGTTCGCATGTTATAAAATTTGATAAGTGTATATATAAATATTATATAAAAAGTTAGTACATATATAAAACGTAAAGCATACTCATCTTATCAGTCGATTGTATATGTATTTAAATATATGATATGTTTAAAGCTATGTATTTTGTGAATAACTGGTTATAAGTATATATATACACATTTGATTTAAAGTTATAAAGGTATGCATATTGTGAATTAGACTATATTAATGGTTAGCTTACAAATATTTATATAGTTTTATAGGGAAGTACGAGCTATGTGGGTTATATTTTTAGCAAGCGTATTGTTACCACTTTAAAATGGGTGAAGTTTTACAGTTTACGGTCTATTTGTGTAAGTGTGTAATGTATGTTTAATTTAATAAAGTTATGATAGTTTTGTATAAAATGTTTAACTATTTATATATCTGATATAATGATAGTTCATATCTGATATAGCTTATATATTATAAAGTTACAGGATACGTTAGTTTTATACGCTAGTTAATATATATATTTAATAATTGACTAAAATGTTTTCAGTGTGAGTTTACTTTTTTTAGTGTTGGATTTTATACGGCATAGTATGTATACTTGTTCACAGTCTATATAAGTATATGAGTGCATGTGTCATTATAAGTATTTTGTTGTTTATAAATCTCGAGACATATATATGCGTTTAGGTGTTTGTTTCAGACTTACGTAATATATATATAACCGAATATAGGCTATGCATTTGGAATTTCTATATATACATTTTTATTATGAACATATATAGGTTGCTTTCATGGGTTTTTTTTTTAAGTAATATATATTACAATAAGTGGTTATATTGTTTTTATAATAATTATTGACTATAAAATATAATACAATGGTTTTTTTTTGGACGAATTATGTTTAAATTACATATAGGTATATATAGATTTTAAATATACATTTTTAATTTGAAAATTGGTTTTGGGAGAATTAATATCATAATAATTTATATTTTTTTCTGTAATATCAAAATTGATTCGATTCATTCTCATCGATTTCCCATTATCAGCCTTGTCCGTCGTGCCTATTTTCTGCATCAATCTTGTCCATCCAGCGTTGCTTTGGATTTCGTAGCTTATTTCATCATCATATATCTCTAGCCTCGAAAGGTGAGCAATCACTCACGATTAACGTTCTTTTATTTATTAAATTTAATTTCAATTGAAATGACAATTGAAATATGCTGCTGTTAGATTTAAATTGTTATATATGATTTTATCGGTAACTGTTCACTTATGGGATATGATACCATATCTTATTGTTTATATTTATTTTGATGATATATGCTTGTTGTTATTATTATTTTCATATCTGTTATCACTCTGCAAGTTCCCTATTAGTATAGAAATCACTATGGGTTGAAAAGATACATACCCGAACGGACTTTAGAATAGGATAATTTCGTTACGGGTTGAAATGATAGACCCAAGCGATTTTTGATTTAATTTAAAATTTTGGATTTCGGGTTGAAATGATATCCACCCGAATATATTTAGTGTACGGATTGAAATGATAAATATCCGTAGCACTTGACTATATGGTAGGAAATATATATACAGACACCGTTGGTCCATATAAATATTTTGAAATTATTTCTATAATTTTGGAAAGAAATATACGGTTTAATAAATTTTGATTCTTAAGATATTATATAAATGGAAATTTTATATATAGATTTAGTCGTAATATTTGATTTAAATTAGATTGATTTAATACATATAATATAGTTGAGTATCTATGGAAATCTATATTTCAAATAGATCTTTCTCGTAATAAATTGAAAAAATAGGATTGGGAGGTACATTTGGGTTTATTAAAAATGGTATTTAAATAAGGATTTATTTAATTAAATCGACTTGAATTGAACTTGTAAATATTAAAGCTTTGAGCTATATTGGAATTTAAATGGCGATTTCGAGATTTAGATCTGTATTTGAAATAAATATAGTTGAATTTGTTATTTAGAAACTAAACTGAATTAAAATATAAATTTAGGTTGAACTAAATTTGAATTTATTATTTAGAAGCTAAATTGAATAAAAATTAGTTTGAAACGTTGAATACTTAAAGTTTGAAATATATTGGAATATAAAGGGGGTATTTTGTGATTTCAAATTTGAATTTGAGATTGATAAATTGGGATTTGAATTTAATTTGAATGGGAAGGTTGGGTTAATGTTGAAACGATTTGTTAAGTTGAGGGAATTGAAAATACTTTACTGTATAAATTATTTAATATATATAAACACTATTTGGGAAATATAGAGATATTTGGAGTGAAAATGATGTTTTGGTTTTGAAGTATAAATTAAGATGAAAGAACCACGGTGTTATAGTGTATATTTCTACCCTGTAGATAGTTCCATGGACCCTTAGAGGATGGTTATTCCAAACATTCTTTGAGTTAATTATATTTCAGTTGATATTTCACTTGAGTTAGATTTATAGATATAAGAATGTTAATCCTGACTCGAGTGTTTTGTGTTTTGCTTTACGCTCGGGTCAGACTGAGTGATACAGCATTTGAGACTCACCTTCGAAGTTGGAGCCTTGCTTGAAGATCCAGCTATCTATCCTTTCAGTCATCCTGTTGATTTGTTCAGAGAAGTCATCTGCGCATACTGGAGACTTCACTATATCTAAGATATTCAATTGTATTTATTTCTATCTCCAATGTATATAGTAGCTTCATAAACTACTATTCTTTATCTATTCCGCTGCATTGTATTACTCTGTGTAAGTGATCTATGATTGATTTATTTACTGTATATTTTAAGTTTTGCCAAATTTTTATTAACAATTCGGTATTTTGAATTATTCAAGTCGGACATGTACGGTTTTATTGTCGAATTTGAATGGTCCAAAATAGCGGGTCGTTACAACTGTCATCTTGCATTAAGCTGAAAATTTAAAGCAATAAATTTATTGCTTGTCAAGCAAGGCTCGGGTTGAAAAGAAAAGGAAACCAAAAAGTCCCAATATGAAGTAACGAGAGAGAAACGAAGTTAAAAAGAGAAAGAAAAATAAAGTGAATCGTTTTAAAATAATAACTACAACGTATACAAATGTATACGTTTGGTTTTCGAAACCGCTAAACATTAATGCAGGAATACAATTTATAGCAATTTAAAATCTTTCTAGGAATTCACGTTGAAGTTTGAAAAGCAAAGCAACGCTAATGGTGACATTTAAAGGTGTCGTTACAACGAACAATTTATTGCTTCCATTGTGCATCGGATTTCAAAATACAGAAATAAATATACCGCTGAGATCAGCATGACGAGACGATCAAAACGGTATACAGATATTAGTGGTACGATTGAATTATAAAATTTTGAATTTTCTATTAAGAGAAAGTGCAGCAAACACAGAAAAATAAGATCGACGGAGCTAAAGAAGCTCGAATTTGGAAAAACGAAAAATGACGTCTCAGTCAGAAGATGATTTAGAATTTTTCTATGTAAAAATATTCGGGTTTGAAAAATATGTTATTATCAACAGTTATTAGCTAGCTTGAATTTAATAGAATTACTTAATAAATAAACTTTCATAAAATTAATTGAAAATTTACCATTTGCTATATTAAATCATACGTAATCAAATATAATTTATTTTTATTTGCAAATTAAATAATTTAAAATTTCACCAAAAATTCAATTAATTAAATACGTTATTAAAACTATTAAAAATCTTGGGTCGTTACACTCTCCCCCACCCAAAACTTTTCGTCCTCGAAAAGGAAGGAGGTAGGAGAATAGAAATAACCGGAAAGAAAGATAGATTGAAAGATAAGGATTAACAATTAATTTAAACTATATAAATTTATTTGAAATATTTATTTGAAAACTTCATTTGAAATTTAATTTTCTTTAATATTTAATATTTTCAAACTCCTTTGAAAATAATTATTTACATTATTACTTATATTTACAAAGACTATTGAAAATATTAAATCCAAAATTTATGAAATTTATAAATCTGTCTTTGGATACTTTTCAAACCTTATTAATAAATCATTTACTTTAAATAGGTTTTATTTAATTAATAACTTCAAAAATATTTATAATACTAAAGTTTTGTATTAAACACTGTAGTATACCAATAAGCAATATTTAAAAGATTATATTCAAAAAAGAAAGGGAGGTAGGTTTGGAAAACAGAATCAAGGTGAATAACTAAACTGAGCAGACAAGGTAGATGCAAGGAATAGTATCGGGCACGAACAATTAATCTAGAACCATAAGAATTAAAATTTCAAATATTAATTCAAAATTTCTTTGTTGGAAAAAATACTTTTATAATAAATACCTTTATAATAATACTTTTATAATAAAATACTATTATATCGAAATAAATTTTCCTTTCGAAAATACTTTTATAACTCGATGTTTCAACAAGTTTATCCTCGTTCTTGCAGACTCTGGCCATGCGTTGATCAGGCGCAAAGCTAGAATTCTTCAAGTACTTAGTAGACTTGTTTCAACACCCAGTGAAAATACTTGAAAATCTTTAAAACAGATATGGAAAGTACAATCCAACAAAACAACCAAACCAAAACCTTTGTCCGATCATGGTTCGCAGATACACAATGGTTACGCCTGGGTCCCCCAGGAAACAATCCATATCCGTAGGCTTTCTCAACCCGTGAGTTACACCATGATGACTAGTAGAGTGCAGGATACACAATGGTTACGCCTGGATCCCCCAGGAAACAATCCGTACCCCTAGGCAAGACTTAGCCAGGCACTTGCGCTACTATTCGCGACCTACACCGATTGCAGGATACACAATGGTTACGCCTGGATCCCCCAGGAAACAATCCGTACCCCTAGGCAAGACTCAGCCAGGAAATTGCGCTATGCATTCACGAGAGAAAAAAAACCATGGGTTACGCCATGGTGGGAACACTCGAGTATTACATCCGGAAAACCAAAAATCAGAGAGAATAATATCGATAGAATGAATCCACGATGTGGCCACAAAGCGGATATCAAGCAGAAGGCACTTTCCATATCTTTACTTCGAAAATATATATCATATAGTACCCTTTCAAATCACTTTCAAATATTGTACTTATATAAAGTCCATATATGTAGGATTCCATTTTTCCCAAATCGAATACTTTCCAAATCAATAGTAGATCAAATCATACTTATATAGACTTCGATTATATAAAATCTCTTTCGAAATTGAGTACCTTTCAAATCAATAGATTTCAAATCAACTTCATACTTATACAATCCATTTTATATAAGTTCGACCACTCCCAAATCAAGTTCTTAAGAATATAAGGTTCTCAATTTCAAATCATTCAATATCCATTCAGTTTCCAAATCATATATGATTTCACCAAATTTTCTTCCAAATTAAGTATCTAAATTTCAAAGTTTCCAAAATAATAGGTTTAGAAAATTATCCCAGTTTATAAATTAAAATAATTCAAGTCAAACAAATTCATTTCCAAAATCTCCATAAGTGTACTGGTTTTTAATTTCAATTTAATTTCAAAACTAAAATTTTCCCAAAATCAATTATACTCAAAATGGTTTCCAAATTTATAATTATCCTTTTTTTTTTAACTTTAAAACTATCTATTTCTATGTAAAATATCCAGTTTACCTTTCTGAAAACTATTATTCAAAACTATTTTTTTTTTGAAAACATTTCAAACTAAATTTATATTCTTTATCAAACATTTTATACTCTTCGAAATTTCTTAATTTTAAAATTTTAGACCTTGGCTTGGAAGTGGTCGAACCTTCAAAATGATAAGGGGAAATCACATTTTCAATTCAAGAGTTGAAAATCAACAATAAATCAATTATTAAATCCGAAACTCGAGGACTGAACACCGGTCTCATTTTAAATTGTTTCAAATATATACATATATCTTTCGAAAATATCAAATTATACTTCGGAATTTGAAATCGAAATTTGTTTTCACAATATCACTCGCATAGCAAAGCTACTAGAGTGGCCTCCCCCACTCTGAAACTCGAAAATCAATGTCGATGATGCGTGCACTCATCACCGAAATTATTTTCCAGTGACATTAGTGAGTTCTGGACTTCTGTTTTCTTGAAAACTTCTTTGAAACTTCTTCAAAATTATTGGAATTCATTTTAACTCATTTGAAACATTTCTTATTTGGAAAAATACCTTTAAATCGTATTATTTTTATATATTTTCCAAAATCTTAAATCCAATTTCAAAATACCGGAATTCAATTCTCGAATTTCAAATTTAACCCTTCAGTTGTAAATCATTTTTATATAAATCAATTTCTTACAAGTTTTCAAATTTTCAAATCCTTTCAAAACTTTTATATAGAACAACATTTCTTATTTGCTTTATATACATAGGTATATAATCCTTATCGAAAACATTTTCGCTTTTATATATAGAATAAAATCATAGTTATCCAAATAATAATTTCGATATATATAACAATTTCAAAAATACAACATACCCGATCTTTCAAAGGATTATTCAAGGATAGATTTCAAACAAACAGAGATTCAATTTCATATCAACGAAAACAGGAACATGAATACTTTATTTGAGAACTTCAGTTAAGAAAAAGATACAATAGAGTTTACCGAAAGTAACATAACAACTACTGAAAACAACAGATCCACAGAAAACCACTCTACATAAACAAAGCATCGGTATTAATTCTACCAGGTGGCACTTCAACGGGTCCAGAACACTCCCCCTCAATATCGGCCCCAACTTCTGCATTTCTTGCATAAATGCACGACACGCCCATCCTCCCTAACGAACTGCGGAAACGCAGCCTTCCTTCCGTACTTCCTCACAGGGCAATTCCTGGCTATATGCCCAGGCAGCCTGTAGTGATAGCAAATGGTTGACTGGTCGACTGATGCAGTGGGTGCAGCTTTTGCTTTCTTCACCTTCTAGCAGCGACTGGGAAAGTGCCCCGTACTACGGCATTTAAAACAGAAGATCTTGGATCGATAACGCTTGCCCTCTTTCTTCTTTCCTTCATCTCTCTTTCCGCACATGGCTGCATAATGTCCCTTCTCCTGACACCGATAACATATGACATGGTCATAAGGACCAGGTCCTACCCTTTTCCTCCACAAGCTTTCCCACTTCTCCATTGCTTCCTCCTATTCCTTACGGGCTAGTGCTCTCCGAGCTCGACGAGCTGCTTTTTGCTCTTCCGATTTTGCCATCTGCAAAATAGTTTCCTATCATCAAGGAGTCCAAAATCAGACAAGATAGAGGTTCAAAATTTTAAGGGAAACTAGCCAAAGGAAGTTTCAAAACAAAGTGGGAAGTCTCGAACGAAAATGGGGAAATTTTATTACAAAATAGAAGATGGATATACTTCTATAAATTGCGGGCGACCTTTACCGGTCCACCGTGACTTTAAGAATATAATCGATGCGGAATTCCAAAACAAATCGGCATTCGATCGCCAGAGATAGAATTCAGCATATCAAGATATAGCAGCATCGTAGACCGAGGATACAGAAGTCTTCGGTGAATCAATGCCGATTGTAAAGGAGTTTTCACCCCCTTTACAAAACATTCAGTGAAGTTATGGGATACTCCAGAATCAAACGAATATAAATAGAAAGAGACAAGAATGAATTTCGGAACCGAGGGACATTTCAAAATTCAAAGGAAATCGAGTCAGAAAGGAAAAGATTCAACTCGAACGAAAGTGATTCTGTAAATAAATTTACCGTATATGCTAAGTTTTGCCTAGAGCCAAAGCTCTGATACCAACTGTAACGACCTGCTATTTTGGACCATTCAAATCGACAATAAAATCGTACATGTCCGACTTGAATAATTCAAAATACCGCGTTGTTAATTTAAATTTGGCAAAACATATCATTTACAGTAAATACATCAATCACAGATCACAGACACAGAGTAAATAATGCAGCGGAATAGATAAAGAATAGTAGTTCATGAAGCTACTATATACATATCAGAGTTAGAGATAAAATACAGCAGAACTCTCAAATGCAGTGAAGTCTCCAGTACGAGTAGATGACTTCTCTGAACCAATCAACTGGAAAAGCTGAAAGAATAGATAGCTGGATCATCAAGCTAAACTCCAACTTCGAAGGTGAGTCTCAAAAGCTGTATCACTCGGTCTGACCCGAGCGTAAAGCAAAACACAAAACACTCGAGTCAGGATTAACATTCTTATATCAATAAATTCAACTCAAGTGAAATATCAACTGAAATACAAATAACTTAAAGGATGTTTGGGATGACCATCCTCTAAGGGTCCATGGAACTATCTACAAGGTAGAAATATACACTAGAACACCATGGCCATTTCAACTTAATTTATACATCAAACCAAATATCATTTTTCTTCAATTATCTCTATATTTCCCAAAATAGTATTTATATATATTAAATAATTTATAAGGTAAAGTATTTTCAATTCCCTCAACTTAACAAATAGTTTCAACATCAACCCGACCTTCCCATTTGAATTAAATTCAATCTCGGTTATCAATTTAAATTCAATTCCTAAAATAAACTTTTCAATTTATCGATCTCAAAATCGGATTTGTAATCACAAAAAATACCCCTTCATATTTCAATATATTTCAAAACCTCAAGTACTCAACGGTCAACTAAATTTTTATTCAATTTAGTTTTCTAAATAACGAATTCAAATTTGGTTCAACTTAAATTTTCATTTTAATTCAATTTTAGTTTCTAAATAACAAATTCAACTATATTGATTTTAAATACAGATCCGAATCTCAAAATAAACCATTTAAATTCCAATATAGTTCAAAGCTTTAATATTTAAATGTTCAATTTTACAGTTTCATATAGATCTCGATTTAACCTCACTATTATTTAACCTTAAATTCCATTTTTTCTCGATATTTTCCTTAATTTAGTTAAACGTGAAATATTCATTAAATCACTTAAATCAAAAATCCAGTTATAAAATCCAATCTTTAAATTTCCCATTCAAAAATTTCAAATCGATTTAATTAAATAAATCTTTATTTAAATGTCATCTTTAATAAACCCAAATTTATCTTCCCATCTTAATTTATCCCAATTCTTGAAAAATCTATTTGAAATATAATTCACATAAATATTTAACATAATTTATGTATTAATTCCATCTTAATTAAATTAAATATTATTAAATCTATATATCATTTCCCTTTATATATAATAATTTAAGAATTTACATTTAATAAGACCATATATTTCTTCCCAAAACAATGAATTTATTTCCAAAATATTTTATATGGACCAACGATGTCTGTATATATTCCTTATCATATGGTCAAGTGTTACAGATATTTATCATTTCAATCCGTACACTAAATATACACGGGTGGATATCATCTCAACCCGCAATCCCAAATTCAATTAAATGAAAATCGCTTGGGTCTATCATTTCAACCCATAACGAAATCCTCCTATTCTAAAGTCCGTTCGGGTATGTATCATTTCAACCCATAGTGATTTCTGTACTAACAGGGAACTTGCAGAGTGATAACAGATATGAAAATAGTAATAACAGCAGGCATATATCATCAAAATAAATATAAACAATAGGATATGGTGTCATATCTCATAAGTGAACAGTTACAGATAATAGCATATATAACAAATTAACATTAATAACAGCAGCATATTTCAATTGTCGTTTCAATTGAAATCAAATTTAATAAATAAAAGAACGTTAATCGTGAGTGATTGCTCACCTTTCGAGGCTAGAGAGATGGACAATGAAACTGATTTGTTTCGAACTGAATCACGATCTAGACAATCTAAGGAATCCAAACAAAAATTTCAAAGCGAAGTAAGCTGAAAGTGGGTTGACGGGCAAAAACTGGAAGATAGGATTGATGGAAACGAATCAGAGTCGTCTTGATAAAATCAGACAAAATATTTGTTATAAATTTTCTCTAAAAAATTTTTCTTTTAAAACTTATATTTAAATAAGAGACATATATATATATATATATTATACTTACTTTCAAACAAAATAAATTCAAACACAAATTTAAATTAAAACACATATATTACAATAACAAGAAAACTGACATTATGAACTGCAACTTTTACTTTTAAACTATGTATACACGCACGGCTCACTCACAATCTACATGCAGACTCAAAGGGTGACAAATATTCCTTTATTTTATACTTTGGAAGTGCATGTAAAATTTAAAATTAGTATCTGCTCTGCGACTCAATTAAAATGTCATAACCATCCTAAAACCTATACATATACATAAAATAAGATGAACATGTTATATACAACTTAGTTCAGTCGCCTATATAAGCAGATTATAGATGCACTATTTTAATTATATGTAAAAGCAAATTGATAAAGTGGTCCCCAGCTTCAAAATGTAATATATACATACATAACTATAACATCTATCAATATGGCAAAGTTATAACATATTATAATCAACAAATATAAACTTTATATATGTTAACTAATATAAGACAGGTTTATAAATATATGTTATATAGTCAAAGTTGTTCAAATATACTCCACAGCTTTTGTATATACATAAGTTACAAGCAAAACACATATATATATAAAAAAAACCTTTTTAACATATACAACAACATTTATACTGAAAACGGGCTTGCTATAACAAGCATACAACTAACATCTATGAACCCTGAACATGTTATACTCAACACCCAAAAAACCTTACAGTGCAATATATATATAGATCCAACTTGTAACCAAAGATATGCAAAACAAAATATATCTTCTGACCAGCAACAAAAATATGCACATGCGAAAATTTTATACGCATAAACAACATGCAGACCACACTCTCTGATCCAACTTTTATAACTTAAGATATTTATATTATATATACTGTAACTTTGTAAAATTAATACTATAAACAACACACAAAAAAAACAGTATAAGCTTAATCTATTTTCACATACAACTAACCTTATATACATACTATTACACAAAAAAAAGAAAAACAATATATATGCGTGCCCATACACTACAGAAGATATCATTATTGAAGCAGGCACACACATTTGAAACACAACTATAATATGATATAGTAGTATAACGCAAATGTAAAAATTTACGTAGTTACCAGAAAAAAAGGAAACTGATGATTTGTGACCACTTGCCAGCCGTAAAGGGTTGTAGGCTCACAGAGGAAGAATGAAGTCGGAGGCGGGGCGGCGCGCTGTGGGTGTGGTGGTTAGGCAGAGACGCGGGCGGAGTGTTGTGGGTGGTTCACAAAAAATATGGAGGCGTGGAAATGTTTGAGAAGAAGAAGGATACTGTCACTTTTTTTTTATGAAAACAAAATTTTGTTTTGGAAAAGCAACAGTGTATATATATAATTTAGTGGATAGGAGAAATAGAAGGAGAAACATCTGTCAATAAAATAACGTATATACTTTGCCTTATATATAATATTAAATAAGTAGATAAAAGGAAAATTTTCAACGGTCGAATTATGTAACTTATGGAATAAATGTTAAAACGAAAGCCAGTGAAACCAGGAAATCAATTAAAGCATAAAGGAAAGTTATAAATGCAAAAGGAACCGTTCAAAGGGAATAACGTATATCACTCTACACGTTTTGATTTTTAAAATAGCCATGGGATAACAACAGTCATCTTGCATTAAGCTGAAAATTTAAAGCAATAAATTTATTGCTTGTTAAGCAAGGCTCAGGTTGAAAAGAAAAGGAAACCAAAAAGTCCCAATATGAAGTAATGAGAGAGAAACGAAGTTAAAAAGGGAAAGAAAAATAAAGTGAATCATTTTAAAATAATAACTACAACGTATACAAATGTATACGTTTGGTTTTCGAAACCGCTAAACATTAATGCAGGAATACAATTTATAGCAATTTAAAATCTTGCTAGGAATTCACGTTGAAGTTTGAAAAGCAAAGCAACGCTAATGGTGACATTTAAAGGTGTCGTTACAACGAACAATTTATTGCTTCCATTGTGCATCGGATTTCAAAATACAGAAATAAATATACCGCTGAGATCAGCACGACGAGACGATCAAAACGTTATACAGATATTAGTGGTACGATTGAATTATAAAATTTTGAATTTTCTATTAAGAGAAAGTGCAGCAAACACAGAAAAATAAGATCGACGGAGCTAAAGAAGCCCGAATTTGGAAAAACGAAAAATGTCGTCTCAGTCAGAAGATGACTTAGAATTTTTCAATGTAAAAATATTCGGGTTTGAAAAATATGTTATTATCAACAGTTATTAGCTAGCTTGAATTTAATAGAATTACTTAATAAATAAACTTTCATAAAATTAATTGAAAATTTACCATTTGCTATATTAAATCATACGTAATCAAATATAATTTCTTTTTATTTGCAAATTAAATAATTTAAAATTTCACCAAAAATTCAATTAATTAAATACGTTATTAAAACTATTAAAAATCTTGGGTCGTTACAATATAATCAATATTCAAATTCAAGTTATGTACCAAAATTGTTTGATGTGCAGAAATCATGCTTTATGGGTGTTCAGGAATCAATCCACAACGGACAAATTATGCAGATCAGAAAGAACAAATGGATACTTGATAGTGGATGTTCTAGACACATGACTGGCAATCCAGATATACTAAATGATATAATATACAAAGACGGAGGATTGGTTAACTTTGGAGACAATTCAAAAGGATATGTGATTGGCTTCGGCAAAGTCTGTAATTCTGAAACTCCTACTATTACTAATGTTTTGCTAGTTAAGAATCTGAAACATAATTTGCAAGTATAAGTCAACTATGTGATAAAAGTTATAAAATTAAATTTGAAAAAGATAAATGTCACATTGAAGATAATAATTCAACCATTATATTTGAGGGAGTCAGAAAAAAGAATATATATACATTCTTAGTATGAAAGTTTCAAATGATAACCTGTGTCTATTGGCAAATACAAGTGACCCTTGGATTTGGCACAAGAGATTTGGTCATTTCAATTTCAAACTCCTATCCAAATTATCAAAACATGATCTGGTAAGAGGTCTCCCTAAAATGAATTTTAAAGTAGATAGTTTATGTGATGGTTGTCAATTAGGAAAACTTAGAAAAAAATCTTTTAAGTTAAAAGATATGATTTCAACTTCGAAACCTCTTGAATTACTTCATCTTGATTTATTTGGTCCATCTCAAATTCTATCAATAAATCATAGTAGATATGTCTTTGTAATTGTAGATGATTATTCTAGATTTACATGGACAATATTTTTGAAACATAAAAGTGATACTTTTGAATGTTTTAAGACATTCTCAAAAAGAATTCAAAATCAATTTTCTCTAAAAATTATAACCATTCGAAGTGATCACGTGGTGAATTTGAAAATGAAAGGTTTGAGGAATTCTGCAATAAAAAGGGAATAACTCACAATTTTTCATTTCTGAGATATCCACAACAAAACAGAGTAGTAGAACGTAAAAATAAGACGATTCAAGTAGGTGCAAGAACTATGCTTACAGATAGTAATTTACCAAAGAATTTTTGGGCAGAAGCAGTTGCTACCGCCTGCTATATTTTGAATAGAACTTTAATTAGACCTCTAACTGATAAGACATCTTATGAACTTCTTTATTCAAAGAAAACTAAGGTATCTTATTTTAGAATTTTTGGAAGTAAATGCTTTATTTTAAATACAAAAGATAATTTAGATAAATTTGATCCTAAATCCGACAAAGGTATCTTTATCCGATATTCTAATAGAAGTAAAGCGTACAGAGTGTTTAATTTAAAAACTAATGCCATTGAAGAAATAATTCATGTTTCATTTGATGAAAATTTCAAAATTTTTGAAGATACAAATGATGAAGAGGATTTAATCACTCAAAATCAAGAAACTATTGAAACTAATAATGAAATTGATCGTCCTAATAAAAGGACAAAACTTTTAAAAGATCACCCTATAGAAAATATACTGGGAGATATGCAATCTATTGTTAAAACTAGAAATCAACTAAGTCAAATGAGTAATGTAGCTTTTATATCAACTATTGAACCCAAAAATCCAATAGAAGCATCAACTGATGATTCATGGATTTTGGTTATGCAAGAAGAATTAAATCAATTTACTAGAAATGACGTTTGGGAACTTGTTCCTAGACCAGAAAATAAAACTATAATTGGAACTAAATGGGTTTACAAAAATAAAATGAATGAACAAGGAGAGGTAGTTAGAAATAAAGCTCGATTAGTCGCTCAAGGTTATTGTCAAGAAGAAGGAATAGATTTTGATGAAACCTTAGCTCCCGTAGCAAGATTAGAAGCCATTAGGTTTCTACTTGCTTTTGCAAATCATAACAATTTCAAATTATTTAAAATGGATATCAAAAGTGCCTTTTTAAATGGATTTGTAAAAGAAGAAGTATATGTCAAACAACATCCACTTTTTGAAAATGATAAATTACCAAATCATGTTTACAAACTTAAAAAGGCACTATATGGTCTAAAACAAGCTCCTAGAGCCTGGTATGATAGACTAAGATCTTATTTATTGCAATCTAATTTTGAAATTGGTAAATTAGATAATACTCTTTTTATTAAAAGAAATAAAAAAGATATTCAACTAGTACAAGTTTACGTAGATGATATCATTTTTGGTTCAAGTAATTTTGAAATGAATAAAGAATTTTTTGAAATAATGAAAAAAGAATTTGAGATGAGTCATATGGGTGAATTAAATTTCTTTTTAGGATTACAAATAAAACAATTAGATAATTGTATCTTTATTAGTCAAGAAAAATATGCTAAAGACCTAATTAGTAAATTTGGTTTGACTACTGCGAGTGGAAAACCCACTCCCATGGCAACCAATGAGTGCCTTAGTAAAGAAGATCTCTCAAAAGATGTAGATAAAAAACTATATAGAGGAATGATTGGGTCACTACTCTATATTACTGCCAGTAGACATGATATCATGCATAGTGTCTGTCTCTGTGCCAGATATCAATCCCAACCTAAAGAGACCCACTTAAAAGCCGTAAAACGAATCATAAGATATGTTAAACACACATCTGATTATGGTTTATTCTAACCTAAAAATGATTCTTTTGACTTAATATCTTACTGTGATGCTGACTATGTTGGTTGTAAATCAGACCGAAAAAGGATAAGTGGGACTTGTCACTTTTTGGGGCATTCTCTGATTTCTTGGCTCAGTAAAAAGAAAAACACAGTTTCTTTATTAACAGCTGAAGTAGAGTATATTTCTGCTGCTTTGGCTTGTTCTCAAGTAATATATATGCAACAAACCTTAAAAGATTTTGGTTTAAATTTCTCAAAATCTCCAATTTGTGACAATACGAGTGCGATAAATTTATCCAAAAATACTACTCAACATGCTCGAACTAAACATATTGATATCAAACATCATTTTCTCAGAGATAATATAAGCAAGGAAGTACTTACTCTCGATTATATCAATTCCGAAAATCAAATTACTGATATCTTAACAAAACCTTTAAATGAATCAACATTTACTAAATTAAGAAGAGAATTCGGTATTTGTTCTATAACTGAAATATAAAATATAAATAGCAAGTATAATTGACAATTGGTATCAAAATAAATCAAAGAGTTAAATTTTGTAAAGACTATGTCGACATCCCCTATGTATACATGTCGACATATAACGTTTTTGATTTTTTAAAAATTAAACCACCAAAATTCAAAAATTTAGTTATATATTCTTCTCAATTTCAACTTTTCATTCATTCTCTCTGTTTTCTCTTCATTCTCTCTTCTGAAATAAATAAAATCATGGCTTCATCCTCAGAATCAAACATAAAATCAACTTTCACATTTCTCTCTCCTACTTCTGGTCTATTCCAATGCACTACTCTCGCTCGTGTGACTAAAATGGAGGAATCTATGAAGGATGTTCTTCAGATGTTGACTGAAATTCAAGTAACTCAACTTTGTATGGAAAAGGAACAGGAAAGGCAAGGCAAGATTAATAGGAATTTGCAAAAATTCCTAATGGACGACCAGGCCAACCCTATCTTGATCGATGAAGACTCTTCACTCAATCAAGAACATGAGGCCAGCGACGAAGAAGAAGAAGAGCCCATGGAAGAAGCACACGAGGAGGATGATGACCAAGTCATGTGTGTTGGAGAAGTGTGTTTCGAAAAAAATAGGAATCTTGTCGAACAACGTGGAAATTTCTGTTTCCACTATCCAAACTGTTCGATTCATAGATCTCCTATGTTCAGAAACACACATTAGTTTCTTCTTTTTCCTTCCGTTGTTGTTTGTGTTTTTATGTTTTCAAACGTAGATGTAAATATAACCATATATGTAACAAATAACTCGTGTCCTTATATGTGTTTTTATTATAAGTATTATTGTGAATTCTTAGTTAGGATAGTTAAGAGTTTTGGACTATGTTAAACTTAAGTGTTGATTATTTATGATAACACTATCATTATAATCACATGTCATAGAATAATAGTTTTAGGGGGAGTTATATAGTTTGGAGTTATCTCGTTTAGTTAGAGTTTTTGTTGATGATAAAGGGGGAGAAATATAAAATAGGATAGTTAGGTATAGATTAAGGGGGGATTATTAGGATAGAAATAATATTTTATAAACAAAGGTTGTCATCATCAAAAAGGGGAGATTATTAGTCCGTGAGATGATGGTTTTGATGACAACAACCTTAGAATAGATTATAAAATATAAATACTAACATTAGAAGTTTAGATATATATGTATATGTAGGATTTAACCATGCAGGTACTAAGAATGAAGACTGTACAGTATAGAGATTCAAGATATCAAGATAAAATATCAAGATAGAAGACTCACGAGTATTGAGACTATCAAGAGTTGAAGATTTCAAGGGTAAGTATTTTTTATTATTATTAGGAATTTTTGTTAAAACTCGTAGAAAAGCACCGACATCAAAATCCAATTTATTCGTGGAATGGAATTTACTTTGAGTCCGTTAAAGGGATGGAGCCCTAAGTAGGATGGAACCTACGAAAATCTAGTAGGACATTGATTTGTATCCATTAATTTTAATTCAAAAGATTTTACAAAATTATCTTGTTTTCAAAATGATTTCAAAACTTTCCTTTTAAAAGATTCAAAACCCTCGATCCTGATTTTAAATAATTTTAGCTTCAAAAACATCTTTATTTTCAAAGTCAAATTACTCCTGATTCTAAACTATCTTTTTTAATAATATATTTAAATTTTAAATATTTATACTTTGATTTAAATATAAAATTATGGTTAAATTATATATATATATATATTATTCTTTATATTTACTTATGAATTTCAACTATAGTCAAGTATATTTATAAAGTTTAAATTATTTTTTATATAAGATAAAGGTTATTTTCAAAGAAATTCAAAACATCATAAAAAGCTTTGGGATGTCGACATGCCTATGGGTACCATGTCGACATGGTGACAGTTTGATTCAAAAATTCAAATTTCAAAAGAAGTGTCTATTCGCCATAACTCTTCATGAATGGACATGGCTATTGTTCTTCTCTAAATAGGGGTCAGTTTCAATGAATTTTTAATCACTTTTTTCTGGTTTTCACTCTTCTTCTTCTTCCACTTTTCTTAATACATGTTCTTATCATTACTCTGCCGAAATCAAAATTGAATCATACTCGATTACTTCTAGTTTGACTCTCTATCACCATCTCTACAAGATTCTCAGTGCTATTCAGAGTTATAGACTTCTTTGTAATCTATTAAGCGAGAAAAGGTGTGATCGTAGCCTTGGAAATCAATCAAAAGGGAAAAGGTGTGATTGTAGCCTTGGTAAATTAATTGGGTAAACTTGTGGCCCGGAAATTAAGTATCTCTACCCAGAGGATCGAAATTCTGGAGGGTGTACCTCGTAGCCTTGAAACCGAGGGTGTAATTGTACAATTGCTTTTGAAAGGAAATCTGTACTTGTGTTGTGGGACTGGATGTAGGGTAACTCCGAACCAGTATAAAATTCGGTGTGTTCTTTCCTTTATTGCTTTTATTTTATTTCTGCATCTGTGACTGTTTCTGTGATCATATCTGTGTCTGTATATTGCATACTTTTGTGTCTAAATTAACATAAATAAAAAAGATTTAGTAATTCTTTATTAACACTATTCAACCCCCCCTCTAGTGTTAATCTTAGCCTTAAGATCCGTAATCCGCATTTCTCACATCGAAGACATCTGCAAACTCTCTTTCTACTCGAAACTGACTTATCTCATCTCCATCTCCATAGCATTAAGCAAAGTACTAACACTCTGTTCATAATTCTCTACTAAATATATTACTTGGCTATGACTATCAGGATGTCTTAGTGATATCTCCCTATCTTGGCAAAATATTCTATCCTTATACCTACGCAACCAATCCATACCCAAAATGATCCTTAAACCTATGAAATCAATAACATACAAGCTGCATGCAAACTTATGACCTAACAAATCAAGTTCTAACTGGTCACATCTCAACCTTAGAGTTTAATACCCTCCTATTAGATTCGCAACCCTTAAGGAATAATAAGGTTGGTGGGTCCTAAGCATAATATATCAACCAAATACTAAGATATAAATGAACGTGATGCACCAATATCAAATAGTACCCTAATTGGAATACTCTAAATCAAAAGCGTACCTTCCATCACAGTCTTCCTTTTATCAGCTACAATAGGCCTAGCTGATGTTGATCTAATAACAAAACTTTCCCTTTGTCTGCCCTGACTAGCTCTAGACACTGATTCTTGTAATACCCAACTTGGTCATAGTTGAATAACATCACATTCTTCATATTCACAACCTTCTTCCCATTACTTGACCGACATTCATTCGCATAATAACCCTTCTTGTCATACTTATAGCAAACTAACTCCACCTTCGCCTTCTTGGCAGTATCTCCCTTCTAGGCTCCCTTCATCTTAAAGAACTTTCTCTTCTTCCCATGAGAACTCTGAATTTCCACGTGCCTCTCTCTAGCATAACTAGCAAGCATATCCTCACAACGAATGGTCATCTCCACAACTAAATTATTAGGATCGCGAATATGCGGCAGGGTTGCCCTAGCAATCTTGGGCCTCAATCCCCTAATGAACTTCTCGTTCCTTTTGATGACAGTGTCAACGGTATTATCTCCATAATGGGACAACTCCTCGAACTTAATGGCCTACTCAACAATCGACATCTCTCCCTGCTTCAGATCCATAAACTTCATCACCAGCTCTGTCTTAGCAAACTCAAACACAAACTTCTACTCAAATCTCCTTCTAAAATCTACCCAAGTCAACTAGGGATGGCAATGGGGCGGGTCTAGGGTCCAAACCCGGTCGACGCGCCCCTGTTTTAGCCCGTCCAGACCCACCACATTGGGTCGTTGGGGTGGGTAGACTCATGTCCCGTTCTTGAGTGCTACGGGTCTAGGGTCGGGTCGGGGCTCGGCTGACCCGGCCCAACCCGACCCGCACTATTTACATCTCATGAAACTGCTTTATTACTATAATGATTCATTAATCTTCTTAGATATAAGTGATTCTAGTATGGATATTAAAATGTTCCAATAAATAATCTATAGAAAAAAATTAAAGTATTAATTTGTGTCGTTGATAATTATACAATAACATATGTATATATTTTTTGAATTGTTATTGTACACATCGTTTTTACTAACTTCTCTTAGACACGTTTTTATTTGTATTTCATGTACTATTTGGTGATAAAAAGTATACAATTTTGAATCAATATATCAGACTCATCGGGTCTTGGGGCGGGTCGGGTCTATCCTGACCCGTATGCGTCCCGGGTACGGGGCAAAATTGCAGACCCGCACCGGGTCTACGGGGCGGGTCTGGGGTGAGGACTAAAAATTCGGGATGGGTATAGGGCACTAAAAACCCGCCCCAACCCGCCCCATTGCCATTCCTAAAGTCAGCTGGTCCTCCAACACTCCAGCATTAACACTTTTCCACCAATGAAGCGCCGACCCTTGTAACTTCCTAGAGGTCAAGACCTTCTCTTTGGTCCGTCATCTATACCCAAATTAGCAAAGATACGCTCACAATGCAATAGGCAATTATCTACCTCAATGGCATTCTCTATGCCTACAAATGGTTTCCTACCGAGATTAATGTAGTTCCTGCTCAGCTTAGCATAATTATTCCCAACTAGAACTACAGGATTAGCTCCTCTAACATTTCTAGCAACTCCTATTTCCATCATATTGACGAAGAACTTATAAATCGCCCCATATCTACTGGTAGATTTCCACCACCCACATTAGCATCAGCATTTTGGTTATTAGCATTAGTCAGTCGACCCAGGTTCCTCCTGCCAAGGGTCGAGTATTTCCATTGGTTGTGGTTTTTCCTCAACCGAGATGCCGTCTTCCGTTTCCTACTTCCATATCTCCTTTCCCGTAGATCTACATATGTGCCTTAGTAAGATACCAAAGAATGGTCTAAGAGAGCAAGGAACACGTACTATATATAACTATATATCAAATACAAGTATGTTACTATAGCATTAACCCAAACCACGATCTTATTATATGATTCGTTGGATTATGTTTGAAAAATCTTTTAGGTCTAAATTTCTTTTAAAGTTTCATAAACCTATGCTCTGGTACCAACTTGTAACATCCCCTTACTTGGAGGCCTAAGACTAATGGCTACGGATGCTATAGTCATCCATAGTTATTAATCCTCAGTGACCAAATACGGTAATGTTAAATATATTGGTACACAGAAACATATGAATATGGAAAAAATTTAAAACATCTAAAAAAATTCCACATTCCATTTCAAAACATTTCATGTTCATTGCATATTCCCAACACACAGTTCACACTTAGATAAAATGTAGATAAAACATACGCCAAGAGCGATATATGAAGATGCCCCTTTGTTGATCAGAGTATATAATAAGCAATAAAACAAGTTTGCCTTTAAATCCAAAACACAGCAGAATAAAAAGAACTCTTATTAATTTTCTTGCCTCTTACACGTCTTCGAAAACTTCATTCGTCTAAAGAAACTTGGAAACCTTAACCCTCAAACTACTCAAAATCAATTGAGCACCCGAGAGTTTAAGGGGAAAACAAAAACTTCGAGTTAGACATAAAGCCTGGTATGAATAATAATCTACCATCTTAAATCATTTAAAAATCTAGTTAGACCATGCCGCTTAGCGGAACGGGTTTTCCCCTCACTAGTATCTTAAAAACAACTTTCTAAAACCATATACTGTGCTCCTGCATCCATAGTGGTTAAAACAACCCAAAATAATATGATGAAATGTAAACAAGTAAGTTAATTATGGATTTTCCATCCCCGTTCATTCTGACTATCCGTCTCAATTATAGTTTCTAGGGTTACTATTAACCTATTAGTTTGCATGGGCTCACTAATAACTGGTTAAATGTTTATGGGCTACCTGTTAGTTTTCATAGTTTTCATGGATCATTAAGAACCTATTGGTAACTCCGATATCTTTATGTTTCATGGGTTCTCTCCGAACTTATTGGTAACACCAATATCTATTCCCTTATCCTAGTTTACATGGGTTGGCTAGGAACCTATTGATTAACTGTCAATATCTTAATCTGTATATAGTTTCATGGGCTAACTATAACTCTATTGGTCCCTACCAATACCAAATCATGGTTGACGTGGGCTGACTATGAACCTATTGGCCTCTGCTAATATCTTTTCCTTTACATAGTTTTCATGAGCTTACTGTGAACCTATTGGCTCCTACCAATATCTTCAATTAAGATTTTAACATTTCTTAAGTTATATTCACTACTGGGTCAACCTAGCTGGTTATTTTGCCCTTTCCCAAAGTACTGTTATGGGTTAATTACAATGTGAATAATTATATGAAGAAGCAAGAATAACGACAGCAAAATAATACCAATGCCTATGGTCTAATATCCTTGAAATCATTTTATATAAAACTTTGTTAATCGCTTCAACCTGTTATTCAAGAAAAACTTCTTCAAACACTTCACCTCAAATATATTTATGTATGCCATAGTTTATTCTTTAAAATGAGATTGTGTTGTTTGTTTTGAAACCTTAAAACATCACTTTTGAAACCACTGAATGGCCTCTATCGAAAGCATAGAAAACCTCTTTTCAAAACTCTAAGTATATATCTTTCGAAGCCTTTGTAAATAATCTATTTCGAAACCAAATATACCTTTGATGGTATCAAAACATCACTCAAAAATCTTTGGAAACATAGCTTCGAAGCCAATGAAAGCACCCCTTTTGAAAGTATTGGATTCTACTTTTAGAAACATCTTTTAGGTCAAAGTGAATATAAGAAACAACGTCTCCTTCGAAAACATTGATAAAATTGTTTTGGTGAAAATTCACAGCTATGAGTTAACCTAAACCTAATCTTCTCCTTCTCAGCGAAGCTCCGTCAAAATAAAAACCTAAACCCTAATTTTCTAAATCAATTTCTAAATTCCAATTCTCTTTAAAATCTCAATTTAAAAATAAAAATAAAAGAGATCATATAACTAAAGAAGGGATCTAAGCTAAGATTAAAGAAAAAGACCTACAATGTTTGGGGGCAAACCAAGAGCGTAGGGCAGAGGTGAGTAGAAACAGATTTTAACAAGATTATTAATTTAAATGATTTTTATTTCTACCCTATTCTAATTAGACTGTAAATTCTAAATTTAATCTATTGAAATTATAAATCCGGAACCTGAGACAATAAATCTTTTTCCCCGATTGCAATTGATATATGCAGGTTGTAGAATCCTAAATTCAGTGCTAAAACATGGTTTTATACTGCTAAATTGAGGATTTAAATAATGGGAAAGTTGTGTAATGATTAGATCTAATATTGTAGAAATGTAATGATTAGACTGCGTAATGGTTGGCTAATATCATAGAAACATAATGATTAGTCTGTGTAATGATTAGTTTTCATTTTTGTTGAAGCGTAATGATTAGCTGCGTAATGGTTAGTTGTAATATTTTTTGGCAACTAATGTAAGTAAATGAAATCTAATTTATTAAATAAGTAAAATGAAGATTTTAGCTTATAGGCAATTGACCTAAGGTTGACATAGGTCGACTGTTGTATGTTGTTTTGGACTAAGTAAACTATTTGGACCCTTGTGTTGTTAGCTTGTAGGAAATCGATGTAAGATTGACATAGGTCAGTTCTTCTGTGCACTTTTGGACTTATTAGACTTTTTAGCGGCCTTATGCCTTTAGATTTGTTAACCTTACTTTCCTTTAGACTGTTTGACTAGTTGACACTTATGTCTTTTATTTTGAGATGTGAATTTAAATTTGTTATTTCCGATTCGTGAAGTTTGGTACGGTATGTCGTTTAGATGGCTAAAGGTGCACTTATATGCTGGTAGTGGGATTATCGGTCGCTTGTTTGTTGTGATTGGATTTTCGACATTTTGTTTGTTGTGCTCATATGGGCTTGTGGTGCTTAAAGTTAGGTTATATCCAGTACCAAATGGAGTTAGGCGTAATAACCCCTAAGGGTGCGTAAGAGGTAATTTGCTACTAGGATCAAGTGGTTGTACATAGATGCATTCGATGAGTCACTATGCAAGTTTGCATATGTGCTCTTCCTCTCTAGTCCTAGTATGAGTTAAAGTGGGATAACAGGTTGGTCCCTAATTATTAGACGATTGTTTGCAATATATTGTTATCCACCATGTTGTTAGACCGTTGATGTAACGACCCGCTATTTTGGACCATTCAAATCGATAATAAAACCATACATATCCGACTTGAATAATTCAAATACCGAATTGTTAATTAAAATTTGGAAAAACTTAAAATATACAGTAAATAAATCAATCACAGATCACAGAGTAATATAATGCAGCGGAATAGATAAAGAATAGTAGTTCATGAAGCTACTATATACATCAGAGTTAGAAAAATACAACCGAATAGTTCAAATGAAGTGAAGTCTCCAATGCAACAGATGACTTCTCTGAACCAATCAACTGGAAAGGCTGGAATCTGAATCGATAGTTAGATTTCCAAATGAATCTCCAAACTCCAAAGGTGAGTCTCAAATGCTGTATCACTCAGTCTGACCCGAGCGGAAAGAAAAACATAAAACATTCGAGTCAGGATTAACATTCTTATATCAATAAATCCAACTCAAGTGAAATATCAGCTGAAATACAATTAACTTAAAGGATGTTTGGGATAACCATCCTCTAAGGGTCCATGGAACTTTCTACAAGGTAGAAATATACACTATAACACCGTGGTCATTTCAGCTTAATTCGTACTTCAAAACCAAATCTCATTTTCACTTCAAATATCTCTATATTTCCCAAAATAGTATTTATATATATTACATAATTTACACAGCAAAGTATTTTCAATTTCCTCAACTTAAAAAATCATTCCAACATCAACCCGACCTTCCTATTCAAATTAAATTCAATCTCAATTTATCAATTTAAATTCAACCCAATTTCTAAAATAACCACTTAAATTTTATCGATCTCAAATTCGGATTTATAATCACAAGTACCCCTTTATATTTCTATATATTTCAAAACTATAAGTATTCAACGTTTCATCTAAATTTTCATTCAATTTAGTTTTCTAAATGATAAATTCAAATTTAGTTCAACCTAAATTTTCATTTTAATTCAATTTAGTTGCTAAATAACAAATTCAACTGCGTTGATTTCAAATACAGATCCGAATCTCAACATAAACCATTTAAATTCCAATATAGTTCAAGGCTTTAATATTTAAATGTTCTATATAACAGTTTCATATAGATCTCGATTTAACCTCATTATTATTTAGTTTTGAAATAATCCCTTATTAGATTCAATATCATTTAAGTAACCTTAAATTACATTTTACTCAATATTTTCTTTAATTTATTTAAACGTGAAATATTCATTAAATCACTTAAATTAAAAATCCAGTTATAAAATCATACCCTTTAAACTTCCCATTCAAAAATTTCAAATCGATTAATTAAATAAATCCTTATTTAAATACCATTTTTATAAACCCAAATTTATCTCCTAATCTTAATTATTCAATTCATTACAAGAGAATCTATTTGAAATATAGATTTACATAAATACTTAACCATATTATATGTATTAAATCAATCTAATTTAAATCAAATATTACTACTAAATCTATATACAATTTTCATTTATATAATATCTTAAGAATCAAATTTATTAAACCATATATTTCTTTCCAAAATTATAGAAATTATTTTCAAAATATTTATATGGACCAACGGTGTCTGTATATATTTCCTATCATATAGTCAAGTGCTACGGATATTTATCATTTCAATCCGTATACTAAATATATACGGGTGGATATCATTTCAATCCATAATCCCAAATTCAATTAAATGAAAATCTCTTGGGTTTATCATTTCAACCCATAACGATTTTCTACTATTCTAAAGTCTGTTCGGGTATGTATCATTTCAACCCATAGTGATTTCTAAACTACAGGGAACTTGCAGAGTGATAACAGAAAATACAATAAAATAACAGGCATATATCATCAATACCAATATAATATAAACAACAGGATATGGTGTCATATCCCACAGGTGAACAGTTACAGATAATAGCATATATAACAAATTTAAATAACTACAACAGCATATTTCAATTGTCGTTTCAGTTGAAATCAAATTTAATGAATAAAAGAATGTTAATCGTGAGTGATTACTCACCTCTCGAGCCTAGAGAATGCAGAAGATGACACGTATATGCATACTGCTACAGACACTGAAATTTGAATTATGAATCGAAGCAAAGCAAAATCGGCACGAATTCAACGATCAAAGCTGATAACAAGAATTGATGGAACAAGTCAGAACGGGATCGGCGAAGATAATGGTATGAGTGGACTCATATACATATACATATATATATATATATAACTATATATATAAAGTCATATTCTAAATTCAACACATATTAAATTAAATTAAATATATATATATATATATATATATTTATATTTTCCAAAATCATTGTTTTTTAATTTAAAACACATAAATTAGAATCAAGCATATATACAATATGAAATTTAAAATAAATACTTATATAAACAGACTAATATTAATCATGTGCTAGGTTCCAGTACTGACATATTTTAGCTGTAAGAAAGAGTATAATGAAAGAAGTCAACATCAGTTATAATATATTTATATAAACCAAATGTAACATATATTTAGTTGACATAACAAATGAATTCTTTTATAAAATAATATACATTGGGCGCTATTTCATAAAAATGCACATATAATACCATTTATATACGAACAACAAAAGTAGCTTATATATATAGATATACTATTTAAAAATCAATATTTACATTTCAACTAACATCAGAAAACAAATATAAACTTTATACTTTATATATGTTTTATGGAAAAGAGAAAAAAAACAGAACGCAAAGTGGATCCAACGTTTGGAATTTAGGGATTAGTCCTGAAGGCTAATACACCGTTGGATCATTTTTAATAAATTTTTGGATAAATTTCAGTAGAAGAGTAGCAATTTATTTAAAATAACGTGGTGTGAAATGAATTTGATGGAATTAATAAATTAACGTATTATTAGTACCCAAATAATCAAATGACACAATATGTTGGTTTCTTAATAACGACAGTAACGTTCAATTTGCTAAAAGTTAATTTATGACGTTATCTTCGTCTTATTTGTAAGCGATTGATATATCATACCTCTTTTAAATTTAAGATCAGCTCATGGCACGGCGTATGAAAATTCAAATTCCATCGCATAATATATTTATTATTTTCAGTTTAGAAATGTATGAACTTATCAAATTTTTTTTTTGGGCTATAAATGACGTAAAACACCACTGCTTATTAAATTTTACTGCGTTTAAATACTTTCAAAGCGTTTGTCAATTTATTTAAAAGCTATAAAATGAAAGGAGTGAAAAGAGAAAAAAAGAAAGAAAGAATATATATATATATATATATATATATATATATATAAACATGGGGAGAGAGACGAAGATACAGATGGTGGTACGTATCTTGTTCTATTCATAAGTAAATATCACCATAAATTCCTTTGCATATTTTTAATTCCTATAACCAATGCTTTCATATATAACAGGTCCAATCTTATATACATAGCTACATATTATAAAGGGTTATGAAAACTTATATATATACACCTTATAGTATAATATATATATAACTAGATAAAATGTATATATTAGATAATAGAATACAATAATATAGATGAAAAGAGAATTGCAGCAAGCTAAAATTTATAATAAAAAAACAAAGTGTTGCAGGAAGTTGAAAACAAAAACTAATGCAATAATATTTATTATAAGTTTCGTAATCCATTAGACAAAAGAAAACATAGCTTGTATAACATATCCATTAAACAAAATAGACTATATATAGTACTAGTACATATTCATGCTATATGTAAACATTTAAAAACGAAACATATATTGCAATATGATACGCATACCGTTTATAAAAAATATGGATGACGAGGGGAGGAGGCATGGAGTGGGTTGTGGCTCTTGACAGGTGGTTCGAGCTGTGGTGGCGGAGGCTTGACGAAGCTATAGGAAGGAGAACTGGTCCTTTTTCATTTTTCCATCATATGTGTTTTAGCATTGTAATGGGAAAAATCTCTTTTTTTTCAAGAAGCAACGGAGAGGAAGAAAAAATGAAGCTAAATAGGCTCAGAGACTACACGTTATAAATATTTAATATAATTGAACGGTAGGAATGAGTAATCCAGCAACTAAAATTGGAACAATGGAAATAGAGGGGTCAATCGCTAGAAGTTAGGAGGTATGAATGGTAACGGTTGTTTGAATTGTATACCAAATATATAACTTTATATTCCATTATTAATTGAATAGGAGAAATGAATGGGTAGAGAATGAGCTGTCCATTTATGATATACTGTTGCATATAATTTATTAAAGAAGAAACAGTAGAATAGTGATAGATTTGAATTATATACTGGTGTGATGCAATAACAACGGTCAAGTTGATAAGGTGGATATTTAAACAATTCATTGCTTGATTGGAAAGCACGTGAGTATGGAAAGGCAAGGATATTAAAATGGAAAAAGGAACGGACAGAGAAATTTAAGCGAAGATAAAACGTACATGAATAAATATAGAGTAGTGGGATAGTCACGATAATTCAGTGGATAATTAAAGCAACTTTTAATGCCACCAGCTGCACGTTCAAATCTGAAAAGGCAGAGTAACAGACCATATAATAAATTGAAATGATGGATTGACAACAGCTGCAAGTGTATATTTAATAGAAAAGAACGGACAGAGAAAATTTTGTGAAACGTACTGAAATAAATATGAAATACTTATTATATTATACGTTTCTTTTTGAATGTAGAGTCCAAAATTTGAAAGCCAAGTAACGGTCAACCCTTGATTTGGTGAAAATAATTGTAGCAATTAATAAAATAAATAAATAGCAACGGTCACGTTGCTTTGATTTTGCTGACCATCAAAGCAAATTATTTATAATTTAACCGGTAGGAAACGTAAAGGAACGTACCACCATAAAAATGAAATTGATAACATCTGTGCATTGATTCTGCAGTATTTATTAAAGAAATTGATTCTGTAATATTTATTAAAGCAATTTATTAGCTAGCTTGAATTAAATAGAATTTCACAATGGAATAACTTTGATAAAATAAATTGAAAATTTAAAATCTGCTATGTTTAATTGGACGTAATCCAAATATTAAATTTTTATCTCAAAATATTATTATATAAAATTTCTCAAAAGATTCAATTAATTACATTAAATAAAACCATTTAAAACTATTAAAATCTACGGGTCATTACAGTTGACGTATGACCTTAGGTATGTAACCTTAGTTGCATAAATATTGTATACACTTTATATCACTTGGAGTAGACTTGGAGTCAGTTATATTTCATTTCCTTGTTAGTCCTGTTCTAATTCACTAGACTTTATGTCCGACCCATTCCATTTTTACCCACCATAGGTGGACAGAGTAGCCATTGATAGGTCCATTGCTACCATCGAATTATCGTGTTTGGAGTATAGCTCTATTTATCTTTATCATGTTTTTCATATCGGTACATTTTTTGTACTTTGCTTATAAGGGATTATTTTTATGACACTCTGATATTTGATATGTACTGATAACTTTTTTAAGCCTATCTTACTATGATATTTTGAGATTGGATATTTTTTATATTTTCGAAATTTTTATTACTGTTATTTCTAAGGTTATCATTATATCTGATATTATCTTTCCACTGTGATGATGTTTGGATTAGTTGGATTATTTCTTTATTGATATCTTAGCCTCTATGATACTGTCTTTTACCTTAAACCAACGATCTGTGTCTTTTGATGTCTGCTTTTGGCATGTCAAGAAATGTGGGTTGTTACACAGCCTTTCGACTAGCACAACCATCGCAAGACATGTACGGGTAAAAAGCAATGTGTGACGACTCACATTTTGGAAGGTTTAAATCGACAATAATCCACACATGTCCAACTTAAAAAATCCGAAACATAGATAATCAATGGGTTTAATTAAGAAAAATAAGAAACGAAGAAGAAAACAAATACAGAATCTCGCAGCGGAACGATAAAATATAATAATCAAATAAACAGTTCGTGAAACTGTTTACTATACATTTGATAATAATTTATACAACATTTATAAGAGTTATATATATATATATACAATAGGGATAAATAAAATAATGCAACAAACAACATGATTAAAGAATAATAATAGTGATAATATACCAAGTCTTCGTCTTCGTCCTCCAGAAAATGATCTTCGATGCGCTGAAAAACTCAAGACTGACTCGAGCGTAATGAAAAGACAAAACACTCGAGTTAGGGCTAAAATATTCTTGTGTGACTCAAGTCGATACGCATATAACATGAGTACCATGGTGTTAGAGATACTTACGGGGTTTTACATCTCCTATCCAGTGTCTAACGTGCGTGTAATAACTCAAGAGATGTTATGGGATTTTCCATTTCTTAAGGACCCGTCAAAACACTTATATGTAATAGAATACGCTACATATATAATGTCCAGTCAGTAAAATAAATTTTTTTATTAGCGTGAAGGCTTTACATTGACCCCCTTACAATTTGCATTTGACACAACCAGTAGCACGTCGGTGGTCGTTGATGCGCCGTGATATGACAACACTTAACCAAAATCTTAGGGGTCTCGTATAAGGATAAAAGTATGACAAGGAACATGAGGAAATGCCCAAGGTAAGATACTACCAGTTCAGATCATATGGCTGGGGGTAACGCATCGTAGCCATGACCTCCCACTGCATACATCCATCCCATATCGTGTCAAAGGGAGGTTATCCCAAATCAAGCTGCACCAATCGAAACCAGAATGGACCAAGTACAAGAAAATCAAAGAATGGATGTCATCTAGGGGTAGCAAGCCCGCTCGACCCAGTCAAGCCCAAATTGGTACAGGTGCTGGGGTCTATCCACCATTGTTCTCTTTCTTCAAATCTAGCAAACAACGCCAAATCCAACCACTTTGTTATGGAGTCTCCTCCGCGTATATAGTTGTTTAAAGTGGTTCCAATATTGAACGAGAGTATGCCAATAAGAGGCCCCGGTCTCTTTAACAACCAAATGTCGTTTTACACACCGTTTGGTACTTTTACATTTTGAAAGTCATTCATACTTGACATCAAACTATCATATTCGCTTCAAAATCAAATTCATTTCAAAATCGTCATATTTACTCAATATACACGATTTCAATTAAAAATCAATTTCGCCCCAATATCTCGACTTCAGTTCTAATTCAAAATTGCTTCAAAATTTCCATTTGGGTTATAACATCAATTTAACCCAATTCGTATTTAAATCAATGATTTAAATACAACCTAGCCTTCGACCAGTTTGAATTTTACAAATAGTTTGAATAGTTTTAAAATAGTTCCAATAGTTAAAATAGTTTAATAGAAAATAGTTTGAGTATTGAAAATTGTTTTCATAGTAAAATAGTTTGGAAAATATGAATAATCTGAATATTTAAGAAGATGGATTTTTAACAGTTTGTACTAAAATAATTTATTTGAAAATAATTTCAAAGTCAAACTAATTCAAATCCAATTTTTCTAACTCAAATCAATTTCGATTTCCATTTCGATTTAATCGATTCAATTCTGATTTCAAGTCAAATTTTACTTCGATTCTAATTTCAATTCAAATAATTTCGATTTCGATTAATTCAATTTAGCTTTCAATTCTAATTGATTTCAATTTCAACTCCAATTTGAATAAATTTCAATCTAATCCTAATTTAATTTCAATTTCAATTCCAAATCAATTTCAATTTCAATCCAAATTAATTTAAATTTCAGTTCCAAATTAATTTCAGTTTCAATTTCCAAATTAATTTTAATTTCAAATTCAACTATTCGATTTAATCGTTAAATTTCAACTCAATTTTCAAATTTAAACCATTTCGATTTATATCAATTTCGAGCTCGATTTTCAAAATATCTATTTAAATAATTTAAATCCAATTAACTTCATTGTTTAATTCAATGTTCAAATCGTTTAATATAATTAGATTTTAAGTCAAAGTTTGAATTATCAATTTAAATCTCTTTTCTAATCCAAATTTCAAAGTTCGAACAAAATTCAACCTTCCAACAATTCTTTTCTTCCATAATTCAATTATAACTTCAAATTCCACATCGAATTCTTTTAACGATTTCTTTTGCAAACTTTATATTCAGTATTTCAAAACTCGTGTTCGATAATAATTCAATTCTCTTATTTCAATTTCTTATTTCCTTAAATAAAAATCATTCAGATAAATTCAAACTATACTTTTAGTCATTTAATTTGACCAATTCATTGTCCATATATAATTTTCTATCCTGTAGCCAAGTGATCGATTATTTAATTTTAATTCAACGATGAATATATATATGATTTAAATCCAAAATTAATGTCATAGATGTATACCATTTCAACCTATTTCTTAATTTATTTGAAATAATTTGATTTATAGTTTTATATACTATAAATAATATATAGGGTGAAAACAGGATATATAAAAATAAATAAACATCCAATTATCCAAATATCAACCAATTGGCATCCATCATAAATAATCGTCTAAACAGCCAACAAATCTCAATTGTTACCTATCTATCAGCGATCAAAAATTTAACTAGCAGTCAATTCCAATTTAACCGTTAATTTAAAATTTCTAAAATATGAATTTCTATATCGGTTTCTATGTCAGTTACATTATCAAACAATAGTCAATAAAATTAAATGACTTCATGATTTTTAATTTAACTAATCATAAAAATATTTTAGTACTTATGTGTGTTAAAAAAATCACATTTTATTTGACACTAAAAATATTTCTCAGTTCAAATAAATTCCAACTCGATCTCATATCGAAGACGATGTCAATACAAACACAGTGCAACTCGTTTCATCCGAAACACACCTCGTATGCAAAAATTATGATTTTATTAATATCAATAAAAATCAATAGAATATTTAACATAAACATTATTAACAATAGTAAAACTTACATTACCATATCCCTCAACCCATTCACTAGCACGCCGTACCCATCAAGCGATCCAGATTTTCGAACGCACGACGGAAGGTGACGACCGGACCATGATCTGAAAGCATCAACCCATGCGCCCCCCTGAGAGCCACCAGCGCCAGTGACCCCTGCACCGTCGATAACCATCAAAACCTAAAAGAACGCACGACCATTTCACCTCGATTCAGGCAAATTCGTGCACAATCAGGTCGAATCAATAGTATGGATTTAAAGAGGAGATTGAGATCTACAACTTTCATGTTAGATGTTTTTAATTTCATTGAGCGGATCAAGAGATAAAGATGGAAGAAGCACAGAAATTTCCGGCTGTTGAAGATAGGCGGCCATGAATTAGAGCTTGGGTTTCAGAATATTAAAATAAAAAATTTATCGTTATGCGTGCCGTATTTATATAGTTAGGTCCAAAACCGTCTGAACTTCAATCCAGGCGTGTCGCTTGACATTTATAATGTTTTACCCATATTCCGAACACAATGGAACTAGTTTCGAGGCCTAATTCGATCGTATGTGAAAGATAGCATTTCAAAATCAATTATTTAATTAAATTCTTAAATCAAATTTCTACCCGTTTTAGGCTCGCATGGCCAAATGACAAGTCCAATCGCAACAAAACTTGAAATCCTACAATAATTCACAATTACGAATCCGTTGAAACTAGTTTCGTCGAAATCCAAGACAGTGACCAAAATGGCTATTTTTTACACGTTAAATATTATATAAATTTAAATTCAATTTTAAATGTTGACCATCTTCATTCATATTTAAGTAAAATTTAAATCAGTTTTCGATACTATTTTCATTCGCATCAAATGGAGGATTTAATTGTCCAAATAATTTCCAACATTAAATTTAAACAATTTAATTATCCAATAAATCAATATTAATAAATCATTGAAAAAAATTATTTCTACCAATATTTATCAAATAATTACATTAAATTTAATAACTTACAATTGTCAAAAGTACGGGTCGTTACATACTCCCCACTCAAAACTTTTCGTCCTCGAAAAGGTGTTAAATACGAAATTTAACATACAATATAATTTCTTAAAATAATTAACCTATAAACATAAACATCTTATTTGCAAAACTATTACTACACTTCTACTATGCCACTTCGATATCGATTATACGGAAATATAACTTATATATAAAACCAAGCTACAAAATTTGTTAAAATTTCAAAAAAATTCTAGCTCTCGGATATACGAAAAATTTCGGAAGAGTCTCATTTGCGCGGCATGATCCGAATTTTTTTACAACATAATATATATCACAAATATATAAAATAGATATCAAATATACATCCCATCTCAATGATGAGCCATCCCGAAGGGAAAAATATAAAATCATGGTATGTAATCCGAGATACGTACCTAATTATTAATAATACGAGCGTGTTCGCTCGTATTAAGCAAGCAAATGCATATAAATGTAGGTATACGTCCAAATGGTCTTCATATGTACCTATCCCAACTCAATTTAGAATATTAGTTACTTATAATAAGATATAAAACATATATGAGTTAAATAGACCATAAGCGTGATTTTGAGTTAAAATCATAAGCACAAACACTAACACGCAACATACAACAATCATACACAACCAAAATAGTAATAGAAATGGTTTGCAACAGAAGAAACCATCCAACCATCAATATTCATCCAATTAATCCAATTAATTCTTAACTGTGTGAATTTTACATTATCCAATGTCAATATTTAATTTATGCACTTCATTTCTTATTAACGTCCAATTTTTTTATCAACATTTAATCGGTTTGCTTCAAATTTATTTACATCTATATCGTTCACATTCAATTTATTCAATTCAATTTGTTAAGTTCCAATTGTTTCACTTTATGTTTAACAACATCTCATATCAATTCATCTTACAAATCATTTCATTTAACCTTGTTTAAGTTAAATTTTGTTTCATGGCCACTTAGTATATTTCACGTTTAATACTAATATCATGTACAGACCGTTTAATTTTATTATACACATTTTCTAAAATGCAATACATGTTTATCTATTTTCTCTTCATAACTTAAGTTCAATATTAGCTCTTTGATTCACTTTATTAGTTTGCTTCATTTAGTCATGTCATTAACTTAAGTAAATTCTATTTTGTAAAATGATTCACCTCATTAGTTTATTTCACTAATTGAAATTCATATTAATAATTTTACTTAAGAAAATTTTATTTTATAACTCAATTCATATTAATTTTTTTTATCACAATCAATTCATTCAACTTCTCTTAAGTTAACTTCAATTGATAATTTATTCTAATAACTTATTCCATACTATATTAGTTGACATTCATTTTTTGTTGAAACTCATTCCATTTTGCATTTAATTTATTTTCGTCCAATTTAAAATTAAATCCAACTATTCACCTTAATTTTCTTATACTCCTTTATTTGTATTCAATTTTTTTCACAATTCATATTGTGTTTTGTAACAAACCGGGATATTCGACCCTTGAAAATCGACATCAATACGTTCACTGTATAACATGCCAATTTTCAAGTGCCAGAAATGCCGATTCATTAGGGGTGAAGAAGAAAAAGGTATAAGAGAAAATAGAACAACAACGCAGAATCTCACAGTCGAAGCGGAATAAAATATAATATATAATAACATAATTTTATACAAAAGAATCTATAATCGTTTTATACTTACAATCATCAGAGTACAGTAATTAATACTTCAATCTGGACAGTTATAATAACTTGTGCCCATACATCGAAAATATAAGTCGGGTTGGAAATATGTCTCTATCATCTAGTGCGTCTCCTGAGCTCCATAGCACCCTATCCTGAATCTGTAATACTCGATCTGACCCAAGCATTATAATAAAATAATACTCGAGTCAGTCTAGAAAAGCAACGTGAGGAAACACACTCAATTTGAATCATTAAAGTTATCAAAACTTTTCGAAAAACAAAGGTATCTCGTAAGACCGCTGTAACAACCCTCTATTTCTAACCATTCAAATCAACAATTTCAGAATAGAATTACTCCAAATAACAGATTGTTAATATATTTATTTGGCATACCTTAGCATATACACTAAATGAATCAACCATAGAATCACAGACACGGAGTTTACAACAAACAACGAACAAAAAATATTAGTTCATGAAGCTACTACAGAAGTAACATGGTCCAAAACAAAATACATCATAATTCTGAATACACAGAAGTCACTAACCTAAAAGTAACTGACAAGTCTGAACATACAACTGAAAGAATAGAAATAAATTGAAAGCTGAAAAGATAAGATAGCTCTTCCACGCGAACTCCATGCTCCAAAAGATGAATCTCAAACTGTGACACCCAGGCTGACTCGAGCGTAAGGCAAAACACAAAACAATCGAGTCAGGATTAACATTCTTATGCCAGTAGATCAAACTCAAGTGAAATGTCAAGTAAATGCGAAATAACTTAAAGGATGTTGGGATTCCATCCTCTAAGGATCCGATAAACTATCTACATACATAGTACAATACGCTACGTACATAATGTCTATAGTAAAGTAAAGTATCAAAATAGCGTTAAGGCATTACCCATATCCCCTTAACACATTTTTATATACCAGCATAGTCTATACACTACCGTAATTTTTCCGTAAACTGAAGGGCTATCAGAAGGCACTCTATAGGTATTGTACAAATCAAACTCGTAGAAGTCTCTCTAGGGCATGTGAACACGACACTCGAGACAATGCTAGGGTAGATATACCAATTGTAGAATCAGGCTAATGGTAACGCATAGCAGCTACAACGACCCACCTCGAACAACATTCCTGTAATCAATGGTGTGCATCAATCAAATCACAAAGTAATAGAATGGATTCGAAGAAATGTGTACGATCGAAGGAATGACCTCACTTGGCCTAGGTATAGCTCTTGTTTAAGTCACATCTATGCTGACTCACGGGAGTCAGGGTCACGTCATACCTTATACAGAAACCGTTCGCCAAACCATCCTACTTCATTTCTGGAATCTTCACCACGTATATAGTTGTTAAAGTGGTTTTCATTATTGACAGAGAGTATGAAAATATCCGATCGTGGTCTCTTTAACAACCAAACGCTTATTTCACACTGTGGTCATTTATAAAATTATTTTATAAATATTGAAAATTGGGTCTCAAATTTTTTTTAAATCAAATAAAATATTCGATTTTTTTTCTATTTGGATCTTTAAAGTATTAATTTAATCCTTTTATTGAAACAAGTTATAAATCATTCCAAAATCATCTAGTTCTGAAAGAGTCTTTATTTAAATTCAATTAAAATCGGTTTAAGTTACCCATAAAGTCCCAATGTACCTTCCTACCGATTATTTAACAATGTTATAAAAGTCTATATAAACTAACTAAACCTTTTGAAGAAAAAACAAATTTTATAAAATTTTAAAATAAATTAAACTTTTATTTATCTATTTAAAATCTTATTTTATATATTTAGGAAATGAAATTTAAGAAAAAAATGTCAAATTACATTTAATTAAACCCATAATTTTACATTTTCAAAAATAAATGCTAAGGTGATAAAATTACAATAATAAAATAGAATACTCATTATATTTCTAAATCAAACTCACGCTAAAAATAAATTTCCAAAATATAGACCATCAGTGTCCGTATATAATTTTCTATCCTATGGTCAAGTGATACAGATATTTGTTGTTACGATCCATAATAGTTTAAATTTTTATGGGTTTATCATTGAACCCACAATCCCAAATTTCAACAGTAAATGAAAATCGCTTGGGTTTATCATTTCAACCCGTAACGAATTTCGCCTATTCTAAAGTCCGTTTGGGTGTGTATTATTTTAACCCATAATGATTTCTAGAACTAAGGAAACTTGTAGAGTGGGAGAAATAAATAATAACATAACATATAAATTCCAGCAGATGTGATAAATGATAATTTGATTATTTGTTAACATATAATAGTGTCAAATTCACATAAGTGATCAAAATAACAACAGGCTATATTTAAATATTATAAATTAACAATTCTAATTCAACAGCACATTTAAATTGTCATTTCCTATGAAATCAATTTAATAAGCATAAGAACATTAATCGTGAGTGATTGCTCACCTTTCGTGGCTGGAGAACGCTATAAACAACTACGGCAAAGAACAAAGCAAAGGACATAGGCACGAATCAGGCACGATAAGTCAATTAACTGCGACAAGCATGAAATAGATTTTTGCATGATAAATCGAAGGAAACAACGAACATATATATACACACGATATATATACACCATATTTTTTCTCTCGACATGTATGTAATTAAAAAAATAAAAGACAATCACGGTAGTACTGTTATATATAAAATACATGTATTCTGAGTTCTAAGGTACCTCTGTAAACACGCATATAGATTTAACAATATATGTCGACAAAAGTATAGGCATATTATATATATACTATTAAGTGAACAGGGTAGGTTATGACATGCATGGCTACTAGGCATCAACGAAATATAGATGTACAGGCTACCACAATTAAACACGTCTACTCAAAACCTATTATATACTAATATATAAACACCCTATTACTCATTTAGATATGTAGCATATATGTGATATAAAGCAATTGTACTGCTACCAAAAAATTTGTGCATGGAATAAGAGTTTTTATAGGAATAATATATATATATATATATATATATATATATATCACCATTAAAACGCATCATGATTTAAGAAAGAAAGGGATAGAAGAAGAAAAGATAAGAAAGGAGAAACTCAACAACATCAGATACTCACAGCGGAACGAATGAAATATAATATATTACATAAAATATTACATAGTATCATATACATCAGAGTTACACAACCTGTACAACACATATTAGACAGTTATAAACATCTGTCTAACTATAAAACTCAAGATATCACAAGATACAGACACAACACAAACACATCGGAACCATTAAATATCTACACGCTGAAGCCTTCTGCTCCAAAATTCCTTTAGAATTCATCAAGCTAACCTGAATCCCTCGACTACTCATACATAATATGAGTACCCAAGAGTTTAATAAAATAGAAAATAAACACTCGGGTCAGGCAGGAGTCTGGTGTGAGTAAACGGGTTAAAATCGCTTAACTTTAGAAATCCTTTGAAAAGAAAAGGTATCACGTAAGACTTCCCACACATAAACATGGAAAAAAAATTACCTTACGCTAACCAAAACATTTGATAGGAAATCTAGTGATATTATAATAGTGTCTAGGGTTTTCAAGTAAATAAAAAATAGCCAAAATTGTTACATTCATTAAATTCCAGCTACTAGCCACAAAAGTGGGTAATACAATCAAAACCGTAGAGTCTCGTAGGAAGAATGAGTTTCCATCAATGGCAGGGCTACTGGGGTACCGCCCGTCACAGTACGTGGCCTAGATCACCGTATAGAGGATTACTCCCAATCCCCTGCAACACAAGGCCGGAACCATCCCTTACTGGACAGTCCCAAACAAGACCAACTCGTGGTTGGCGTGACCAACCACCCACTAAGCCGAAATAGAAAGGGACCTCTAGACGGGGGTAAATCTCGTCCTACTTGGGCATGACCCACTTAACCTTGCTGCACCTCCCCTATTTTAGCCATTCACGGTTGATGAGGCCTGAGGCTGCGATTACCTTTATAGAACACATCTATCTTAGAATGCTCATCCACCTGACGATGTTCTGAAAGCATTCAATCCATACAAGTTCGTTCCGGATTCGAACGAAATCGAAGGCACTATCTCGTTACACTCATATTGGAATCACCCGCAGAGTTAACGACCATAGCACTTACACTCTGAATCACCATCTTGAACCTGAAAGTACTATCTCCGTCAAACTCATCTCGGAATCACCCTCAGATTTATACTGACGAATAGTTCTTACACCTCGAGTCTTCACTTGAACTCCACTTGGATTCTCGACCTAACGTTTAATTTGGATCGATGTGGTTTTCGGATATCCAAATATGGAAACCCGATCCCGGTCTCATCGAAATCCAAACGCCATTTTAATGTCCAAGTTGTTTAAGGGTTTTAAACAAATTAAACTTATATTCAGAATAACATAACAGATAGATGAATCATGTTAACACAATAGATAATTCATATCAACCAATTATCTCACAAAGCAGCATAAATCACATATCGGAGATATCATATCCAAATCATCCAATATCAATCATCCAATACCAATCAATTAATATTAATCAATCATCTATAAGCAGGTTTGATCCTTCCATGATCGATTGAATTACCTTTATCCTTCTTACTCAATATTAATTAATTACAAATTAATTAATTAATCATCTCTTTAATGATCTTTCTTAATTAATCTCCCTTGATTAATTATCCTTTAATTACATCAAGTAATTAGCCTTTAATTAATTACACAAATTAATTATCCTTAATCATATACAGTAACTAACCTTTAATTACTTCATTAATTACATTAATTAATGATCCTTCATTTTCTTCCATTAATAAATCAACTATGATTAGTTACATTAATCCTTTATTAATTACAATTAATCATACTTTAATTAATCACTCATTCATCAGCCTTGATTAATTTTATAAATTATGTTAACTAATGATCCTTATTAATTAATAATTCCTTTAATTAATTAAATAATTAACATGTAATTAACCATCTTATTAATTAGTCTTAATTAATCATAAACAGTAATTAACAACTTGTATTCACTTATCTTAATTAACTTCTTAATTAATTATATCAATCCTTTGATTTATTATACTAATTAATTAATCTTTAATTACTTCATCAAGAAATTATGAATTAATTACATTAAATTAATTACTTTATTAATTAATTACATTTTTAATTAATTACATTTAGTAAATAATCTTAAATTAATCACATTCATTAACTAAATAAATCACATTAATTAATTAACTAAATTTACTAAGTAATTAACCCTTAATTATTTCCATAAGTAATTATCCTCTAATTACTTTCATTAGTTAATTACTCTCTTAATTAATATCCTTAAAAGGTAATTAATCCCATCATTAAATAATCCTTAATTCTTTTATTAATTAATTACTCTATAATTAATTAATTTTCAAATTAATTATATTAATTAATCCTTAAATTAACAACATCAAGCGATTACCCTTAATCACTTCACTCAATTACTTCCATAAGTAATTTTCTCTAATTACTTCCATAAGTAATTTCTCTTCTTAATTACATTCAGTTTTTCACCATTAATTACTTCATTAAGTAATTACACTTAATTAATTCACAATTAAGTGATTATTTAAATTAACCAATCCATTAACTAATCATTTAAAATTAATTAAATAATTAGTTAATTTCTTATATTTAAAAAAAATCCTTAATTAATTAAGAAAATTATTTATCTTACTAAATCTTTTATTTATTAACAAATCATTAATTAACTATTCTTAAGATAATAACAATAATTAATTAATCTTATTATCTTAACAAACTGATTATTTTAAATTAATCAAAACTTTGACAACTAAAAACAAACTCTTTATTTATAATTAATTTACATAATTATCATGAAACCTTATTTATTCTTCATAAATTAATTATTTGAATTAATCAAATCTTAATAACTTAAAGAGAAACTATTTTATTAGTTTACAAAATTATAACCATAACCTTATTTGAAAATAAAGAATTTAGAAATCAATTTGAAATTTAAAATAATTTAATCATCTAATTTAAACTTTAAAGTCCTTGAAACTTTTTAAATCGTTTAATTTAGATTGTATAACTATTTATCTCTGGAAGCTTAATTATCATATTTTTAAAACTTATCCATTTTAATATAATTTGAAAACTAAGTTTTTAAACATTACTTAAAAACTTTGATTTAATATTTTAAATTGAAAACACCCCTTTTGAATAAAAATTCAAAATTTAATTAAGTTAATTTCTTTCAAAAGCATCCATCTTAAACATTTTAAATTTGAAAATAAATTCAATTAACACTTTTGAAAGTTTGATTAACATTTTTTCCAAGAACAAAATTTTAAATTCGCAAATTAATTTCCTTTTATAAAAACTTATGCTTGAATAGCACAGGAAATCGTCTCGGGTCAAACCCAAGTCGAACAATACAAAAACTCGAGTACATTCCTAAGTAAAACACGCTACCCACGAACAACAACAACATCCATTCCCAGCTTCGAGAAAAACACGCGAATAAATCAAGTTCGACCCGAGTCAATTGTTTCTTCCCTAACATTCCTTCATCACCTGATGCCCAACGTGCACGGTGCACGTGTACGGCAAGTTCTTCAACTCCGACACCTTGCCAAGGTCACTCTCAAGTCAACGATCAACTCAACGTCGCACATGACCGCCCAGACTCACTAGTTCTCCGCCAATCGAAATTTCGATGATTGATTCGAAAACTGAAACCAGGAACAGTCATCAAATCCCCTGTTGCCGACAATCACGACAACTGGAACCCATAGCTCTCCTACCAGAGCAACTTCGCGCTAGCACGTTGCTATCGTGACCCTCGCGATCGAGACCGTAGCTCCAATTTTACAGAGATCACGTTGACTTCAACTCAACCAAAACGACAGTCAAAAACCCTACTTCATCAAAATCCAATCACCTCGGCCCATAAGAAAAATCACCATCACTTTTCCTACACTCGCCATTAATCGCACCACCTTCAGACCAAAAATTGATCAACACCGCCATGCCGTTCATCGGCAATCGCCCAAAACTCCAAATTCGAACAACCCCTAAATTCCCATGGAACACCAAACTAAAAATCATGATATGTATATTAAAAATCATGATTTTTAACCACTAACTATTCATGAAGTCCAAAACAGAAATTAAGTTTGTTGATTTTTAACATGCATCAGTATTTTACTGTATTTACTATTTTAAAAATTATTTGTAAATTCAAAATTATAGAAACTATTTTTAGAATTACCATCATACATTAACCAACAACTTCCATTTAATCATCAAAGCCAAATATTGATGTAATTGTGAGATTTGAATTTTTTTGAAAGTAAATCCTGGTCTGAACAATAGATAACAGAGTGTTTATATATACAGACCTATTTACACATATATACATATCTATCAATTCAATAATATAAACACTGAAAGATTTTCATGAAACATCAATATCAATTAACAGACTATCACATGCATTAGAATCAATCATAACTTAAACTGTTTTTAAAAAAATTTACTCACCATTAATTAGCAGAGAACAGAAACTTGTTTTCCAGGCTTGTATTTCTGAAGCTTTGAAAATAATTGATGTTGAAAATTAATGTTGAGCTTGCATGTTCGAAATCTTGAAACTGATGTTGAATTTCCATTAGAGTTACAGGTTTGAAGTTGCAGTAGGTTTAGTTGATATGGAAAACTTGTTTGCAAATTTGAATTTCAGATTTGATTTTTTGCTTTTGGTTTCAATTTCAGGTTTTAGTAAAGAAAAAGAAGACAATGTTTGGGATAGAAAAGAATTTGAACTGAGGAATGAAAGTGTTTGTAAAAGAAATTAGTTTCTTCTTTAAACATTTATTTAAAAATTAAAATAAAGCAAAAAAAAAATTGTTGCCGCTTGTTGGTTTAAATGATACATAAGTGACAAATGTATCTTACATGAGTTTATTTATTAACAATTGTCTAAATCTTGACTTATGTAATTACAAATGTTTAAACCATCTTTAAATTAATTACACAAGTATTCATATTAATATACCATGTTTATATTAATTTATATTTAAGGCTTAAGTTTATATGTATATTTATAAACCATGTTCATGTGTTATTTAAAGAAAGAATTTTAAAAACAAAGAAACAAAATTTAAATCTTATTTTAACTCAAGCTAAAATATTTTTAATTAATATATATGTTGGTTTTGAAAATATAGGATTTAATTTTAACAAGCTTTGAAAAATTATTAACTTGAATTTTAAAACAAAACTTCAAATCTCAATATATATATAATTTGAAAACATACCCTTTATTAAAATCAAAGATTTCCTATTTACAATATATGCATATGTATATTTACATTTTAAATAGAAAATATTTTTGACATTAGTTTTGAGAATTATTAATTTAAATTTCAAAACAACTTCAAACTGTAACATATACTTACCTATACATTACAATTTGAAAATTCATCTTTAATTTAAAACAAAAGATCATCTTATTCACAATATATATATCAAATATATGTATTATAAATAGAATATAATTTTTATTAGCTTTGAAAGATAATTCTGATTAATATTAAATTGTTAAAAAAACTATTGATCAATATTGCCAGATTAAATATTTATTAACCTTTTAAAAGATTAAATTTACCAATTTAAATTTAAATTATAAAGGAAAACTATCAAATCAATTTAATTATTAATACAGATTATTAAATTGATATTGCCCAAAATTCCGGGTCGTCACATTCCTTCCCCCTTAAAAGAATTTCATCCCCGAAATTTAAAAGCAAAGATAATTTAATAACCCATCAATGATTTTAATTTTAAACAACAAAGCATACCTATTATCCAGTAACTAACAACCATAGCAACCAATCAAGCAAACAAACCTAACTAATTACCCTGACACAAATCAGGATAGATCTTACTAACGCGATCTAGAGTTTCCCAAGTATAAATCACTGGGAGACTCGCTCTACAGAAGCTCAACTAACTACACCACCATAATCCAGAGCTCCTCTCATCTCTTGATCCACCAATCTGAACAGAACATCGGACTATACTCAAGTCTAGCACAACTTCCAAATCCAACTGGACTGCGGGTTCTACAACCAATGATGAATCATACACATACTCCCTCAGAGATACGTGAAATACAATGAATCCCAGTTATCCAAACTGGCAATTCAATCTTATAGACAAAAGAATTTATTCTACGAAAAACACAGATATGAAATCCCAAATGCCTCGGAGCTAGCTTTCCAATCTTATCTAATTGCTGCTCTCTTAAATAGAGAAACCTTAACAACAATGAAGTCTCCATCTTCGAATTCCAAACTCCTAATCTCCTATCTGCATAACTCAATAGACAATCCTGGGCTACCAATCTTCTTGATCAGCTCAACCTATGCTGATGTTTCCAAAAAAAACTAGACCAAAGCAAACCAGTTTCTGGATCCTATTCATCAAAATGGTCTTCCAAGATCCGTCGAAATCCAGAACACAAGCTCTACTTCCCAAGCAATAGCAAACTGAACTTGCTTCCTTCCTTGCACAGCTGCTACCTCGCTTCCGCTGCACAACTCTGATTCTGGAATAGATGAGAATACCGTTGATGAACATGAGTACAAACTTTTCCAATATATCCAGGAAACTTTGTACATCAAATTCATAAAATCTTAGTGACCCATCTGACTCGGTCACACATCCATATAGTAGAATCCAACTCAAAAACTAGATCTGACCAATCCAAATTCCAAAAATTCCTGAGCTGCTACACCAACTCTTCTTTCTCCAAGAACCATCCTACTACCAGGCTAACTACCAGTATCGTTTCTGGAACCAAATCAATACGAAACTCAACTCCAGATGTAGACAATTTCTGATTACTTCAGTAGCTCCTACTTCCACATGAGAACCCTCAGTCTCAAACGAAAGATTGCCCAAGATAAATTCCCAAACTAAGCAAGTCATTTTTGCGATCCTACCTTGTTCGGATTACAAAGAAACTGTCCTCTCTTTACCAATTAGAACAGCCTTAAGCTTTTCCAAATCAAGTTAACCCTTCAAAAAAGCATTCACCATCTGCCCGGACTGCTGATAGAAGGACCACTAAGATTCCTGAACCGTCGGAGAAATGGACCACACTGTTGCTTCCAAACTCTACCTCGATGATACTGCAAAGCCAAAAGACCTTCTTGTCGGCTCACAAACACCTCCGAGCTGAAACTTCTACCACAGCTAATCAAAGACTTCTAATCCAAAAGGCTCCTCGAACCCCAAAACCATCAACAAACCACACAACAGACCTTCGAGATGGCAGACATCCTCTCAAGAAATTTGGGCTCCAAACCAAGCATCAACATCTCGCTCTCCATAAGGGATGACAATGAGACCATGCCGAAGCGAAGCAACTTATAGACCTTAGTCTCATATTCCAAAACAGACAAAACTCCTTGCTAGAGATCCAGATAACTTCTACATAAACGAGTCTTCCCTGTGGCAGGTAAAGACTACTCCTCAACCACTTCTAAAACTGCTTCAAGAGAAAACATCTTCGAAAATACTCATGGATACTGCATCTCACCATGCAGCTGACAAGATATCATCACTTGCTTCTGCATTTAAGATAGATCCAAACTTTAGAAAATCCGCTTACCCGAGCTAAATCCAAACTTATAATACAAAGATGGGCTCCGAATCTTTAAAAGACTTCCTTCGGAGATCAGAGAAATCCATACTCCAAGCTACAAAGATCACTTGAGATGGTATTAGGTCTACAGTCTCGACAGATACACATCCAACCTCAAACATATGGACCTCTTCCATTAGTGGTAGTCGTATTACACACACACCACTTGCTCCATCTACCTCTAAAACTTATGTTGGAAGATCCGAACAGATAACCCAACAAATCAGGTAGATATATAAATATATAGTTATATGTAAAAATTACAAGTACGCTCTCTCAAGAAAGACACCACTCCAGAGCCTAGGTATTCGCTCAACCTAATGCTCTGATACCAACTATCATGACCCGTCTTTCTATCACCAGAAAAACGCATCATGATTTAAGAAAGAAAGGGATAGAAGAAGAAAAGATAAGAAATGAGAAACTCAACAACATCAGATACTCACAGCGGAACGAATGAAATATAATATATTACATAAAATATTAAATAGTATCATATACATCAGAGTTACACAATGACACAGCGTAGGAAGCGGATTCGATGATGTAAATCGAATCCGTCCAGGTTGTCACACGATTAGCATAAATAATCGGTGAATCGATCATAAATCGATGAACTTAAGAATAACGTAAGGCCCAAATCCGTTGATCACGAAGATACCGGACTTTAGTAATCTTCGACACGTTGATCGCGCACGATACCGTGAGAGAAGAGCTTCAATTCTTCGAACATTGATCAAGCGCACTTGATTCCGTGAATTGGCTTCAACAATCGTTGATTCGAGCGCACTCGAATATCAAAAAGTGGAGATAGAAGATTACACTCAACTACCAATTTAATGGAGGCACAAAGCTTCACAAACAAAAATTTATTCAAAATTCAACAACCTTCAAATAACCCAACACATCCCTATTTATAGGGTTTTACAACTCACACATATACGACTTTAATATTCACGCGACTTAATAATCAGCACATTCCTTCGACCTAACAGTTACAACATCACAATCTACAACAGGAACGACCTACTACCTAACAGTACATCACAACACATCAACAAACATCACGACTTAACCAAATAACATTTCACGCGACCTAAAGATATTCAATTTCAACTGCGCGCGACCTAATCTCAATGAAGTACTCACGTTCTCGCATTTGTTCACGACTTATAGTGGAGCGATTCAGGCTAGAAGAGCGAAGGAGAAGGTCGTTCGCGACTTACTATCGTTCGCGACTTGCTGGAATTGGCATAGGTCATTCGCGACCTAGATTTGGCTCGCGACGTACGATTTTGCGACCTAAGGAGGCAGGAAGCTCGCGACCCAGAGGAGATTGTTCGCGACCTAAGGTTTGCCGCGACCCAAGGCGGAGCGACATAGGAAAGATCGCTGCATCAGTAGGCCGTTCACGACCTAGGGCTTCGTCGCGACTCAAAGCTTCGCGACTTAGCAATGTCGCTGTCTTCGACCGCGAGGTATGTTCTTCATCATCCTCCCCTTGTTGGAAGGAATTCGTCCTCGAATTTACACTCTCGTCATCTTGGACCAGTTTCTCCCCATAATACGGAATCAAATGTTTAACGTTGAAAACGTCTGCAGTGTGAATATGATCTGGCAATTTTAATCGATATGCATTATCATTGATCTTCTTCAAAACTTCTACAGGCCCAAATTTTCGAGCTTTCAACTTGTTGTAATTTCCAGCTAGAAAACGATCTTTTATTAACACTGCGTAAACAAAATCTCCTTCTTTGGAGACAACACTTCTTCGTTTCTTATCCGCCAATTGTTTATACCTCTCATTTGTCTTCTCTAATCGTTCCTAAACGATTCTATGGCATTCTGTCAACCCATCAACAAAATCAGCAGCCCGCTTAACTGTCCCCTTCGGTTGTGGTACTATTGTCAAATCCAACGGCCCCTTTGGTAAGTTTGAATATACAATCTGAAATGGACTGAAACCTGTACTCCAGTTAACTGCGTGATTGTGTGCGAACTCAACTTGACACAACTTCAATTCCCAACTCTTCAAATTGTCTTTCACAAGACATCTCAGTAAATTTCCTAACGATCGGTTAACCACCTCCGTTTGCCCATCAGTTTGCGGATGGTAAGCGCTACTAATATTCAGCTTCGTTCCGACCATCTTCCACAAACTCAACCAAAAATGGCTTAAAAATCTAATATCCCGATCAGAAACAATAGATTCAAGTAGCCCATGTAATCGGTACACCTCTTTAAAGAATAATTGAGCAACTCGGACGGCATCGGCTGTCTTTTTACAGGCTATGAAATGTGCCATTTTTGAAAACCTATCCACCACAACAAATATAGAATCATTCCCCCTTTGAGTTCTAGGCAAACCCAAAACGAAATCCATGCTGATATCAACCCATGGTCTGGTAGGCACAGGTAATGACATATATAATCCCGCATTCGTAGCATTTCCCTTCAAAACTTGATAGATATGGCATCTCTCCACAAATCTTTTAACTTCTTTTCTCATTGACGGCCAAAAATAAGATTGAGAAATCAACTGCAATGTACGATCTCTGCCCATATGGCCTTCTTCATGTAACTCTTTGATAATCTTCATTCGCAAACTTCCTTCTGGTATGCACAATCGATTCCCCTTGAATAGAAACCCATCTATCATCACATATTCATTCGTCTTTCCCTCCTTGACCTCATCTACAAACTTCGCAAAGTAAGGATCTTCTTCAAACAACTCTGGCAATAGTTCAAATCCTGTCACTTCGACCTTCATTGTCGTCAACAAATGATTCCTCCTGCTCAAAGCATCAGCCACACGATTCGTGACCCCTGATTTGTGCTTTACAACGAAGGTAAATTGCTGTAGATACGCGACCCATGAAGCGTGTCTGGCTGAAATTTTGTCCTGCCCTAGCAAATGTTTTCAAAGCTGCGTGATCCGTATATAGAACAAATTCCTTCTGAAACAGATAATGTCTCCAGTGCTTCACAGCTTGAACAATTGCGTAAAACTCCACATCATAAGTGCTATATCTCAACTTGGCTCCAGACAACTTCTCACTGAAATAAGCAACTGGTCTTCCATTCTAACTCAATACTCCACCAATCCCAACTTTCAAAGCATCAGTGTGTAACTCGAACAATATCTGAAAATCCGGCAGTACCAGAATAGGTGCTGTCGTCAAAAGTGTCTTGATCTTCTCAAAAGCTAACTCTGCTTCCTCTGTCCACACGAACTTCTTTCCTTTCATACAATCGGTTACAGGTGCCATCACACTGCTAAAATGTGGAATGAATCTTCGACAAAAAGATACCAACCCATGAAAACTCCTCACTTCAGTAATTGTCTTGGGTTGTGGCCAGCTCCTGACAGCTTCCACTTTGTTTTCATCCACTTGAATACCCTCCTTCGACAGAACATATCCCAGAAACAAAACACTATGCGTCATGAACACGCATTTCTTTGTTGCAGCATAGAATTGCTCCTATCGAAGTATCATCAAAACTTCTCTCAAATGATGTAAATGCTCTTCTGTGCTCCCATTATAGATCAAAATATCGTCAAAGTAAAATACTACGAACTTCCTAATAAATGGTCTGAAAATCTGGTTCATCACTCTCACAAAAGTACTAGGAGCATTTGACAAGCCAAACGGCATAACTAGCCATTCGTATAGTCCTTCTCTAGTTTTAAAAGCAGTCTTCCACTCATCACCCGATCTAATACGAATCTGATGGTATCCACTCTTCAAGTCAATCTTCGAGAACACAACAGCCCCACTCAACTGATCTATCAAATCATCGAACCTCGGCATTGGGAATCTGTATCTCACAGTGATCTTATTTAAAGCCCGACTGTCCGTACACATCCGCCAAGTCCCATCCTTCTTTGGTACCAATAAGTCTGGCACTGCACAAGGACTCAAACTCTCCTAAACACGCCCTTGTTCTAACAACTCCTCCACCTGCCTTCTCAGTTCCTCATGCTCCTTAGGACTCATCCTATAATGTGGTCTGTAAGGTAACATTGCTCCTGGAACAAGATCTATCTGATGTTGAATATCTCTCAAAGGCGGTGACTCCTTTGGAAACTCCTCAGGAAACACATCTTTGAATTCATCCAACACTGGCTTTACTTCCACTGGAACTTCAACAGATTCAGTAGCTTCATGTCCAATCAACAAGAACACTTCTGGACTCTCCTCTACTTCTTCAACAAACTCTTTCAAAGTCAACAAAGTCTTTGGCTCCTCAATCTCTTCTGATTTGCTCTCTCCTTGTTGTCTCTTCTTCGGAACTAGAATGATCTTAATACCCTCAAACATAAAGCTGTAGCTATTGGTTCGGCCATTATATTGCACTGCTCGATCATACTGCCATGGTCTCCCCAAAAGCAAGTGACAAACATCCATCTCCACAACATCACACCAGATCTCATCTTTATATTTCTTCCCAATAGAAAATGGTACATGAACTCGCCTGTCCACCTTCACCTCTCCTCCTTTTCTCAACCACGCTAACTTGTAAGGATTTGGATGCTTCTCCGTTTTCAACTTCAACTTTCTCACAGCTTCAGTAGAAATGATATTGTCACAACTTCCTGCGTCAATCACAAATTTACACACCTTCCCCAGTATCATGCATGTCGACTGAAAGATGTTACTCCTCAACCAACTAGCTTCTTCTTCCTGCTTCGGTGTCAAACATGATCTCCTCAACATTAGATTACATCCTTCATCTCCTGACGCGATATCCTGTTCATCCTCCTCAACTGGACTAGAATAATCTTCACCAACATCCTCACCTTCCACTTCAGCAATCAAAGTTCGTCTCTTCAGCTTTGGACATTCGTTACTCTTGTGACCCACTTCCTGGAAATTATAACATTTAAAACTATTGTTGGTCTTCGCCTTCGCAACCTCATTCACAACTGGTTTACTGACAGCCTTGGAAACGTTAACATTGTTACTAGCTCCCTTCACTTGATTGTTGGAATTTGTAAGCACACCACCTCCTCGTCTTCCCTGCTTCTCCCAAGCCAACGCTTTCTGGTGCGATTCAGCCACAGATCTAGGGTCAAACATATTTACCATGTCCTGGATCTGGATCCTCAACCCCCCAACAAATCTAGCGATCAACTGTTCTTCCATCTCCATGATGTCATTTCGAGCAATCAGTTGATAAAACTTATCAGCATAATCATTAACAGTCTTTGTCCCCTGCCTTAGATTTTGTAAGCGTTGATACATAAGAGATTGATAATTGTAAGGTAAGAAAGTATCTTTCATTAGCTTCTTCATCTTCCCCCATGAAACAATCTTTGACTTCCCCATCCGTTCTCGTGTAAGTTTTGTCTGTTGCCACCACGCCATGGATCTCCCTCTTAAACGAGTAGCAATCAACTTCACTCTACGATCTTCCGAAACCTCCTTGAAATCAAAGATCTCTTCAACATTAGATAACCAATCTAGAAATTCTTCAGCCTGCATACCACCCTTAAACTCTGGGATTTCAATTTTCATTCCGGACTCCCATTTGTGATCATACTCTGAATGATTTTTCCTTGGCTTCGCACTATGAACACTACCACCATCAAACTCCTCATCAAAATGTGATGCATATCGGTGTCGTTCATGACCACCGATATCTCTACCATAATTTCTACCACCAACATTTCTTCTATCTACATTCCTCCGATCACGATAATCCACATCTCTCCAATTTCTTTCATCAACATTTCTATCACGATCGTCAACATTTCTACGATCATGATCTTCTCTTCTCTCCCGATCTGAATGTGGTGAAACTCTACTTCCCCCATGACTCGATTCAGGTGAAACCCTTCTTCTACATTGATTCATTTCAAGCATCATTCTCTCTGATCGACCAATCTCTTCATTCAACTTCTCAATGAAACTCTCGTTGATTCGTTGCTCCATTTCATCGGCCTCTTCTCTTCCATACAAAGCATTAATATTGCGATGACATTGAGCTCGTCTCGGTGGCATGATTGAACTTCAACAAATTCAAACACTTTCCGATCTTTGATCCAAAATGATATGGATCGAAACTCCGAACTTATTGCAACTTCACGATGAACACAATGAACACCAAACTTCTCAACAACGCACGGCTCTACACTTCAACACAAAGTTATGCACGACTTCAAACTTCAACTTGAACTTCACACTTCAACTTAGCTCGGCCTTGAACTTCAAAGTGATGCACGACTTCAATAAACAGATCTCAAATCAAACTTCCCAACTTGTTTGAAATCTCACAAACACCCAAATAAACAAACAACTTAATTCGAACTCCAAAACTTCAAATCTAGAAATTTCAACACTTCTCCTTGGTCCAACAGGCTCGTCTTAGCTATGATTGGCTAAGTCTGGCTCTGATACCAAACTGACGCAGCGTAGGAAGCGAATTCGATGATTTAAATGGAATCCATCCAGGATCTCACACAATTAGCGGAAATAATCGGTGAATCGATGATAAATCGATGAATTTAAGAATACCGTAAGGCCCAAATCCGTTGATCACGAAGATACCGGACTTTAGAAATCTTCGACACGTTGATCGCGCACGATACCATGAGAGAAGAGCTTCAATTCTTCGAACGTTGATCAAGCACACTTGATTCCGTGAATTGGCTTCAACAATCGTTGATTCGAGCGCACTCGAATATTCGTAAGTGGAGATAGGAGATTACACTTAACTACCAATTTAATAGAGGCACAAAGCTTCACAAAAAAAAATTATTCAAAATTCAACAACCTTCAAATAACCCAACACATCCCTGTTTATAGGGTTTTACAACTCACACATATACGACTTTAATATTCACGCGACTTAACAATCAGCACATTCCTTCGACCTAACAGTTACAACATCACAATCTATAACAGGAACGACCTATGGCCTAACAGTACATCACAACACATCAACAAACATCACGACTTAACCAAATAACACTTCACGCGACCTAAAGATATTCAATTTCAACTGCGTGCGACCTAATCTCAATGAAGTACCCACGTTCTCGCATTTGTTTGCGACCTATAGTGGAGCGATTTAAGCTGGAAGAGCGAAGGAGAAGGTCGTTCGCGACTTACTGTCGTTCGCGACTTGCTGGAATTGGCATAGGTCGTTCGCGACCTAGATTTGGCTCGCGACGTACGATTTTGCGACCTAAGGAGGCAGGAAGCTCGCGACCCAGACGAGATTGTTCGCGACCTAGGGTTTGCCGCGACCCAAGGCGGAGCGACATAGGAAAGATCGCTGCATCAGTAGGTCGTTCACGACCTAGGGCTTCGTCGCGACTCAAAGCTTCGCGACTTAGCAATGTCGCTGTCTTCGACCGCGAGGTATGTTCTTCATCACACAACCTATACAATACATATTAGACAGTTATAAACATCTATCTAACTATACAACTCAAGATATCACAAGATACAGACACAACACAAACACAACGGAACCATTAAATATCTATACGCTGAAGTCTCCCGCTCCAAAATTCCTCCAGAATTCGTCAAGCTAACCTAAATCCCTCGACTACTCATACATAATATGGGTACCCAAGAGTTTAATAAAACAGAAAATAAACACTCGGGTCAGGCAGGGGTCTGGTGTGAGTAAACGGGTTAAAATCGCTTAACTTTAGAAAATCCTTTGAAAAGAAAAGGTATCACGTAAGACTTCCCACACATAAACATGGAAAAAAAATTACCTTACGCTAACCAAAACATTTGATAGGAAATCTAGTGATATTATAATAGTGTCTAGGGTTTTCAAGTAAATAAAAAATAGCCAAAATTGTTACATTCATTAAATTCCAGCTACTAGCCACAAAAGTGGGTAATACAATCAAAGCCGTAGGGTCTCGTAGGAAGAATGGGTTTCCATCAATGGCAGGGCTACTGGGGTACCGCCCGTCACGGTACGTGGCCTAGATCACCGAACTGAGGATTACTCCCAATCCCCTGCAACACAAGGCCGGAACCATCCCTTACTGGACAGTCCCGAACAAGACCACCCTGTGGTTGGCGCGACCAACCACCCACTAAGCCAAAATAGAAAGGGACCTCTAGACAGGGGTAAATCTTGTCCTACTTGGGCATGACCCACTTAACCTTGCTGCACCTCCCCTGTTTTAGCCATTTCCGGTTGATGAGGCTTGAGGCTGCGATTACCTTTATAGAACAAATCTATCTTAGAATGCTCATCGTCCACCTGACGATGTTCTGAAAGCATTCAATCCATACAAGTTCGTTCCGGGTTCGAACAAAACCGAAGGCACTATCTCGTTACACTCATATTGGAATCACCCTCAGAGTTAACGACCATTGCCCTTGCACTCTGAATCACCATCTCGAACCTGAAAGTACTATCTCCGTCAAACTCATCTCGGAATCACCCTCAGAGTTATACTGACGAATAGTTCTTACACCTGGAGTCTTCACTTGAACTCCACTTGGATTCTCGACCTAACGTTTAATTTGGATCGATGTGGTTTTCGGTTATCCAAATATGGAAACCCGATCCCAGTCTTATCGAAATCCAAACGCCATTTTAATGTCCAAGTTGTTTAAGGGTTTTAAACAAATTAAACTTATATTCAGAATAACATAATAGATAGATGAATCGTGTTATCACAATAGATAATTCATATCAACCAATTATCTCACAAAGTAGCACATATCACATATCGGAGATATCATATCCAAATCATCCAATATCAATCATCCAATATCAGTCAATTAATATTAATCAATCATCTATAAGCAGGTTTGATCCTTCCATAATCAATTGAATTACCTTAATCCTTCTTACTCAATATTAATTAATTACAAATTAATTAATTAATCATCTCTTTAATGATCTTTCTTAATTAATCTCCCTTGTTTAATTATCCTCTAATTACATTCAAGTAATTAGCCTTTAATTAATTACACAAATTAATTATCCTTAATCATATAAAGTAATTAACCTTTAATTACTCCATTAATTACATTAATTAACGATCCTTCATTTGCTTCCATTAATAAATCAACTATGATTAATTTCATTAATCCTTTATTAATTACAATTAATCATACTTTAATTAATCACTCATTCATCAGCCTTGATTAATTTTATTAATTATATTAACTAATGATACTTATTAATTAATAATTCCTTTAATTAATTAAATAATTAACCTGTAATTAACCATCTTATTAATTAGTCTTAATTAATCATAAACAGTAATTAACAACTTGTATTTACTTATCTTAATTAACTTCTTAATTAATTATATTAATCCTTTGATTTATTATACTAATTAATTAGTCTTTAATTACTTCATTAAGAAATTATCAATTAATTACATCAATTAATGATCCTAAATTAATCACATTCATTAATTAAATAAATCACATTAATTAATTAACTAAGTAATTAACCCTTAATTATTTCCATAAGTAATTATCCTCTAATTACTTTCATTAGTTAATTACTCTCTTAATTAATATCCTTAACAAGTAATTAATCCCATCATTAAATAATCCTTAATTCTTTAATTAATTAATTACTATATAATTAATTAATTTTCAAATCAATTATATTAATTAATCCTTAAATTAACAACATCAAGCGCTTAACCCTTAATCACTTCACCCAATTACTTCCATAAGTAATTTTCTCTAATTACTTCCATAAGTAATTTCTCTTCTTAATTACATTCAGTAATTCACCTTTAATTACTTCATTAAGTAACTACACTTAATTAATTCACAATTAAGTGATTATTTAAATTAACCAATCAATTAACTAATCATTTAAAATTAATTAAATAATTAGTTAATTTCTTATATTTAAAAAAAATCCTTAATTAATTAAGAAAATTATTTATCCTACTAAATCTTTTATTTATTAAAAAATCATTAATTATCTATTCTTATGATAATAACAATAATTAATTAATCTTATTATCTTAACAAATTGATTATTTTAAATTAATCAAAAATTTGATAACTAAAACAAACTCTTTATTTATAATTGATTTACATAATTATCATAAAACCTTATTTATTCTTCATAAATTAATTATTTGAATTAATCAAATCTTAATAACTTAAAGAGAAACTATTTTATTAGTTTACAAAATTATAACCATAACCTTATTTGAAAATAAAGCATTTAGAAATCAATTTGAAATTTAAAACAATTTAATCATCTAATTTAAACTTTAAAATCCTTGAAACTTTTCAAATCGTTTAATTTAGATTGTATAACTATTTATCTCTGGAAGCTTAATTATCTTATTTTTAAAACTTATCCATTTCAATATAATTTGAAAACTTATTTTTTAAACATTACTTAAAAACTTTGATTTAATATTTTAATTTGAAAACACCACTTTTGAATAAAAATTCAAAATTTAATTAAGTTAATTTCTTTCAAAAGCAACCATCTTAAACATTTTAAATTTGAAAATAAATTCAATTAACACTTTTGAAAGTTTGATTAACATTTTTTCCAAGAACAAATTTTTGAATTCACAAATTAATTTCCTTTTATAAAAACTTAAGCTTGAATAGCATAGGAAATCATCTCGGGTCAAACCCGAGTCGAACACTACAAAAAATCGAGTACACTCCTAAGTAAAACACGCTACCCATGACAACAACATCAATTCCCAGCTTCGAGAAAAACACACGAATAAATCAAGTTCGACCCGAGTCAATTGTTTCTTCCCCAACCTTCCTACAACACCTGATGCCCAACGTGCACGGTGCACGTGTACGACAAGTTCATCAACTCCGACACCTCGCCAAGGTCACTATCAAGTCATCGATCAACTCAACTTCGCACACGACCGGCCAGACTCACTAGTTCACCACCAATCGAAATTTCAATGATTGATTCGAAAACTGAAACCAAGAACAGTCATCAAATCCCTTGTCGCCGATAATCACGACAACTGGAACCCATGGCTCTCCTACCAGAGCAACTTCGCGCCACCATGTTGCTATCGCGACCCTCGCGATCGAGACCGCAGCTCCAATTTTACAGAGATCACGTCGACTTCAACTCAACCAAAACGACAGTCAAAAACCCTACTTCATCAAAATCCAATCACCTCGGCCCATAAGAAAAATCACCATCATTTTTCCTACACTCGCCATCAATCGCACCACCTTCAGACCAAAAATTGATCAACACCGCCATGCCGTTCATCGGCAATCGCCCAAAACTCCAAATTCGAACAACCCCTAAATTCCCATGAAACACCAAACTAAAAATCATGATACGTATACTAAAAATCATGATTTTTAAACACTAACTATTCATGAAGTCCAAAGCAGAAATTGAGTTTGTTGATTTTTAACATGCATCAGTATTTTACTGTATTTACTATTTTAAAAACTATTTGTAAATTCAAAATTATAGAAACTATTTTTAGAATTACCATCATACATTAACCAACAACTTCCATTTAATCATCAAAGCAAAATATTGATGTAATTGTGAGATTTGAATTTTTTTGAAAGTAAATCCTGGTCTGAAAAATAGATAACAGAGTGTTTATATATACAGACCTATTTACACATATATACATATCTATCAATTCAATAATATAAATACTGAAAGATTTTCATGCAACATCAATATCAATTAACAGATTATCACATGCATTAGAATCAATCATAACTTAAACTGTTTTTAAAAATTTTTACTCACCATTAATTAGCAGAGAACAGAAACTTGTTTTCTAGGCTTGTATTGCTGAAGCTTTGAAAATAATTGATGTTGAAACTTAATGTTGGGCTTGCATGTTCGAAATCTTGAAATGATGTTGAATTTCCATTAGAGTTACAGCTTTGAAGTTGTAGTAGGTTAAGTTGATATGGAAAACTTTTTTGCAAATTTGAATTTCAGATTTGATTTTTTTTCTTTTGGTTTTCAATTTCAGGTTTTCGTTAAGAAAAAGAAGACAATGTTTGGGAAAGAAAAGAATTTGAACTGAGGAATGAAAGTGTTTGTAAAAAAACTAGTTTCTTCTTTAAACATTTATTTAAAAATTAAAATAAAGCAAAAAAAAAAAAATGTTGCCACTTGTTGGTTTAAATGATACATAAGTGTCAAATGTATCTTACATGAGTTCATTTATTAACAATTTTCTAAATCTTGACTTATGTAATTACAAATGTTTAAACCATCTTTAAATTAATTACACAAGTATTCATATTAATATACCATGTTTATATTAATTTATATTTAAGGCTTAAGCTTATATGTATATTTATAAACCATGTTCATGTGTTATTTAAAGAAAGAATTTTAAAAACAAAGAAACAAAATTTAAATCTTATTTTGACTCAAGCTAAAATAATTTTGATTAATATGTATATTGGTTTTGAAAATATAGGATTTAATTTTAACTAGCTTTGAAAAATCATTAACTTGAAATTTAAAACAAAACTTCAAATCTCAATATATATATAATTTGAAAACATACCCTTTATTAAAATCAAAGATTTTCTATTTACAATATATACATATGTATATTTACATTTTAAATAAAAAATATTTTTGACATTAGTTTTGAGAATTATTATGTTAAATTTCAAAACAACTTCAAACTATAACATATACTTACATATACATTACAATTTGAAAATTCATCTTTAATTTAAAACAAAAGATCTTCTTATTCACAATATATATATCAAATATATGTATTATATATAGAATATAATTTTTATTAGCTTTGAAAGATAATTTTTATCAATTTTAAATTGTTAAAAAAGATATTGATCAATATTGCCAGATTAAATATTTATTAACCTTTTAGAATATTAAATTTACCAATTTAAATTAAAATTATAAAAGAAAATTATCAAGTCAATTTAATTATTAATACAGATTATTAAATTGATATTGCCCAAAACTTCGGGTTGTCACATATATGTATATGTATGCGTGTATATATATATGTGTGTGTGTGTGTGTGTGTGCGCGCGCGCGCGCGCGCATTATGCAGCAGCACACGATAAGGAGAAATGTAGAGACTGGGTGTACAATATATATATAAACGCATATATATAGTCAGTGCAAATAGTCATCTATATTAAAGCAACGATGAACATATAAGTCACGGCCAGAGGTTCATATATAATCCATGCAAAAAGAAAAAAACAGAGATAGATAAAGAGATAGCCTATATATATTCACAGAATGCATAACAGACGAACTTCATGCGAAGTATGGTTACAAGAGGAAGTATGTATGTGCATTTTTTAAACAGCCTACTTGTATGCGATGTACAAATATAGTAATGTACATCACATGTCGTAGCTTCTTCTATACATATAGGGAATATGATCCTAGCCCTATATGTAACTGCTTCTACAAGTATGGTCACCCAGAAGCAAGGCAGGCATGAACAAAACAACGAGGCACGGCATATATAAAATAAACCCACATACCACTTCAAATATGCGCAAGGACTGTAGAGTGCTAACACCACGGTAGGGGAAGCTCTCAAGTTAGGGCATGGGTGGCTACATTTCATGGGCGACATGGAGTGGTGGTGACATGTTGACGTGGGTGGATGCGGTGACTGGTCCACGAGTTTCTAGGCGAAGGGGTGGTGAGGGGAGCGCACGGTGGCTTCGGGTCATGGAGGGTGAAGAGTGGACGTGGGAGGGGAGGTGCACGGTCATGGTCCCCTCAGTGTTGGTGGGGCGGTAGATCCATGTTGGGTTCGGCGTGGGTTGGAGTGGCCGGTATGGTGACGTGGGTGGGTGGATACCCATCTTGTCTTCGGTTTGGGTGGCTGCAGTTTCAATTTTTTTATTGATGTGTGTGTATATTTGGTTACAAGGGGAGAGGAGGAAGGACTTAGCGATAAGGTAAGAAGGGAACAACAGAGGAGAAGGAAAAGAAGAAAAGGAGAGGAGGAAAGAAAAAAAAGAAAAAATTAAAATGAATAAAACGTACCTGCTCGAATGATAGAGGAGCAAAGTGGAAAGGCTGATGAACATATACAAAATTTGATGCAATAGCCGCGGTCACGCAAAGATTCAGCCTACTCATTAAAGCAATATTTATTGCCTCTTGTATCACACGGTTTGAATTTTGAAAGGCAATGGAAAACATAAGGTCACAGATACGGTACCGATAAGACACCTATTTTTGTCGTTTCCGTCGCGTATCAGGAACAAAATACAGAAATAAATATACTGTGGAGGCCAGCACGACGAGGCGAATAAAACGGTACATAGATATCAGCGATACGGTCGAATTAAAAAAAATCGAATTTCCACTACCGAAAATGCTGTTAAAACGCAGAAAATAAGACGAATGGAGCCATAGAAATCCAAATTTGACAAAACGAACCACGACGTCCTTCTCACAAGATGATTTACATTTTTTGTATAAAAATATTGAGATTCGAAAATATATAAATTTCACCAATTAAACCGATTAAATTTATATTTGGATTTCACAAGAAAATCAACTTTAATATTTTCCAATAAAATTTTACAAATTACTTCTGTTAAATTGACGTATTCCAAATATCAAATTTTTTAATTCAAAGTTTTATTATTTCTTCTTCGAGAATTTTTCGTTATTTATGTTATAAAAGAATTAAAATTCTCTGGTCGTTACAGTCTCCCCACTCAAAACTTTTCTTCCCTGAAAAGAAACGAGGTAAGGGGATAGCACCAACCGCAAGATAGGATAAATTCAACAAATAGTAGCTGACTCAAATAATTCAAGATTCGAAGCACGTGTGGATTCCACAGTTTTCTAGGTGCAATTCTGATCATCCGTACTCCACTGTACCTTGACTAAACTGACAGATTTTTTTCAAAGATGCTTCATACCTTTATCGACAATACGAAGTGCTTCCTCTTGATGATGAGATTTGGGTCAACGTCCACATTCTCTAACAAAGCAGGCTAGATTATCAAGGATGGATCATGGAGATATTTGCGGAGGTGAGATACGTGAAACATGTTGTGCACACCCGACAGCTTTTTTGGTAAATAAACTCTATAAGCCAAAAGGCTAACTCTTTCCAAAATGTGGAAAGGACCAACGAATCTAGGAGCAAGCTTTCATTTTCGACAAAACGGATTACATTCCTCAGCGTTGAGATCTTGAGAAAGACCTGATCCCCCACTGAAAACTCCAAATCCCTTCTACGCCTATCAGCATACTTCTTCTGCATATCCTGAGCAGTTCTTATCTTCCTCCTAATCTCTTCAATCTTCTCAGTTGCTTCCAGAATCATGTCGAACCCAAGAACTAAGCGATCACTGGACTTAATCCAACAGGATGGATTTTTGCAGGATCGTCCGAAAAGAGCGGAAAATGGAGACATCTCGATACTTGCCTGAATTCAAAAGGATGGGATGACCAGATTGGTTAAGCTTAAGATGATTCAAAATAAGAGATAGGGTTATACCTGGTAACTATTATTATAGGTGAATTTGATGAGATGGAGATGATCTTCCCAAGATCCTCCATAATCAAGAATACAAGCATGAAGGAGATCTTCCAGAACTTGATTCACCCTTTCCGTTTGACCATCAGTCCAGAGATGATAAGCTGTACTAAGGTTTAAACGAGTACACAAAGCTTCCTAAAATGCTTTCCGGAACTTTCTGGTGAAGGTAACTTCATGATCACAAACAATGCCAGAAGGAACACCATGGAGACAGATAATCTCCCTCATGTAGATCTCATCTTGGCTCGAAGTTGTTCGATTCGACTTGACCGAGATAAAATGGGTGGACTTGGTCAATCGATCGACAACTACCCAATTGCTCTAATTACCCCTTCTGGTTCAAGGTAGACCATTGATAAAATCCATAGAAACTTGATCCCACTTCCAAACGGGAATCCCAAGGGGTTGCAGCAATCCAGCGGTCTTCTGGTGATTAGCCTTAACCTGTCGATAAGTAGCACATCTGCTCACAAAGATAGAAATGTCTCGCTTCATACCACTCCACGAATACAACTTCTTCATATCCTGAAACATCTTTGTAACGCCTGGATGGATGGAGAGTCTGGACTGATGATTCTATCTAAGAACTTCCTGCCTCATACCATCAACATTTGGAACACAAATCCGGCCGTTAATCCTCAAAACTCCATTCAAAGTAATCTGTGCTCCTGACTCATTCTGATAATCACCTTCCCTCTCTCGAAAATTCTCCTTTATAAGCTTAAGCATTACATCCTCATCCTATTTGGCCACGATATGATCCAAAAGAGATGGAGAAATAACAATCTGACACAACATGGCTTTCTTCCAACTCAAAGCATCAGCCACAACATTGGCCTTCCCAAATCCCAGGGATGTAGTTGATGTCGAGGTCATAAGATGCTAAGAACTCAAGCCAGCAAACTTGCCTCTGGTTCAAATCCTTCTGGGTAAAGATGTACTTAAGAGGTTGGTGGTCTGTGAAAAGCTCAAACTTGGTTCCCAAAAGGTGGTACCTCCATAACTTCAAAGCTAAAAAAAATAGCGAGAAGTTCTAAATCATGGACAACATAGTTAACTTCATGGGGCTTCAACTGGCGACTAGCATAAGCTATGACCTTCCCATCTTGCATCAAAGTAGCACCTAAACCTTCTATACTAGAATTAGTGTAAACTGATATCCTTCACTCTCAATTAGAATGGTGAGAACATGAGCAGAAGTAAGCTTTTGCTTCAACTCATTAAATGCTTCTTCACACTTATCATTCCTATCAAACTTGACATTCATACGGGTCAAGGCGATGAGAGGTGCACTATACGGGCAAAGTTCTCTATAAATCTCCAATAATAGCCGACAAGGCCCAGAAAGCTATGAATATCAGTTGGAGTCTTAGGTATCTCCTAATCCTGGAAATGGATAAGGTGATAAGTCCACACATAGATAAGATGAACAAATTCAAAAGAGAAAAAGGAATGGACTTACATTGATCGCGGCAACTTAACCAGATCAACCGAGACTTCATTTTATGAAACAATGTGCCTAAGGAATTGGACTTCATCTATTCAGAAATGGAGTTTAGAAAGTTTGGCTTTCAGCTGGTGTTTCTCGAGAGTTTGGAGGACATAGCTCAAGTAAGATTTATGCTCCTTCTTTGACTTGGAAAAGGCCAGAATATCATCAATGAAAACCAGAACAAACTTATTAAGGACTTCACGAAAAACGCGGTTCATAAGATCGATGAAGAAGGCAGGAGCATTGGTTAGTACAAATGGCATGACTAACCATTCATAAAACCCATTCTCCATTCGAAAAGCAGTCTTATGAATATTGTCCTCTCCTACGTGGAGCTGGTGGAAATCGGTAGCAAAATCAAGCTAAGAGAATATCTTAGCCCCATAAAGTTGATCGAACATATCATTGATGTAGGGCATCGGATATTGGTTCTTGAGCATAAGCTTGTTCAGCTCTCTATAATCAACATACATTCTCAAAGAACTATCAGATTTTGCGACAAAGACCGTACTAGTGCCCCATTCAGAAAAACTTTGCCTAATCAAACCCTTAGCGAACAAGTCCTCAATCTGCTTCTTGAACTCAACTTTCTCTTTTGGTGCCATCCGTCTTGGGAGGAGAACGATAGGTTGGGCACAAGGAATAAGATCAATGCGAAATTTAATTTCCCACTTGGGAGGAAGTGAAGTGAATTCACCGAAAACATCAGGATATCCCTGACTATCGAGGTGGAGTCTGGATTACTAGGCTGAGCATCAAGAGAAAAGATAAAGCCACTTGAGTATTTCTGAGGCATTTGACATTTAATCACAAGAGAATTTTCCTGATCGTCTACTAGAAAAACGGTTCGGGCTTTACAAGAAATGATAGTATTATAATGCTTCAACCAATCACTTCCTAGTAACATACCAAATGCATCGAAACCCAATACATAGAAATCTCTGACTAATTGGCACCTATCGTAAAGGAGCTTCACCGCTTTACAAATCATGCTGAGGTTGGCGGGACCGCCAATGGGATTGGTCACACATAACAATGTAGTAGCGAGTTGAGGTTGCAAGAGTTGCTCAAATTTATCACAAAGATCAATAGAAATAAAATTATGCGATGCTCCGATATCAAAGAGAACACGAACTTGAAATTTATGGAAAGTAAAAGAGCTCTGAGGAGTAGCTTGGTTATCACTGGTAGGCAGAGGAGGAGGAGTAGAAGAAGTCATGGCAAAGACTCTAGACGTCATGCCTTTCAGCTGATTGGGATAGACCCTTTTGAAGTGACCAGGCTGTAGACAGAGGTGGCAAAGGTTATTTCTGGTGGCCTAAGGAGGAGGAATGGCGGCACCGACAGGAGATGGACAACTGTTGGCATAGTGACCCTACTGGTTGCACTTGAAACAAGTAATGGAAGATAAGTCAAGTGGTTGCCTTTAAGGAACATATCCAACACCATGAGTATCCTACCACTTCTTTTTCTGCTGATGGAAGTTGGGCTTCCTCTTCTCAAAACTATTGGAATTGCCTTGAGATGTAGATACTGCCTGTTTACCCTTGGAACTATGGTTCTCGAATCTGGTGCCATTTCCATAAAAGAAGTGAAGGTGCCGTGAACATAACTAATCAAGCGGTCATAATACTCTGGGTGAGCACCATGAATAAACTTCTCATTCTTCTTAAGCTGGATGTCAAACAAACCAGGACCAAACTTAGACAGTTTGTTGAACTTCCTTTCATACTCAGCAAAAGTCATGCCCTCTTGATCAAGGTCCATGAATTCTCTATATAACTGAGATTTCCCGGCTTCGAGCATCAATTTCTCTACCAAAGCATCCCTGAAAGCATGAGTTCAAGATAAGATGGATATAAAGTTCAAAGAGATACATTTCGAAGAATTTGAATTCAATAGGAATAAGATAGAAAGGGAAACTAAGGATCTCACCTAAACTGCTACCAAGTGATATTTGCCTCAACGGTGTGGGTAGTAACAGATTCCCACCAATCCTTAGTGGTCTCCTATAGCTGCCAAGTGGCTAGATAACGCATCTGAGTACCAGTGATCTCAAAGCCAGTAAAAATACTCTCGAGACACTTCAGCGATTACTAGCCTCTATAATACTCTCTACTCTAGTGAACTTGGTACTTCCAAGCTGAGAGTACTCCTTACAAAGCTGAGTGAATCTAACAGGGTGAACAGGTGCAACAACAGGTGGAACTGGAGCAACTAGTGGTATAGGGGCAACTGGTGGTGTAGGGGCACTTCCACGACCTCTACCATAGACATTCCTACGATTACTCATCTAAAAAAGACAAGGATAAACTTTAGAACAGAAATAAAGTTCCAAAATTTGAAAGGATCCTAATCAAAAGAATTTAACTACGAATTTCAAGTACGAACGAATATGACTCCATGATTAATTCAACTCATTCTAGTGTATTACTATCCTATCTCTAATGAGTTTTACTCCATATGATAAGTTTTCCAAAACCAGAGCTCTGATACCAACTATAACCACCCACTATTTCTAACCATTCAAATCGATAATGTCAGACTTGAATTGCTCCAAATAACAGATTGTTAAAATATTTATTTGGCATAACTTTGCATATATTGTAAATGAATAAATCACAGAATCACGTTCACAGAGTTTACAATAAACAGTGGAAATAAACAAATAGTAGTTCATGAAGCTACTATAGAAATAACATAGTCCAAAGTAGAATACATCAAAAATCCTAATACACACAAGTCACTTACACAAAAGTAAGTGACAAGTCTAAACATACAACTGAAAGAACAGAAATAAACTGAAAGATGAAAAAATAAGATAGGTCTACCAAGCGAACACAAAGCTCCAAAAGATGAATCTCAAACCGTGACACTCAGGCTGACCCGAGCATAAAGCAAAACACAAAACACACGAGTCAGGATTAACATTCTTATGCCAGTAGATCAAACTCAAGTGAAGTGTCAAGTAAATGTGAAATAACTTAAAGGATGTTGGTATTCCATCCTCTAAGGATCCGATAAACTATCTACATACATAGTAAACGCTACATATATAATGTCTACAGTAAAGTAAATTATCAAAATAGTGTTAAGGCGTTACTCATATCCCCCATAACACATTTTTATATATTCCCATAGTCTATACAGTACCGTAATTTCTCCATAAAATGGAGGGCTATCAAAGTGCACTCTATGGGTATGGTAAAAATCAAACTCGTAGAAGGCACTCTATGGCATGTGAACATGGCACTCGAGGCAATGCCAGGGTGAATATACCAATTGCAGAACCGGGCTGGTGTTAACGCATAGCGGCTACTACCGCCCACCTCGAACAACATTCCCACAATCAAAGATGTGCACCAATCAAATCAAAAAGTAATAGAATGGTTTCGAAGAAATGTGTCCGATCGGAGGAATGACCTCACTTGGCCTAGGTATAGCTCCTGTTTTAGTCACATCTTTGCTGACTCATGGGAGTCGAGGTCACGTCATACCTTATACAGAAATCATTCGCCAAACCATCCTACTTCATTTCTGGAATCTTCATCATGTACACAGTTGTTAAAGTGGTTTTCTGTATTGGCAGAGAGTATGAAAATACATGATCCTGGTCTCTTTAACAACCAAACGCTTATTTCACATCGTAGTCATTCATAAAATTGTTTTATAAATATTGAAAATAGGGTCTCAATTTTTTTTTAAATCAAAATAAAATGTTCTATTTTTTTCTATTTGAATCTTTAAAGTATTCATTTAATCCTTTTATTAAAACAAGTTATAAATCAATCCAAAATCATCTAGTTCTAAAAGAATCTCTATTTAAATTCAATTAAAAATCAGTTTAAGTTACCCATAAAATCCCAATGTACCTTCCACCTTTTATTTAATAATGCCATAAAAGTCTATATAAATTAACTAAACCTTTTGAAGAAGAAAAAACTAATTTAATAAAATTTAAAATAAATTAAACTTTTATTTATCTTTCAAAAATAGTATTTTATATATTTAGGAAATGAAACTATAAGAATTTTTTTTCAAATTACTTTTAAATAAACTCATAATTTTACATTTCCAAAAATAAATGCTAAGGTGATAAAATTTACAATAATAAAATAGAATACTCATTATATTTCAAAATCAAACTCACGCATAAAAATAAGTTTCCAAAATATAGACCAATGGTGTCCGTATATAATTTTCTATCCTATGGTTAAGTGATACGTATATTTGTTATTTCGATCCATAATAGTTTAAATTTTTACGGGTTTATCATTAAACCCACTATCCCAAATTTCAATAATAACTGAAAATCGCTTGGGTTTATCATTTCAACCCATAACGAATTTCTCATATTCTAAAGTCCGTCAGGATATGTATCATTTCAACCCATAGTGATTTCTAGAAGTAAGGGAACTTGTAGTGTGAGAGCAATAAAAAATAACATAACGTAAAAATTCTAGCAGATTTGATAAATGACAATTTGATTAAATAATTTGTTAACATATAACAGTGTCAAATTCACATAAGTGATCAAAATAACAACAGGGTTATTTAAATATTATAAATCAACAATTCTAATTCAATAGCACATTTAAATTTTCGTTTCCTATGAATTTAATTTCATAAGCATAAGAACATAAATGGTGAGTGATTGCTCACCTTTCGTGGCTGGAGAACGTTGGAGACAACTACGGCAAAGAACAAAGCAAAGGCCACAGGCACGAATCAGGCACGATAAGTCAATTAGCTGCGACAAGCATGAAACTGAATTTAGCACGATAAATCGAAGGAAACAACAAACATATATATACACACGATATATATACATCATAGTTTTTTCTCTCGACCTGTACGTATTTAAAAAAAGACAATCACGGTATTACTGTTATACATAAGACTATTGTATTCTCAGTTCTAAGGTATCTCTGTAAACATGCAAATAGATTTAATGATATATATATCAACAAAAGCATAAGCGTATTATATATATGCTATTAAGTGAGCAGGGTAGGTTATGAGATGCACGACCACTAGGTATCAACGAAATATAAGTGCATAGGTTGCCACAAGTGCGCACGTGTACTCAATACCTATTATATACTAATATATAAACACCCTATTACTCATTTGGATATGTAGCATATACTTGATATAAAGCAAGTGTACTGCTACCGAAAAATTTATGTACGACATAAGATTTTTCTAGGCAATAATATATATACACACGTGTATATTTATATATCCATATATACGTATACATTATGCAGCGGCACAAGATAAGGAGAAATGCAGAGACTGGGTGAACTATATATATATATATATAACCGCATATATATAGTCATTGCAAATAGTCATCTATTTTAAAGCAACAGTGCACATATAACTCATGGCCAAAGGTTCACATATAATCCATGCGAAAAGAAAAAAAACAGAGACAGATGAAGAGATAGCCTATATATATTCATCGAATGCATAACAGATGAACTTCACGCGAAGTATGGGTACAAGAGGAAGTATGCATGTGCATTTTTCGAACAGCCTTCTTGTATGCAATGCACAAATATAGTAATATACATCACATGTCATAGCTTCTTCTGTACACAGAGGAAATATGATCCGAGCCTTATATGTAACTGCTTCTACAAGTATGGTCAGCCAGAAGCAAAGCAGGCATGAATAAAACAACGAGGCACAGCATATATAAAATAAACCCATACACCACTTCAAATATGCGCGAGGACTGTAGAGTGCTAACGCCACGGCATGGGAAGCTCTCGGGTTAGGGCATGGGCGTCTACATTTCATGGGCGGCATGGAGTGGTGATGGCGCGGTGACGTGGGTGGATACGATGACTAGTCCACGTGTGATGACACAGAATTTTGGATATTTGAAATTGGAATATTTGATTGATTTTAAATATTTAAAAGTTATTATTTAACTTGAATTTCAAATATAGCTATTTATTGGATAATTTAAATATTAGATCTAATAATTGGAGATTGGGAAAAATTGTTGAATCTGAAGTTTAAGCTTGTTAAAAATAATTTGAAGGCTTACAAAATTTGTATGAACAATACTGAATATAATAGAACTTCTAAAATTTGAGTTTAAAAGTGGGTTGTTCAGTTTTAAAAATATATCATTTAAATCGATATTTAAAAATAGTCTTTCTAGACACATTCTCAAATTTCGACGAAACCAGTTCCACTAGATCCGTAATAATGTATTATTATCGAATTCCAATTTTTATAGTGTTTGGAGTTGTCGAGTGACCGTACGGTAGATAAACGGGCTGAAATTCATAACGAAAATTTAGCATAATAACCGAGTCTAAAAAGCTATCTTCTCCAAATGATCGAATTAGGACTCGGAACCTTTTCCATTACGCTTGAAATAGGAGTATAATATTTTAAACGCCTAGCGGCACGCCTCGATAGGAGATCGAAATTTTAAGTTTGGGTTTCAAGATGATTTAAATCTAAAATTTAAATATAAAATATATCGTTTGACTAGTCAACCTCAGCTGTAATTTCCTTACATCAGTTGCATTTTTATCACCTCAGAAACACTGTAACAAGCCTACAGACATGCAAGGAAAAATTTAAATACATGTCCTCCCTGATAACACGCATCCTCTGTTAAATAAAAAAAAAGGGATAACCGAACCCCCTCCTGCTTCTAAATCAAAAACAGAGAAAAAATAAAATGGTCGTGTTCAGTTCAATCGAATTCAAGTAAGTGAAAAGCCTAACGATCTCGAAACGAATTCTCATAAAAGAGAGAGAGAGAGAGAGAGGGAAGATCGATTCGACTCATGAGCCACGAAGCTCACGTTCTGGCGACAAGGTGATTTCGAGCGGCGATTAGGTGTTTGTGGATGCGTTTCAGGCGAAGCGTCGGTATTCACTTTCGTTCGAGGCGGGGCCTACTTCAGTGTGGGAGGAGGGAGCTCGTTCGATTAGGGGAAGAATGGCGCGATCTGGGGTTCGCAGATCGGTGGTGGGCGCGGTGGTAATGGCTCGAGGAGGATAGCGATCTCGTTCCAGATTCGGGGCAGAGCTCGTTGGGTTGTTTGCCCGTACGAAGTAAGGTATAAACCCTTTTTATTTTTATTTTAATTCTATGTGTATATATATATATGTATATATATATATAGTAAAGAAAGTATAATATATATATATATATATATGTATACACATACCTTTTTTATTTAAAAGAATATACATAAACAGATATATATATACATAAACAGATATATATATATATATATATGGGTAAGGTTTTGGGAAAAATAAATAGGAATTTTTAAGTGTTGAAAGTTTATATAAAATTTGATTTCTTTTGAAATCTATGATTTATTTTTATAGAAGTATATATGTAGTTTCGATTTGAAAAAAAGAAAAATAATAAATATCAAATGCACATTTTTAAATGTACTAATTTATTTTGAAATAGTGTATTATGATGATTAGTTTGTTTAATTAGCTAATTTCATTAATTTAGTTACTAAAAGATTTTTAAAGAAAAATTATTAGTTTAAATTAGGTTATTTGTAAATTGAATTTATTAAATGGAAATTAATGGTTCGATTATTTCAAATACTAATAAAACGTATAATGATTATACAAGGTCAATTATCGCGAGAATCAAGTCGAGGATGAAGTGGACTCCAACAAAAATAAAGGTGAGTTAATCTCACTCACATCTAGATTACTGGTTAATTTAATTAGTTAAAATTAAATTATTGGTTGATTGCTTGAATTGATGATTTATTATCAGTCAGGATGTGATGTTATATACAATAGTGTGTATATATATATATATATTTATATTAGAATGATTGATATTCCTGTATTATATAGCAGATGAAACCCTAATCGCCGCATAATAGCAGATGATCCTTTATACCGCGATATCCCCCTCGAAATGGGATTGGTATTTTTATATTGTGCTAAAATGTGTAGGGAAACAGGTTGGAGGGATCCAACTAGATTTCTCAAAATATTGGAATTTATTTTCATATTCAATGATATAATTTATTTGATAATCCATGTTAGATTATATTGAAAATTGAAGTTATTGATTTTTTGGTTTGCTGAATATATGTGGGTATATTGAGATATCAAAAATATAAAGAATGGATTTTTGAAGGAAAATAAAAGAGATAATTTTTAAATAAAATATTTGTAGTGAATTTGGATAAATTAAAAGAATGAATTTGGAAAAGGATAAAAGTTTGATTTAAAATCCTATCAAATAATTCCGAATATGAGGAAAGGAGATTTTTGAATAAATGGGTATAAATATATTTTGAGAACTTAAGTTATATTGTTTAAAAATTGAAGAATTTATTTAAAATTCAGGATTTAAAATGGTTTGGGAGAAATAACGGGAGAAAAACGAAATAAAGTATGAAATTGGTATTTCAGTTTAAAATAAGATTTTAAATCATAAATAAGGAAGTGAATATGGAATTAATGGGTTTTCGAATAAATTTGGGTAAGTAAAAGAATTTATTTTAAAATGGAGTTATTTTGGAAATCGATTTTAAACCGACTATGTGTTGGAGCTGTGATTAAAGGAGAATGAGATTATGGAATTTATAAACGGGGTTTATAAATAAAGCGAATTATTTCTCGGTGGATAATTTTAAAGTATAAATTCGCGGTGGAAAATTAAAAGGAATGGGTGATATGTTTTTAAAAATAAATAGTGGTTTTTTTAAAAGCGTGGAACGAAAATTTACGGGTTTGGGACGTAAATTAAATGAGGATAGATCAAGAAGGATTTATTAACTGATTAAACGGATTATATTGGAATATAAAGTGTATTTTTCCAAAAAAGCCAATTATGTTTTCAAAGCAGATTTTAAGTATAAGTTAAATGTTTTAAAATTGTTTGTTTAAGAATGTATTTTGTATGAAATTTATTATTTAAGTTGTTTAAATTTTAAAGGTAAATATTTATTAAGTTATTTACGGTAGTAATTATTTTTAAGGTTATTTAGTATTATGTTTAAAAGATAATTATTAAATATTTATATCTTATAAAGTAGCTTTATTTTAAAAAAATAGTTTGGCTAAAGTTTTTATTTGAAAAATTAGTATAGAATTTCATAACTTTTATTTTGAATAAATATTTTAAGTAATTTTATTTTAAAATGTTTTAAATATATATTTTTGGATAAAGTGATTTAATTTGTTTAAAAATCTAATTTAATAGGATTTGGCGTTTTCTGTGGAAATTAACAGATGGTTGGAATTTGTTTCGTATGAATAAAAAGAGACTTTGTAACTATTTTCGAAGTGTTGAAACATGTATATAATATCTTGGATGGATATTTTTGCGATAAATAATTTGGAAAATTATTTAAATCTAATGGTTGCTTGTGGCTGTTATATGAAAGTTAAATAACTGACTATCAATGTTGGCCAATGCGTTGATCGTTTCGAAGAGATTGGGATCAGGATTAATTTCTCGAAAACCACTTCGATCTAGTTTGAACGTTTGCGAATGAAGACTGTGAAGATGATGAAGATGGTGATTCGGTTTGTCCAGACCCAGGGCAACTTGTATGGAGGAATGCTATCAGAACATCGTTAGGAGGACGATGAGTATTCTAAGTGAATGTGTGCTAAAAAGGTAACGCATAGCCTAATCCTCATCAACCGGGAATGGCTAAAACATGGGAGGTGCAACAAGGCTAAGTGGCTAGTAACCAATTAGGGTAAAGTCATCCCTGTCTAAATGTCACTTTTTATTCGGCTGTGTGGGCGATTACTGATCCCAACCATAGAGTGATCTTATTCGAACTATCCAGTAAAGGGTAGCTCCGGTCTTGTGTTGCAGTGGATCGGGAGGGATCCTCGGTACTCTGATTTAGACCAGGTACTGTGATGGGCGGTACTAGTAGCCCTGCCATTGTATGGAATCCAATCTCCAATAAGCATCTGTACGGTTTTGATTGTGCCCAACTATGCTAAAACGTGAGATGCAAGCATTTCAGCTAGATTCTATTTTACATTCTAAAGACACTATTATAATATCAGACGAATTTGATAAAAATGTTTTGGTTATCATAAGGTAAAAACCCGGCATGTTTATTTGTGGCGTGGTCTTACGAGATGCCTTTGTTTTCATAGGATTTTGAAAAATTTAATAATCCAATTGAGTCTGTTTTCTCACACTGGTATTCCAGACTGACTTGGGTGATATTTTACTATAATGCTTGGATCAGACCGAGTATTATAGAATACAGATTCTGGATGGACTGCTATGGAGCTCAAGGGATGTGCTGGGTGGCGAGACGTATCACATGTATCTGACTTATTTCCGCTGTGTATGTTATGTTGTATATTCAGCTTTGTGTGGACAAGTTATCATAACTGTCCAGTGTTGTGCTTTTGTTGATATTGTACTCTGATGATGTATATATAAAATAATTACAGTTTCTTTTGTACAAAGATCAGTCATTTTCTATTATATATTGTTCCGCTATGATTGTGAGATTCTGGTGTTGTTTGTTTTCTCTTCTTCTACCTCCTTCTTCTTTCCTTTACGGTCCAGTTTTTGGGCATTCGTTTGTTCGACATTTAATACGGTGGATGTATTATTGTCGATTTTCGAGCGTCGAAAAATCGAGACGTGACATTTTGGTATCAGAGTTGAAGGTTAAGCGAGAACCTTGGCTCTGGTGGGGATTACTCATTAAAGATAGAGTCGGTAGTGCTCTAGAATGATTTTGAGTGTATTATAGATATGAGCGCGTATTTGTTAGCGAATATAAATTTGTTTTATATCGTGTTGATTGGTTTGTTGAGTGGCTGATGGATTCTGGTCAATGCGAGTAGTTAATGTTATTGATAGGGATCTCTAAACATTTGTGCTGAACAATTCGACACGATATTGTTTTAAATAGGGTGAATGAAATAATTCTACCCAAAATTATTTTTGTATATGGAAGAAATAATTTTTCATAAATTAGTATAGTTATATATGGTTGCTTGGTTGTTAAGAAGTGATAATATTAAATTATTATCATTGTGATGTAGAAATTGAATAAGAAGTTGAAATTATAATTAAAGGTTAAGGAAATAAATTCAGATAACATAATGGAATTTGTAAATGTGAATTATAAATGTGATTTGTAATTGAAATGAGATAAAATTTCGGAGTAGTATGTGAATATGAATCGGAAAGGATTTGAAATTTGAGAATTTGGAGATTATATTTCCTTTGGGATTTGAAAATGATTTTCAAAGGCTTTGAGGAATAATAGTGATATTATTCAGAAATATTTTTGAGTTGGATATGAAATCTGGTGAGATTTGGGTTTTAAAAATATTTGAAATGCTTTTAGAGAAGTAAAAGCACTAAACTCTTTTCGATCGCTGAAAAATAACTTCGGTGATGACTGCAACATCATCGATGTTCATTTTTGAGTTTCCAAGAGAGGAATTGCTACCTCAATGTTTTAAAATTTGGGGTATTTGCAAAATTGGGTTTGATTTTGAAATGCAAGAAATAATTTGGTTTGGGTATATATGATTTCAAAACTGTTTTGGAATGTTTAAGCAATTGTTTAAAACTCTGGAAGTAAATTGAAAATTTTATGCAATTATAAATGGGTTTGATAACTTATAAAATTTGAAATTTGTTGGAATAGAAAATTTAAATTAAAGTAGAATTGAATTAAAGTAGGTATGGATGAAATAAGTCAGAAAAGTAAACCAAGTAAATGAAGTAAATTAAAGAGGTTAGTGAATGAAATGTAAATAAGTTGGGAAACTTATAGGAATTTAAAATTTGAATTTAATGGGAAGGTAATTGAATTAAGTTAGATAAAGTTAATCTTGAGGAAATGAATATAAGTAAGATGAATGGAATGGACATCGAAATAAAATTTGTTAAGTCTGAAATAAATTTGTGAATGAACAAACTAATTTAAAATTGTAAGTAGATGGAAGTGGAGTTGAATATCTGGATGATATTTATTTTGAGTCATGTTTAAATAAGCTGAAACTGAAATTTGGTTTGAGTTGGGATAAATGAAACTAAAAGTTGGGAATAAGATTTGATTGAAAAGGAGATAAATTAGTGGGTTAAGTATAAGAGTTCGATATCTAATTTGATTAGAAATAAAATGCAGTGGATGAACAAATTGACTTACTTTGGTAAGCAAATGAAGTGAAATTAAATAATGGAATGACATCTGACTTGAATCATGTTAAATAAAATAGAGTTACTGAATTTAATTGGGAATAAATGGGTGAAAGGAAGGAAAATTGAATTCAAATGAATTTTAAAATGAAAATTTAAATAAAAGTATATATAAACCAAAGCGGTGAAGTGAAAATAGTCGTAAGGAGTATATAAAATATTTATATAGAACTTAAGAAATGTATGGTAAAATTATTAAGTACAATTTGTATGGGAGAAATATTCTAAATTAATATTTAAATGAAGATTGAGTAAAATGTGAAAGGGGAAATTGTGAATGGGTGTATGGAAATCAAAATAAATGTTAATAAAAAGAGAATTGTTATAGCTAATAATCAATCGAGATTAATACGTAGGATGTATGCATATTATTAATTCGCATGACGATTTGATCCAGATTCGAGTATAGAGTTTCGAGGTAGTTATACCGATCCGAGTTGGGATATTTCACTCGATTTTCGACAGCGAACCCTGGATATCGATTTTTGATTGGTTGTGAAATTCTTTATCATAGTATATGGCTATGCAAGGAGATGACGGTTTCTGATCAAGAAACCAGATCTGAGTCCGCACTAGGAAGTCTGGTGGACGATACTAGTTCGAAAGTGAAATTATGTGATCAAGTGAGCGATCGGATTTGGTATTTCATACGGATGATGTGTGTACATCGAACAGACTTGAATGAAATAGATATTGAAAATTTTGAAAAGGGATTAAAATAAATGATTTTGGAGACTGTGATTGGATTTTGTTGCTAAGTAGGATATACAAGTGTTTTAAGAGCAAAGGAAAATTTGTGTTTTAGCACTACGCCATAAATGGCCTTCTGCAACACAAAAAAAATGTTGGGTCAGGCCCAAAAAATGTTGCCATAGGTCTATGGCAACACTTTTCGGGTGATGCAATTTTTGCCGTTGCCTTAGACCTCAAAGGCAACATTTTGACTATCTAAGGCAACATAAGTAATATTGTTGCAATAGAACCCTATTTGGGTCTATAGCAACATCCATATGTGTCTGTAGCAACATTCCAAAATGTTGCTATAGATATTAACTTTCCGAATTTGTGGGGCCCACAGTGTAGAGCATATTTGATTTTTTAATAGAAATAAATATTTATTTAATAAAATGCTATTGCACAGAATTTGATATTCAAAAAGTAATTTATTTAAATAAATATTTTATTTCAACATTTGAAATAGTACAAATTCCTGACTCCACTATTTTACAATTCAATGATATATAACACTAATATTCACATATACAGATATTCATCACTACATCACTCAGTTCACTCATTACATATGCAGTTTCAATTTATACAGACACCGACACTGACAAATATATGACGAGCCGAGTGCCGAGCCGAAGGCGAGCCGAGTAGCGGGTCCAGTCTTCAAGCTCAAGCACATTTGATTTGACTCTGTCTTCAAGCTTGTATCCAGCTGTCCAGTCTTCAATACCTGTCACATATAATTCAAAAGCAGTAATCTGGAAAATATTTTACTCGAACAGAAAATGAAAATATTTTTGTTATATTATTTGCCTCAGGTATTTGGGTTGTTTCTTTTCATATTTTTTTCTGACAGGGACCAAATATTTGCACGGACAACTTATGAATGCACAAGTCAGCTGTTCACAATTGCATAAGCCAAATATGAATGCAACACATGGATACAAGACAGTATGGAAGACAGCAAGCAACAGTTCAGGCAAAAATGCACAAAGGAGAAGCCAAGTGCACAAAGTAGTACTTAACACAGCAAGCAACATAACATGACCAAGAAATGCATGTACATGGATGAACATACATGCATCATAAGGCTTGGTACAAGAAACTTGTGACGACCGCCCATGACTCCCGCACCAAAACAAGGAAATAATGCGCTGAAAGGCGTGCCAGGCAGCCATGGACGATAGTCAGGGTAAAACAAAACAAAAGAATCTCTATCGTACAACTCACAACGCATGGATAAAATACAATAGAGAAATATAATATAGTGAAGCTCCATAGAACAGAACATCATCATATAAGCATCACAGTTGTTTCATACAATCATCTACTCAAATCCATACATGAAAGCCTCACTACAAATCACTCAACCAAATACAGCAGCGGATACCCAGTACATATAGTAAGAAAACTAATATGCAAAGCCTCCTGCTCGTCTTCGACATCTTCATCGTAGAACTCCTAGCACAGCACCTGTCACCTGCTACCTAGTCTGCCCATCCCAACATGGATGAACAGCCCAAGGTAATAAGAGGAGACATAAAACCTTGAGTCAGACAAAGTCTTAGTGAGCAGTAAATCAACTATCAAGCATACCAAAAGAGCATAAAGGATAAAAGGAATAGGAACCAAACCATCCCACTCCACCTCTTTCTACAGTGATAGCCCCAGACATACACTAAGGAGAAGCAAGCATAACAACATAGACAATTAAGGTAAAGCGAATACCACTCGAGTCAAGGACGATGTTTTCCAAATACAAACCCCCAAGGCCTAAACCAAGATCAGATAAGCACCCAGAAAACACCGCTCTTGAAGCCGAATGATAATACAACCAAACATCCATGACTCTGGCTATCACTGTTATCCTTGCCTCGATTTCACCGTTAGTTGAACGACCATCTGTCAAGGGCTAATGGTAACCCCGGTTCTAACCATAACTCCGCACACTGCCTTGTGCCTAGGACTTATCTACTTTGCCCAGAGTACTCAACTACCTACCTGTAGTCTTTTGGGTGTCCCGACTACCTACCTGTAGTCGTTATGGGCGCCCCATGTACTCTTGCTTTTGAGCATGCTAGAACCTTCAACAACGACGAGATCCAAGCCTCCTAGCCATCCTTCTTGACGACTATCCTCATACAAGCTCAAGCTACCTCTTGAACAATCCATTATCAACCAACTTGAACTACTCTTCAAGTTATCAACATGCTTGGAATGATCCCTGCTTGGATTAAGCCAAGACTCACATCATACTTCGCTTCATCGCATCAAAGCAAAGTCTCAACTCAACAACATGGTTTGCCTCATCAAATCATGGCAAAGTCCCATCTCAACATCATCCAATCTATACATATGAGCTTCAACATCCGCTACATATGCCTTAAGCAGCTTTCACCATTCAAGAGCCTTCTTCCATAGCTTTTGAATCCTCTTTCATCATCTTGTTCCAAATCAACTACTAGCTAACTTGGAAACAATCAAATCAATCATACATTCAAATAATCAATCATTCAAACAAGATCTATTAAGCAATTTAAGCAATATCAACTATAATGGGAATTTCGTAAATAAACGAGCAAAAGTCCAACATATGTGAAATCATGGTTTTTAGCATAGATCTATCAATTATAAAACATGGGATTTGTCTCTAACACTTATTAAATAAACTTGCATAAGTAAACATCTTCAAAAACCATGGATCTACACTTAGATCTAAGAAAAATGCATGAAATCTCTAACTTTAACATCCAAACATGCCACCAATCCAATATACTCCTTTGGATCCGCGTGAGAGATAACTACCACTCACCAAATCACCAAAACAACCTAAAATCAATCAACTTCAGATCTGGACAGCAAGGACTTGAGCTTGATCCGGAGAAATTTCACTTGAAATGGTGAAATCTAGCCTCTTCGGATGAAAATCTTCAACTTTGGCTCTTGATCTTTGATCTTGATCTTCAATCTTCAATGGATGTTAGAACTAGATTGGAATGGAGAAAAGAAGATGAAGAAATGTTGTAGTCGAGTTCCCAAAATGGCAGCACTTCGTCGCTTCAAAAACCGGTGCCAAAAAGTGAGCCAAACCCCTCTATTTATAGGCTGAAAACTCCTTAGGTCGTAACTCGTAGGCTCAGTTTTAGGTCGTCGCCGACCTAAGAAATCTCCGACCTAACATAGGTCGCTGCCGACCCATGCCATCCTGCGACCTAGTACGCGCATATCCAACCCAATGCACGACTCAACTACCCCGACCTACGACCTAAAACACAAGCGCATGCAAGACCCAACGGCTCACGACTCATCACAACAGTGCAGCCTAACGACCTAACAATCTAACGACTTAAGCCCAAGGCCGACCTAACGACTTATAACATTAACGACCTACGACTCATCACTAAGTCGCTACCAACTTAGTATGTTCAGTCCTAACTCACACGACCTAAAAACCCTGCCGACCTATCTTCCCTAGCGACCTAATTTAGGTCGCTGCCGACTTAACAGAACACAGGGTCATACGACCTAACTCCTAGCCGACTCAACGACCTAAGCCCCTAACGACTCAACCTCCTAACGAGATAACACCCTGCCGACCCAAGCCCCTACCAACTCAAGACCCCACGACCTAAGCCTTAACCCCTTAAGTCGCTAACCCATGAGTCGGTCACTTCTTAGGTCGGTCCAACACTAAGTCGTCTAACCTTTAGGTCGCTGCTTCTATAAGTCGGTCACGACTTATCCCATGGGTCGGTCAGATTCTCCCATGACTCGGTCACACTCTAAGTCGTCTACTCCTGAGTCGCTGGCTTCCCTAACTCGCCCACACGACCTAAGACACTAAGTCGGCAACTCTATGACTCGGTCACGAGTTAACTCCATAACTCGTTCCAACCTATGAGTCGGTCACGACTCAACCCTTCAACACACGTGTTACTCTCCATATGACTCAGGCTAGAGACAACACAAACAACACTAACAACCTGTAAATTCTACGATTTATCGACACGTAAAAATACGGGTCGTTACATTCTCTCCCCCTTAGGAATTTCGCCCCCGAAATTCCAAGCAAACAACAGCAATCAAAATTATTCCGCATGCCTATCATCCATGGCAATCAACAATCCATGCAACCAATTCTAACCTAGCATGCAGAATTCTAAGACTTAGAACAAGCTACAAATTCATGAGATGTCACGACACTTAAGGGCCATACCTCGAAGAGTTCGGGATGAGCTGCCTTCATCCTCTCTTCCTCCTCCCACGTACAGTCGTTAACATCATCACTCCATTGTACCTTGAGCAACGTAATCGTCTTCCTCCTAAGCTGTTTCGTATCGGTTTCAACAATACGAAGCGGCTTACGAGGTCTCGAAACAACTGGATCAACCTCCAAGTCTTCACAGCTATCAGCAGAAACCACCGTAGTTGGGTCGTGCATATACTTCCGTAGATAAGATACATGAAAAACACTGTGCACACCCGCCATCTTTTCCGGTAACTCCAATCTATAAGCGAGCTTTCCAATACGCTCGATAATCGGGAATGGTCCAACAAATCTCGGAGTTAACTTTCCTTTCTTCCCGAATCTAATGACACTCTTCAGAGGAGAAATCTTCACAAAAACCATATCACCTACGTCGAATTCCAAATCCTTACGACGATTATCGGCATAACTTTTCTGACGATCTTGGGCTGCCTTCATTTGTTGCCGAATGATCTCTATACAATCTGAAGTCTGTCGAATCATCTCTGGCCCAAGTATCAGCTTTTCTCCAGTTTCCAACCAACATGTCGGAGAGTTACACGGTCTTCCATATAATGCCTCATATGGTGCCATACCAATACTCGACTGATAACTGTTATTATAAGCAAACTCCACCAAATGAAGGTGATCTTCCCATGATCCTCCGAAGTCCAAAACACATGCTCTAAGAAGATCTTCCAAAACTCGGTTGACTCTCTCAGTCTGACCATCTGTTTGAGGGTGATAAGCTGTACTCAAACACAACTCAGTTCCCAAAACTTCCTGGAAGCTCTTCCAAAATCTACTAGTGAACAATGGATCTCGATCGCTCACTATACTCTTCGGAACACCATGGAAACGAACTATCCACTTCACATATAATTCAGCCAACTTCGATGCAGCCCTAGTCGATCGAACAGGAATGAACCTTGCACTCTTGGTCAAACGATCTACTATGACCCAAATCCCTTCATTCCCTGCTCTTGTCCTAGGTAGACCATCGATAAAGTCCATCGACACTTGCTCCCACTTCCATGTAGGAACCTCTAATGGCTGAAGCAATCCACTGGGCTTCTTCTGCTCAGCTTTCACCAACTGGCAATTCATACACTTGGAAATAAAATTTCCAACATCCTTCTTCATACCTTCCCAGTAGTAGGTTCTCTTCATATCCCGATACATCTTATTTCCACCTGGATGAATTGTCAACTTCGAGTGATGACTCTCCCTCAGAACTTCATCTCTCAATCCATCTACATCGGGAACAACTAGTCGCCCTTGCTTTCGAAGCCAACCCTCTCGATCGACTTCAAATCCTTTATCCTTTTCTGGATCCAATCCGGATTCCAAATCACGGATAATCTTGATAAGCTTATCATCTCTCCTTTGCCTCTCGCCAATTCTTTCCACAAGAGTAGGCCTTATCGATAAGTTTGCCAACATCTCAGGTTCCAATTCACATCTAGGCCTGAAATCAAATCCAGCCAAATACTCAAGACTCTTCCATTCCGAAAACATGGCTCCCAATCCTGCATGTCTTCGACTTAACGCATCAGCCACTGCGTTACCTTTCCCTGGAGTATAGGCTATACCAAAATCATACGATGCTAAGAACTCTAGCCACCTTTGCTGTCGAAGATTCAAATCCTTTTGGGAAAACAGATACTTCAACGACTTATGATCTGTAAGCAGCTCGAATCTAACTCCCAATAGATAGTGTCTCCACATCTTCAAAGCAAACACAATTGCCGCTAACTCCAAATCATGAGTCGGATAGTTCCTTTCATGCGGCTTCAGTTGTCGACTTGCATATGCAACAACTTTATCCTTCTGCATTAGCACTGCTCCAAGTCCAGTACCACATGCATCGGTGTAAACCACCATCTCATCATTCCCACTTGGAATAGTCAAAACAGGAGCACTCGTCAGTCGCTCTTTCAAGATTACGAAAGCTTGCTCACACTTATCATCCCACTTGAACACTTGGTTCTTTTTCGTCAATCCTGTCAACGGTGCAGCTATCTTGGAAAAGTCTTTGATAAACCGACGATAATACCCTGCTAATCCAAGAAAACTTCTCACATCAGATGCATTCTTAGGCCTAACCCAATCCTGGATCGCTGCCACCTTAGCGGGATCAACCGCTATTCCATTTCCAGAAATAACATGACCTAAGAACCTCACTTCATTCTTCCAGAAGTGACACTTCGAAAACTTAGCCTTCAGCTGATGTTTCCGTAAGATTCCCAAAACAATCCTCAAGTGCGTCTTGTGCTCTCCCTCAGTTCTGGAATAAATCAGAATATCATCCACGAACACAAGCACGAACTTATTCAACTGATCTCTGAACACTCTATTCATAAGATCCACAAAATATGCTGGCGCGTTAGTCAATCCAAACGGCATTACCAGCCACTCATAAAACCCGGATGGTGTCCTGAAAGCAGTCTTCGGCACACTATCCTTCGCCACTCTCAACTGGTGAAATCCCGTTGCCAAATCCATCTGAGAAAACACCTTAGCCTCGTGAAGCTGATCAAACAAGTCATCTATTCTCGGCAATGGATACTTGTTCTTCTTAGTCACCTTATTCAGCTCACGATAATCCACACACAACCTCAACGATCCATCCGCTTTGGTTGCGAACACAACTGGCGCACCCCATTCGGACACACTTCTCCGAATGAATCCTTTCTGCAAAAGGTCATCAACTTGCACCTTCAGCTCTTGCTGCTCCCTCGGTGCCATCCGCCTAAGAGGCATCACAACAGGTCTGGCTCCCTCAACTAGATCGATACGAAACTCGATCTCCCTATGCGGCGGCAACCCTTTGACTTCCTCAAAGACATTCTCAAACTCATTCACAATAGGCACCGATGACAGTCCATCCCGTGGAACAACTAGCGAATACATGAAGCTCATGAAGACGCCTTCTTCATGCTTACATCGTATCACAACCTTTCGCCCTTCCACATTCCCGACTGTCACCTCAAGCCTCTCACAATCAATCCTAGCCGCATACTTCCTAAGCCAGTCCATACCCAAAATAATTCCGAACCCCGCAAAGTTCAGAACAAAGCAATCACAAACAAACGAGCAATCATGACTCGACACAACTAGACCACGGCATATCATACACAAACATGACGAACCCCCCACTGGATTAGTCACAACCAATGGCCTATCAACAATATCCGGTTTCATACCTAACCGGCTTACCAAATCATCACAAACAAAAGAATGCGACGCTCCAGTATCAAACAACACTCTAACTGGAACACCACAAATAGAAAGAGTACCTTGAACAACCACACTCTTCCCCTTCTCTTCAGCAGTAGGAGCTTTCGAAGACGATGGAACAGCCCCCAAAGCATAGGCTTGCACAACCTGCCTATCTTTCCTCGGTTCTGGACAGTCCTTCTTGATATGTCCCAGCTTATCACAGTTGTAACACTTTCCCGGCACCTTGGGATTCTTACAATCTTTGTAAAGATGGCCCTTCTGCTGGCAGTTATAGCAAGTCATTTCGCTCTTCGGCTTCTTCTGGCCATCCTTACCCTTCTGTTGCTGCTGCTTCCTCCTCTTATTGCCATTCTGGTGTGGTTTAGATCCTTCCCTGGTTACAGCAACAACAGAACTTTCCCTAGGAAACAAACTCTCATGCCTAAGAGCTTTTTCCACAAGCTTCTCAAATGGATCGTCCAGATGATCCACTAACTGCCTCCCAAGATAAGCATCCAGACCAGTCACAAACTTTTCATTCTTCTGGTAGGGAGAATCAATATATGATCTGGCATACTTAGACAAAGCTTCAAACTCCGAAATATACTCAAGAACAGGCCTTCCCCCTTGCTTGAGCTCCACAAACCTCTTAAACAAGACAGATTTCTGGGAAGTAGAGATGAACTTAGCTTCAAATCTAACTTGGAATTGCTCCCAAGTAATCTCTTCTTCTGGTGTATCTATGGTGATAGAATTCCACCAATCAGCAGCTCTTCCCTGAAGCTGTCTCGATGCAAGCTTCCTCTTAGTTGCATCCTCAATCCCTAAGTCACCAAAGATCCTTTTGCAAGCATCAATCCATCTCTGCACCTCAATAGTCGACTCCGTCCCCAAGAAAACTTTCCCTCCAAGAGCAGTATAATCCTTACAGAGCTTGGCAAAATCCACTGGTCTTGGAGCTTGGACTTGAACTCCCACATCCACAGATGATCCTGAAGCTGGTATTCTCCTCATGATTGAAGTCATCATGGCCTCAAACATAGGAGCATAATCAACAGCTTCCCTAGCATCACGGCTACCCCTCGCAGCTTGTCTCTCACTTCGACTCATCCTTAATATCTGTAAATAAGAATGATTAGAACACCTTAAGAAACAACTGCATAAGGAGTTCAAACCCTTCTAACTTACTATATTATATATAGTAATCATCCATCAAATTACAATTACGTCTCTCTTACGTAGTTACATCAGCGAGCGTTGGCTAAAATCGATTAACCTCGCTCTGATACCAAATGTGACGACCGCCCATGACTCCCGCACCAAAACAAGGAAATAATGCGCTGAAAGGCGTGCCAGGCAGCCATGGACGATAGTCAGGGTAAAACAAAACAAAAGAATCTCTATCGTACAACTCACAGCGCATGGATAAAATACAATAGAGAAATATAATATAGTGAAGCTCCATAGAACAGAACATCATCATATAAGCATCACAGTTGTTTCATACAATCATCTACTCAAATCCATACATGAAAGCCTCACTACAAATCACTCAACCAAATACAGCAGCGGATACCCAGTACATATAGTAAGAAAACTAATATGCAAAGCCTCCTGCTCGTCTTCGACATCTTCATCGTAGAACTCCTAGCACAGCACCTGTCACCTGCTACCTAGTCTGCCCATCCCAACATGGATGAACAGCCCAAGGTAATAAGAGGAGACATAAAACCTTGAGTCAGACAAAGTCTTAGTGAGCAGTAAATCAACTATCAAGCATACCAAAAGAGCATAAAGGATAAAAGGAATAGGAACCAAACCATCCCACTCCACCTCTTTCTACAGTGATAGCCCCAGACATACACTAAGGAGAAGCAAGCATAACAACATAGACAATTAAGGTAAAGCGAATACCACTCGAGTCAAGGACGATGTTTTCCAAATACAAACCCCCAAGGCCTAAACCAAGATCAGATAAGCACCCAGAAAACACCGCTCTTGAAGCCGAATGATAATACAACCAAACATCCATGACTCTGGCTATCACTGTTATCCTTGCCTCGATTTCACCGTTAGTTGAACGACCATCTGTCAAGGGCTAATGGTAACCCCGGTTCTAACCATAACTCCGCACACTGCCTTGTGCCTAGGACTTATCTACTTTGCCCAGAGTACTCAACTACCTACCTGTAGTCTTTTGGGTGTCCCGACTACCTACCTGTAGTCGTTATGGGCGCCCCATGTACTCTTGCTTTTGAGCATGCTAGAACCTTCAACAACGACGAGATCCAAGCCTCCTAGCCATCCTTCTTGACGACTATCCTCATACAAGCTCAAGCTACCTCTTGAACAATCCATTATCAACCAACTTGAACTACTCTTCAAGTTATCAACATGCTTGGAATGATCCCTGCTTGGATTAAGCCAAGACTCACATCATACTTCGCTTCATCGCATCAAAGCAAAGTCTCAACTCAACAACATGGTTTGCCTCATCAAATCATGGCAAAGTCCCATCTCAACATCATCCAATCTATACATATGAGCTTCAACATCCGCTACATATGCCTTAAGCAGCTTTCACCATTCAAGAGCCTTCTTCCATAGCTTTTGAATCCTCTTTCATCATCTTGTTCCAAATCAACTACTAGCTAACTTGGAAACAATCAAATCAATCATACATTCAAATAATCAATCATTCAAACAAGATCTATTAAGCAATTTAAGCAATATCAACTATAATGGGAATTTCGTAAATAAACGAGCAAAAGTCCAACATATGTGAAATCATGGTTTTTAGCATAGATCTATCAATTATAAAACATGGGATTTGTCTCTAACACTTATTAAATAAACTTGCATAAGTAAACATCTTCAAAAACCATGGATCTACACTTAGATCTAAGAAAAATGCATGAAATCTCTAACTTTAACATCCAAACATGCCACCAATCCAATATACTCCTTTGGATCCGCGTGAGAGATAACTACCACTCACCAAATCACCAAAACAACCTAAAATCAATCAACTTCAGATCTGGACAGCAAGGACTTGAGCTTGATCCGGAGAAATTTCACTTGAAATGGTGAAATCTAGCCTCTTCGGATGAAAATCTTCAACTTTGGCTCTTGATCTTTGATCTTGATCTTCAATCTTCAATGGATGTTAGAACTAGATTGGAATGGAGAAAAGAAGATGAAGAAATGTTGTAGTCGAGTTCCCAAAATGGCAGCACTTCGTCGCTTCAAAAACCGGTGCCAAAAAGTGAGCCAAACCCCTCTATTTATAGGCTGAAAACTCCTTAGGTCGTAACTCGTAGGCTCAGTTTTAGGTCGTCGCCGACCTAAGAAATCTCCGACCTAACATAGGTCGCTGCCGACCCATGCCATCCTGCGACCTAGTACGCGCATATCCAACCCAATGCACGACTCAACTACCCCGACCTACGACCTAAAACACAAGCGCATGCAAGACCCAACGGCTCACGACTCATCACAACAGTGCAGCCTAACGACCTAACAATCTAACGACTTAAGCCCAAGGCCGACCTAACGACTTATAACATTAACGACCTACGACTCATCACTAAGTCGCTACCAACTTAGTATGTTCAGTCCTAACTCACACGACCTAAAAACCCTGCCGACCTATCTTCCCTAGCGACCTAATTTAGGTCGCTGCCGACTTAACAGAACACAGGGTCATACGACCTAACTCCTAGCCGACTCAACGACCTAAGCCCCTAACGACTCAACCTCCTAACGAGATAACACCCTGCCGACCCAAGCCCCTACCAACTCAAGACCCCACGACCTAAGCCTTAACCCCTTAAGTCGCTAACCCATGAGTCGGTCACTTCTTAGGTCGGTCCAACACTAAGTCGTCTAACCTTTAGGTCGCTGCTTCTATAAGTCGGTCACGACTTATCCCATGGGTCGGTCAGATTCTCCCATGACTCGGTCACACTCTAAGTCGTCTACTCCTGAGTCGCTGGCTTCCCTAACTCGCCCACACGACCTAAGACACTAAGTCGGCAACTCTATGACTCGGTCACGAGTTAACTCCATAACTCGTTCCAACCTATGAGTCGGTCACGACTCAACCCTTCAACACACGTGTTACTCTCCATATGACTCAGGCTAGAGACAACACAAACAACACTAACAACCTGTAAATTCTACGATTTATCGACACGTAAAAATACGGGTCGTTACAAAACTACTCAAGTGCAACTACTCAAGTGCAAGTTCATACTCAAGTGCAGCCAGATATGTAGACAAGCCAAAAAAAATGGACACGGCACAAGGTCAAACCCGAGTCATCGACTGGATTCAACTCAGGGCCAAGTAACCAACAAAATAAACAAGAACTAGGTTCAGCAAAATGTAGACAAGCTAGTGCAAGAAACACAGCAGTACACATTGGCAGCCCATCAAGCAAAAACAGTGAATGCATCAGGCATGTCAAGAGAAACATAGGCAGTAATATGATATACAGAGGACTTGGAGCATTAGTTCATGTTAAAGAACAAGGTTAGCATGGTACTAGTTCAGTCTAGACCAAGCAAAACCAACAAAGCTCAACACACATATGTTTGTATATATCGTGGAAACCAAAACTCAATGTTCAGATTAGTCAACAGTTTAATAAAACAAAAGATCACTTTCAAAGTTCTGATTTTCAAAAATGCAGAAATTTTCAAGTGAAGCAGTTTTCAAGAGGACAGCAGAATACAAATACTTCAAGTTCTGGTTTAACAAATGCAGCAAGGTACAAAGGTATGTGAACAAGTTTAACAAAGGTTCAAGTTCTGGTTTAACAAATGCAGCAGAAGGAGCTAACAAGCTCAGATCGGAAATCAAAAACAAGCTAGTGAACCAAAATCCAACATACCAAATAATATCACATCGCAATTCATCATCGACAAAGCAAAATCAAGCCAGTGGACCAAAATCCAACATACCAATACATCATCGCAATCGAACATACCAGATTTCTCAAAGTCCAACAGAAAGATTAAACTCGAGATTATAGGAAATAAAGCCTATAAATAAATCCCAATTCATCATCAGCAAAAGCGTGCGAGTGTAACCAAAATTGAGAATAATCAAGTAAACCAGAAGGCAGAAAACATACCAAATAATATCACATCGCACCCGACGACGAAGTCAAAGCAATTCGAGCAATCAATCAACGAGAACGAAGGAGCAAGCTACCAGGAACGTTTCTTACACTAGATTCGATCAATCAGAGCATCAAAGCAACTGGAATCGCGTGCCCTAGTTTTCACAGAGAGGAACGAGAAAGAAAAATCGCGTGCCCTAATTTCACAGACAGAGGAATGAGAAAGAAAAGTAAAGCGGGAAATGGAAATTGGTAAGGTGTGGATCGATGGTGTGAATCGACGGTTGAGATTTTGTTTTAAATGGTGGTGTGGATCGCTGAGGTGTAAAAAAAATTTAATTTTTTTTAATTAGAATATATCTATGGCAACACTATATAAAAATGTTGCATCGTGTTACACTTGTTTAGCTAGAGCAACACATTTTTATGGCTAAGGTAACACCAAAAATACAACGTTGCAGTAGGACCAAAATTTTATAGCTGTCGCAACATTTTAGTTAGCAACACCTTGCAAAAATGTTGCAGAATGTCATGTATGGCGTAGTGTAGATTTCAGAAGATAAACTTGAATTGGCCGAGAAAAAGGTATGTATTTGAATTGGCATATGAAATTTGATGGTTTTGTGATCTAGCCACTTGGCCTTTGTTTTTCTTTTGAAATTTGGGGGCCCATAGAGGCATTTTTTAGTTGTACCGATCTAGCCGCGCAAAGGAGACGTTGGCGAAATTTTTCAAAAATTTAGGGCGTTAGAAAAATTTTGAAGAAATTTTGATTGTTTCAAATTTGGTTTTAAATTATAATTTGAATGGTTTAGTAAATAATTTTGTTTAAAACCTATGGATGAGTTTGGAAAGTTAGAAAGAGGGATTGTGTGTCTTTAATAAAAAGGTTGTTTGGGAAGTCGTTTAAACTGTTGGTTTCGGGAAAATAGTAACGGCTTATGGATCATTCTTTGTAATTAGTAATTTCGAGGACGAATTATTTTAAGGAGGGAGGAATGTGATGACCCCGAATTTTGGATATTTGAAATTGGAATATTTAATTGATTTTAAATATTAAAAGGTAATGTTTAACTTGAATTTCAAATCTCGCTATTTATAGGATAATTTACATATTGAATTTAATAATTAGAGATTGGGAAAAATTGTTGAATCTAAAGTTTAAGCTTGTTAAAAATAATTTGAAGGCTTATAAAATTTGTATGAAAAATATTGAAGATGATAGAACTTTTAAAATTTGAATTTAAAAGTGGGTTGTTCAGTTTTAAAAATATATCGTTTGAATCGATATTTAAAAATAGCCTTCCGAGGCACAGTCTTGGATTTCGATGAAACTAGTTCCATTGGATCTGTAATAGTGTATTATTATCGGATTTCAATTTTTATAGTGTTTCAACTAGATCACCTTCTGAACGCAACTCGGATAGCTTTTCAGTAGATTCAGACTCCTTCAACTCCTTTATCAACGATTGTTCCCTCATAGACCCTCCGATCAATAACCGCCATTACACTTGGTCCAATCGCAGATCAATCCCCACCCTAGCTAAACTTGATAGATTCCTTTATAATTCCTCATGGGAAGATCTATTCCCCCTTTCCTCGGTCTCCGGTTTGGCTTCACTGATTTCAGATCACTGCCCCATCATTTTAGACACTGGATCTCGGTCCCCCATCTCTCGTCCCTTCAGATTCGAACGCCTTTGGCTAATGGAACCCTCTTTCGACAATTTCATCTACCAACTATGGTCCTAGCCATCGCCAATTCACTCGGCCTCCGCCAGAATTGTATCCAAACTTCGTTCCCTCAGAAAAATCATCAGACCATGGGCCAGATCTATCTGGGGATCCATCCGCAAACGAATCTCATCTACCCAGGATGAGATTCTAAAACTCAACATCATGGAAGAATCTAACCCGTTATCTGACTCGGACCGGGCTCGCCTCCTATTCCTAGATCAGATCTGGATAGACTGATCAAACAAGAAGAAATAGGCTGGAAACAGAGATCTAAAGAGAGGTGGTTAAAAGATGGAGACAAAAACACCTCATACTTTCATCGAATGGCCAGTGGGCGCCGCAGATCGCTTCTTATCTCAGAACTGCTTCATGACAACTCCTCTTTCTCGGACCCGTCCGACCACCTCCGTCTATTCACTGACTACTTCAGAGACATCCTTGGTAAGAGTTCCCCCCCCCTCCCTGATATCAATTGGTCACTCCTCTATCCATCCCAACCCAGCATCCACATTGACCACCCCTTTGCTGAAGAAGAAGTATGGGATGCGTTAAATGATATGGCAGATGATAAAGCGCCTGGCCCGGATGGTTTCGGTCCTATTTTCTTCAAACATTTCTGGAATTTGGTCAAGTATGACATTCTAGAAATGTGTAGAGAATTCCAATCTGACCCTTCCACCATCTCAAGATTAAACTACGCTAAAATTATCCTCATCCCCAAGGTCCCTGGCGCTAACTCACTCCCCGATTTCCGTCCAATCAGCCTCCTCAATACAACTTTCAAGATCATCACCAAGGTCCTTGCTAACCGCCTCCAGAGTGTCATCGCCCCTCTAGTCGGCTCTGAACAATCGGCCTTCATACTAGGAAGGAACATCATGGATTGTATTGCCTCGACCCAAGAAATCATCTCTTTCTGTCACCACACTGCCATGCCTGGAGTTCTTCTCAAGCTCGATTTTACCAAAGCCTTCGACACTGTAAACTGGGACTTCATTCTCGAGCTTATGACACACAGAGGCTTTTCCTCCACTTGGTGCTCTTGGATTAAACATATTCTTTACTCGAGCATCTCTACGGTCTCGATTAATGGTGTATCGGGTGGTCACATCAAATCAGCTAGGGGGTTGAGACAGGGCGACCCCCTTTCACCTTTGATCTTCGTTCTAGTGGTTGATGTCTTTAACAGAATGCTGAAATTGGCCTCAGCTAATGGCCTATTCTCAGGAATCTCACCTCCTGGTTCGTCGGTGTCAGTCTCCAACCTGCAGTTCGCAGATGACACTATCATATTTGCATCCCCCCAACAAAAATTTATCCACTGCTTAAAAGTAGCACTATACTCCTTTGAAAGAATATCTGGTCTCTCAATCAATTTCAGCAAAAGTTCAGCCATTATGCTAGGTAAATCACATCACCTGGGTCCTTACATTTCATCTATGCTTAACTGCAAGATAACAGACTTCCCACTGTCATATCTCGGCATAACCCTCCGGCCCACCAAGCTCATCAGATCTGATTGGCTCCCCCTCATCTCCAAAATTGGTTCCAGGCTCTCGGGCTGGAAGGCCCACTCGTTATCCATCGCGGGCCGTCTTATCCTCGTTAAATCGGTACTCTCTGCCATTCCATCATACTGGATGTCACTCCATAAGCTTCCTTCTTGGGTCATTAATCGTTTAGACAAAATCAGGAGAAACTTCCTGTGGAACGGGGGTGGTGTTAAAAGACTAGTTAGCTGGGATACCGTTTGCTTGCATAAACGCCATGGGGGCCTGGGCATCCCTAACCTCAGTGCCCTCAATATCGCCCTTTTAGCTAAATGGCTTTGGAAATGTCTCTGCCCCGATCATTACATTTGGAAAGATTTGGTCCTTTCGCAATACTATCGCTCCAAAATCCACCTTATCCTCCACTATCCTCCAAACATAAGACTCTCACCTTTCTGGGCGGGAGTGATTCAATGCTTACCTCGTGTCAAATCTCTATTCCACATGACCATTGGCAATGGTGAAAACTGCTCTTTCTGGTTTGACACGTGGCTTGATCAGCTCCCCCTCGCCAAAGTCTTACATAATCTCTTCCTCCACTCGTCCGATACGACGATTACAGTCAGCGATTGTGTTCATCTTGGCCCTGACTCTCTTTGCCCTTCCTCTCTTTTCAGCCCTGCCACCTTCTCTGACCTTATCTCTGCCTCCATCATCCTTCGATCTACTCTCCTCTCCTCTCATCCAGACCGAGTCATCTGGGCGCTTGCACCCTCCAAAGGATTCTCTGTCGCCTCATGCTACGCCTTTCTGACCAACCCCAGTCGCTCCTTCGGTTTCTCCAAACTCTGGAAATGCCCAATTCAGCCCCGAGTTGTATTCTTTCAATGGTGCCTCTCTCACAACCGCGTCAACACTAAAGATCGTCTCGCTCGTTTTCTTATTCAAATCAATCCACTTTGTGTCTTCTGCTCAGAACATAATGAAAGCATCCACCATCTGTTTAGTCATTGTGACATCACTTACTCAGTTTGGGCCGCCTCTAGCGCCCATACACTTGGATTTGTTCCTGACAGGCCCATCATTTTCGATTACTGGCAGAACAACTCACATGATCCCAACCTCGACATACTCCTTTCTATCTTCTGTTGGTGTATCTGGAAAGAGAGAAATGCTCGAGTGTTTGGTAAACCTACATCACATCTTGATGGCCTATGCAGGCGTATATCTCACCTATTCAATCTGTATACAGGTTGCAGCCACTCAGCGCCTTTCAGGCTTCGCTTACCCTATCGCAGTCCGTCGCCGGCTAACTCACAATGCAGTAGTACAGATTTTCCTCCCGGAGGTGCTTGATAGCAGAAGACTTTATCTCCCTAACAGCTTGCTGTTTTGTTTTGATGTTCTGGTTCTTTTTGCTTGTTCGTAATATGACTTTGGGGTTTTGATGTAGTTTTGATTTTGCTGATGGTGCTACCGATCAAGCATGTTGATCGGCTATTATACTGCTTTTCATATATATATATATATATATATATATATATATATCTAACCGGCTATGTAGTCTCGCTCTACATACCCGTCTTTCTCAAAAAAAAAAAATTTATAGTGTTTGGAGTTGTCGAGTGATCATACGGTAAATAAACACGCTAAAATTCATATCGAAAATTTAATATAATAACCGAGTCCAAAAGACTATCTTCTCCATACGATCGAATTAGGACTCGAAACCTTTTCTATTGCGCTCGAAATAGGAGAATAACATTATAAACGCCTAGCGGCACACCTCGATAGGAGATCGAAATTTTAAGTTAGGGTTTCGAGATGATTTAAATCTAAAATTCAAATATAAAATATATCGTTTGACTAGTCAACCCTCAGCTCTAATTTCCTCACATCAGTTGCCTTTTTATCACCTCAAAAACACTATAGCAAGCCTGCAGACATGCAAGGCAAAATTTAAACACATGTCCTCCCTGATAACACGCGTCCTCTATTAAATAAAAAAAGAGAAAAGGGATAATCGAACCCCCTCCACCTCCTTCTAAATCAAAACCAAGGAAAATATAAAATGGTCGCGTTATTTTCAATTGAACTCGAGGAAGTGAAATGCCGAACGATCTCGAAATGAATTCTCGTAAAAAAAAAAAAGAGAGGGGGGAAGATTGATTTGACTCGCGAGCCGTGAAGCTCGCGTTCTGGCGACATGGTGATTTAGAGCGGCGAGGAGGGGTTTGTGGAGGCGTTTTGGACGAAGCATCGTCATTCGCGTTCGTTCGAGGCGGGGCCTACTTCTGTGGGGGTGGAGGGAGCTCCTACGATAAGGTGAAGAACGGTGCGATCTGGGATTCGCAGATCGGTGGTGGGCGCGGTGGAAATGGCTCGACGAAGACCCCGATCTCGTTCGAGATTCGGGGCAGAGCTTGGTGGGTTGTTTGCCTGTACGAAGTAAGGTATAAACCCTTTTAATTTTTATTTTATTTTTATTTTAATTCTATGTATATATATATGTATATATACTGTAAAGAAAGTATAATATTTATATAAATACATACATACATATATACATACATATATATATATATATATATATTTGCACATACCTATTTTTATTTAAAAGAATATAGATAAACAAATATATATGTGTATATATATATAGGTAAGGTTTTGGGAAAAATAAACAGGAATTTTTAAGTGTTGAAAGTTTATATAAAATTTGATTTTTTTTCTAATCTATGACTTATTTTTATAAAAGTATATATGTAGTATCGATTTGAAAAAAAGAAAACTAATAAATATCAAAAGCACATTTTAAATGTACTAATTTATTTTGAAATAGTGTATTATGGTGATTAGTTTGTTTAATTAACTAATTTAATTATTTTAGTTACTAAAAGATTTTTAAAGGAAAATTATCAGTTTAAATTAGATTGTTAGTAAATTGAATTTATTAAATGGAAATTAATGGTTCGATTGTTCAAATATTAATAAAACGTATAATGATTATACAAGGTCAATAACCGCGAGAATCAAGTCGAGGATGAAGTGGACTGCAATAAAAATAAAGGTGAGTTAATCTCACTCACATCTGGATTACTGGTTAATTTAATTAATTAAAATTAAATAATTGGTTGATTGCTCGAATTGACGATTTTTTATCAGTTAGGATGTGATATTATATACAGTAGTGTGTGTGTGTGTGTCTATATATATATATATATATATATATATTGGAGTGATTGATATTCTCGCACTATATAGCGGATGAGACCCTATGGGCCGCATAATAGCGGATGACTCTTTATACCGCGATATCCCCCTCGAAGTGGGATTGGTATTTTTATATTGTGCTAAATCTGTAGATGCAGAGAAATAGGTTGGAGGGATCCAACAGGATTCCTTAAAATATTGGAATTTATTTTCATAATCAGTGATATAATTTATTTGACAATCCATGATAGATTATATTGAAAATTGAAGTTATTGATTGTTTTGTTTGCTGAATATATTTGGGTATATTGGGATATCAAAAATATAAAGATTAGGTTTTTGAAGGAAAATAAAAGGGAAAATTTTTAAGTAAAATATTTATAGTGAATTTGGATAAATTAAAAGAATGAATTTGGAAAAGGATAAAAGTTTGATTTAAAATCCTATTAGATAATTCCGAGCATAGGGAAAGGAGATTTTCGAATAAATGGGAATAAATGAATTTTGAGAACTTAAGTTATATTGTTTAAAAATTGAAGAATTTATTTAAAATTTAGGATTTAAAATGGTTTGGGAGAAATAAAGGGAGAAATATGAAATAAAGTATGAAATTGGTATTTCAGTTTAAAATAAGATTTTAAATCATAAACAAGGAAGTGAAAACGGAATTAATGGGTTTTGGAATAAATTTGGGTAAGTAAAAGAATTTATTTTAAAATGGAGTTATTTTGGAAATCGATTTGAAACCAACTAAGTGTTGGAACTATGATTAAAGGAGAATGAGATTATGGAATTTATAATCGGGGTTTATAAACAAAGTGAACTATTTCTCAGTGGATAATTTGAAAGTATAAATTCACGGTGTGAAATTAAAAGGAAATGGCGATATGTTTTTAAAAATAAATAATGGTTTATTTTTAAAAGTGTGGGAAGAAAATTTGCAGGTTTGGGGCGTAAATTAAATTGGGATAAATCGAAAAGGATTTATTAACTGATTAAATGGATTATAGTGGAATAGAAATTTTATTTTTCTAAAAAAGCCAAGTATGGTTTCAAAGCAGATTTTAAGTATAAGTTAAAAATTTTAAAGTTTTTTTTAAGAATGTTTTTTTAAGAAATTTATTATTTAAGTTGTTGAAAATTTTAAAGGTAAATATTTATTAAGTTAGTTATAGTAGTAATTATTTTTAAGGTTAAATTGGTATTATGATTTATAAGGTAATTATTAAATAATTATATTATATAAAGTAGCTTTATTTTAAAAAAGTAGTTTTGCTAAAGTTTTTATTTGAAAAATTAGTAAAGAATTTCATAACTTTTTATTTTGAGTAAAGTCTTTTAAGTAGTTTTATTTTAAAATGTTTAAAGTATATATTTTTGGATAAAGTGATTTAATTTTTAAAAAAATGTAATTCAATAAGATTTGTCATTTTTTGTGGAAATTAAAAGATGGTTGGAATTTGTTCCGTAAGAATAAAAAGAGACTTTGTAACTGTTTTCAAAGTGTTGAAACGTGAATATAATGTCTTGGGAGGATATTTTTGTGATAAATAATTTGGAAAATTATTTAAATCTGATGGTTGCTTGTGGATGTTATATGATAGTTAAATAACCGACTATTAATATTGGCTAATGCACTGTTCGTTTTGAAGAGAGCGGGATGGGGATTAATTTCTTGAAAACCACTTCGATCCGATTTGAAAGTTTGCGAATGAAGACCGTGAAGATGATGAAGACGGTGATTCGGTTTGTCTAGACCCATGGCAACTTGTATGGATGAATGCTATCAGAGCATCGTCAAGAGGATGATGAGGATTCTAAGTGAATGTATGCTAAAAAGGTAACGCATAGCCTCAAGCCGCATCAACCGGGAATGGCTAAAACAAGGGAGGTGCAATAAGACTAAGTGTCTAGCAACCAAATAGGGTAAGGCCATCCCTATCTAGATGTCCCTTCTTTTGGCGGTGTAGGCGGTTGTTGATCCCAATCGTGAGGTGATCTTATTCAAACTATCGGGTAAGGGGTAGCTCCGGTCTTGTGTTGCAGGGGATCGGGAAAGATCCCCAGTGCTTTAATCTAGACCAGGTACTGTGACGGGGGGGGGGGGGTACCCAGTAGCCCTACCATTGTATGGTATCCAGTCTCCAATAAGCGCCTGTACGGTTTTGACTGTATCCAACTATGCTGAAACGTGAGATGCAGGCATTTCAGCTAGATTCTATTTTCTATAGACACTATTATAAGATCTGATGAATTTGATAAAAATGTTTTGGTTATCGTAAGGTGAAAGCCCGACATGTTTATTTGTGGCGTGGTCTTACGAGATACCTTTGATTTCAAAGAAATTTGGAAGCTTTATTAATCCAATTGAGTGTGTTTTCTCACGTTGGTAATCCACACTCAATCGAGTGTTATTTTACTATAATGCTCGGGTCAGACCGAGTATTATAGAATATAGATTCTGGATGGATTGCTATGGGGCTCAGGGGATACGCTGGACGGCGAGACATATGACACGTATCTGACTTATTTCCGCTGTGTATGGTATGTTGTATGTTCAGCTTTGTGTGGACAAGTTATCATAATTGTCCAGTGTTTTGCTTTTGTTGTACTCTGATGATGTATATATAAAAAAATTACAGTTTCTTTTGTATAAAGATCAGTCATTTATTTATTATATATTGTTTCACGGCAATTGTGAGATTTTGATGTTGTTTTGTTTTCTCTTCTTCTACCTTCTTCTTCTTTCCCTTGCGGTCTGGTTTTCCGGCATTCGATGGTTTGGCATTTAATACAGTGGACATATTGATGTTGATTTTCGGACGTCGAAAAATCGGGTTATGACACCACGAGTTTCTGGGCGAGGGGGAGGTGAGGGGAGTGCACGATGGCTTCTGGTCATGGAGGGTGAAGAGTGGACATGGAAGGGGAGGAGCACGGTCACGGTTGTCTCGGTGTTGGTGGGGTGGTAGATCCGTGATGGGTTTTGGCATGGGTTGGAGTGGCGGGTATGGTGATGTGGGTGGGTGGATGCGCATCTGGTCTTCGGTTGGGTGGATGCAGTTTCAATTTTTTTTTGTTGATGTCAGTTGCAAGGGGAGAGGAGGAAGAACTTAGCAATGAGGTAAGAAAGGAACAACAAAGGAGAAGGAAAAGAAGAAAAGGAGAGGAGGAAAGAAGAAAGGAAAAAAAAGGAAAAAAAAGGGAAAAAAAGGAAAAAAATTAAAATGAATAAAACATACTTGCACGAATGACAGAGGAGAAAAGTGAAAGGGTTGACGAATATATACGAAATTTGATGTAATAGCAATGGTCATGCAAAGATTTAGCTGACTCGTTAGAGCAATATTTATTGCCTCTTGTATCACACGGTTTGAATTTTGAAAGGCAACAGAAAACAAAAGGTCACGATATGGTACCGACACGACACCTGTTTTTGTCGTTTCCGTCGCGTATCATGGCCCAATATACAAAAATAAATATACTGTGGAGGTCAACGCGACAAGGCGAATAAAACGGTACACAGATATCGACGATACGATCGAATTATAAAAACTCGAATTTCTGCTACCGAAAATGCTGTTAAATTGGAGAAAATAAGACGAACGGAACCATACCAATCCAAATTTGACAAAACGAATCACGACGTCCTCCATAGAAGATTATTTTCATTTTTTTGTATAAAAATATTCAGTTTCGAAAATATTAAAATTTCACCAATTAAACCGATTAAATTTATATTTGGATTTGACAAGTAAATCAACTTTAATATTTTCCAATAAAATTTAACAAATCACTACCGTTAAATAGACGCATTCCAATATCAAATTTTTATTTCAAAATTTTATTATTTCTTTTTCAAGAATTTTTCGTTATTTACGTTATAAAACGGTTAAAATTCTTGGGTCGTTACAACCGTGTCGTACATAAACACGACTAGTTTTTCCCTTATGATAACCAAAACATTTTATAGAAAATTCAGTGATATTATAATAATGTCTAAATACAAATACTTATTTAAATAGCCGAAATTTTTACATTAATTAAATTCCAGCATAATAGGCTCTACAAACAAAATCGTAAGGCTCGTATTGGAGAATGGATCGCATACAATGACTGGGCTACTAAGGTACCGTCCATCACAATACACCTCTAGAAAAATTTACCGAGGACCTCGCCGGGATTCCCTGCCACACAAGACCGGCCTACCCCTAACCTGGATAAAACGAATATGTTATCACTCTGGGTTCCTACCATTAAAAATAAAATCGAGCGCTTCTTTTTTCATGCACAATCATATCCATAATTTATATATATTTTTCGAGGATATTTAGAGAAGTGATAACATAACCTAATTGGGTGCGACCCACTTAGCCTTGCCGCATTTCCCATGTTTTAGTCATTCTCGGTTGATGAGGCTTGAGGCTAACTTACCTTTCAAGAATAATTCTACTTAGAACGTTCAATGTGCTCCAATGACGATGTTCTAATATAATTCGTCCATACAAGTTGTCCTGGGACTGGACAAACCGAATCACCGTCTTCACCATCTTCACGATATCCATTCGTAACGTTCAAATCAGATCGAAGTTGTTTTCAAATAATTAGATTCGATCGGTCTCTTCGAAACGACTAACGAAATTGGCGAATATTGATAGTCGGTTATTTGATTTTCAAATAACATCCATAAATAGTCACTGGGCCATTCTTTAAAATTCTTTAAAACATCCATTTCAAAATATCCTTACAAGATATATATATATATATATATATATATAAATATATATATTCAAATCTTTTTTCAATTTCTCAATATTTGAAAATATTTTTGAATACTTGCTTCCATAACAAGATATTTCCACCCGTACCCAAGTTCAACACTTAGTGAACTATTCCCAACTTCGATTTATAATCCATTACTTAGAAAATCTCTCGATAAAAATCCTTCATCTCTAACTATTTCCAAAAACCATCATTTTTCCCACATAGGAAAAAATTATAATTCATTTTTCCAAAATCATTTCTAATATCAACATTTAGGAGTTTTCCCTATCCTATCTCCTACATTTCCAGAATTTATAATAATTCCCTTTTACATTTTCTAAAGTCGATTACACTCACTTATAATGTCGTCTATCCATTTAAACTTCTAAAAATCATATCCGTTTTCACATCTCGAGAGAGTTTTATAAGTAGATTAAAATTTCAATCATTTCAAGACTATATATATAATAAGTATTTTAAAGAATAATAATTTATTTTTGAAGTATACCCAAATAATTATTTTAAAACATCAACACCTTTAAAATAAAACATTAATAACTCATTTTCCAATCCATCCTTAATTAAAACTAATTGATTTACAAAACTTATTATAAAAGTTACAGTTTATTTTCAATAAGAACTTATATTTGAATAATCCTTTTCTAAATATCCCAATATTAACCAGTTTAAAATTTCATAGTTAAATAAATAAAATTTCCCATTTAAAACAACTTAATTTTTGACTAAAAATATATTTTTAAAGTTCCAATAATCAATTTCAATTTATAAATCCTTCTCGATTCACAACACATCGATTCCTTTCCAACTTCCTAGCCATTTCACTTTCCAAAATAGATTCTACTATTTTTTCCAAAACTATTCCCATATCTCGCTATAAATTCACACTATGAATTTTTACCCCAATTTATCAACAATTATCATTTCCCTTATTTATAAACATCTTTATTAATTTTATAACTCCTTCGGGTTTTACTTGTTTATAAAACTAATTCCGTTTATAAAATCTCATTTTTATAAATCCATTTCTTAATAATTTCCATATATTTCACAAATCTATTTAAAATATCGATTTCAACACTTTTTCATATTATCCAAAGTATCACTTAAAAATTCCGCTGTTTAAATTCTTCATATAATTAATATTTTCGTAAATTCTAATTTAAAACATTTTACGAATAGTTAAGCCCAATTCCAAATGAAATTTTCATTTTATCCAAATATATCTCTTTTAAAATAACCAAATTTCTATATGATATATTTATTATTCAAAATCTCCTTTTAACTCCTTCAAAATTTTGAAATAATATTTATGGTATTAAAAATACCAAAATCTAAGGCCAGTGCTACGATAGCATCCAGTAATTCAAATTACAACAATAATCTATAACAGATTAACTACACACATCATATATCACTATATATGAAATTAAAATCAACAATTTTAAGGAATCCAGTTGGATCCCTCCAACCTGTTTCCCTGCATCCATAGATATTAGACAACAATAAAAATACCAATCCCGCTTTGAGGTGGGATATCGCGGTAATATAGTGTCATCCTCTATTATGCGGGGAGCATAGGGCCTCATATGCTAAAATATGCGGGAAATATATCCAAATGCTAATATATATACTACCATTTTAAATAAAATCCCAACTAACAACAATTTATAAATTCAACCAGCATCCGATAATTAAATTTAATTGTTATCAATTAAACCAGTAATTCAGAATGAGTGATATTAACTCACCTTGATTTTTTCCGAAATTTATAATCGTCCAAATAAATTCTATTGCGTGGATTTCTGCAGCTTTGAATCCTATACGGCCGATTTCGTGATTTTGACCTCGTATATGAAAATTACACGATTTATAAGTTTTTTTCCTGATATATGGATAACCATAAAATCTTAAATTAAGGTAACTAACATCTAATTACATACCGTGCGCTAACATCCTCTAAGTCGCTCGACAGTGAGCCAACACTTCGACCTCGTCGTTCTCCCACTACCGTGCAACAAGGAACCAATGCACCCACTTTCGTAAATATGAGATCAAACTGGCTCGCCTCCTATATCTCTAACTCCCGGTGCTGTCGTACAGTTAGTGATGAACCCCCAACACCGAGCCTCACTTGAACTGGCCTAACGCGTATCCTCTTCGTGCGAAACCCTACTCCAATCAATGCCCAATCCAACTCCATCTCAAATTGTCTCAAAATCAAAGCCCTTACCCAAAAGACTAAAATAAGCAACCTAAACTTGAGATGATCAACCTTTGAAACACAACTTCCAACAGATCATGCAGCCGTACCACCATACCGCACCACCACCAGGGCCATCACGCCTCCTCCCCTTCAGCCACAAGCTGCAACTCCATCCTCCGAACCCAAAAGTAGCCACACTACTACCAGCGTTGCAAGCGATCACCATGACAAGCAGCGTCACCTCCTCTCCTTCGATGATTTCCTGACGCCGCTTAGGTCGCGATTCCAAAGTCACGATGAATTTTTTACGTTCGCACGTCCCTTTTTTGAATTGATTTATGACTGTGAGGAGAAAGAGGGAGGCTGATTTAAAAGGTGAAAGAGGTGGTTTCATACGCGGTAGGGTGGAATGGCAGATTTGTATAGGTTGGCTGAGATTTTGATTTGATTTGATTTTCATATTTATCTATTTCAAAATATCATGTATTATACATAGTGAAACCTTGAACGCCTATTGTGGTGTGCTGATTGGCGTTTATAATGTTATACCGCTATTTCGAGCCGAATGGAACAAGTTTTGAGTCCTAATTCGATTGTATGAAGAAGATAGCTTTTTAGACCTGATTATTTTATTAAATTTCGATATTAATTTCAACACGTTTATATCCCATACGATCAAACGATAACTCCAAATACTATGAAATTTGAAGTCCGATAATAACACACTATTAAAAATCTAATGGAATTGGTTTCATCGAATTCCGAGACTGTGCCCCGGATCGCTATTTTAAATCGTCAATTAAGTCGACGATTTTCTAATTTTACGAAATCGCTTGAAATTTTCAGTTTTAAAATCTTGCTAACTAAATTATAGTTCCAAATCTAATATTTATAACCATTAAAATATTCCATATTAAACATCGAAAAATCCGGGTCGTTACATTCCTTCCCCCTTAAAAGAATTTCATCATCGAAATTGCTAAGGCAGGAAAATGCTCCAAACCACTTAACTTAACAAAACCCACTTAGCTAAAACTCGATGTTCACTTTTCTAAACTTTTAGTTTTAACCAAAACAATTAGTTTTCAATTCTAATTCCAAAATCCTTTATTCCAATTACAATTCGAAATTAAATTGGCGTTAACAAAAAATTTCCAAAAATTTTCAAAATTTATCTAACACCCTAAATTTTTGAATTTTTTTGGTAGAGTCTCTACGCAGAGCGTTTTGCAATATGACAAGAGAGATAAATATATATATATATATATATATATATATATATATATATATATATATATATATTGTAACGACCCGGAATTTTGGGCAATATAAATTTAATAATTTGTATAAATAATTTAACTGGTTTGATAATTTTTCTTTATAATTTTAATTTAAACTGATAAATTTATTCTTTTTAAGGTTAATAAATGTTTAATCTGGTTATTTTGATCAATGTCTTTTAACAATTTAAAGTTGATAAGATTTATTTTTTAAATCTAATAAATTTTATTTCTATTTATAATATATAAAATTTGATATATATTGTGAATAGAAGATCTTTTGTTTTAAATAAAGATTGAATTTGCAAATTGTAATATATATATATATATATATATATATATATATATATATATATGTAAGTATATGTTATAATTTGGATTGTTTTAAAAATTTAATTCAATTTATTGATAATTTTGAATACTAATTTAAAGTTTTGTTTTAAATTTTATTTTTCAAAAGTTAATTTAGATTTATCAAATTGATTTCAATTATAAGATAATTGTTTGTTTTTAAAATATAAGATTTGTTATTTAGTTTAAATAAGATAGTTCAAAAAGGTTTAAACAAAGTTTTGTTTTGTTTTAAAATGCTTAAATTAAAATGGTTATAAGTGTATAAAAATAAATGTTTAGATTTTAAATTTTTAAGATATATTTGTGTTATAATTAATTTTAGAATATTTTCTTTAAAAAGTAAACTCATATATTCATACATAAGTATTTGTTAATTAAGTAAATAAGTAAGTTTACATTATCATTTAAATTAAATAAAATTATATTTAAAATGCTAAAATACATGTGTACACATGTTAATCATTTTAGCAAACACATGTAAGGCAAATAAACAAGATTATGACAAGTGTAAGAATGTTAAACAAGTATCTTCATTATTGAATTTTATTTTCTTTAATAAACATAACATTTTCATTTCCCTTGGTCTTCATTTCATTTTTTTTTCAAATTGATTGGCAACCTGAAAATTTGAAATCAAAACTGAGATTTAAACTAAAAAGAAAAATCTGCAAGCAAATCTGCCAAATTAAGTTCTACTTCAACCTGTAATGCAAGGATTCAAATCAACCTGCAAGTTCAACATTTTTCATCAATTAAAAGCATGCAAAGGGATTTTTAACAGCAAAGTAAAAGCTGCAACCAAATCTGCAAGTTTGAAACAACAATTGGAAGCATGCATTCTATTACAATAGCATAATCAAAGCATTCTTTTCTGATTTAAAGATTTGAAGCCTGGAAAATTCACAAAACTGCTCTGCTTAATTGAATGAGTAAATTTCTTTTAAAAACAGTTGATCTAAATTTTACTGCCATGCATGTGTTGACTGTCTTGAATTAAAATTCTATAGCTTAAATTTATATGAATTGGTATGTTTATGATGGGTGAGCTTGTGTGTTCATATACATGCAAGAGTTTTCTCTGTTAATTTACTGAGAAGGTTCTGTTAAAAGAAAATATTCAATACAAATAAATGAAATCAATATTTGATTTCGAAATTTAAATAAAAGTTGTTTGTTTGAGGAAGATGATGGCTTTTAAAATAATTTTAGGATCTTAACTTTAACAAATAAGTTTAAAAAAATAAGAAGAACAGTAAAATACTGTTATCATGAGAAATCAACAATTTTGATTTATGATTTAGGTTACATGAATAAATTAGTGGGTAAAAATCATGATTTTTAGTACAAGTTTCATGATTTTTAGTTTGCTGAATCAAGAGAATTTTGAGTTTGAACGTTTTGGAAATTTTTGTGAACTGCAAACGATACACTCAATAATTTGATTTGATACTTTGGTCGTAGCTTGCTTGTGTGTTGTAGATTATAGGAAAAATACAAGAGAATTTTTCTATTGAGTGAATCGATGGAATTTGGATGAGTTGCGATTTTAGCATGTTGTTGTTTTCGGTTTGATTGTAGTGGCTACTGTGTTTTGGATTGGTAACCGGAGTTGTTCGCTTTTGGGGTGGATGTTGTTCTTGGTCATGGCGACTCGATGGTGGTTCGGCGGGGTGAAATGGCGACGTGGCGTTGGCCGTGGAGGGATTTTGGGACAAGATGGTCCTTCAGTTTTTGAGCTTGGTGGTCATATTTTGATTCGATGAAGTAATCTCAAATCTGGGTTTAGTAATAGAGTCGCGAGTGATGTTGTGACCAACGTCGATAGTCGTGACGATCAAGCTTGGCCGGAGTTGATGGTGTATGTGCACGTGTTTGGCCGTGTACGCTGGGTAGTTTAAAGATTTGGGGAAGACGAATCTGCTCAGGTGGGTTCTCGCGTGTGTTTCGGTGGCGACTCGAAGATAATGGAGTTTGGGTTTACTTCGGGGATGACACGGGAATTTCTGCATTTGGTCTCGAGTTTGTTGGGTGGTGATTTTTAACTAGGTTCTGATTAATAATATGTTGCAAAATTTACTGCTTGTTGAAATAAAATCAAATATTAAGCTATAAACAAGATTATATAAAATGGTAAACAAATTTATAAAAGTAAAACTTGTTGTTTTGAATTAAATTATAAATCAAACTTTAAAAGTATTGATTGAATTTATTTTTAGTTTTAAATTTGTTTAAAATGATTTCCTTTCGAAGTAATTAACTTCATTTAATTTTGAATGTTAATTTGAAAAGAGAAATGCTTGAATTTAGATATTAAATCAAAGTTTTTAAAGTAAATTGTAAGTAATGCTTTAAAGACTAAAGTTTTTGAATTATTTTAAAAATATAAGTTATAAATTTGATAATTACAGTATTTTTTTAAATTTCAAAATTTGATTTCTAAATGCTTTAATTTCAATTAAAGTTTAAGTTATGATTTTGAAATCCAAATAGTATAATTTGTTTAAGTTGTTAAAATTTAATTAATTCAAATAATTTATTTATGAAAATAAATAAGGTTAAATTATTTGGATAATTAACATAAGAATACTTAATTTAATATGATTTGTTAATAAGTAAGAGTTTAATTAAGATTTATGTTTTCTTAATTAATTAGGAATTTGAAATATAAGAAGTTAGTTAATTAATTATTTAATTAATTTGAAATAATTAGTTAGTTGTTTATTTAATTTTAAATAATCACTTAATTATGGATTAATTAAGTGTGGTTAGTTAATGAAGTAATCAATGGTTAATTTTTTTTGAATGTAATTAGAATGGTAATTACTTATGGAAGTAATTAGAGAAGTTACTCATGGGAGTAATTAATTAAAGTGATTAATGGAATCACTTAATGTTATCAATTAAAGAATTGATTAATATAATTGTTGAAGTTAATTAATTTTGAAGTAATTAATTAATTAAAGAATTAAGGATTGGTTAATGATGGAAGTAATTACTTGTTAAATAACTAATTAAGAGAGTAATCAAGATTTATTAATGAAGTAATTAAGCATAATTACTTATGTAAGTAATTAAAGGGTTAATTACTTAGTTAATTTTAGTTAATTAATTAATGTGATTAATTAATCCATGGATGCGATTAATTTAAGATTAATTACTAAGGGTAATTAATTAAAACATAATTAATTAATAAAGTAATTAATTAAAGATTATTTGTTAATTTAATTGAATTATAATTACTTAATGAAGTAATTAAAGATTAATTAATTAGATTATTTAATAAAAAGGGTTAATGTAATTAATTAAGAAGTTAATTAATTAAGATAAGTAATTACAAATTGTTAATTATTGATTATGATCGATGAGTTGATCAATTACAAGTTAATTATTTAATTCAAAGAGAATTATTAATTAATGGGGATCATTAATTAATATAATCAATGATATTAATCAAGGTTGATTAATAAAAGTAATTAATTTAAGTGTGATTAATTAATTGTAATTAATTGAGGTTTAATGTGATTAATTATAGTTAATTAATAAATGGAAGCAAATGAAGGTTCGTTAATTATTGTAATTAATGATAGTAATTAAAGGTTAATTACTGAATATGGTTAAGGATAATTACTTAAATGTAATTAAGGATGATTAATCAAGGAAGATTAATTAAGGAAGATCATTAAGAGATGATTAATTATTTATTTGGAATAAATAAATAAAGAAGGATTAAGGTTAATCCAGTTGATTAAGAGTTAATCAATTCTGCTTTGGATGATTGATTAGTATTGGTTGATTAATTGATATTGGATGATCAATATTGGGTGATTGGTTGATACTGGATGATTGAATATCTCTGTTATGTGATATGTTGCTTTGTGAGATGAATGTTTGATATGAATTATCTGTTGTGATAATGTTATTCATCTATCGTTATATCATCCTGCATATAAGTTTTAACTGTTTAAAACCCTTAAGTACAACTTGGACATTAAAATGGCGTTTGGTTTCGGTGAGACCGGGATCGGGTTTCCATATTTGGAATTCGAAAACCACATCGATTCCAATTAAACGTTAGGTCGTGAATCCAAGTGGAGCTAGTGAAGACTCGAGGTGTAAGAACTATACGTCAATATAACTCTGGGGGTGATTCCGTGATGAGTTTGACAGGATAGTACTTATAGGTTGGAGATGGTGATTTAGAGTGCAAGGGCTATGGCTTGATTCTGAGGGTGATTCCAAAATGAGTGCAACGAGATAGTGCCTTCGGTTTCGTTCGAACCCGGAACGAACTTGTATGGATTGAATGCTTTCAGAACATTGTCAGGTGGACGATGAGCATTCTAAGATAGATGTGTTCTAAAGGTAATTGCAGCCTCAAGCCTCATCAACCGCGAATGCCTAAAACATGGAGGTGCAACAAGGCTTCGTGGGTAGCTCCCACCGGAGAGCAAGATTTTCCCCTGTCTGGAAGTCCCTTTTATTTCGGCTGTGTGGGCAGTTGGAATCGCGCGCCAACTGCGGGGTTGTCTTGTTCGGGACTGTTCAGTAAGGAATGGTCCGGCCTTGTGTTGCAGGGTAGTTAGGGTGGCTCCTCGGTACGTTGATCTAGGCCACGTACTGTGATGGGCGGTACCCCAGTAGCCCTGCCATTGATGGAAACCCATTCTTCCTACGAGACGCTACGGTTTTGTTTGTATTACCCACTTTTGTGGCTAGTAGCTGGAATTTAATAAATGTAACAATTTCGGCTATTTCTTATTTACTTGAAACCCTAGACACTATTATAATATCACTGGATTTCCTATCAAATGTTTTGGTTAGCGTAAGGTAAAAACTTTTCCATGTTTATGTGTGGAAAGTCTTACGCGATATCTTTTCTTTTCAAAGGTTATTCTAAAATTAAGCAATTTTAACTCGTTTACTCACACCAGACCCCTGCCTGACCCGAGTGTTTATTTTCCGTTTTATTAAACTCTTGGGTACTCATATTATGTATGAGTAGTCAAGTGATTCAGGTTAGCTTGACGAATTCTGGAGGAGATATGGAGCAGGTGGTTTCCACGCATAGATATATTATGGTTCCGCTGTGTTGTTTGGTATCTGTATCTGTTGTACTTGAGTTGTATAATCAGACAGATGTTTATAACTGTCTAATATGTATTGTTTAAGTTGTGTACTCTGATGCAATATGATACTATGTAATATTTTATGTGTTATATTATATTTCATTCGTTCCGCTGTGAGTTCTCTGATGTTGTTTGTCTTCTTCTTTCTCTTTCTTTTCTTCTCACTACACCACAAAAGGCTTTTAACAGCGTTTGAAAAACGCTGTAATACGATACAACAGCGTTAGTTCAAACGCTGTATAACGACATGCTGTCGTATATACAGAACTTACAACAACTTTTCGATAAACGCTGTTGAAACATCACTTTGACAGCGTTTCTTACAAGCTGTCAATAATGTTTTTACAGCGTTGTCAAACATGTTGTATTATGTTTCTACAGCGTTAATAATTTAGCTGTCGGAGATGTTTTAATTCTGCTTTAACTGTTTACAACAGCTTTTTATAAACACTGTTATTGAATCATCGACTATTTCGTCAGCATGTACTAAACGCTGTTATTGACTATTTCAAGATAATCACAGCACGAATTGAACGCTGTTGTTTCTTCATTGACAGCATTAATCAGACACTATCTTCTATTTATATAACAGCTTTAATATTCCACTTTATTTTTGAATATTCCAGAACTATATTTTGAGTATATTCAAGCAACTAGTATATATAACAGGTTCTAATAAATATTAATTAATTACATAAACTAGTTAAGACAATATTAATAAACAAAAGACATCCATAAACCAAGTTTCAATAATATCCATAAACAAAAATAACAAATTAAACCAAGTTGCTACAAATTCTGTTAAACAAAGACACGTTATATGTTAAGCAAAAATATAATATCAATACAGTAAGTCCGCACCAAATGCCAACAACAAAACGTGCATCTAAAAAGTTTCATATGCTTGCTACTTGCTACGGAAGAAGAATGTGTCATCGCCATCTTTAATTACCTGCAATGAAGAAATTTGAAGTCAGTGAGTAAACGCCATCTAAAAATTTGAAGTTTCATATGCTAAAATGCTTAACTGCGCCAAAAAATCACTATATGGTATGTTAAGTCGAAACCTAGCCAATATACGCATTAGTAGGTTAGCTCAGTTAACGAAGCTAAACTGCTGTACAGTAACATAGTTTGTTGTTTCTCTGTACAAACTGTTATATACAATTTACAACTGAAAATGGGCTTTGGGCCGCATTTGCCTTAGGCCACATTAGCATTAACTAAGTGCAAAAATAACAACTAAGACCGCAAGTATTCTAATTAGGACTAATTTACTTGCTCGTCCTTATATTTTGAAGTCTGTAATTCCACCGATATTTTCTACACAGTGTGTGGTTAGCGATAGCAAAAAAGTGCATACACTTGTATTCAGTTATCCATATATGCAGTTTATTAAAGTAGTCAAGCTGATCACATAATCTTTATAAGACCAGACCATATATTTACCAATATTTTACTGGATACGGGAACGGTCTATAAGCTATACACAACAAACTTGTCCATATAAGCAAATACAAAAAAAATTCTAAGTAAAAAGAAGAGAAAACTAACCAGAAGAGCTCCTTCAACTTGAGTTCCCATGTAACGACCCAGAATTTTATTAAATTAAAATATGAATATTTAATTAATTTTAAATATTTATAAGTGAATTTATAAGTCAAATAAATTTTTATTTGAATTTTTGGATTTAATTGGATAATTTAATCGATAATTTAATATGTTAAATTATGAAAATAATTGAAAATTGAGTTAAATATGATTGAAAATAATTTGTAAAATTTTATTTAATCATACTGGAGTTATAGAAATATTTTAGAACTTTTAAAATCGAATTAAAAGTTAATTTGTGAAAATTGAATATTTTAATATTTAATAATCGACTGTAAAATAGTCAATTTTTGAACAGTCTCAGAATTGAACGAAACCAGTTTCATTGGATCCGTAATAGTTAGTTATTACCGGATTTCAATTTTCGTGTCAATCGGAGCTATCGTTTGATCGTGGCAGCTCGAAACGCATCGAATTATTTTTAATTTAAATTTGGCGAGTCAAAATAGCCATTTTTCAAAAAGTCTCGGATTTCGACGAAACCAGTTTCATCGGATCCGTAATGTGATATTATTGTAAGGTTTCAAATTTCAAGTCATTTGGATTTACCGTTTGTCCGGTACAAATTAAAACGCCTAGAAATCGACTTAAATCGGTTTAATTTAAATTGAACGTTTTCAGCCATAACTCGCACATACTTCCGAATTAGCTTCCGAAACCTGTTCCATTGTGTCCGGAACGCGGGGTAAACCTTAGAAACGCTGGTTACGGCGCCTAAATCGGAGTTCGGAATTCCCGGGATGAATAGTGTTTACGCTTGCTTTTCTATATAAGCACTTCACCTCTTCACCATGTTGCATTGAGAAACCCTAGCCAACAAAAAAAAACGTAGCCGCCAGTTTCAAAAAAATTAATGGCCAGAAAACTCCCTCCTTTCCTCCCTCCGATCTCCTTATCCATCGATTTATAGCAAATTCTTTCAACTAACAAAACGAAGACCATGAAGAGAGCTATAATGTGAACGGTGGTGATCGAATATGGAGTCGTGTGGATGGTGCAAAGTGGCCGCGTTCTCCTCTAGTTGATGCACGTCGTTCGAGTACTACAGGGGGCCGAGCTTTGAGCTACTCAGGGCGTTCATGGTGTTCGTGATGGCCGTCGTAGTGGCGTAGGCCGATCGTCTTCAAAGCTAAGGATGGTGGAGCATAATTAGGCTAATAAGTGGCGGCTATGGGTTTGGGGGTCGCGTGGGTTAACTGGAAGATGGAGAAGATGAAAAGTGCGGTCCTGATTTGTTGGGCTTGAATCCAATGGTCATGATGAGCTAGGGTATAAAAATTTAAAATAGAATTTGTAATTCATGTATATAAAATCGTGTACGAACTTGTAAAATTCATATCTTTTTCATACGAGGTCGAAAAAATGCAAACTCAGTTGCGTTGGAATCGTATGGACGAGCACTACGCGATGGAGTTGGTTTGGAGTCGTTTGGAGTTAGTGAGAATTTCGGGTAAAATTAAACGCACGTTTAATTTTATTCGAAATAAAAGCTAAAACGGAATTTAAAACCAAGGTGAGAATTTCTCACTCAATCGAATAGATTTCGATTTTATTTTAAATAGTTAGATTTAAAATATTTGAATGCATGTTTGAATGATGACTGTAAATTATTGATTGTTAAAATAGACATTATGCGCCGTTAGTAAGCGGATGTTATTTAATATAAACATATACCGCGAATATTTCATAAACAGTGAAATTGGTATTATATATAATATCAATATATATATATTGGCATATGTATATGTGGCAGTTGTTGATTTCCCGCATTTTTGTTTAGCGGATGAGACCCTATTACGCCGTTATTAAGCGGATAATATTTATTAAGAACATATACCGCGATAATTTCGTACTGGAGCGAAATTGGTATTGTGCTAATGTTTTTGGATGCAGGAAACAGGTTGGAGGGATCCAACTGGATTCCTCAACAGTTTTTAGTTTATTTCAGATATATTGATATTTGATGGATTATTATATCGATATATGATATCGTTGTAGTCGTGATTGACTATTTGGTGTGTAGCATCATTGGACCCAGATTTTGGGATTTTAAAATGTTTTTAAAGTGATTTTTGAAAAGATAAAATATTTTTGGAATTGATCCATTATAAATAAATAAACGTTATAATTTTTAAAGTTATAAAAATTATAATTTTTGAGAAATACGGTTAAAAGCTGATTTTTGAGAAATATGGATCAATGATTTTATAAAATAGTTAAATTGGATTTTTGAATTTATTATAAAAGTTTGAATATAAGATTTATAAAATTTGATTATTTTATAAATCAGAATGGTGAAATTATAAAGGAAATTAAAGACATTTTGAAAGAATAATATAAATTGATTTATATTAAGAGATTTATAAATGGATATTTATAAATTGAAATATTGACTTTATAAAACGAGCTTTTATAAGTGTTTGAATGAAGTGGAAATGAATTTCATAAATGAATGAAATTTATGGAATTGTAAACTGTGAAGTTATAAAACGAAATTTATAAATAGTAAGATTTATAAATTTGGTGAAATTATTTGAAGAATAGATTTATTAAATAAATAAATCTTATAAGTTATAAGGTTTATAAATTGAAAAGTCTTTAAAAAGAACGATTTTGTAAAATAATCGTTTTATAAGCAATTGACTTATAATATGAACTTTTAGTTTATAATTGAGATATGAAATCAAATATGTTAATAAAGGAATTTATAAAAAAGGAAGTTTTTATAAATAAATAGAAAAGGAATTTATAAACGTTGTTTTATAAATTCGCAAATGATTTATTATGACAAGTTAATTGTTATAACTTAGAAATGGAGTTATATTCACATTTTTTAATAGTGAATAATCCTTTGAATTAAAATGAATAAAAGAATGAAATTGGTTAACGTAGTTTATTCACGTTTTTGAATAGTGAATAACACGTTAAAGAAATTGTTTAGAATGTGAATGTTTTAAATAGAATTAAAACGATCCAACGATGTTTTAAAAGGTATTGAGATTCGAAACCATAGATTTCAACATTTATTGTTGAAATAGATGTTTCGAGAAATAAAAGGAAATAGTGGACTATAACACTGTTGTTATAGTAAATGATTTCCGAATGGAAATGTTTTGGTTTAGTATTGGGATTTATATATCTATTTTAATTTCGAATCCCTATACTAGTGATTTTGGGTTGTCGTAACGATGTTTTACGCAACATTCGTTTTGGCCCAAATAAATATGTTAAGTGAATGATTTCCTTAAAGAAAGAAATATATACTTAATTCGGTTTAAGTATATTGAATATTTTCTAAGTGTTGAAAATAAAAGATTGTGAATTACTTATTTAATAAGTATGGGAATGTTTTCCAATATGAAGTGAAAAATTAGAATTTATCTTTTTGAAGATAAATTGAAATGAATGATTGAAATCATATATGCATGGATATTTTGAAATATAAATTCATTATGGAATTTATGAATGAAAAGTGGAACTTGTTAAAAATAAATATTGATTTATTTTTGAAGTGTTGAAATTTAATATCTAGTGAAGATATTTTTGAAAAATAAATAATTTGGGAAAATTATTTGGAATCTGGTGATGTATGCATATCAATTGATAGTTCAATAACCGACTATCAATATTTCCCTTTGAATGGGTATTTGAGGTGATTTGATTGAATTTGAATGCACACTTATTTTTGAATAAGCGCTCACTATTCGGGTTAACCGGGAAAGGACCATGGGGTCGTATAACCCACCCCGAATATGTGATACGTCGTTGTGAATCGCATTTGAAGATCGGTGTTGAAGACCGGTATTTGCGAGAGTGATAGGATGAACTATCGATTGACTCTGCACCGAGTAGCTACGGTATTGAGTTCTCCATATGTGATGGTGAATCCGATCAGGATTGTGAATATCCGGATTGCAAGGACTTCTTTGTAAGTGCCTTCGGTTCTGTTCGAGCCCGGAACAGACTTGTATGGATTGTATGTCAGACATTACAATTTGAGATATAAAGCCGATTTCTTTCAAATATATTTCTGTTGGTGGCGGAGAATTTATTCTTTGCTTAACACCCTTCTTTGAGACGTATGTGCTCAAAGGTTATATAGTTGAAGTTATCAGCAATATATCCCATTTTGGTAATGTGACATGCTGAGTGATGCTGAAATGATCATTGTGTTGATTATTTGTGATAGGATCATTTATTTGATCGTCTATCTTAGTGATCATTGTGTTGATCATTTGTTGACCCAAAGCACGACTTTTTGTACAAAGTGTGTTTTTGTGGACGTGACTTCGTCGAGCCTCACATCCCGGAAATGGTCAAAACAGGAAAGATGCGGCAAGGTTATTAGGGGTTGCTGTAGCTCCCCTTAGGGTATGTGCATTTCCTTCTGGAAAAGGGTGGTATCATGGTATGGAGCCCAGATACTTACTCATGTTGAAAACACTCTATTTATTATGGTGTGATGTTGGATATCGAGCGCTCGGTTGAAAAGGTCCTAAAGGACCGGGGAATGGCGTGCTCGTGTCAGTAGTTACCCAGTTAAGGGGTAACCCGACCTTGTGTTGGCAGAGTTCCGGTTTGGTTCTCGGGGATGTCTTTCCAGAGGCATTCTCAGTGGCAATGGGAAGTTCCTTGGCCTGACCATTTGTTGGAAATCCAATTCCCAATACGAAACTTGTACGGTATTAGTTGTAGAACCTGCCATTCACTTATGGTGGTCACCACTGTTTGGATGGTAGCTATAGTAGGCATAGTTCGAAATGTCTATGCTGGCTAAGATTTATATTCTACTTTCGAAATGAATTTTTCCTACACTATACACTAATAATAATATCAAATGTTCTTTTAAATGCGTATCAAGCATCTTTGACTATCATAAGGAGAAATCTCCTCCGATTCTGCGTTTGCATTGTGTGTGTGTGCGGGAGGCCTTATGGTAGTCTCATTTTTAAAAGCATTGCGAATTGAAATAAAAATATTCCTCTATTTGATTTTAAAGATAAATAAACTGTTTTGAGTTCTCACACCAGTCACATGACTGACTTGGAGTTTATTGTTTTCCTTCCTAAACTCTGGGTGCCCACCAATTTCCACACGGGCAGTCAAGAGTTAAGGTTTATCAGGATATTCAGGATATTCTGGAGTTGCTGGAGGCAAGCTGGATGGCATGGCGTATTACTAGTTTATATAGTATTTCCTTTTCCGCTGCATTGTTGTTGTTGTATGTTGTTGTACACTCTGATGATATGATGTAATGAAATGTATAATATGTAATAACTGATAGTTCTTTGTTTAAAGATTATTCATTTATTATTATATGTTGTTCCGCTGCGAATTGTGAGATTCTGTTGTTGTTCTGTTGTTGTTTCCTTTCTGTCCGTTCTATTTTTAAAATTCTTCTATTTTCTTCTATTTTAAAATTTTCTTTTCTCTCTATTTTCTATCTCTTCTCTCTTCTTTCTTTCTTTTTCTTAAATTCTTCTTAAAACCCCTAAGGGTTCGTATTTTCGTTCATCTTGAATTAAACAAAGGAGATTAGTGTCTATTCAAGGAGTACGGACTTACGGGTCTTTACATTTGGTATCAGAGCTGATGGTTAAGCGACAACCATGGTTCTGTTGGGTATTAATTCATTAGAGATAGAGTCAGTAGTACTCTGGAATGAATTTGAGTGTAATAATAGCTAGGAGTGCGTATTTGTTAGTGAATATAAAATTGTTTTATATTGTGATGATTGGTTTATTGAGTGGTATATGAACTTTCGTCAGCGTGGTCCGCAAGACTATGTCGAAGGGGTTTCTAAACACTTGAATAGAACAATTCGGCACAATATTGTTTAAATTGGGTGAATGAAATAATTTTACCTTGATTATATTTTATATATAAAGAAATAATTTTTCAAAATTATTAAAGTGTATGTAAGTTAATTGTTAGGTTGTTTGAATAATCTAAATAAAAGAATAATTGTATAAGTAAAAGAATTATAAGAATTGAATTATAATTAAAGTGAATTACAATTGTGAAATAAACTTATATATACAAGAAGTAAAATTATATGAATATGAGTTGTAAATAAAAGTGAATTTAAAGTTAAATGGAATATAACTTAAGTGTTGTTGAATGGAATTGATTTTGGTATCGAAGTAAATAAATCAAGTGGATTAAATGGAATATGACTTAGGAGTTATATAAATGAAATTCAACTTTGGTAATTGAATTGAATGAATGAATTGAATGTTAATCAATTGAATGTGAATTAAGTAGATATGAAATAATGAATGTAAGTATTAATTCATTGAAATCTAATGTTATTAGAAGTTGAATAAAATTGAATGAGAATGAATATAAGCAAAGGAATTTGGTTGTATTATATATACTTTGGTTGTTATATGATTGTTGATTGATTGTATGTAATTCATTAAGTGTTAATGAAATTGAATTCAAATTGAAAGTAAATAAATTTGAATAGAATTTAATGTGAATTAGATTTAATTAGTGAATGTAAACTAATTAAAATTGAGAATGAATGTTAGTAAGAACATCCAATGTAAATGAATATGTTGCATTTGTTGTTTACATTTGCTATGTTAACATGTATAGTTATTAAGTTGCTATATGTTGTATATTGATACTATTTTCATATATGCATGATTCTCATGTTGTTTGTTAAGTGTTTAGTAGGTGCGGATCGCGTTTGCTTCGCATTTGGAGTTCGCTTTAGCGCTATATTAGCCGTATATGCTTGCTAATAAAATATAAGGTACATATCTCGGATTAAATATCGCACTTTTACACTTTTTTCCCTTCGGGATGCCTCATTACTTGATGAGATGTATATTTGTGATATATATACTGTCATTTTTTTTTCGGATCGAGCCGCGCAAAGGAGACTATGGCGAATTTTTCCGAAAATTTAAGGCGTTAGAAAATTTGTGAGAAAATTGGGAAAATTTTGGAAAACTTTAACTTTGTTTTAGAGTTGAAAGTTAAATGATATAGATTGTTTTTGAAAACATAACTAAGTATGATTTGAAAACTTAGTAAAAGTATTATAAGAAGTTTAACTATGAATTTTGGAAAATTAATAGATTTTGTAACCTTTCTTACTTGCAATTTCGAGGACGAAATTCTTTTAAGGGGGAAAGATTGTAACGACCCAGAATTTTATTAAATTAAAATATGAATATTTAATTAATTTTAAATATTTATAAGTGAATTTATAAGTCAAATAAATTTTTATTTGAATTTTTGGATTTAATTGGATAATTTAATCGATAATTTAATATGTTAAATTATGAAAATAATTGAAAATTGAGTTAAATATGATTGAAAATAATTTGTAAAATTTTATTTAATCATACTGGAGTTATAGAAATATTTTAGAACTTTTAAAATCGAATTAAAAGTTAATTTGTGAAAATTGAATATTTTAATATTTAATAATCGACTGTAAAATAGTCAATTTTTGAACAGTCTCAGAATTGAACGAAACCAGTTTCATTGGATCCGTAATAGTTAGTTATTACCGGATTTCAATTTTCGTGTCAATCGGAGCTATCGTTTGATCGTGGCAGCTCGAAACGCATCGAATTATTTTTAATTTAAATTTGGCGAGTCAAAATAGCCATTTTTCAAAAAGTCTCGGATTTCGACGAAACCAGTTTCATCAGATCCGTAATGTGATATTATTGTAAGGTTTCAAATTTCAAGTCATTTGGATTTACCGTTTGTCCGGTACAAATTAAAACGCCTAGAAATCGACTTAAATCGGTTTAATTTAAATTGAACGTTTTCAGCCATAACTCGCACATACTTCCGAATTAGCTTCCGAAACCTGTTCCATTGTGTCCGGAACGCGGGGTAAACCTTAGAAACGCTGGTTACGGCGCCTAAATCGGAGTTCGGAATTCCCGGGATGAATAGTGTTTACGCTTGCTTTTCTATATAAGCACTTCACCTCTTCACCATGTTGCATTGAGAAACCCTAGCCAACAAAAAAAAAACGTAGCCGCCAGTTTCAAAAAAATTAATGGCCAGAAAACTCCCTCCTTTCCTCCCTCCGATCTCCTTATCCATCGATTTATAGCAAATTCTTTCAACTAACAAAACGAAGACCATGAAGAGAGCTATAATGTGAACGGTGGTGATCGAATATGGAGTCGTGTGGATGGTGCAAAGTGGCCGCGTTCTCCTCTAGTTGATGCACGTCGTTCGAGTACTACAGGGGGCCGAGCTTTGAGCTACTCAGGGCGTTCATGGTGTTCGTGATGGCCGTCGTAGTGGCGTAGGCCGATCGTCTTCAAAGCTAAGGATGGTGGAGCATAATTAGGCTAATAAGTGGCGGCTATGGGTTTGGGGGTCGCGTGGGTTAACTGGAAGATGGAGAAGATGAAAAGTGCGGTCCTGATTTGTTGGGCTTGAATCCAATGGTCATGATGAGCTAGGGTATAAAAATTTAAAATAGAATTTGTAATTCATGTATATAAAATCGTGTACGAACTTGTAAAATTCATATCTTTTTCATACGAGGTCGAAAAAATGCAAACTCAGTTGCGTTGGAATCGTATGGACGAGCACTACGCGATGGAGTTGGTTTGGAGTCGTTTGGAGTTAGTGAGAATTTCGGGTAAAATTAAACGCACGTTTAATTTTATTCGAAATAAAAGCTAAAACGGAATTTAAAACCAAGGTGAGAATTTCTCACTCAATCGAATAGATTTCGATTTTATTTTAAATAGTTAGATTTAAAATATTTGAATGCATGTTTGAATGATGACTGTAAATTATTGATTGTTAAAATAGACATTATGCGCCGTTAGTAAGCGGATGTTATTTAATATAAACATATACCGCGAATATTTCATAAACAGTGAAATTGGTATTATATATAATATCAATATATATATATATTGGCATATGTATATATTGCAGTTGTTGATTTCCCGCATTTTTGTTTAGCGGATGAGACCCTATTACGCCGTTATTAAGCGGATAATATTTATTAAGAACATATACCGCGATAATTTCGTACTGGAGCGAAATTGGTATTGTGCTAATGTTTTTGGATGCAGGAAACAGGTTGGAGGGATCCAACTGGATTCCTCAACAGTTTTTAGTTTATTTCAGATATATTGATATTTGATGGATTATTATATCGATATATGATATCGTTGTAGTCGTGATTGACTATTTGGTGTGTAGCATCATTGGACCCAGATTTTGGGATTTTAAAATGTTTTTAAAGTGATTTTTGAAAAGATAAAATATTTTTGGAATTGATCCATTATAAATAAATAAACGTTATAATTTTTAAAGTTATAAAAATTATAATTTTTGAGAAATACGGTTAAAAGCTGATTTTTGAGAAATATGGATCAATGATTTTATAAAATAGTTAAATTGGATTTTTGAATTTATTATAAAAGTTTGAATATAAGATTTATAAAATTTGATTATTTTATAAATCAGAATGGTGAAATTATAAAGGAAATTAAAGACATTTTGAAAGAATAATATAAATTGATTTATATTAAGAGATTTATAAATGGATATTTATAAATTGAAATATTGACTTTATAAAACGAGCTTTTATAAGTGTTTGAATGAAGTGGAAATGAATTTCATAAATGAATGAAATTTATGGAATTGTAAACTGTGAAGTTATAAAACGAAATTTATAAATAGTAAGATTTATAAATTTGGTGAAATTATTTGAAGAATAGATTTATTAAATAAATAAATCTTATAAGTTATAAGGTTTATAAATTGAAAAGTCTTTAAAAAGAACGATTTTGTAAAATAATCGTTTTATAAGCAATTGACTTATAATATGAACTTTTAGTTTATAATTGAGATATGAAATCAAATATGTTAATAAAGGAATTTATAAAAAAGGAAGTTTTTATAAATAAATAGAAAAGGAATTTATAAACGTTGTTTTATAAATTCGCAAATGATTTATTATGACAAGTTAATTGTTATAACTTAGAAATGGAGTTATATTCACATTTTTTAATAGTGAATAATCCTTTGAATTAAAATGAATAAAAGAATGAAATTGGTTAACGTAGTTTATTCACGTTTTTGAATAGTGAATAACACGTTAAAGAAATTGTTTAGAATGTGAATGTTTTAAATAGAATCAAAACGATCCAACGATGTTTTAAAAGGTATTGAGATTCGAAACCATAGATTTCAACATTTATTGTTGAAATAGATGTTTCGAGAAATAAAAGGAAATAGTGGACTATAACACTGTTGTTATAGTAAATGATTTCCGAATGGAAATGTTTTGGTTTAGTATTGGGATTTATATATCTATTTTAATTTCGAATCCCTATACTAGTGATTTTGGGTTGTCGTAACGATGTTTTACGCAACATTCGTTTTGGCCCAAATAAATATGTTAAGTGAATGATTTCCTTAAAGAAAGAAATATATACTTAATTCGGTTTAAGTATATTGAATATTTTCTAAGTGTTGAAAATAAAAGATTGTGAATTACTTATTTAATAAGTATGGGAATGTTTTCCAATATGAAGTGAAAAATTAGAATTTATCTTTTTGAAGATAAATTGAAATGAATGATTGAAATCATATATGCATGGATATTTTGAAATATAAATTCATTATGGAATTTATGAATGAAAAGTGGAACTTGTTAAAAATAAATATTGATTTATTTTTGAAGTGTTGAAATTTAATATCTAGTGAAGATATTTTTGAAAAATAAATAATTTGGGAAAATTATTTGGAATCTGGTGATGTATGCATATCAATTGATAGTTCAATAACCGACTATCAATATTTCCCTTTGAATGGGTATTTGAGGTGATTTGATTGAATTTGAATGCACACTTATTTTTGAATAAGCGCTCACTATTCGGGTTAACCGGGAAAGGACCATGGGGTCGTATAACCCACCCCGAATATGTGATACGTCGTTGTGAATCGCATTTGAAGATCGGTGTTGAAGACCGGTATTTGCGAGAGTGATAGGATGAACTATCGATTGACTCTGCACCGAGTAGCTACGGTATTGAGTTCTCCATATGTGATGGTGAATCCGATCAGGATTGTGAATATCCGGATTGCAAGGACTTCTTTGTAAGTGCCTTCGGTTCTGTTCGAGCCCGGAACAGACTTGTATGGATTGTATGTCAGACATTACAATTTGAGATATAAAGCCGATTTCTTTCAAATATATTTCTGTTGGTGGCGGAGAATTTATTCTTTGCTTAACACCCTTCTTTGAGACGTATGTGCTCAAAGGTTATATAGTTGAAGTTATCAGCAATATATCCCATTTTGGTAATGTGACATGCTGAGTGATGCTGAAATGATCATTGTGTTGATTATTTGTGATAGGATCATTTATTTGATCGTCTATCTTAGTGATCATTGTGTTGATCATTTGTTGACCCAAAGCACGGCTTTTTGTACAAAGTGTGTTTTTGTGGACGTGACTTCGTCGAGCCTCACATCCCGGAAATGGTCAAAACAGGAAAGATGCGGCAAGGTTATTAGGGGTTGCTGTAGCTCCCCTTAGGGTATGTGCATTTCCTTCTGGAAAAGGGTGGTATCATGGTATGGAGCCCAGATACTTACTCATGTTGAAAACACTCTATTTATTATGGTGTGATGTTGGATATCGAGCGCTCGGTTGAAAAGGTCCTAAAGGACCGGGGAATGGCGTGCTCGTGTCAGTAGTTACCCAATTAAGGGGTAACCCGGCCTTGTGTTGGCAGAGTTCCGGTTTGGTTCTCGGGGATGTCTTTCCAGAGGCATTCTCAGTGGCAATGGGAAGTTCCTTGGCCTGACCATTTGTTGGAAATCCAATTCCCAATACGAAACTTGTACGGTATTAGTTGTAGAACCTGCCATTCACTTATGGTGGTCACCACTGTTTGGATGGTAGCTATAGTAGGCATAGTTCGAAATGTCTATGCTGGCTAAGATTTATATTCTACTTTCGAAATGAATTTTTCCTACACTATACACTAATAATAATATCAAATGTTCTTTTAAATGCGTATCAAGCATCTTTGACTATCATAAGGAGAAATCTCCTCCGATTCTGCGTTTGCATTGTGTGTGTGTGCGGGAGGCCTTATGGTAGTCTCATTTTTAAAAGCATTGCGAATTGAAATAAAAATATTCCTCTATTTGATTTTAAAGATAAATAAACTGTTTTGAGTTCTCACACCAGTCACATGACTGACTTGGAGTTTATTGTTTTCCTTCCTAAACTCTGGGTGCCCACCAATTTCCACACGGGCAGTCAAGAGTTAAGGTTTATCAGGATATTCAGGATATTCTGGAGTTGCTGGAGGCAAGCTGGATGGCATGGCGTATTACTAGTTTATATAGTATTTCCTTTTCCGCTGCATTGTTGTTGTTGTATGTTGTTGTACACTCTGATGATATGATGTAATGAAATGTATAATATGTAATAACTGATAGTTCTTTGTTTAAAGATTATTCATTTATTATTATATGTTGTTCCGCTGCGAATTGTGAGATTCTGTTGTTGTTCTGTTGTTGTTTCCTTTCTGTCCGTTCTATTTTTAAAATTCTTCTATTTTCTTCTATTTTAAAATTTTCTTTTCTCTCTATTTTCTATCTCTTCTCTCTTCTTTCTTTCTTTTTCTTAAATTCTTCTTAAAACCCCTAAGGGTTCGTATTTTCGTTCATCTTGAATTAAACAAAGGAGATTAGTGTCTATTCAAGGAGTACGGACTTACGGGTCTTTACATCCCATTTCAAAAGCGACATAGCTGTTCATAAGTCCACATTAAAAAAATGTGATAGTCAATGTTATATACACCTGAACATTGAATAGACTTCCAAATTCCAAATTTTTGATCAATCAACAAACTTTTACAACGGTTGCCTATATAACATTTATACAGCATCCAGAATTAAAATGCATTCAAATATTTATACATCTTTAAAAATTTGTACCTATAAAAGAAATAACTTATACTTACTAACGTTGCACGAACAGAGAATTAATTGAATTGACCATGTATCTATAAAAATTTGTATCTATATAATATTTATACAGCATCCAGATTAAAAATTTTGAATTGATCATGTATCTTTAAAAATTTATATCTATATATAAATAACAGAGAAAACAAATGGTTGATCTGTTAAGTACAAGAAGAATTGTCAAATTACAAACACAAATCAATGTATGCATTTTGCTAACAATTAATCAACCTTAGCCCTTGATTTTACGTTATAATTCAAAAAAAAATTGGCATCAAGACAAGAAAATGGGTTTTTCAGACAAGATAGTTTCAGAGTTACTTAGTTAACTTAGTTCATTTATGTTGTAATTGGTATCTTATCATTACTTAGTTAACTTAGTTCATCTTAGTTACTTGAATTACTTAGTTAACTTAAGTTAACTTGTAATTACTTAGTTAACTTAGTTCATTTCATAGAATTGAGACAATCCCCAATTGGACTTGAAAATTGGTATCTTGTCATTACTTAGTTAACTTAGTTTCTCCGATGAAAATCAAAGGACTAAAAAAGAATTCATGGTTACTTTCGTAGAAGATGGAATAACCATCATGGTATATTTATTTATTTTATTACTAGGTTACCGCGTTGCTTAAAAATCATTGGAAAAGGAAGGAAACTGGCATCCAAATCAAAAAAAATAAATATTGATATATAAAGCCTGTATCATTTCACCCCTTGATTTATGTCAATCTAGCAAAATAATCAGAGTTGGCAATTTGGCATACCAGATTACCAAATCCAAGGAAATAATATTGAAAGGTGTAGATCATATGTGATCTAAGATTTACTATTATCCATTGTTGTTTATACTTCAAATATTGCACTGATATAGTTTCATTTTTTGAGAGGAAAAAAATATATTTGTTGTTAGAATTCAATTATGTTTTAATCAATATAAAAATTGTATGATGCCATATTTGTATTTGTTATTTTCAGATTAAATGAACTTTGCACTTAATTCATCAGTTTTTTTGCATTTACAGTTTTAACAATAATATTAAACACAAAACTATTTTTAGGATAAATATAATTACTGATTCCGTACCGAAAGAAGTGCATTAAGGTGATTTTTATCTCTGGTTTTGCTTTAGCTTTAATCTTTGATTTTTATCTTTGGTTTTGACTAAGCATATGGAAAATATGTAATTGTTAAAATGGGTACATTAAAAAAGATACAAACTCTGTTTTCTTCATTTTTCCACTATATAGTTGTTACTTGCAAATGCCAATTTCAGGCTTATGATGTTGGTTTGGAATGGAGTTAAATTACTAATGTGTTCTTTCTTCATTTATAAATAGATCCTTATATTTAGTTAGATTTCAATGAGTTTGGACTAGAAAGTTTAACAAAGATTTTTTATTATATTCCAGAGATGTAGGATATATCATGATAAAATTGAGCTATAAAGTAAAATTACTGGAAGTACATGGTCAATATGATCATCCTTACCCCTGGTTAGTCTTGGAATCATAAGTGTCCCATAGGAGACTTCTTCGCCTTAGTTTTCCACATTTTCTATACCCTTCCATTTTATCTTTGTTTTTGGATCTGAAAATGTTGACCACTTTAACCTGTTAAGAAAGTAGGTTGGGTCAAGTATCAGCTTTCACAAGGAGCATAATACGATGATAAATGAATTTATTTCAAGTGAAATCAATCTAACCATGGTGCTTTTTTTATTATTAAATCAGTATTAGAAAGAGAAGGTGATCCATTAGTGCTAGTTATAACACACCTAACCTGTCTTTATGATGCAGTCAAACACTGACTGAAAGCAAGTGTCTCGTAATGTTTGTCCTTCTACAACTCTCTAGTTGATCACTTTGCAACATCCCAGTCTGCTATTTAATCTTAGAAGCTGCAACACTGAATCATTGTAGGCTTGCAATACTTGCCGCATTAAGAATTAGACGCCCCCTGTAAAACACCTTGTATTAGCTATAGACTTGCAAGTAGTTCGTACCAGTGGAGCATCCCTTTAACACAGACCATTCCTCAGTGTTTGATTGCATCCCACCTTCTAGCTACTATACAGGCTGCAGTTTGATTCAGTTTACTTCAGATTTCCATCAGCTACGTTGCAAGCTACTGTCCTTCTCTCTTCAACCAAACACCCAGCCTAGCTCTAAAGTTTTTAGTAGTTACTCCCTAATTGCTATAATACATGCTCTTGTTTTAATGCTTGTATTAATAACTTTTGTGTATAATCTTTTTGATGATTCTTTTTGCTATACTAATAGGGTTGAAATATACTGGACATCAGACTGCAACATGACACTTACTTCATATTCTTTCATCTTGCCAATAATCTTGACCCTTTCCTAGAATAATGGATAAGTAATAAGGAAAATACACTAGAACCATAAAAATAAGTAACACAAATGCAATCAACAAAATTACATAGCGCTAGAGGCTAACGAAATGGTTGCATTACTTTATCACCACTGGCAAAAGTTCGTAATGCAGTTCAACTGTTAGCATAGAGGGAAATGAGGCTAAACCAAATCGACCCAAAGTTATAAGAGTATTTCAGTGAAATAAATAAACAATTTCCCTTAATAGTTCTAATACATTCCTCATTTTCTTTCTGACCATATACATTCAAGATGTTATTCAAATACAAATGAGATCATGCATTCAAATAACAGTTCGAACAAAATTTGTCATTTACTTGTAGTTGGAAATTTAGTTAGATGTTCGAAAAAAAAGTTGAAATCTTTTTTCAATGTGTAATCCATTTTCTATCTATATGTTTGCATTTTCATTCATACTTCCTTCAAAAGAAATCAGTTTAGTCTTTGACTTCAAATTATACCTATTTTATAGTTCAATTTATTGTGCAATAACTCTCTTATTAAAAATTATATGCAAAATTAGACATTGAATCAAACACTTTGAACAGAACAGTCAAATCCAAATAACCAAAGAGCTTTTTGGCAGCATCAATTAGAACTGCACTTGAGGTGAAAATGAAGGTAACTTTGTCACAAAGAGCCATTATAATAATGTAAAAGACAATTCCAATGATAAAGGATGTTATCACTGAGATTATAATAGTAAATCTTGCAAGCGTAGCACCTCGAGTTGCTACAGGTGCAAAAACCCGAATCGAGTTGCTGTAAGCGCAGCAACTCGAGTTACTAAAAGCATGCAACTTCAAATTGACTCTCGAGGAAAAGATCAATATATACAACACTCATATTTATGATAAGTAAAACACTGCATCTTTTGCCTACACCTTCTCTTTACTAAAATCACTAATCAAATCATAAATAAAACACCACTAAACCAAAAATTATACATTGTTAAAATTAAATATTCTAGCTTTAACAGATCAATTACTGCAAACTTGAATATCCAAGAAGCAAAAGCTAGAAATAATTATATCCTAATAGTAAAAGGATAAAAAAAAGTCCACTTAAGTTCAATTTACCTAGAAATTTGGCACTAGGCATGAAAACAAATATTTAAGCATCACATGATTGAATCTTGAAGTATTATTTTTAACTAGCTTAATCATATCAGAATCAATCCATTATGAAGAAACACAGATAGTTTATTCTAGCTTAGGAGTTCATATTTTAAAACCTGAAAGTAAAGCTTCTCTGATTTGGCTATTTTCAAGTTCTCTGACCCACTCTATTGTGCTAGGAGCGATGCAAAGTTTTCATTAAGCCGAAGGATGTCATAGAAGATCCAGTTTGCAGGATAAGACCATATTTCCTACTACTAGAACTTTGGTCAACGATAGAAAAACCTTTCAATTCAGCATTCCTAGTCATTACTGAAAAAAACATAAACATCCACATTAGGAAAAATGGAGAACAAAAAATCAAAAGATAGAAAGAGATTTCCAAATTCGCAGATGGAGGAGAGAATTGAAAATTTTGTTGCCAGCTTCATTCTTTGCTTGTTCGCTTTATGGAAGGAGAAGGTGAGATTAACAAGGGTTTGTTGGTTTTTTTTAGAAACTGGAAAAGAAGAGTAAAGAAGGGAGAGATGGAGAACATGACGGGAAATTAAAAAGTAAGCGGTCAGACAAAAAACTTCGGAACAAAAAGGAGGGAAATAAATGACAGCGTTTCCTATATACTTTGATATTAGAGTCACTGTTAAAAATAGCTCTTTTGGTTTAAACGCTGAGATTGAATGCCGTGGATAGTATGTTTTCTTGTAGTGTCTTCTATCCCTTTCTTTCTCCATTGATGATGCGACTTTCTGGATATAGGAAGTCGGGTCGTCACAGTTGGTATCAGAGCATTAGGTTGAGTGAATACCTAGGCTCTGGAGTGGTGTCTTCCTTGAGAGAGCGTACTTGTAATTTTTATATAACTATATGTATATATATATCTACCTGATCTGTTGGGTTATCTGTTTGGATTTTCCAACATAATTTTTAGAGGTAGATGGAATAGTGGTGTGTGTGTGTAACACGACTACCACTAATGGAAGAGGTCCATATGTTTGAGGTTGGGAGTATATTTGTCGAGACTGTAGACCTGTTACTGTCTCGAGTGAGATTTGTACTTTGGAGTAAGAATTTCTCTGATATCCGAAGGAAATCTTTTTAAAGATTCGGAGTTTATCTTTGAAGTGTAAGTTTGAATCTGTCGGAAGTGCAGAAGTAACTAAGGATATCTTGATAACTGCGTGATGAGATGCAGTATCCATGGATATTTTTGAAGATGTTTTCTCTTGAAACAGTTTTAGTAGTAGTTGAGGAGCAGTTTTACCTGCCGCAGGGAAGATTCGTCTGTGTAGAAGTTGTCGGGATCTTTAGCATGGAGATTGTCTGTTTTGGGATATGAGACTAATGTCTGTTAGTTGCTTCGCTTCGGCATGGTCTCATTTGTCATTCCTTAAGGAGAGCGAGATGTTGATGCTTGGTTTGGAGCCCGAGTTCCTTGAGAGGTTGTCTGCCATCTCGAAGGACTGTTGGGTGTTTGTTGATGGTTTGGTTTTTGAGGAGCCTCTGGATTAGAAGTCTTTGGTTAGCTGTGGTAGCAGTTTCAGCTCGAAGTGTTCGGTGTGCTTACGAGAAGGTCTTTAGCTTTACAGTATCATCGAGGTAGAGTTTGGAAGTAGCAGTGTGGCTCGTTTCTCCGATGGTTCAGGAATCTTGGTGGTTCTTCTATCAGCAGTCCGGGAAGATGGTGAAGTATTTTTTTTGAAGGGTTAACCTTGTTTTGAAAAGCTTAAGGCTGTTCTAAATGGGTAAAGAGAGGATGGTTTCTTTGGAATCCGAACTAGGTTGGATCGCAAAAGTGACTTGCGATTAATTTGGGAATTTTTCTTTGGGCATTCTTTAGTTTGAGGCTGAGGGTTCTCATGTGCAGTAGGAGCTAATAAGGTAATCAGAAGTTTGTCTGCATCTGGAGTTGAGTTCCATATTGTTTTGGTTCTAGAAGCGATACTGTAGTTAGCCTGGTTGTAGGATGGTTTTTGGAGAAGGAAGAGTTGGTGTAGCAGCTCAGAAATTTTTCGATTTGGTTTGGGCAGATCTAGTTTTTGAGTTAGATTCTGCTATAAGGTTGTGTGACTGAGTCAGATGAGTCGCTCAGATTATATGGATTTGATGAACAAAGTTCTCGGATATATTGGAGAAGTTGTATTCGTGTTCATCAACGGTATTCTCATCAATTTCAGAATCAGAGTTGTGCAGCGGAAGCGAGGTAGCAGCTGTGCAAGGAAGGAAGCAAGTTCAGTTTGCTATTGCTTGAGTAATAGAGCTTGTTTTCTGGATTTCGATGGATTTTGGAAGACTTTTCTATTGAATAGAATCCATAAACTGGTTTGCTTTGGCTAGATGTTCTGGAAGCATCAGTATAATTGAGGTGATCAGGAAGAAGATTGGCAGCCCAGGATTGTCTGTTGAGCTATGCAGATATGAAATAAGGAGTTTGGGAATTCGAAGTTGAAGACTTCATTGTTGTTAAAATTTCTCTTTTTAAGAGAACAGAGATTGGATGGCTAGCTCTGAGGCATTTGAGATTCTTATCTGTGTTCTGATAAGATAAGATCTGTTGTCTATAAGATTGAATTGGCAGTTTGGGTAGCGGGAATTCATTGTATTTCACGTATCTCTGAGGGAGTACGTGTATGATTCATCATTGGTTGTTGAATCTGTTGTTCAGTTGGATTTGGAAGATGTGCTAGATTGAGTATAGTCTAATGTTCTGTTCAGATTGATGGATCTTGAGATGAGAGGAGCTCTGGATTTTGGTGGTGAAGTTTGTTAGCTTTTGTAGAGCGAGTCTCCCGGTGATTTATACTTGGGAAACTCGAGGTAGTATTAGAAGATTTATTCCGATTTGTGTCAGGATAATTAGTTAAGTTTGGTTGTTTGATTGATTGCCTTGATTGTTAGTAACTGGATGTTAGGAATGCTTTGATGATTTGAAATTGAGATCTTTGCTGGATTATTAAATTACCTTTTCTTTTACATTTCGGGGATGAAATACATTTAAGGGGGAGGATTATAACGACCCGGAATTTTGGGCAATATAAATTTAATAATCTGTATAAATAATTTAAATGGTTTGATAATTTTTCTTTATAATTTTAATTTAAACTGATAAATTTATTCTTTTTAAGGTTAATAAATGTTTAATCTGGTAATTTTGATCAATGTCTTTTAACAATTTAAAGGTGATAAGATTTATTTTTCAAAGCTAATAAATTTTATTTCTATTTATAATATTTAAAAATTTGATATATATTGTGAATAGAAGATCTTTTGTTTTAAATAAAGATTGAATTTGCAAATTGTAATATATATGCAAGTATATGTTATAATTTGGATTGTTTTAAAACTTTAATTCAATCTATTGATAATTTTGAATAGTAATTTAAAGTTTTATTTTAAAATTTTATTTTTCAAAAGTTAATTTAGATTTATCAAATTGTTTTCAATATAAGATAATTTTTTGTTTTTAAAATATAAGATTTGTTATTTAGTTTAAATAAGATAGTTTAAAAAGATTTAGACAAAGTTTTGTTTTGTTTTAAAATGCTTAAATTAAAATAGTTATAAGTGTATAAAAATAAATGTTTAGATTTTAAATTTTTAAGATATATTTGTGTTATAATTAATTTTAGAATATTTTCTTCAAAAAGTAAACTCATATATTCATACATAAGTATTTGTTAATTAAGTAAATAAGTAAGTTTATATTATCATTTAAATTAAATAAAATTATATTTAAAATGCTAAAATACATGTGTAAACATGTTAATCATTTTAGAAACACTTATTAGGAAAATAAACAAGATTATGACAAATGTAAGAATGTTAAACAAGTGTCTTCATTATTGAATTTTATTTTCTTTAATAAACATAACATTTTCATTTCCCTTGGTCTTCATTTCATTTTTTTTCAAGTTAATTGGCAACCTGAAAATTTAAAATCAAAGCTGAGATTTAAACTAAAAAGAAAAATCTGCAAGCAAATCTGCAAAATTATGTTCTACTTCAACCTGTAATGCAAGGATTCAAATCAACCTGCAAGTTCAACATTTTTCATCAATTAAAAGCATGCAAAGGGATTTTTAACAGCAAAGTAAAAGCTGCAACCAAATCTGCAAGTTTAAAACAACAATTGGAAGCATGCATTCTATTACAATAGCATAATCAAAGCATTCTTTTCTGATTTAAAGATTTGAAGCCTGGAAAATTCACAAATCTGCTCTGCTTAATTGAGTGAGTAAATTTCTTTTAAAAACAGTCGATCTAAATTTTACTACCATGCATGTGTTGATTTCTTGAATTAAAATTCTATAGCTTAAATTTATATGAATTGGTATGTTTATGATGGGTGAGCTTGTCTGTTCATATACATGCAAGAGTTTTCTCTGTTAATTTACTGAGAAGGTTCTGTTAAAATAAAATATTCAATACAAATAAATGAAATCAATATTTTATTTCGAAATTTAAATAAAAGTTGCTTGTTTTAGGAAGATGATGGCTTTTAAAATAATTTTAGGATCTTAACTTTAACAAATAAGTTAAAAAAAAAATAAGAAAAACAGTAAAATACTGTTATACTTGAGAAATCAACAATTTTGATTTATGATTTAAGTTACATGAATAAATTAGTGGGTAAAAATCATGATTTTTAGTACAAGTTTCATGATTTTTAGTTTGCTAAATCAAGAGAATTTTGAGTTTGAACGTTTTGGGAATTTTTGAGAACTGCAGACGATACACTCAATAATTTGATTTGATACTTTGGTCGTAGCTTGCTTGTATGTTGTAGATTATAGGAAAAATACAAGAGAATTTTTCTATTGAGTGAATCGATGGAATTTGGATGAGTTAGGGTTTTAGCATGCTGTTGTTTTCGGTTTGATTGTAGTGGCTACTGTGTTTTGGATTGGTAACCGGAGTTGTTCGCTTTTGGGGTGGATGTTGTTCTTGGTCATGGCGACTCGATGGAGGGTCGGCCAGGTGAAACGGCGATGTGGCGTTGGCCGTGGAGGGATTTTGGGATGAGATGGTGCTGCAGTTTTTGAGCTTGGAGGTCATATTTTGATTCGATGAAGTAGTCTCAAATCTGGGTATAGTATTAGAGTCGCGAGTGATGTTGTGACCAACGTCGATAGTCGTGACGATCAAGCTTGGCCGGAGTTGATGGTGTATGTGCACGTGTTTGGCCATGTACGCTGGGTAGTTTGAAGATTTGGGGAAGACGAATCTGCTCGGGTGGGTTCTCGCATGTGTTTCGGGGACGACTCGAAGATAATGGAGTTTGGTTTTACTTCGGGGATGACACAGGAATTTCTGCGTTTGGTCTCGAGTTTGTTGGGTGGTGATTTTTAGCTAGGTTCTGATTAATAATATGTTGCAAAATTTACTCCTTGTTGAAATAAAATCAAATATTAAGCTATAAATAAGATTATATAAAAAGGGAAACAAATTTATAAAAGTAAAACTTGTTGTTTTGAATTAAATTGTAAATCAAACTTTAAAAGTATTGATTGAATTTATTTTTGGTTTTAAATTTGTTTAAAATGATTTCCTTTCGAAGTAATTAACTTTATTTAATTTTGTATGTTAATTTAAAAAGAGAAATGCTTGAATTTAGATATTAAATCAAAGTTTTTAAAGTAAATTGTAAGTAATGTTTTAAAGACTAAAGTTTTCGAATTATTTTAAAAATAAATAAGTTATAAATTGGACAATTAAAGTATTTTTTTTAAATTTCAAAATTTGATTTCTAAATGCTTTAATTTCAATTAAAGTTTAGGTTATGATTTTGAAATCCAAATAGTATTATTTGTTTAAGTTGTTATAATTTAATTAATTCAAATAATTTATATATGAAAATAAATAAGGTTAAATTATTTGGATAATTAACATAAGAATACTTAATTTAATATGATTTGTTAATAAGTAAGAGTTTAATTAAGATTTATGTTGTCTTAATTAATTAGGAATTTGAAATATAAGAAGTTAGTTAATGAATTATTTAATTAATTTTAAATAATTAGTTAATTGTTTATTTAATTTTAAATAATCACTTAATTATGGATTAATTAAGTGTGATTAGTTAATGAAGTAATCAATGGTTAATTTTTTTTTGAATGTAATTAGAATGGTAATAACTTATGGAAGTAATTAGAGAAGTTACTCATGGGGTAATTAATTGAAGTGATTAATGGAATCACTTAATGTTATCAATTAAAGAATTGATTAACATAATTATTGAAGTTAATTAATTTTGAAGTAATTAATTAATTAAAGAATTAAGGATTGGTTAATGATGGAAGTAATTACTTGTTAAATAATTAATTAAGAGAGTAATCAAGATTTATTAATGAAGTAATTAAGCATAATTACTTAGTTAATTTTAGTTAATTAATTAATGTGATTAATTAATCTATGGATGTGATTAATTTAAGATTAACTACTAAAGGTAATTAATTAAAATATAATTAATTAATAAAGTAATTAATTAAGGATTATTTGTTAATTTAATTGAATTATAATTACTTAATGAAGTAATTAAAGATTAATTAATTAGATTAATTAATAAAAAGTGTTAATGTAATTAATTAAGAAGTTAATTAATTAAGATAAGTAATTACAAATTGTTAATTACTGATTATGATTAATGAGTTGATCAATTACAAGTTAATTATTTAATTTAAAGAGAATTATTAATTAATGGGGATCATTAATTAATATATTCAATGATATTAATCAAGGTTGATTAATAAAAGTAATTAATTTAAGTGTGATTAATTAATTGTAATTAATTGAGGTTTAATGTGATTAATTATAGTTAATTAATAAATGGAAGCAAATGAAGGTTCGATAATTTTTGTAATTAATGATAGTAATTAAAGGTTAATTACTGAATATGGTTAAGGATAATTACTTAAATGTAATTAAGGATGATTAATCAAGGAATATTAATTAAGGAAGATCATTAAGAGATGATTAATTATTTATTTGGAATAAATAGATAAAGAAGGATTAAGGTTAATCCAATTGATTAAGAGTTAATCAATTCTGCTTTGGATGATTGATTAATATTGGTTGATTGATTGATATTGGATGATCAATATTGGGTGATTGATATTGGGTGAATGGTTGATACTGGATGATTTGAATATCTCTGTTATGTGATATGTTGCTTTGTGAGATGAATGTTTGATATGAATTATCTGTTGTGATAATGTTATTCATCTATCTGTTATATCATCCTGCATATAAGTTTTAACTGTTTAAAACCCTTAACTACAACTTGGACATTAAAATGGCGTTTGGTTTCGGTGAGACCGGGATCGGGTTTCTATATTTGGAATCCGAAAACCACATGGATTCCAATTAAACGTTAGGTCGTGAATCCAAGTGGAGCTAGTGAAGACTCGAGGTGTAAGAACTATACGTCAGTATAACTCTAGGCGTGATTCCATGATGAGTTTGACGGGATAGTACTTGTAGGTTCGAGATGGTGATTTAGAGTGCAAGGGCTATGGTCGTTGACTCTGAGGGTGATTCCAAAATGAGTGCAAAGAGATAGTGCCTTCGGTTTCGTTTGAACCCGGAACGAACTTGTATGGATTGAATGCTTTCAGAACATTGTCAGGTGGACGATGAGCATTCTAAGATAGATGTGTTCAAAAGGTAATTGCAGCCTCAAGCCTCATCAACCGGGAAAGGCTAAAACAGGGGAGGTGCAGCAAGGCTTCGTGGGTAGCTCCCATTGGAGTGCAAGATTTTCCCCTGTCTGGAAGTCCCTTTTATTTCGGCTGTGTGGGCAGTTGGAATCGCACGCCAACTGCAGGGTTGTCTTGTTCGGGACTGTTCAGTAAGGAATGGTCCCGGCCTTGTGTTGCAGGGGAGTTAGGGTGGCTCCTCGGTACGTTGATCTAGGCCACGTACTGTGACGGGCGGTACCCCAGTAGCCCTGCCATTGATGGAAACTCATTCTTCCTACGAGACCCTACGGTTTTGTTTGTATTACCCACTTTTGTGGCTAGTAGCTGGAATTTAATAAATGTAACAATTTCAGCTATTTCTTATTTACTTGAAACCCTAGACACTATTATAATATCACTGGATTTCCTATCAAATGTTTTGGTTAGCGTAAGGTAATTTTTTTTCCATGTTTATGTGTGGAAAGTCTTACGTGATACCTTTTCTTTTCAAAGGTTTTTCTAAAATTAAGCAATTTTAACCCGTTTACTCACACCAGACCCCTGTCTGACCCGTGTGTTTATTATCCGTTTTATTAAACTCTTGGGTACTTATATTATGTATGAGTAGTCAAGTGATTCAGGTTAGCTTGACGAATTCTGGAGGAGATATGGAGAAGGAGGCTTCCACGTATAGATATATTATGGTTCCGCTGTGTTGTTTGGTATCTGTATCAGTTGTACTTGAGTTGTATAATCAGACAGATGTTTATAACTGTCTAATATGTATTGTTTAAGTTGTGTACTCCGATGTAATATGATACTATGTAATATTTTATGTGTTATATTATATTTCATTCATTCCGCTGTGAGTTCTCTGATGTTGTTTGTGTTCTTCTTTCTCTTTCTTTTCTTCTTCTATCCCTTTCTTTCTTCATTGATGATGCGACTTTCTGGAGATAGGAAGTCGGGTCATCACAGTTGGTATCAGAGCATTAGGTTGAGTGAATACCTAGGCTCTGGAGTGGTGTCTTCCTTGAGAAAGCGTACTTGTAATTTTTATATAACTATATATATATATATATATATATCTACCTGATCTGTTGGGTTATCTGTTCTGATTTTCCAACATAATTTTTAGAGGTAGATGGAATAGTGGTGTGTGTGTAACACGACTACCACTAATGGAAGAGGTCCATATGTTTGAGGTTGGGAGTATATTTGTCGAGACTGTAGACCTGTTACTGTCTCGAGTGAGATTTGTAGTTTGGAGTAAGAATTTCTCTGCTATCCGAAGGAAATCTTTTTAAAGATTCGGAGTTTATCTTTGAAGTGTAAGTTTGAATCTGTCGGAAGTGCAGAAGTAACTAAGGATATCTTGATAACTGCGTGATGAGATGCAGTATCCATGGATATTTTGGAAGATGTTTTCTCTTGAAACAGTTTTAGTAGTAGTTGAGGAGCAGTTTTACCTGCCGCAGGGAAGATTCGTCTATGTAGAAGTTGTCGGGATCTTTAGCATAGAGATTGTCTGTTTTGGGATATGAGACTAAGGTCTGTTAGTTGCTTCACTTCGGCATCGTCTCATTTGTCATTCCTTAAGGAGAGCGAAATGTTGATGCTTGGTTTGGAGCCCGAGTTCCTTGAGAGGTTGTCTTCCATCTCGAAGGACTGTTGGGTGTTTGTTGATGGTTTGGTTTTTGAGGAGCCTCTGGATTAGAAGTCTTTGGTTAGCTGTGGTAGCAGTTTCAGCTCGAAGTGTTCGGTGTGCTGACGAGAAGGTCTTTAGCTTTACAGTATCATCAGGTAGAGTTTGGAAGTAGCAGCGTGGCTCGTTTCTCCGATGGTTCAGGAATCTTGGTGGTTCTTCTATCAGTAGTCCGGGAAGATGTTGAAGTCTTTTTTTGGAGGGTTAACCTTGTTTGGAAAAGCTTAAGGCTGTTCTAAATGGGTAAAGAGAGGACGGTTTCTTTGGAATCCGAACTAGGTTGGATCGCAAAAGTGACTTGCGATTAATTTAGGAATTTTTCTTTGGGCAATCTTTAGTTTGAGGCCGAGGGTTCTCATGTGCAGTAGGAACTACTAAGGTAATCAGAAGTTTGTCTGCATCTGGAGTTGAGTTCCATATTGTTTTGGTTCTAGAAGCGATACTGGTAGTTAGCCTGGTTGTAGGATGGTTTTTGGAGAAGGAAGAGTTGGTGTAGCAGCTCAAAATTTTTTGGATTTGGTTTGGGCAGATCTAGTTTTTGAGTTAGATTCTGCTATAAGGTTGTGTGACTGAGTCAGATGAGTCGCTCAGATTATATGGATTTGATGAACAAAGTTCCCAGATATATTGGAGAAGTTGTATTCGTGTTCATCAACAGTATTCTCATCTATTTCAGAATCAGAGTTGTGCAGCGGAAGCGAGGTAGCAGCTGTGCAAGGAAGGAAGCAAGTTCAGTTTGCTATTGCTTGAGTAATAGAGCTTGTGTCCTGGATTTCGATGGATTTTGGAAGACTTTTCTGTTGAATAGAATCCAGAAACTGGTTTGCTTTGGTCTAGATGTTCTGGAAGCATCAGTATAATTGAGCTGATCAGGAAGAAGATTAGCAGCCCAAGATTGTCTGTTGAGCTATGCAGATATGAGATAAGGAGTTTGGGAATTTGAAGTTGAAGACTTCATTATTGTTAAAATTTCTCTGGTTAAGAGAACAGAGATTGGATGGATAGCTCCGAGGCATTTGAGATTCTTATCTGTGTTCTGATAAGATAAGATCTGTTGTCTAGAAGATTGAATTGGCAGTTTGGGTAACTGGAATTCATTGTATTTCACGTATCTCTGAGGGAATACGTGTATGATTCATCATTAGTTGTTGAATCTGTAGTTCAGTTGGATTTGGAAGATGTGCTAGATTGAGTATAGTCTAATGTTCTGTTCAGATTGATGGATCTTGAGATGAGAGGAGCTCTGGATTTTGGTGGTGTAGTTTGTTAGCTTTTATAGAGCGAGTCTCCCGGTGATTTATACTTGGGAAACTCGAGATAATATTAGAAGATTTATTCTGATTTGTGTCTGGATAATTAGTTAAGTTTGGTTGTTTGATTGATTACCTTGATTGTTAGTAACTGGATGTTCGGAATGCTTTGCTGATTTGAAATTGAAATCTTTGCTGGATTATTAAATTACTTTTGCTTTTAAATTTCGGGGACGAAATTATTTTAAGGGGGGAGGATTGTAACGACCCGGAATTTTGGGCAATATAAATTTAATAATATGTATAAATAATTTAACTGGTTTGATAATTTTTCTTTCTAATTTTAATTTAAACTGATAAATTTATTCTTTTTAAGGTTAATAAATGTTTAATCTGGTAATTTTGATCAATGTCTTTTAACAATTTAAAATTGATAAGATTTATTTTTCAAAGCTAATAAATTTTATTTCTATTTATAATTTATAAATTTTGTTATACATATTATGAATAGAAGATCTTTTGTTTTAAATAAAGATTGAATTTGCAAATTGTAATATATATGCAAGTACATGTTATAACTTGGATTGTTTTGAAAATTTAACTCAATCTATTGATAATTTTGAATAGTAATTTAAAGTTTTGTTTTACAATTTTATTTTTCAAAAGTTAATTTAGATTTATCAAATTGTTTTCAATTATAAGATAATTGTTTGTTTTTAAAATATAAGATTTGTTATTTAGTTTAAATAAGATAGTTTAAAAAGATTTAAACAAAGTTTTTTGTTGTTTTAAAATGCTTAAATTAAAATGGTTATAAGTGTATAAAAATAAATGTTTAGATTTTAAATTTTTAAGATATATTTGTGTTATAATTAATTTTAGAATATTTTCTTTAAAAAATAAACTCATATATTCATACATAAGTATTTGTCAAATTAATTAAATAAGTAAGTTTTTATTATCATTTAAATTAAATAAAATTATATTTAAAATGCTAAAATACATGTGTAAACATGTTAATCATTTTACAAACACTTGTAAGGCAAATAAACAAGATTATGACAAATGTAAGAATGTTAAACAAGTGTCTTCATTATTGAATTTTATTTTCTTTAATAAACATAACATTTTCATTTCCCATGGTCTTCATTTCATTTTTTTTCAAATTAATTGGCAACCTGAAAATTTGAAATCAAAACTGAGATTTAAACTAAAAAGAAAAATCTGCAAGCAAATCTGCAAAATTAAGTTGTACTTCAACCTGTAATGCAAGGATTCAAATCAACCTGCAAGTTCAACATTTTTCATCAATTAAAAGCATGCAAAGGGATTTTTAACAGAAAAGTAAAAGCTGCAACCAAATTGCAAGTTTGAAACAACAATTGGAAGCATGCATTTCTGATTTAAAGATTTGAAGCCTGGAAAATTCGCAAAATTGCTCTGCTTAATTGAATGAGTAAATTTCTTTTAAAAATAGTTGATCTAAATTTAACTGCCATGCATGTGTTGATTGTCTTGAATTAAAATTCTATAGCTTAAATTTATATGAATTGGTATGTTTATGATGGGTGAGCTTGTCTGTTCATATACATGCAAGAGTTTTCTCTGTTAATTTACTGAGAAGGTTCTGTTAAAATAAAATATTCAATACAAATAAATGAAATCAATATTTGATTTCGAAATTTAAATAAAAGTTGTTTGTTTGAAGATGATGATGGCTTTTAAAATAATTTTAGGATCTTAACTTTAACAAATAAGTTTAAAAAAATAAAAAAACTGTAAAATACTGTTATACATGATAAATCAACAATTTTGATTTATGATTTAGTTTACATGAATAAATTAGTGGGTAAAAATCATGATTTTTAATACAAGTTTCATGATTTTTACTTTGCTGAATCAAGAGAATTTTGAGTTTGAACGTTTTGGGAACTTTTGTGAACTGCAGACGATACATTCAATAATTTGAATTGATACTTTGGTCGTAGCTTGCTTATATGTTGTAGATTATAGGAAAAATACAAGAGAATTTTTCTATTGAGTGAATCGATGGAATTTGGATGAGTTACGGATTTAGCATGCTTTTGTTTTCAGTCTGATTGTAGTGGCTAATGTGTTTTGGATTGGTAACCGGAGTTGTTCGCTTTTGGGGTGGATGTTGTTCTTGGTCATGGTGACTCGATGGTGGGTCGGCGAGGTGAAACGGCGATGTGGCGTTGGTCGTGGAGGGATTTTGGGACGAGATGGTGCTACAGTTTTTGAGCTTGGGGGTCATATTTTAATTCGATGAAGTAATCTCAAATCTGGGTTTAGTATTAGAGTCGCGAGTGATGTTGTGACCAATGTCGATAGTCGTGACGATCAAGCTTGGCCGGAGTTGATGGTGTATGTGCACGTGTTCGGCCGTGTACGCTGGGTAGTTTGAAGATTTGGGGAAGACGAATCTGCTCGGGTGGGTTCTCGCGTGTTATTCGGGGGCGACTCGAAGATAATGGAGTTTGGGTTTACTTCGGGGATGACACGGGAATTTCTGTGTTTGGTCTCGAGTTTGTTGGGTGGTGATTTTTAGCTAGGTTCTGATTAATAATATGTTGCAAAATTTACTGCTTGTTGAAATAAAATCAAATATTAAGCTATAAACAAGATTATATAAAAAGGTAAACAAATTTGTAAAAGTAAAACTTGTTGTTTTGAATTAGATTGTAAATCAAACTTTAAAAGTATTGATTGAATTTATTTTTAATTTTAAATTTGTTTAAAATGATTTCCTTTCGAAGTAATTAACTTCATTTAATTTTGAAAGTTAATTTAAAAAGAGAAAAGCTTGAATTTAATATTAAATCAAAGTTTTTAAAGTAAATTGTAAGTAAAGTTTTAAAGACTAAAGTTTTCGAATTATTTTGAAAATAAATAAGTTACAAATTGGATAATTAAAGTATTTTTTTTAAATTTCAAAATTTGATTACTAAATGCTTTAATTTCAATTAAAGTTTAACTTATAATTTTGAAATCCAAATAGTATAATTTGTTTAAGTTGTTAAAATTTAATTAATTCAAATAATTTATTTATGAAAATAAATAAGGTTGAATTATTTGGATAATTAACTTAAGAATACTTAATTTAATATGATTTGTTAATAAGTAAGAGTTTAATTAAGATTTATGTTTTCTTAATTAATTAGGAATTTGAAATATAAGAAGTTAGTTAATGAATTATTTAATTAATTTTAAATAATTAGTTAATTGTTTATTTAATTTTAAATAATCACTTAATTATGGATTATTTAAGTGTGATTACTTAATGAAGCAATCAATGGTTAATTTTTTTTGAATGTAATTAGAATGGTAATTACTTATGGAAGTAATTAAAGAAGTTACTCATGACAGTAATTAATTGAAGTGATTAATGGAATCACTTAATGTTATCAATTAAAGAATTGATTAATATAATTGTTGAAGTTAATTAATTTTGAAGTAATTAATTAATTAAAGAATTATGGATTGGTTAATGATGGAAGTAATTACTTGTTAAATAATTAATTAAGAGAGTAATCAAGATTTATTAATGAAGTAATTAAGCATAATTACTTATGTAAGTAATTAAAGGGTTAATTACTTAGTTGATTTTAGTTAATTAATTAATGTGATTAATTAATCTATGGATGTGATTAATTTAAGATTAATTAGTAAGGGTAATTAATTAAAATATTATTAATTAATAAAGTAATTAATTAAGGATTATTTGTTAATTTAATTGAATTATAATTACTTAATGAAGTAATTAAAGATTAATTAATTAGATTAATTAATAAAAAGGGTTAATGTAATTAATTAAGAAGTTAATTAATTAAGATAATTAATTACAAATTGTTAATTACTGATTATGATTAATGAGTTGATCAATTACAAGTTAATTATTTAATTTAAAGAGAATTATTAATTAATGGGGATCATTAATTAATATAATCAATGATATTAATCAAGGTTGATTAATAAAAGTAATTAATTTAAGTGTGATTAATTAATTGTAATTAATTGAGGTTTAATGTGATTAATTATAGTTAATTAATAAATGGAAGCAAATGAAGGTTCATTAATTATTGTAATTAATGATAGTAATTAAAGGTTAATTACTGAATATGGTTAAGGATAATTACTTAAATGTAATTAAGGATGATTAATCAAGGAAGATTAATTAAGGAAGATCATTAAGAGATGATTAATTATTTATTTGGAATAAATAAATAAAGAAAGATTAAGGTTAATCCAATTGATTAAGAGTTAATCAATTCTGCTTTGGATGATTGATTAATATTGGTTGATTGATTGATATTGGATGATCAATATTGGGTGATTGATATTAGGTGATTGGTTGATACTGGATGATTTGAATATCTCTGTTATGTGATATGTAGCTTTGTGAGATGAATGTTTGATATGAATTATCTGTTGTGATAATGTTATTCATCTATCTGTTATATCATCCTGCATATAAGTTTTAACTGTTTAAAACCCTTAAGTACAACTTGGACATTAAAATGGCGTTCGGTGAGACCGGGATCGGGTTTCCATTTTTGGAATCCGAAAACCACATCGATTCCAATTAGACGTTAGGTCGTGAATCCAAGTGGAGCTAGTGAAGACTCGAGGTGTAAGAACTATACGTCAGTATAACTCTGGGGTGATTCCGTGATGAGTTTGACGGGGTAGTACTTATAGGTTCGAGATGGTGATTTATCATGCAAGGGCTATGGTCGTTGAATCTGAGGGTGATTCCAAAATGAGTGCAACGAGATAGTGCCTTCGGTTTCGTTCGAACCCGGAACGAACTTGTATGGATTGAATGCTTTCAGAACATCGTCAGGTGGACGATGAGCATTCTAAGATAGATGTGTTCTAAAGGTAATCGCAGCCTCAAGCCTCATCAACCGGGAATGGCTAAAACAGGGGAGGTGCAGTAAGGCTTCGTGGGTAGCTCCCAATGGAGAGCAAGATTTTCCCTTGTCTTGAAGTCCCTTTTATTTCGGCTGTGTGGGCAGTTGGAATCGCGCGCCAACTGCGGGGTTGTCTTGTTCGGGACTGTTCAGTAAGAAATGGTCCCGGCCTTGTGTTGCAGGGGAGTTAGGGTGGCTTCTCGGTACGTTGATCTAGGCCACGTACTGTGACGGGCGGTACCCCAGTAGCCCTGCCATTGATGGAAACTCATTCTTCCTACGTGACCCTACGGTTTTGTTTGTATTACCCACTTTTGTGGCTAGTAGCTGGAATTTAATAAATGTAACAATTTCGGCTATTTCTTATTTACTTGAAACCCTAGACACTATTATAATATCACTGGATTTCCTATCAAATGTTTTGGTTAGCGTAAGGTAAAAATTTTCCATTTTATGTATGGAAAGTCTTACGTGATACCTTTTCTTTTCAAAGGTTTTTCTAAAATTAAGCAATTTTAACCCGTTTACTCACACCAGACCCCTGTCTGACCCGAGTGTTTATTTTCCGTTTTATTAAACCCTTGGGTACTCATATTATGTATGAGTAGTCAAGTGATTCAGGTTAGCTTGACGAATTCTGGAGGAGATATGGAGCAGGAGGCTTCCACGTATAGATATATTATGGTTCCGCTGTGTTGTTTGGTATCTGTATCTGTTGTACTTGAGTTGTATAATTAGACAGATGTTTATAACTGTCTAATATGTATTGTTTAAGTTGTGTACTCCGATGTAATATGATACTATGTAATATTTTATGTGTTATATTATATTTCATTCGTTCCGCTGTGAGTTCTCTGATGTTGTTTGTGCTCTTCTTTCTCTTTCTTTTCTTCTTCTATCCCTTTCTTTCTTCATTGATGATGCGACTTTTTGGAGATAGGAAGTCGGGTTGTCACACACACACACACACACACACAGAGATACACACACACACACATCGACCCACATGGTCAGAAAACACAATATATTCCAATAATTATATTTTTGCTGTATTAATCAAAAAACTTACCTTATTTTTAAGCATTTTTAAGTGAGCAGCATATTTAGTATGAAATTTCATAACCCAATCTAGCCCAATAGCCTCTGGGTACTTGTACTTACTCAAATTAAACACGAAAGTACCAAAACATGAAAATTCAATAAAATTTCACTTATTCCACTAGTTAAACACAATATTTCATAACCAAACATGTCAACATATACTTGAAAGCAACTATATGGTTCCAATGCTCATTTAGTTACTTTCAATCCGTTCATATATCCTTTCATTCAACTCGAAATGATTTATAACCAAATCTACTGGCATTCAATTCACATTTACACCCAACAAATTTATATCCATTCCAATTGATTTAAAAATTAATTTATTCACCTTCTATTTATTCATAGATTTTTATTTACTTCCATTTGAGACATAAGACAATATTTTCATGATAATTCAAAAACAATCATTTAATAAAATAACCATAAATTGATTCCAAATCAATTTTAATTCAATCCTATTCCATTTAAAATTGATTCTCAATCAAGTTACTTACATTCCATTCATATTATATTCAAATCCAATTTATTCAGCTTGAAATCATCCCAAGCTAATTTATTAAAAAGCCATTTTACAAATTTATTTAAGCCAAGCTTCCATATTAAATTAAGTTAATTCATTTTATTTCCAATTAATTCAATCATATACTTAAGCTCATTTCTATTACAATCAAATCACATTTCAATTTTAGATTGATTCTTATTCAATCAAATTCCATTCCATTTATTAATTAATTTAATTAGTTAATTCCCTTAATCTGCTTCAAATTTTAATTCCATACTCGAATTTATTCTCGAATTTATTAAATTTGTATCTATGGCCACATTCAATTTATTTACACTTTAAATTGAATTTATTTATAACTCAAGTCATTTCTATTTCAATCTAATTTCATTTTATTTAATTACACCACATTTCAAAATATATATATAATTCGCTTATAATTAAGTCGAATTTTATTTATAACTCAAGTTCCAAGTCTCATGCCCACTTTTAACCCACAATCCAAATTACTTAACCAAGTTTCATTTCCATATTCATTTAACTGATTAATTTATCTAATTAGTTACTTCCAATTTATAATTCAATACCTGATTTTTATTTCAAAAATCACACATATAAGTTACATGAGTTAAAGTTCGGTTTTATAATTCAAGTTTGGATTTTATTTCTTTCACCAAAATATCAAACCACTTTATTTTGGATTTTCTGTTTCACTTTTCAATTTTGTACGTTACACAACTTATTTTTCACACTTCCGTCAATTCTATACCCAAGTATATTCACATTTTATTTTTCACTCAATACTATACATCTATTTATAGCATAAGAATATTTTTATTTCATTAATTTCAATTTTTTATAAGCTATATGAACTCATTTCTCCACACTTCCAGTAATTTCTACTTAAATTTTATTACATTCAAATTTTATGACTTATAGTCATATAATTATTTCACAATTCCAAATTTATATTTACTTTAGTTTGATATTATTTCTAATCCAATCCAATTCAATTTAATCTAAATTTCAATTCCCATTTAACCAACATTTCAAAACCATATTCGAGTTATTCATACTTAAATTAAATTTACTCCAAACGAATTTATTTTAAATACATTTATTTTAAACCAAGTAAGAATTCAATTCCAATTTCAACTCAATTTAATTTAACTTACCTTAAGTTAAAGTTTTATTCGTTTTAACTCACTCAAGTTAAAAATTTGTATCCAAAACTCAAATTCCATACTTTTCTTTCCTATCATTCTCAGTTTATAAGTTCATAACTTAGTTTTGATATTTTTCCCAAGACATTTAAATAATAATTTCTAGAATTCAAACACCCGGTATCTATTTCAAATCATTTTTTAGAAATCATATATATATATAGCTAATTTGGTTTAACAGACCATTTCATTGGAATTTTAAAAGTTCACTCGGTTCCAATCCAAAATAGTTTCCCTTTGGAATTTCCAAAACAACACTCGTTTTCACCAAAAATCTCCATATCAATTTAATATGTTAGCAACTCATCACTTAGAAATTCGAAAATGAACACCATTGTCGCGATCATCATTGGAATTATTTTCCAGCCACTATAGTTAGTTCAGTGTTATTCCTTCCAAAATCCATTTTAAACCATTTTATATTCAACTAAATCTCAATTTTAACACTCCATTATTCTTCTAACCACCTTGGAAAAAAATTTCAAAATTTCCAATACTTCAAAGTTCCCAAATACTTGGTTCAAACCATTTAAAATATTTCCCAAATTCTGGTTTGAATCCATTTTTTTTATAATTCATTTGTATAATTCATACTTACACAAATTTTCATTTGGTTATATATAACATTCCAAATTTGTAATCTTGTTTTGATTGTGATAATAACAACCAAACACATAACTATAATAATTTTCATAAAATTATTCTCTTTTATATCAAAATATAATTTGGGTAATATTTTTTCATTTACCCACTCCAAAACCATATCGTGTCAGTTTATCGTGTTCAAGTGTTTAGAAACTTCTATCGATTTTGTGGCATCCCACTACTCGACCAGAATTTATATGCCACTCAACAGATAAATTAACATAATATACAACATTTTATATTCATTAAAAATACGCGCTCATATCTATTATTGCACTTAAATTCATTCTAGGGTACTACTGACCCTATCTCTAAGGAGTTACCCAGCTAAAGCCAAGGTTCTCGCTTATCCTTCAGCTCTGATACCAAGTATAACAAACCAGGATTTTTGACCCTCGAAAATCGACATCAATACATTCACTGTATAACATGCTGATATTCAAGTGCCGAAAATGTCGATTCATTTGGGGTGTAGAAGAAAAAGGTAGAAGAGAAAATAGAATAGAAATACAGAATCTCACATTTAAAGCAGGACAAAATATAATATATAATAACATATTTTAATAAAAAAGAATCTATAACTGTTTTATACTTATAATCATCAGAGTACAATAATTAATACATCAATTTGGACAGTTATAATAACTTCTCCCCATATAGCGGAAATACGCCTCTACCATCCAGCTCGTCTCCTAAGCACCATAGCACCATACCCTTAATCTGTAATACTCGACCTGATCCAAGCATTATAATAAAATAACACCAGAGTCAGTCTGGAAAACCAACGTGAGAAAAACACACTCAATTTGAATTATTCAAGTTATCAAAACCCTTTTAAAAACGAAGGTATCTCGTAAGACCGTGTCGCACATAAACACGGCGGGTTTTTTCCCTTACAATAACCAAAACATTTTATAGAAAATTCAGTGATATTATAATAGTGTCTAAATATAAATACTTATATTTAAATAGCCGAAATTATTAGAGTAATTAAATTCCAGCATACTAGGCTTTACAAACAAAACCATAAGGCTTGGATTGGGGAGTGGATCCCATACAATGACTGGGCTATTGAGGTACCGCCCATCGTAGTGCATCTCTAGAAAAATGTACCGAGGACTTCGCCGGGATCCCTTGCTACACAATATCCGCCTACCCCTAACCTGGATAAACCGAATATGTTATCACCCCAGGTGTTGCCACACTTAAAAAAATCGAGCGCTCCCTTTTTCATGTACAATCATATCCATAATTTATATATATGTTCTGAGGATATCTAGAAAAGTGATAACATACCCTAATTGGGTGCGACCCACTTAGCCTTACTGCATCTCCCATGTTTTAGTCATTCCTGGTTGATGAGGCTTGAGGCTAATGATTACCGTTCAAGAATAATTCTACTTAGAATGCTCATCATCCCCCGATGACGATGTTCTGATAGCATTCATCCATAAAAGTTGTCCTAAGTGTGGACAAACCGAATCACCATCTTCACTATCTTCACGATATCCATTCTTAACGTTCAAACCGGATCGAAGTGTTTTTCGGATAATTAAATATGATCCCAGTCTCTTTGAAATGATTAACGAAATTGGCCAATATTCATAGTCGGTTATTTAACTATCAAATAACATCCATAAATGTCACTGTGCTATTCTTTGAAATTCTTTAAAAAATTCATTTCAAAATATCGTTACCAAATATATATTCAAATCTTTTTCAAATTTCTCTATATTTGAAAACATTTCTGAATACTTGCTTTCATAACAGAATACTTCCACCCATACCCCACTTCAACACTTAGTGACATATTCCCAACTTCGAATTATAATCCATTACTTAGAAAATCTCTCGATAAAAATCCTTCGTCTCTAAGTATTTTCAAAAACCGTCATTTTTCCCACTTGGGAAAATATTATAATCCATTTTTCCAAAATCATTTGTAATATTAATACTTAGGAGTTTTTCCTATCTTATCTCCTACATTTTTGGAATTTAAAATAATTCCCTTTTACATTTTCCCAAGTCGATTATACTCACTTTTGATCTTGTCTATCCATTTACAACTTCTAAAAATCATATCCGTTTTCACATCTCGAGAGAGTTTTATAAATAAAAAAAATTGAATCATTTCAGGACTATATATATAATAAGTATTTTAAAGAATAACAATTTAGTTTTGAAACATGCCCAAATAATTATTTTAAAACATCAACACATTTTAAATAAAACATCAATAACTCATTCTCTAATCCATCCTTAATTAAAACTAATTGATTTACAAAACATTTTATAAAAGCTAGAATTTATTTTCAATAAGAACTTATATTTGAATATTTTTAAAATATCCCAATATTAACTGGTTTAAAATTTCCTAGTTAAAATAAATAAAATTTAACTTTTAAAACAACTTAATTTTTGAATAAAATTATATTTTTAAAGTTCCAATAACCAATTTCAATTTATAAATCCCACTGGATTCATAAAACGTCGATTCCTTTCTAACTTCCTAGCCGTTTCACTTTCCAAAATTGATTCTACTACTTTTCCCAAAACTATTCCTATATCTCGATATAAATTCACACTATGAATTTTATCCCAGTTTATCAACAATTATCATTTCTCTTATATATAAACATCTTTTATAAATTTTATAACTCCTTTGGATTTCACTTATTTATAAAACTAATTCTGTTTATAAAATCTCATTTTTATAAATCCATTTTTTAATAATATTCATATTTTTCAAAAAACTATTTAAAATATCGATTTCAACTCTTTTTCATATTTTGTAGAATATCACTTAAAAATTCCACTATTAAATTTCTTTATTTAATTAATATTTTCTTCAATTCTAATTGAAACATTTTACGAATTGTTAAGCCCAATTCAAAATCAAATTTTCATTTTATCCAAATCAATCTCCTTTACAATAAACAAGTTTATATATAATATTTTTATATTTAAAATAACCTTTTAATTCCTTCAAAATTTTGAAATAATATTTATGTTATTAAAAATACCAAAATATAAGGCCAGTGCTGCAATAGCATCTAGTAAATCAAATTACAACAATAACCTATAACAGATTATCTACACACATCATGTATCACTATATATGTATTTTAAATAAACATTTTTGAGTAATCCAGTTGGATCCTTCTAACTTGTTTCCCAGATCCACAGATGTTTGACAATAGTAAAAATACTAATCCTACTTCAAGGTGGGATATCGTGGTAATATAGGGTCATCCGCTATTATGCGGGGCGCATATGGTCTCATCCGCTAAAATATGAGGGAAATATATCCAACTACTAATATGTATATACTTCCATATATATAAAATACCTACGGATAACAATTTATAAATCTAACCAGCATCCAATAATTAATTTTAATTATTATCAACCAAATCCAGCAATTTAGAACGAGTGAGATTAACTCACCTTGATTTTTCCGAAATTTATAATCGTCCAAATAAATTCTATTACATGGATTTCCGTAGCTTTGAATCCTATACGGCTGATTTCATGATTTTGACCTCATATACGATAATTACACAATTTATAAGTTTTCTTCTAATATATGTACAACCATAAAATCTTAAATTAAGGTAACTAACATCTAATTATGTACCGTGCGCTTGCGTCCTCCAAGTCGCTCGACACTCAGCCAACACTTCAGCCTCGTTGTTCTCCCGCTGCCGTGCCACCAAGAATCGATGCACCCCTGCCATAAATACAATATCAAACTGCCTCGCCTCCCACACCTCTAACTCCAGGCACTACCGTACTGGTAGGGACGAACCCTTAACACCGAGCCTCACCAGAACTGGCCCAACGCATCTCCTCTTCGTGTGAAACCCCACTCCAATCACTGCATAATCCAACTCCGTCTCAAATTGTCTCAAAATCGAAGCCCTTGCTCAAATGACCAAAATCAGCAACCCAAACTCTAGACAGACCCCTTTTGAAATGTGACTTCCAACAGACCACATGGTCGTACCACCATGCCGCACCACTACCAGGGCCATCATGCCTCTTCCGCTTCTGCCGTAAGCTGCAATTCCATCCTCTGAACCCAAAACTAGCCTCACTACTTCTAGTGTCACACGTGACCACCACGACAAGCAGCGCCGCCTCCTCCGCTTCGATGATTTCCTGACGCCGCTCAAGTCACGATTCCAAAGTCGCAATGAATTTTTTTCGTTCGCACGTCCCTTTTTTTTTAATTGATTCATGACTGTAAGGAGAAAGAGGGAGACCAATTTAAAAGGTGAAAGAGGTGGCTTCGTACGTGGTAGGGTGGCATGACAGATTTGTATAGGGTGGCTGAGATTTTACTTCGATTTGATTTTCATATTTATCTATTTCGAAATATCACGTATTATACACAAGGAAACCTTGAACTCCTATTGAGGTGTGCCACTTGACATTTATAATGTTACACCGCTATTTGGAGCCCAATGGAACAAGTTTTGAGTCTTAATTCGATCGTATGGAGAAGGTAGCTTTTTGGACCCAATTATTATATTTAATTTCAATATTAATTTCAATGCGTTTATATTCCATAAGATCAAATGATAACTCCAAATATTACGAAATTTCAAATCCGATAATAACACAATATTACGGATCCAATAGAACTAGTTTCGTTGAATTCCGAGACTGTACCCCGAATAGCTATTTTAAATCGTTGATTAAGACGAAGATTTCCTAATTTTTATATTTAAAACCATTAAAATATTCTAAATTAAACATTGAAAAATCTGGGTCGTTACAGTTTCAACTAATGATTCAAGTTGTATTTACTCTGTAACGATCTAGAATTTTAGATATTTGAAATTGGAATATTTAGTTGATTTGAAATATTTAAAAGTTAATTTTTAACTTGAATTTCAAATATAACCATTTATTGGATAATTAAATTATTGAATTTAATAATTGAAAATTGGGTAAAATATTGAATCTTGAGTTTTTAGCTTGTTAAAAATAATTTAAAGGCTTATAAAATTTATATTAATAATACTGAAGATAATAGAACTTTTAAATTTGAATTTAAAAGTGATTTGTTCAGTTTTAAAAATATATCATTTGAATTGACATTTAAAAGTAACCTTCCGGAGTACAGTCTTGGAATTCGAAGAAACTAGTTCCATTAAATCTTTAATAGTATATTATTATTGATTTTCAAATTTCGTAGCAATTGGATTATCATTTGGTCGTATGGGATATAAGCGTGCTGAAATCTATATCGAAAAATTCAATATAATAATTAGGTCCAAAAAGCTATCTTCTCCATATGACCGAATTAGGACTCGGAACCTTTTCGATTGTGTTTGGAATAAGGGTATAACATTATGGATGTCTAGCGGCATGCCTCGATAGGAGGTCGATATTTTAGGCTATGATTTCGAGACGATTTAAATTTAAATAATATAATTGTATACTGACCAGTCAAACAATTCACATCAGAACTTTTTCATTTTCTTCTTCAAATCACGGTAGCAAGCTGATGTAAGCACGTTAACATCTCATCTTGTCTCCCCCATTTTGTTTTTAAAAACACACGCAAGTAGATCATTTCAAAAAACAAAAGAAACAAAAGTAAATAGCTGTACGATATTTGTTCAATCTATAAGTCGCACTTCCCTCTTTTTCTCTCTTCCTTAAGAACGAAAGCGAGCAAATCAAACCCGGTCGGTAATGAATCCAGAAATGCACCTGTCCAATCAACGAATCAACCAAACAAAACTGGTTGTCGTCATTAATGTCGAAGAGGAATTATTGTCGCGGTGACGCAATGAAGGCCGACGTAGGAGCTTGTCGATGTATGTCGATACTGGAGCTCGTCGCGATTCGATTGGCATGCTCTATATTATTGTGAAGGTGGCATAAAGATCTAAAGTGATTCGGCTCTGGCGATGGTAGCAAGTGAGGGAGGTTGGTCGATGGTTGGTCTAAGGTGTGTCAGTGCACTGGCATCTAAGCTGGTCGATAGGCAGCAATGAGGCGAGGTTGGTGCTTGGTTAAGCGGTGGTGCTCGGTATTGGCGGCATAAATCGTGGAGGGGAGGGAGTTTCAGGTGATTCGGTTCATTTTGGGGAGACAATGTTCTGGGCCGGGCACTATTTCTCTAGGTATGGGTTTGAATCTGATATTAAATTAAAGTTTAGTTAGATTAACTCCCCATCAAATTATAAAATTTGTTTAGTTTTAATAAAAGTTAACTTAATTATAATTAGTTAACTTCAGAACTAATGCACGTACATGTTAATTTATTCATATGAGGTCGTGGCATTTGAAACGTAGGATATGGAAGGGAATGAGAGTGGGTCTGCAGATTTAAGACAAGGTGAGAATTTCTCGCTCATTAGGATTTCCATATTTAAATTTAAATGTTTTAAATTTAAATTATTTAATGCCTAATTTGGATTGATAATTTATAGTTATCTGTTAGATGGTCATATATCTAGTAGTATATATATATACATATATATTGGAGTGATTGATATTCCCGCATTATATAGCGGATGAGACTCTATGCGCCCTGCATAATAGCGAATGACCCTATATATCGCGACCCTCGAACTGGAATTGGTATTTTATACTGTTTTAACATCTGTGGATGTAGGGAAATAGGTTAGTGGGATCCAACGAGATTCCTCAAAATGTTTAAATTATCTATATATTCAAAGGTATGATTTATTTGATTAATCTGTGATAAATTATGTTGGAAAATTAAATTTATTGGATGCTATGATATTGCTGGATATATTTTGGCATTTTTAAAATATCAAAAAATATAAGTATTGTATTTTTGAAGGAAAATTAAAGGAAATTTTTAAGTAAAATATTTATAGTGAAGTTGAGTAAATTAAAAGAATGAAAAAAATAGTTTGATTTTAAAATCCTATTTATTTAATTCATGGATATGGAAAAATAGATATTTTTGAATAAATGTGAATAAAAGAGTGTTAAAAAATAAGAACTTAAGCGATGTTGATTTAAGTATAAAAGAATGTATTTTTGGGTATAAGATTTAATAGTTTGGAAAAATAAAAGGAAAAATTGAAAATAAAATAGGAAATTGATGTTCCAGATTTAATTAAGATTTTAAATCCGAAAAAGGAAGTGAATCTAAAATTAACGGGTATGGAATAAATTTGGGTAAAACGAGAATAATTTTTAAAATAGAATTTAATTTCAAAAATCGATTAAGTGTGTAAAATAGTGATTAAAACGGAAAATGGGACTATGGAATTTATAAACGAAGTTTTATTAATAAAGTGAAGTAATTTTCAGTGGATAATTTGGAATTATAGATTCACGGTGGAAATTTATAAGGAGATGGATAAATCATTTTGAAAAAAAAATAGTGGTTTATTTTTAGAAACGTGAGAAGGAAATTTATGGGATTGGAATATAAATTAAACTGGAGATAAATCAAGAGGAATTTATAAATGATTAGACTGGCTATATTGAAGTTAAAAACGTATTTCTCTGAAAAGTTAAGTTATTTTTAAAAGGGAAAGATTTTAAAGTATTAATTAGAAAATTTAAAAGTGTTTATAAAATGTTCCAGAAAATTTATTATTTAGTTGCTCAAAAAGTTTTTAAGTATTCATTAATTAAGTTAGTTATAGTAGTTAATTATTGTTATAGATTTAGTCAGCATTTTTATTTTAAATATAATTATTAAATATTTATATTTTATATAATAGCTTTATTTAAAAAGGTAGCTTTTGTCTAAAGCTTTGCTTGGAGAATTATTATAGAAATTTTATAAATATTAGTTTGAAATTACTAAATAGAGATTTTGTAGAGTATTGGTATACTCGCACGGCGAAATCGGAGGCAGTAAGTGCCTGCAACTAATTCTTGAATTTCTTACGGATAGAGACGTAACCATTTAACTATGATAAATGGTTTGATACCGCAGTGGTACTTTCCATATTATTTAAAAGGGTTTTTAAATACTTTAAAAGAAAAGGATAATTGTTGATATGCTGAATTCGATATGATAAGTGTTAATTTTTGGATAAAGATGTTTAATTTATTCAAAACCTATACTAAATGAGATTAAATGTTTTCAGTGGAAATGGAATATTTGGTTGAATTGATTGTTTATTTGATAGTTAAATAACCGACTATCAAATCTGGACCTAAATACAACAATGGGAATATTTAAAAGAAATGTGGGATTTATATGGTACAGTTACCATTCGAGGTGCTATACTGTACGTATAAACTCATTCCGTTCTTCTAGGATGTTTATAGGGAAATCCATCCACTAACGGCTAAGAGGTGATCTCTAATTTTATTTTCGTCTGTTTATTCCTTAGAGAACCTAGGTCAAGTTGATCGTAAATAGTGAATGTTGTTTCGAAGAGACCGGGATCAGATTTGTGATCCGAAAACAACTTCAATCCCACGAGTACATTTTCGAAATGAAGATAAGAGCTTGGAGTTGAAGATGGAGCAGTGAAGTGCAAGGGCTAATTGTTACTAATCTTGAGGATGATTTCAAAATGGATGTAGTAGGAATAATGCTTACGGTTTCGTCGGACCGGGAACAGACTTGTATGGACGAATATGATCAGAACATCGTCATTGGAATGAGCATTCTAGGTGAATGTGTTCTTTAAAGGGTAACACTTATCCTCGAGCCTCATCAACTGGGGAATGACTAAAACATGGGAGATGCAGTAAGGCTAAGTGGGTAGAACCTAAGTAGAGTAAGGTGACCCCTATCTAGAGTCCCTTTTATTCGGATGTGTGGCGGCTGCAGACCCCAACCGTGGGGTAGTTTTATTTGGTCTATCCAGGTTAGGGGTAGGCCGGTCTTGTGTAGCAGGGGATTTCAGAATGGTCCTCGGTACGTTGTTCTAGAGGTGTACTGTGATGGACGACAACCTAGTAGCCCAGTCATTCGATGGAATCCATTCTCCAATAAGCGCTGTATGGTTTTGATTGTGCCCAACTATGCTGAAACGTGAGATGCAAGCATTTCAGCTATTTGAATAAGTATTTGTACTTAGACATTATTATAATATTAGATGATTTTGATATGAAATGTTTTGGTTATCGTAAGGTAAAAACCCATCGGGTTTATTTGTGGCGTGGTCTTACGAGATACCCTTTGATTTTCAAAGGATTTGATAACTTTAATAATTCAAATTGAGTGTGTTTTCTCATGTTAGTTTTCCAGACCGACTTTGGCATTATTTTATTATAATGCTCGAGTCAGACCGAGTATTACAGATACAGGATGGGATGCTGTGGAGCTCAGGAGGCGAGCTGGATGACCAAGACATATTATACATATTTGATTTTACTCCACTTTATAGGGTGTGCTGTATATTCCGCATTTATGAGGACAAGTTATTATAACTGCCCAGTGTTATGTTATTAATTTGTATATTATTCTGATTATATAATGTATAAATCAGTTATAGTTCTTTTTGCATAAAGATTGGTTGTTATCTATTATATATTGTTCCGTTGCGATTGTGAGATTCTGTATTGCTATTTCCATTTTCTTCTTCTACCTCTTTCTTCTTTTCCCAAACAACCGTGCATTTTTGGCATTCGATTGGTTGGCATGTAATACAGTGGACGTATTGATGTCGATTTTCGAAGGTCGAAAATACGGTTCATGACATCTTGGTATCAGAGCAGAAGGTTAAGCTAGAACCTTGGATCCGGTGGGGATTACTCATTAGAGCTAGGGTCAGTAGTACCTTAGAAGAGTCTGAGTGTATCGATAGATATAAGCGCATATTTGTTAGTGAATATAAAATTGTTTTATACTGCATTGATTGGTTTGTTGGGTGGCTTACGGATTCTGGTCAATATGAGTAATTAACATTATTGATAGGGATCTTTAAGCCCTGTAATAGAACAATTCGACACAATATTGGTTTAAATGGGATAAATGAAATAATTTTACCCAAATTATTTTTGTATATAAAAAGGAATAATTTTCATAGATTATTATAACTAGATATAGTTTGCATGGTTGTTAGGAAATGAAAATATTAAACTATTATCGTTGGGTTGTTGTGGAAATTGAATAAAGAATCGATATTATAACTAAAAGCGAAGAAATGAATTTATCCAACAAAATGGAATTTGTAAAAATGAGTTTATAAATGTGATTTATAAATTGAAAGAATAAAAATTCCAGAGGTATATTACATATGACTTTGTAAATGTGGTATATAATTCAAAAGGGAACGAAATTCCAGAGGAATATTTAAATACATATTTAAAAGGATCTAAAAGGGGTGAAAATTTTGGGAATTGAATAACGTTGTTTTGAAAATGTTTTCAAAACTGGTAAATAATGATGAGGTTATTTGGGAAATATTTGGAATAAAAATATTTAAAAATGGTTTTAAAAGGTATAAAGGCACTAAACTCACTTCCGTCGCTGGAAAATAATTCCGATGCTGATCACGACATCATCGGTGTTCATTTTCGAGTTTCCAAGAAAGGAATTGCTACCTGAATGTTTGGAATTGGAATTGGAATTGGAATTTATTTGCAAAATTGGTTGTGAATTTGAAATGCAAAAGTGATAATTTGATATACAAATGAATTATATATATGTAGTTGTTTCAGAAATGAATTTGAAATATTAAGTAGTTGTTTGAAAACTCTGGAGTTGATTTAAATTGTTATGGAATATAAATAAGTTTGAAAACTTATAAAACTTTAAGTGAAATTTGGAATTGAGCCTAAGGAGGCTAAAGGAAATGATTGTTGAAAATAAGTTTATTAAGATTGTAAACAAATGTGTAAATGAACAAATGAATTTAAATTTGTAAGTAAATGAAATAGAAACTGAATATCAGAATTTAATTTTGATTGTGTTAAATAAAGTGAAATTGAGGAATTAGTTCGAGTGGCGCTAAATAAAACAAGGAAAATAAATTGGTAAATGGAAGGTAAATTGAATTCAAATGAAATAGAAATTTAATTTTGAATAAAAATGGATATAAACCAAGTGATGAAGTAGAAATAAATACAAGGAGTTGCATGAAATATTTATATTGAACTAAAGAAATGGATGGTGAAATTCTGAAGTAAAATTTGGTATTAGAAATATAGTAAGTTAATATTTGAACGATGATTTAATAAAAGTTGAGTAAAAGGATAATTGAGAAAAATTAAATGGAAATGTAAGTAAATATGAATATAAAGGATTGGATATAGCTAATAATCAGTTGGGAATTAATACGTAAGTTGTACGTATATTATTTAATTCGTATAATGATTCAATCCAGATTCGTGCACAGAATTTTGAGATTGTTGTATTGATCCGAGTTTGGATTTTTCAATCGATTTTCAACGGCGAACCCTGAATATGGATATTTGATTGATTCTAGAATTCTCTATCATATATAAAGCTATGCAAGGAGGATGACGGTTTCTTATCAAGGAACCAAGCCTGAGTCCGCATCGGGAGTCATGTAAACGATACTAGTTTGGAAGTGAAATTGTATGATCGAGTGAGCGATCGGATTTGATATTGCGTATGGATGATATATGTACATCGTACGGGCTTAAGTAAAGCAAATATTGAAAATACTGAAAAGAGATAAGTAAAATAATTTTGAACTGTACAATTGAATACTAGTGGTACGTAAGGTGCAGGTAATTAAAAGCAAAAGGAAAATTTTATATTTTCGATTTCAGAAGAAAATTTTGATTTCCCGATAAAAGGTATATATTTTAATTATTTATGAAATTTAATGATTTTCCGATTGATCCACTTGGCTTTTGTTTTCCTTTGATGATTTGGGGCCCGTAGAGGCGTTTTGTAGTTGTTCCGATCTAGCAATGCAAAGGAGACGCTGGCGAAATTTTCTGAAAATTTAAGGAGTTAGAAAAATTTTGAAGAAATTTTGGACAATTAAAATTTGATTTGGGATCTTAATTTGAAATTGTTGAGAAAAAGATATTATTTGGAATCCATAGTTGAAATTGGAAGTTAGTGGTAGTGATAATGTGGTTTAAATAGATTGGTTTGAAAAATGGTTTAACCTGATTGGGTTTTTTGGAAAATAGTAACGGGTTTGGACCATTCTTCTTGCCTAGCAATTTCGAGGATGAAATTCTTATATGGGGGAAGGAATGCAACGATACAGAATTTTAGATATTTGAAGTTGGAATATTTAGTTTATTTTAAATATTTAAAAGTTAATTTTTAACTTAAATTTCAAATATAACCATTTATTAGATAATTAAATTATTGAATTTAATAATTGGAAATCGGGTAAAATATTGAATCTCGAGTTTTAAGCTTGTTAAAAATAATCTAAAGGCCTATAAAATTTCTATTAATAATACTGAAGATAATAGAGATTTTAAAGTTGACTTTAAAAGTGATTTTTTTCATTTTTAAAAATATATCGTTTGAATTGACATTTAAAAATAGCCTTTCGGGGCACAGTCTCAGAATTCGACGAAACCAGTTCCATTGGATCCATAATAGTACATAATTATTGGATTTCAAATTTTGTAGCATTTAGAGTTATTGTTTGGCCACACGGTATATGAACGCGCCGAAATCTATTCGAAAAATTCAATATAATAATTGGGCCCCAAAAGCTATCTTCTCCATATGATTGAATTAGGACTCGAAACCTTTTCCATTGTGTTTGGAATAGGGGTATAACATTATGGATGCCTAGTGGCACGCCTCGATAGGGGGTCGATATTTTAGGCTACGATTTCGAGACGATTTCGAGACGATTTATAATTTAAATAATATAATTGTATATTGATCAGTCAAACAATTCACATCAGAACTTTTTCATTTTCCTCTTCAAATCACTGTAGAAAGTTAATGTAGGCGCGTTAACATCTCATCTTGTCTCCACCCATTTCCTTTTAAAAACACATGCAAGCAGATCATTTCAAAAACAAGAGGAAAAAAGTAAATAGCCAAATGATATTCGTTCCATCTATAAGGGGCGCTTCCATCTTTTTCTCTCTTATTCGGTCTATCCAGGTTAGGGGTAGGTCGGTCTTGTGTAGAAGGTGATCCCGACATGGTCTTTGGTACATTGTTCTAGAGGTGTGCTGTGACGGGCGATACCTCTATAGCCCAGTCATTCGATGGAATCCATTCACCAATAAGCGTCGTGCGATTTTTATTGTGCCCAACTATGCTGAAACATGAGATGCAAGAATTTCAGCTATTTGAATAAGTATTTGTACTTAGACACTATTATAATATCAGATGATTTTGATATGAAATATTTTGGTTATCGTAAGGTAAAAATCCATCGTGTTTATTTATGGCGTGGTCTTACGAGATACCTTTTGATTTTCAAAGGATTTGATAACTTTAATAATTTAAATTGAGTGTGTTTTGTTGCTATGGTTTTCCAGACCGACTTGGGTTTTATTTTATTATATTGGTCGGGTCAGATCGAGTATTACAGATACAGGATATGATGCTATGGAGCTCGAGAGGACAGCTGGATGATGAAGATGTATTATACGTATTTGATTTTACTCCGCTGTGTATGGTGTGTAGTATATTCAGCATTTATAAGGACAAGTTATTATAACTGCTCAGTATTGTGTTATTGATTTGGGTTGTAGTCTGATGATATAACGTATAAAATAGTTATAGTTCTTTGTGTATAAAGATCAGTTGTTATCTATTATATATTATTCCGCTGCGATTGTGAGATTCCGTGTTGTTATTTCAATTTTCTTCTTCTACCTCTTTTTTCTTTTCTCTAACGATCTGGTCTTTCTAGCATTCGATTCGTCGGCATGTAATACAATGGACGTATTGATTCGATTTTCAAAGATTGAAAATCCGGTTCGTGGCACATTCTACTAATTCATTTTATAGCTTAAGTGGAATTAATTCACTCCATAAATTTATCTATTTTATTCAAATCCAATCCAATTCATTTAATCTTTATTAAATTGAACTTTAATTCATTTTATCCATTTTTCGGTTTATTCAACTTTATTTAAGCTAAACCTTTTTTTTTCTTTCTTTCATTATCTTTTATATTCAACAAATTTAAATTTTTCTTTAGCTTAATATTTATCAAATCTATAAGTTATACAAACTTATTCACTTAAATTTAATTTTATTATTTTATCTAATTCATTTCAAATAAAATTCTCCTTTATCTAAGCTTCTTGAGTTCAAGTTCATTTTATTTTATTTTATTTCTCAAATTCAAAGTTTCTTTTGTTTGCTTAACCAAAAATATTCAATAGTTTTAGAATTTAATTTTACTTTTCTGTTCAAATTTATAAGTTATAAAATTATTTCTTCTATATACTACTTCCAATTTTGAAGTTCAAAACTATTTCCATATATTTATTAAATCATACTTAGAATATTTTCTTTATCACTATCAAAACTTGTCTTAATCGAAAATAAATTTCTTTTGGTAGAAATTCTCACTTAGAAACTCAAAAATGAATACAGGCGATGCTGTAGTCATCCCCAGAATTATTTCCCAGGATAAAGCGAGTTCAATGCTTTTATTTCTTTCAAAAAATCCTTTCAAAATAATTTGTAACGATCCTGAATATTGAACAATTTAATTTGTAAATATTTAATTTATTTTAAATATTTAAATGATGATTTGACTTGAATTTCAAATTATCAGCATAAATTGGCGATTAAATTTTAGAATTTAATCTATTCAAAGTTGAATAAAATTTGAATTTGACTTTGGAGTTGAAATTGAATATTGAAGTTGTATCTAAAATTCGAACTAACGGCTTAGAGAAATAATTTGGGTATAAGAATTATTATTTATGAAAATTAATAAATTTGTGGTTAGTCTCAATAACATTTTTCATTTACTTAAATAAAATAAAATAAAATTTTATCAACACAAAATAAGAAAAAAATAAAATAAAAAGAAGATTGCAAGATCTCTAGTACAGACATATCTATCATCAGCTACAAACACGCCGTTACTCACGCCTTCACTTACGCCTTTCATCACGCCCAAAAAATTCGTGCCCCTCCACTTCAAAGCAGATCGATACCCTTTTCTCCATCATTCCAAAATCGAACGAGAAAATAAAATAAAAATGGCGGCCTCTCTCCGAAACTCGCTCGTCCCTCTTTGCTAAAAAAAAAATTAGGGTTCTGCTTCGTTCACCTCCAAATTACCTTCGTCTCGCTCGCGTCGCCTTCGTGTTCGATTCCTCAGCCCCGAGTTCGATCGATTCTCGCGTGATCGTTGGTCTTTACTTCCTCCGTCGACAACTTCGCTCATCGGTGCTTCCCTTCGCGTGCTCGCATGCTCCTCTACAAAGCGAAGGTGAGTACTTTGGTACTCGCATCTAATTCAAACGTTTTCGTGTTTGCTAGCTTATTTAATTTCGCGATTTTAGTCGCTCGATTTATTGATCCTCACAATTTTGAAACCTTGTTGACTTCGGTCTCGATTTTTTTAGTTTTGCTGTGATAAAATTTTCTGGGTCCATTGTTTAAATTTCTGGAAATTTAATGTTGTGATTTCGACATTGTTTTGGCTTCGGTCACTTGATTTCTTAAAATATTGAACTGTATCATACCATCGCATAATTTTGGTAGTCGATGAATTCTAATGGTTTCGGCCTTGGATTGAGATTGCTGTGTTGTCACTATTAAATACTTCGAGTTTTTTTTGTGATTGCCCTAGGTCTTCCTAGAGGTGATGCACGTATATATGTTCTTTGAGTTCACCTTGCTTTGATCACTGTGATTTTGGTTCTAGATAATTGTTCGACTTTGTTTTGGGTCGACTTCGACATTGACCTGATTTTATTTAGTCTTGTTCGACTTCTGTCATTGTTCAAACTGCTACTGGTCTCTTGTTTATGCTCTGTCTACTTGTTATTCGAGTAGTACATATATGTATTTGGTGTACATTTGTTTTGGGTGCTTTGTTGGCCTATAGCTCCATGCTGCCACCCCTTTGTCATTTTTACTTTGAGGCAAATTGTTTATCTAAGTAGCTTCGAGCTCTGCATAGTGCTTATGCATTGAGTCATGTTGCTATAGAGGTTTTGTATTGTTGAATTTGGTTTGGCCTGTTCATAGTGATGCCTCACAACTGCATTTAGTATTCATGAGTTCATGCCTGTAATCACTTGCACTGAGTTCGTTCATCCTGTAGCATATTTTTTTGAAGGAACCATATGCATTTTCCCTTGTATTTGAAACTGCCAGTGGAAAAAAAAAAAGATTATTCGACCTGGATTTAGTTGAAATTTGGCTTTGCAATTATTTAGAATTGACCCTCTGCCCTTTTGTTTCAGTTTGATATACACCCTTAACCTGTTGCACTATAACGACACATGTGAATAAGCACTTTGCATTTTTGAAATGTTTTACTTCCTAGCTGCATGCTTGAGTAATTGTTTTTGCAAACATTTAAATGTTTATCTTTGATTGGGTTGAGCTCGTCACTGTGTTGCACTTGCTTGACCTAGTTTGGATGTTGCCACTTTGCCTCATTTGAATAGCTCAGTGATGCACTTGTTTTGTCATTGTGTAGTTCTGGGTGTACTTGTCATCTTCACTGTGATGTTCACCATGTTGTTACCTGTACTTGGTGCATGAGCATTTTCATTTGAGCATTTGTCTGCACTGTTAGTTGAGCTTGTTGTTCTCTGCATTTACTTGATTGTTGACACTGGTCATACATGTGCTTAATTGCAGTTTTTGATTTGTCGAAGCTTTGTATTGATATACTTAAGTCTTTGCTCTGCTTTCACCTTCGAGTATGCACTTTTTGATTTAAAATTTCAAATCTTGTGATCTTGTCTCTGTTTAAAATTAAGTTTCAAATGAAACTTGTTTGCTAAATCATAAATTTTAGTTTTAAAATTTTTATTTAAGTTGAAATAATAGATAAATCCCTCTGGAAGCTATAACAGATGATCAAAATTTAAATAAGTGAAGATCCAAACATCATGAACTTCAATTTATATTCTGTAGCCACTTATGCACTGATTCACTTATTCATGCATTCAACATTGCCATGCTATTCACTGTTCATTTGTTTCATTTGGTATTGCTGCATCCATTCTGTTGCACTGTTTCTGGCTTTAGTCTTGTTTCATGTTTGAAGCTGTGCCTCCATTGACATGTTGTGGCATGTACTTATATATAGCTATTCATTTGCTTGGTCTTTGTAGTTCTTTGATAGTTGCACTCTGTCTACTGTTTGGTCTGCACTTTGGTTTATTCATGTGCATGAGTTACTTGCATTGGTGCTGTTGCATTTCATTGATATTGATACCTGTAGTCTTCATTTGTGCTCGACGCTGACCTGCTGTATTTTCCCCCGTAGCTTGATTTGTACTTGAGTTTCATTGTTGCAGTGATATTTTGAATTTTGGTCGAGGCCGTTTGTACTTGCGTTGAATCTGATTTTGATTTGACCTTGTGCACTCGAGTTGGCGAGGCAGTGCACATGTATGTACGTGTGAACTGCAGCCACACCGCCTTGATTTTATGGGTATTTGACCTGCAGTTCATTTTTATGAAAATTTTGCACTTGTTGAAATGTGCAGTAATAAGTTGTTTGGAAACTTGTTTTATTTCACAAGTTGTTGTGGCGAGGCAGCGCACGCGTGCGTGCACTGCAGCCACGTAGTATCGACATTTCGAATCGATATTTGAACCTTCATTGATTTTGGTTCGTTGACCTTTTGAGTACGTCATCACGATAGTGGCAAGGCAGTGCACGCAAGCGTGAACTGCAGCCACACGATATTGATTTTTATTGATATCCTATTTTGTTTTGATTTATGATCTTTTGCATATTTCATTACGGTAGTGGCGAGGCAGTGCACGCAAGCGTGAACTGCAGCCACGAAGTTGACATTTTAAATGTGGCGATTATACGCGTGTATACTGTAGCCCTGCCAAATTTAATGTTTAAATTTATGTTTTCTTTTTGATGAAAATTATTTTATATTGCCAATTCAACATATTTTAAATCGCATTTGATGATTTTGTTGTAAATTGCCGTTTAGGCAATTCTGATGTTTTTTTTTTAAATTTCCTTCATTAAGAATCCTTCCATCTATCTTCATTGATAATCTAAATCTACTGATTGATTGTTTAACACTGTTAAGTGTTATGTTTACCGTTATCCGATTTCTTGTAAAGGATCGGATAGGTAAATTTATATTTGACTGTCGTCTAATTGTTGTTTGATTATTATTGCCTCTATGCACTAATAACTGAGTTTGAATTAGACTGACCTGTGTATTATTTTCTTTTGAATATAATACTCGGGTCAGACCGAGTATTTTTACAGCTTGAAGATTTTCAGGCAGCGAAGTTAGAGAGAGAGGGGAAAGCACTTCACTAAAGCTTTTCAAGAAATTTTCTTGTACTTAATAAAATAAATTGTTTCCGCTGTATAAAAATTTAAATGCATTGTACAAACTCTGATATATGTATGTAAGAAAAATTCATTTATGAATAATATTATGATTATTCTGTGATTCTGTGGCTGATTCTGTTTAAACTCTATAAACTGACTAACAATCCGTTATTTTGAACGTCTCAAGTTGGTTTAATTACCGATTGGGGGCGGTCAGGACGGCGGGTCGTTACAAAAGTGGTATCAGAGCTTTGGTTTACTCAAAGCTCAGTTTATGATGTTTAATATGAATAGTTACTAGAACCACTTTAAAAGAAAAATGTTTTCAAATCTAAAGAAGTATGAAATTGTTTTCTTTAAAATGAAAGGTATTTTGAAAGTTAGAATTATTTTGAAAATTCCCCTCTCTAAATTTAGGATTTCGATAGTTTCGATCGTTCGGAAACTCATTATCGAATTATTGAGATTTATGAAAAATAAAATATAAGTGAAGTGAATTAATGAATTGGTTTAAATCAAATATTTTGAATCTCTCCAAAATAATAATTGTGAAATAAAATGGTATGTTAATTTGGTTATAACCAAGCGGATTATTGAACTACAACTTGAGAAATTTGATTCTGAATTCTTTTGAAAATTGATTTCAAATGTTAAAAACGATTTAGTGAATAAATGGATTATAAGTATTTAACTTATAATATGGATTTTGTTATATAATCGAGTTATATAAATTGAATTGAATTTAATTAATAAGGAAGATTGTTAATCGAAGTTTATAAATAGAAATGGAATTTGTAAAGATTGTTTATAAGTTCGAAATCAATTGAATTTGATAAGTAAATTGTTGTAGCTTATTAAAGAAGTTATTAAAGGAAATATATTCGTGATTTTTGACAGCGAATTATCCTTTAAGTTAAATATTGTGATAGTAAATGTTGGTTGGGAATTTTATCCACGATTTTGGACAGTGGATAATCTTTTAAATAAAAGTGTAGAAACACTGAATTGATTTAAATAAGTATATTCACGATTTTGGACAGTGAATATATTATTGACTATAACAGATATGTTTTAGGGAAGTGATATTATGAAATGTGGTTAATATGGAAATATAAATCTAATGGACCAATTGATGATTGGCTTACTAAAGGACTAGTTGATTATTTTTGAAATAGAAAGTAAATGCAAAGTTCAAATAGAATTTAAATTTCAAATTTGAAGTTGTCAACATGATAATCCATTATAGGTTTAATAAATTCAGTGATGAATTTGAATTTAAATGTGTGGAAAATTAAATTAAGTGAAAAACTTAATATTGAAAAGTTTGAAATTGGTTTAAAACTAATATTGTGAAAAGTATGAGGAATTCAAACTATGAATTAAGTTGAAGTTGAAGTTGAAAAAGTTAATGGTTTTAAAATTTTTTTAAAATGCATTAACTATCGAATACATAGATTTTAACATTCAATTGTTGAAATAGGCGTTTTCGAGAAATAAGGAAATGGTGGACTATAACATTGTTGTTATAGTAAATGGTTTCCGGAAGGAAATGTTGTTTATAGTATTGGGATTTATATATCTATTTTAAATCCGAATCCCTATACTAGTGATTTTGAGTTGTCGTAACGATGTTTTACGCAACATTCGTTTTAACTCAAATAAATGTGTTTAAAAGAATGATTTCCTTAAAGAATGGAATATATACTTAATTTTGATTCAAGTATATTGAATATTTTCCAAGAGTTGAAAATAAATGAATTTGTGAATTACTTATTATTTAATAAGTATGGAAATGTTTTCCAATATGAAATGGAAGGTTTGAAATTTTATCTTTTAAAGACAAATTGAAAAATGAATATTTGAAATTGGTTTCAAATGGCTAAGTTGGAAAATTATATATATCTTGTAAAGATATTTTTGGGAAATTTGAACGATCAGTTCAACTTGAATATTTTCCAAAAAAGATAGAATCTTGAGTTAAATTGAGTTTAACTTCGACATCAAAAACAATATAAGTTGAGCTTTGAATTTTGGATAGTCGATTGGGATTGTATGTCTAACATTGTGAATTGATGACATAGCATTTGATCTCTATTAAATATATATCTGTGGTGGCGGAGAATTTATTCTTTTAGCTTAACACTCTTCTCTGAGACGTACGAGCTTAGAGGTTATATATCGATAGACATCAATTATGTGTTGAGAATTGACGATGTAACGTGAAATCCAAATCGAATGTGAAGTCGATGATGAATTGGATTATGAATGTGAATTAGGTTTGAGATAACCTTAAATTTTCAAATCGATTTAGAGGAAAATTTTAAGTGAAATGGAAAATTTGGAATCCTCTATTTGTTATGAATGTGAATTGAGTTTTTGTAACTTATATATGTGAATATAAAAAATCGAAAACTATCAGTTTGGAAAGTCATTATTATGAAAAGTCCTGTGTAAGTTTACATAGGTATGATAAGTACAAAATGTGAAATGAAGTACTATATGTATATGACATATGTTTTCTAAAAAAACTGAGGATATGGAAATGTACCTTCCATTTATTATTTGTGAAGGTGATTGGAACTCGGTGGAGTGTCCATTGGAAATCGTAGCTACGTAGAATTTCCATTAGTGGAATGTCCATTGGGACTGACTGGGATCCCCCACGATGGATCATCGTGTTTGGGATTAGGTGAATTGATGCTGGCGTAATTCGTGGGGCGTGATGCCTACAGTTACAAGCGATTCCACTGGGATAGTGGCGCAACCGCCGTGTAAACTGCGATCTAGAAACCGAAGCGTAATTCGAGGGGCGTGATGCCTACGGCCATGAGCGATTCTACTGGGATAGTAGCGTAACCGCCATGTGGACCGCGATCTAAGGCGACAACCATGGCGAAATTCAAGAGAGATGAGAAATCTAAGGTTACAAGCGATTCTACTGGGATAGTAGCGTAACCGCCGGGTAAACTGTGATCCATGGGGGAACGTGCGTTCCATATCCATTTTTAAAAGAATTTTTAAAAAAGTATTTTCACTGGGAGTTGAAGCAAGTATATTTAGTACTTGGAGATTTTTAGACTTACGCCTGGCCAGCGTATGCCTAATGTCTGTGAGAACGACGATGGACTTGTTAAACTTCGACTTAGCAAGTATTTTCAAACTTTAAATAGAAATCAATAATCTGAAATTAGAATTACATAATTCTAACTTAATGAATTAAGGAAGAAATTTTTAAAAATATCGTGGAAGCACACAGCTTTGGAAATGATGTAATATGCAAATATTTAGCATGAAAAATTTCAAGTTTAAAAATCTGAGTTTTGTAAGTCAAAAAAAAAAAAAATTGGTAAAAGACTTTTGTGCCTTGATTATTGAAATCGATGAACAAAACTGCTGAGATAAAATAAATGGAATGAATCCTATATTTATTTATGAGTTTGAAACTTGGAAAAATTGTGTAAGGTATAAATATCGGTGAGATTTTAGCAATCGTTTTTCCCAACTTATAATTTCGGGACGAAATTCTTTTAAGTAGGGGAGATTGTAACGATCCTGAATATTGAATAATTTAATTTGTAAATATTTAATTTATTTTAAATATTTAAATGATGATTTGACTTGAATTTCAAATTATCAGCATAAATTGGCGATTAAATTTTAGAATTTAATCTATTCAAAGTTGAATAAAATTTGAATTTGACTTTGGAGTTGAAATTGAATATTGAAGTTGTATCTAAAATTCGAACTAACGGCTTAGAGAAATAATTTGGGTATAAGAATTATTATTTATGAAAATTAATAAATTTGTGGTTAGTCTCAATAACATTTTTCATTTACTTAAATAAAATAGAATAAAATTTTATCAACACAAAATAAGAAAAAAATAAAATAAAAAGAAGATTGCAAGATCTCTAGTACAGACATATCTATCATCAGCTACAAACACGCCGTTACTCACGCCTTCACTTACGCCTTTCATCACGCCCAAAAAAATCGTGCCCCTCCACTTCAAAGCAGATCGATACCCTTTTCTCCATCATTCCAAAATCGAACGAGAAAATAAATTAAAAATGGCGGCCTCTCTCCGAAACTCGCTCGTCCCTCTTTGCTAAAAAAAAAATTAGGGTTCTGCTTCGTTCACCTCCAAATTACCTTCGTCTCGCTCGCGTCGCCTTCGTGTTCGATTCCTCCGCCCCGAGTTCGATCGATTCTCGCGTGATCGCTGGTCTTTACTTCCTCCGTCGACAACTTCGCTCATCGGTGCTTCCCTTCGCGTGCTCTAATGCTCCTCTACAAAGCGAAGGTGAGTACTTTGGTACTCGCATCTAATTCAAACGTTTTCGTGTTTGCTAGCTTATTTAATTTCGCGATTTTAGTCGCTCGATTTATTGATCCTCACAATTTTGAAACCTTGTTGACTTCGGTCTCGATTTTTTTAGTTTTCCGTGATAAAATTTTCTGGGTCCATTGTTTAAATTTCTGGAAATTTAATGTTGTGATTTCGACATTGTTTTGGCTTCGGTCACTTGATTTCTTAAAATATTGAACTGTATCATACCATCGCATAATTTTGGTAGTCGATGAATTCTAATGGTTTCGGCCTTGGATTGAGATTGCTGTGTTGTCACTATTAAATACTTCGAGTTTTTTTTGTGATTGCCCTAGGTCTTCCTAGAGGTGATGCACGTATATATGTTCTTTGAGTTCACCTTGCTTTGATCACTGTGATTTTGGTTCTAGATAATTGTTCGACTTTGTTTCGGGTCGACTTCGACATTGACCTGATTTTATTTAGTCTTGTTCGACTTCTGTCATTGTTCAAACTGCTACTGGTCTCTTGTTTATGCTCTGTCTACTTGTTATTCGAGTAGTACATATATGTATTTGGTGTACATTTGTTTTCGGTGCTTTGTTGGCCTATAGCTCCATGCTGCCACCCCTTTGTCATTTTTACTTTGAGGCAAATTGTTTATCTAAGTAGCTTCGAGCTCTGCATAGTGCTTATGCATTGAGTCATGTTGCTATAGAGGTTTTGTATTGTTGAATTTGGTTCGGCCTGTTCATAGTGATGCCTCACAACTGCATTTAGTATTCATGAGTTCATGCCTGTAATCACTTGCACTGATTTCGTTCATCCTGTAGCATATTTTTTTGAAGGAACCATATGCATTTTCCCTTGTATTTGAAACTGCCAGTGGAAAAAAAGAAAAGAAAAGATTATTCGACCTTGATTTAGTTGAAATTTGGCTTTGCAATTATTTAGAATTGACCCTCTGCCCTTTTGTTTCAGTTTGATATACACCCTTAACCTGTTGCACTATAACTACACATGTGAATAAGCACTTTGCATTTTTGAAATGTTTTACTTCCTAGCTGCATGCTTGAGTAATTGTTTTTGCAAACATTTAAATGTTTATCTTTGATTCGGTTGAGCTCGTTACTATGTTGCACTTGCTTGACCTAGTTTGGATGTTGCCACTTTGCTTCATTTGAAAAGCTCAGTGGTGCACTTGTTTTGTCATTGTGTAGTTCTGGGTGTACTTGTCATCTTCACTGTGATGTTCACCATGTTGTTACCTGTACTTGGTGCATGAGCATTTTCATTTGAGCATTTGTCTGCACTGTTAGTTGAGCTTGTTGTTCTCTGCATTTACTTGATTGTTGACACTGGTCATACATGTGCTTAATTGCAGTTTTTGATTTGTCGAAGCTTTGTATTGATATACTTAAGTCTTTGCTCTGCTTTCACCTTCCAGTATGCAATTTTTGATTTAAAATTTCAAATCTTGTGATCTTGTCTCTGTTTAAAATTAAGTTTCAAATGAAACTTGTTTGCTAAATCATAAATTTTAGTTTTAAAATTTTTATTTAAGTTGAAATAATAGATAAATCCCTCTGGAAGCTATAACAGATGATCAAACTTTAAATAAGTGAAGATCCAAACATCATGAACTTCAATTTATATTCTGTAGCCACTTATGCACTGATTCACTTATTCATGCATTCAACATTGCCATGCTATTCACTGTTCATTTGTTTCATTTGGTATTGCTGCATCCATTCTGTTGCACTGTTTCTGGCTTTAGTCTTGTTTCATGTTTGAAGCTGTGCCTCCATTGACATGTTGTGGCCTGTACTTATATATAGCTATTCATTTGCTTGGTCTCTGTAGTTCTTTGATAGTTGCACTCTGTCTACTGTTTGGTCTGCACTTTGGTTTATTCATGTGCATGAGTTACTTGCATTGGTGCTGTTGCATTTCATTGATATTGATACCTGCAGTCTTCATTTGTGCTCGACGCTGACCTGCTGTATTTTCCCCCGTAGCTTGATTTGTACTTGAGTTTCATTGTTGCAGTGATATTTTGAATTTTGGTCGAGGCCGTTTGTACTTGCGTTGAATCTGATTTTGATTTGACCTTGTGCACTCGAGTTGGCGAGGCAGTGCACATGTATGTACGTGTGAACTGCAGCCACACCGCCTTGATTTTATGGGTATTTGACCTGCAGTTCATTTTTATGAAAATTTTGCACTTGTTGAAATGTGCAGTAATAAGTTGTTTGAAAACTTGTTTTATTTCACAAGTTGTTGTGGCGAGGCAGCGCATGCGTGCGTGCACTGCAGCCACATAGTATCGACATTTTGAATCGATATTTGAACCTTCATTGATTTTGGTTCGTTGACCTTTTGAGTGCATCATCACGATAGTGGCAAGGCAGTGCACGCAAGCGTGAACTGCAGCCACACGATATTGATTTTTATTGATATCCTATTTTGTTTTGATTTATGATCTTTTGCATATTTCATTACGGTAGTGGCGAGGCAGTGCACGCAAGCGTGAACTGCAGCCACGAAGTTGACATTTTAAATGTGGTGATTATACGCGTGTATACTGTAGCCCTACCAAATTTAATGTTTAAATTTATGTTTTCCTTTTGATGAAAATTATTTTATGTTGCCAATTCAACATATTTTAAATCGCATTTGATGATTTTGCTGTAAATTTGCCGTTTAGGCACTTCTGATGTTTTTTTTTAAATTTCCTTCATTAAGAATCCTTCCATCTATCTTCATTGATAATCTGAATCTACTGATTGATTGTTTAACACTGTTAAGTGTTATATTTACCGTTATCCGATTTCTTGTAAAGGATCGGATAGGTAAATTTATATTTGACTGTCGTCTAATTGTTGTTTGATTATTATTGCCTCTATGCACTAATAACTGAGTTTGAATTAGACTGACCTGTGTATTATTTTCTTTTGAATATAATACTCGGGTCAGACCGAGTATTTTTACAGCTTGAAGATTTTCAGGCAGCGAAGTTAGAGAGAGAGGGGAAAGCACTTCACTAAAGCTTTTCAAGAAATTTTCTTATACTTAATAAAATAAATTGTTTCCGCTGTATAAAAATTTAAATGCATTGTACAAACTCTGATATATGTATGTAAGAAAAATTCATTTATGAATAATATTATGATTATTCTGTGATTCTGTGGCTGATTCTGTTTAAACTCTATAAACTGACTAACAATCCATCATTTTGAACGTCTCAAGTTGGTTTAATTACCGATTGGGGGCGGTCAGGACGGCGGGTCGTTACATAATTTCTAGTCAAAACACTTTGAAAATAAATTTTGAAAGCAACATGTTTTAAATTCAAAAATTCTCGACTTTTAAATCCTTTCTATTTATATGCCATTTTATAAATATACTTATATAGATTTTATTACTCTATTGCCAACATTTCATTAGTTTACAACTTTGTCATTTCAAACAATTTTACGGTAATAGATTCAATTCAATTTAATTATCGAACACTTCGTAAAATAAAAGTCACAAAGTATTCGTTTTATTTTAATTCAACCAATAATCGATGATAATTATATATTATCATCTCTTGGCAACTATCATTCATTTAAAATTATCCTTTTACATATATAATATAGCTTATGTAAAATTATTTCATATGCCCTATTTTAAAACAATTTTATGTCGACTTACCTCGTTTAAGTGTTTAGGAACTCCTATCGATAACACGGCTTCCTACGTATCGATCAGATTTCATAAACAACTCAACATATAAGTAAGCACAATATAAAACAATCTATAACACTAACAAGTGCGCTCTCTCATACGTATACACTCAAATAGACTCATTTTAGGGTATTATTACCCTATATCTAATGAGTCAAACCTCACAAAGCTAAGATTTTCGCTAAACCAAAGCTCTGATACCAACTATGATGACCTACATTTTGGAAGGTTCAAATCGACAATAATCTACACGTGTCCAACTTAAACAATCTGAAACATTGATAATCAATGGGTTTAATTAAGAAAAATAAGAAAAGAAGAAGAAAACAAACACAGAATCTCGCAGTGGAACGATAAAATATAATAATCAAATAAACAATTCATGAAGCTGTTTACTAAACATTTGATAATAATTTATACAACATTTATCAGAGTTATATATATACAACGGGGATAAATAAAATACTGCAGCAGACAACATGATGCAGGAACAATAAAAGAAATAATATACCAAATCTTCATCTTCGTCCTCCAGAGCATAATGAAAAGACAAAACATTCGAGTCAGGACTGAAATATTTTTGTGTGAGTCAAGTCAATATCACATATAACATGAGTGCCATGGCATCAGAGATGTTTACTGGGTTTCACATCTCCTATCCAGTGTATAACGTGCGTGCAATAACTCAAGAGATGTTACGGGATTTTCCATCTCTTAAGGATCTGTAAAAATACTTATATGTAGTAGAATACGCTATATATATAATGTCTAGTCAGTAAAATAAATATTTTCTTAGCGTTAAGGATTTACATTGATCCCCGTTAATGCGTTTTTAAGCATTGGCGCATAGTTTGCATATGACACAACCAGTAGCACGTCGGTAGTCAGTGTGCTCCGTGATACAACAACAATAAACCAAAATCATAGGGGTCTCATATAAGGATATGACAACGCATGTGAAGCAATGCCTAAGGTAGGATACTACCTGTTCGAATCGCATGGCTTGTGGTAACGCAACGTAGCCATGACTGCCCACCGTGTCCATCCATCACATATCGAGTCAAAGGGAGGCTATTCCAAATCAAGCTGCACCAATCGAAACCAATAACAAAGTAATAGAATGGACCAAGTCTAAGAAAACCGAAGAACGGATGTCTGCTAGGGGTAGCAAGACCGCTTGTCCCTGTCAAGCCGTCCTATTTTGGTCATTTCAAATTGGCACAGGTGGCGGGGTCTATCCATCATCGTTCTCATTCTTCAAATCCAGCAAACGACGCCAAATCCAACAACTGTATTTTGGAGTCTCCTCCACATACACAGTTGTTAATGTGGTTTCAATATTGACAGAGAGTATGCCAATAAGAGGCCTCGGTCTCTTTAACAACCAAATATCGTTTTACACACCGGTTAGTTCTTTTACATTTCAAAATCTATTCGTAATTGATATCAAAATATCACACTCGCTTCAAAATCAATTTTGTTTCAAAATCAACATATTTACTCAACATATACGATTGCAATTAAAAAAACAATTTCGCCCCAATATCTCGATTTCGGTTCCAATTCAAAATTGCTTCAAATTTTCCAATTGGGTTATAACTTCAATTTAACCCAATTCGTATTTAAGTCAACAATTTAAATAAAAACCCATCCTTTGACCAGTTTAAATTTAGAAATAGTATGAATTGTTCTAAAATAGATCTAATAGTTAAAATAATTTGAGTATTGAAAATGGTTTTTATAGTAAAATAGTTTGGAAAATCAGAATAATTTGAATATTTAAGAAAATGGATTTTAAACAGTTTATACTAAAATAATTTATTTGAAAATAGTTTTCAAAGTCGAACTGATTCAATTCCAAAATTTCTAAGTCAAATCAATTTCAATTTCCATTTCGATTTAATCGATTCAATTCCGATTTCAAGTCGAATTTTACTTCGATTCTAATTTCAATTCTACTAAATTCGATTTCGATTTTGAATTATTTCAATTTCACTTTCAATTCTAATTTATTTCAAATTCAATCCAATCCAAATTCAATTTCAATTCCAAATTAATTTCAATTTAAATTCCAAATTAATTTCAATTTCAATTCTATATTCATCTCAGTTTCAATTCCCAAATTAAATTCAATTTCAAATTCAACTATCTGATTCAATGGTTAAATTTCAACTCAATTTTGAAATTTAAACCACTTTGATTTATATCAATTTTGAGCTTGATTTTCAAAAAATCGATTTAAATCATTTAAATCCAATTTAACTTTGATGTTTAATTCAATGTTCAAATCTTTTAAAATAATTCGATTTTGAGCCAAAATTTGAATTATCAATTTAAACCTCTTTTCAAATCCAAATTTCAAAGTTTAAATAAAATTCAACCTTCCAATAATTTTTTTCTTCCATAATTCAATTTTCAAAAACTATCCCATACATAACCCAAAATCGCTAACCAAATCTCGACCTCCTGCGGCTGCAAGCCATTGAATTTGATTTCGCATTTCTTTTTTTTCTTATTTGTTTAGTTAATTAGATTTGGACGCTATAGTAAGAGGAGAATTGGGTTTCAATTAGAAAGAGGCGAATAGGATTCGGTTTGTTTCGTTCAATTTTGAGTACGAGACAAAGAATATTTAAATTCATTTTTGTTCAGTTTTAATTTCGACTGGCCCTTGTTTATTTCTATAGACAAGTTTGGATTTAAGTTCTTTTTAAGTGGGCTCGTGGACCGGGCTGGATATTTTCTTGAGAAAAAAAAGAAAGTTGCTTTGTTTTGTTGATTTGTGGTTATTCTTTTGTTTTGGGCCTTGTTTAACTATACCAAAAAAAATCACAAATTTATTTCGAAAAAAGTAAAAAAAAACAAGGGCTTTTATTTGTTTTGTAGTTCGCATGTTTTAATTTCTTCTTTAATAAACTTATTTTTTTTGTATGTATATATATATGTATATATCTTGTTTCTAATTGCAGGTTGCCAAAGCAGAATTTCAAAAGGAGAAGAACTGCAGTCAAAAAAATTGCTTCGCCTTGCTTGCTAAAAAAACTGCTTGCTTGCTATATCTATTGTCTATATTTGCTTTGCGTTGTTGTTTGCTTGCATTTAAAAAAAACAGATTTCATCATAGTTGCATTGTTAATACACGTTTAATTTCTGTTTTGCATTTCATCCTAGAATTTGTTAATAATAACGGTTAGACATCGATAACACTTATTGTATATTAACAAGTTTTCTTCTTTGAACAATTTAATTTCTTAGTGTTTAGGCTACGGCAGATCAATAATCAGTTATAAATATTACGATGATTTGTAAATATTATACTGAATTGTTTCTCTGAAGGTATGTAAACCTTCGGCTGCATTGCTATGGTGATTCGAGGTGCATCGATAAATCCTGTCCGTTACCTAGCTGAGAACTATCTTGTTGATTTAAGACAATCTATGATTATACAATTTGGGGTTAACTTAGGATTAATCATTTTAATTAACCGTACCATTCATTTAGTTGCATTAGTTCATGAATATTTTAAAAAAATTCCAAAAATCCAAAACTAAAAAAATTGTAAATATTCCTTTTATTTTTCTTCGAAATTTTTAAATCCTTTTCCTTTGAAATTTCAAAAATCCAATTTTTTTTAAGAAAAACAGTAGTCCAAAAAAATATTATACAAAGCCTTTTTAAAAAAGCCCAAAAAAGTTTGAAAATCCAAAAACAAAATAAAAATCAATTTTCCATTTTGAAAAATAATTTCTATTTGTAAATATTTTTCTTTATATAAAAAAAACTAAAAACATTCTTGAAAATGTCCGAGTTTCCCCACTTACGTGAATTTTACAATAGTTGTGAATACCAATATAATCCATACAATTTCACTCCGAATTCATATGGATATTTTAACACCAGCTATTGTTTAAACGATTCAAATTTCGAATCACAAAATTTTCAAAATAACGAGCAACCCTCAAATCTTGAAAATAGCATTTTGTCTTTACCTGAAATCTCTACACAACAAAATAAAATGATAAATGATTTGTGTAATTTGTATTTCTACGATAACTCGAGTCAAAGTTTCAAGGATTTCAAAATCTGAATTCAATTCAAAATTCATTCGATTTCGATGATAACCCATGTGAATTCAATTTTGAACTCCAAAACGAATTTCAAAATCAAAAAGAAAATGTGATCCACTTTTCAAATAATTTTGGCAATGGGAATAATCTTGAAAATATATTTTGAAAATAGCATTTTGAAAGCCAAGATTATCACACGAACTCATCATTTGAAACATATATGAAACAACATGAAAAACAAAATCAAATACAAACGTGTGACGAGTCAAATAATAATCGGTCTTTTACCCAAATCGACGATTTTCAAAAAACAACTTTCGAAATTGAAAATAGCAATCTTAACGAAGTTGTTGAAAACACGGTAATTGAGGTGGATTTCAATTCTTTTGAGGGCATGGAATCAAATTTGAAATTCGATCTTCCTTTTCTCAATTTCTAAAATTTAAACACAATAACTTTGGATTTTGAATTTGACACATGCACTAAAGTTGTTAATAATTCAATAAAGGAAGGCGAATTCAATGAAGACGATTTCTTTGAAATTTTCGAAAATGAGTCGTTAAATTCTGAAGGGGAAGATTTACATCACCATTTTGATTTTAAAATCGATAATTCTAAAGAATTTTTCAATGAAGAGCCTGAATTTCAATTTAGTGAAAATAAACTTGAACTTCAACCAATTGTTTTATCGACCCCAAAAATGATCGAAAACAAAACAGCTCGTACGATTTTTAATAAAAAAACGTTCGTTTTTCCAAATCAACGTTCAATTTTGAAATCTTTTACGGTTTGATTTTCTATGCTTGAGCCGTGTCTCGCATACTTGACGAGACAAATGAATCGGTCTTTGGAAGACCGTTTCATTTACTTTTTGATGATATGCTTTCTGATCTCGTGTAAATACCTTTAATTTTCATTTAAATAAAGGTCATGTTTTTGTTTTTGTTTTTCTCCTTCCACTTGGGTTACCTGTGGCGACATAGTCAAAATCAAGTGTGGGGGGATACTCATCTTCATTTTTAATTTTTCAATGTTTATTTTTCGTTTTCTTTTAAAAACTCAAAAAGAAAATTAAAAAAATCCCAAAAACAAATTTTCTTCTAATTTATTTTTAAAGAAACACTATAGGATAAATACATGATTTTGATTTATTAAATTGAAATTTTTGAAAATTTATTTGTCTTAACAAAAATAAAAATAAAGTTTGATCACAAACAATAATAGTTTAACTAGTATATAGGAAGATTCATGCGTGTTAATTATGAAGTACATCCTAATTGAAAATCTTTGTTTTAAAAAGTGGTTGATTTAAAGTAAAGATATAACATTTTTTTGTCTTCTAAGTTAAATGGTGCTAAGATCATTTTGCAAAACTCTCTCTCCCTCTTAAAAAAATATAAAAAATAATAATAATAACATCCAAGTATTCACTCTCATTTAAAAGTCCTCACAGTTATGCATGGGTGAATTACTTGGAATCTTTGATTGTGTGCTTTAATACTCATTTAATCCTATGGTCGATAGGTGTATGCACGAAAGTGTGTGCACTCGCCATGCTCTGTACTCCATTCACATAAGGCAGAAAGGCAGTGCATGGGTGGTATATCTGGCCTTAGTTTATCTGAGCTAGGTGTGTAATTTTTCTTCCAAATAATGAGTGAGCAAGAAATTGAAATCCTAGCACCATTTTAACTTATTTGATTTGATTTGTTATTGAAAAGAAATGAAAATACCACTTTGATGAAATTTGATAATCAACTAAAGTTCCATTTCATAGTTACATTGTGTTATCAACCAAAACAACGAGTTAAACTATAGTCTCTTTGTTATGATAACTTCGTTTTTATTGGAAATATTGACGATTAAATAACTTAAATTTCAAGATAATGACCAAAACTTATATTTAACATATTCGTGTCAATCTAAAAATAAATCCTTCATTTGTAAATATTTTTAAAAACTCACCATCATCTCTTTGTAAATAAACCTGGCATTTTGTAAATATTTTCATCCTACATTTGGATTTTATGGGTAGTATCCGCTGAAAACCCTCACGAGACAACACTCGTCCTACTAGGAACACCCTGAGGTTTAACGGCTTGTTGCATATGCTTAATGCAATTGTGCTCCCTATGAAAATGAATTTATCTTAGTTTTTCTTTTATTCGAGGACGAGTAAAAAGATAAGTGTGGAGGTATTTGATGTGCACGTAAATGTGCATATTTTTACCACCATATTTAATCTATTTAAATTGAATAAATGTTCATATTGTGTATTTTAACTTGTTTAAACCAAAATTCAAATTATTTTTAAATTGTCACATACTCATCTTCATACAGGGGTAAAATGGTCTTTTTGTGCATTTATTAATTTGTGAAAATTTACTTGGAATTTTCTATGTTGTTTTGTAGGAAATTTGGTGAATTTTACAAATGGTTATATGATGTAATATGCATGCACAAAGAAGATACAAAATAATGAAGATGGAAATAATTCAAAGTGAAGAACATGGAGGACCCCCCACCTACCCACCACCTTAATGTACAAACTAGAGGCTAATGCACATGCTTATGGAATTAATGGCTTCATGTACACTTAAATGGGATTATGACATGCTAATGATTACTTGGTGGCCAAACTACCTCAAGGGCATTTTGAGAATTTTCCAAAAATATGAATTAGGGTTTCATACATGTATAAATACCCTTATGTTTCATGTAACCCTCTTCCACTTACTTAGTTTTTAGTTAGAAAATAAAAACAAAGCTCTTCTCTCTTCTTTTTCCATGGCTACTTAGCTATTTTATGTTATGTAATTTTTCTTTCTTTTATGAAATGTTAATTCTCTTTTATTTACGTGCTTCTTATCTTCTCATGTTGTAGTGTAGATTTCTTTTCTTTTATGCAAGTAGAATAGTTCTCTTTTCCTATTAGCTTTCATTTTCCTTTCTTTTTCTTTCATGTTGCAAGCTATATTTGTTGTTTTGATAACAAATATGAGAGGCTAATCCCTTCAATTTAGGGGTAATGAAGCCTCTAATTATGTAGCTTTAAAATTTTGATAATTATAGCTCTCTTTTTGTGCTCAATGACCATGCTTGAAGTGGTTTAATTTGTTGTTTTTGTTTTGAATTTGATAGCCTATATTGTTGACACCAAATAGGCTATGCTTAAACAATCACTAACACAAATACATCTTCATCAAAATATGATTATGGCATAAGAAAGTGATTTGAAATTAAAATTTGATGGTCTATATTTCTAATCAATAGTTAATATGCCATACTTAAAATAGATTTCATTTTCTTTTTCTTTGTCAAGTTTCATGAAAGTTAGTAAGTGCTTTAAGGGATGTGTTATAGTTTGATAGCTTATGTTTGCTAATCAATAGCACAAATATGTCATGCTTATGATAAGTACATCAATTATAGCACTAATCACCGTAAAAGAGAGATCATGATTTCGTGTGTTGAACTATGTGATCTAGAGAGTGGATTTATTATCTAAATTTTCATTTAACTCTTATATTTGCATCTCTTTTCTTCTACTTATTTAGCTAATTTTCTAATTTTCTAGCTTAAAATTCTCTTCGACTTTGGTTTAATTTGATTGAATAGAATTTTAAAATCGTCAATTCCCTGCGGATCGACCCGTATTCGCTACATGCTACATTTATACACCGTGCGCTTACGGTTAATTTTATTTCTAAAATTTTCAACGGTTTCTAATCCGATAGAAATTCCATTGATTAAACACAATCGAATTCTTTAAACAATTTCTTTTACAAACTTTATATTCAATATTTCAAAAGTCGAGTTCGAAAATAATTGAATTCCCATATTTTAATTTCTTATCTCCTTTAATCAAAATCATTAAAATAATTTCAAACTAAAATTTTAAATCATTTAATTTAACTAATTCGATGTCCGTATATAATTTTTTATCCTATGGCCAAGTGATCAGTTATTTGAATTTTAATTCGGGGATGTATATATATCATTTCAATCCAAAAAATATATTATAGGTGTATATTATTTCAACATATTCTTAATTTATTCGAAATAATTCGATTTACTTATATACTGTAAATAATATATACGGTGGTAACAGGATATATAAAAATAAATTAAAATCCAATCATCCAAATATCAACCAATTGGCATCCATCACAAGTAATCATCCAAAGTGCCAACAAAGCTCAACAATTATCTATCTATTAGCGATCAGGAGTTTAAGTAGCAGTTAATTCCAATTTACCTGTTAATTCAAAATTCCTAAAATATGAATTTCTGTATCGGTTTATATGTCAGTTACATTATCAAACTACAATCAATAACATTCAATTAATTTTACTAATCATAAAAATATTTTTATACTTGTGAGCATTAAAACCCTCACCTTTTATTTGAGACTGAAATATTTCTCAACTTCAAAAAATTTCAACTTGATCCCATATCGAAGATGACGTCTATACACCGCAACTCATTTTGTCCGAAACAGACATCGTATCCAAAAATTACGATTTTATTAATATCGATAAAAATTAATAGAATAATTAACACAAATATTAATAATAAAAAAACTTATATTGCCATCTCCTACAACACATTCACCAGCACGCCATACTTATCACATGACCTAGATTTTCGAACGCATGACATAAGATGATGACCGGACCACGATCTAGAAGCATCAACGTGTGCGCCTCCTTGAGAGCCACCAGCGCCAGCGACCCCTACGCCACCACCGATAACCACCAAAACCAAAAGAACGCGCAATCATTTCGCTTCAATTCTGGCGAATTGTGCATAATCAAGTCAAATCAACCGTATTGATTTGAAGAGGTTATTGAGATTTACAACTATCATGTTGGAAGTTTTTAATTTTGTTGAGTAGATCAAGTGATAAAGAGGGAAGAAGCACGATAATTTCCAACCGTTGAAGATAGGCGGCGATGAATTAGGGCTACGATTTCAGAATATTAAAATAAAAAATTTCTCGCTATGCGTGCCGTATTTATATAGCTAGGTCCAAAACCGTTCGAACTCCAATCGAGGTGTAATGCCAAGCATTTATAATGTTTTACCCCTATTCTGAACATAATGGAACTAGTCTCGAGGCCTGATTCGATCGATGTAGAAGTTAGCTTTTCAAATCCAATTATTTTAATTAAATTCCAAAATTAAATTTCTACGCGTTTCAAGCTCGCAAGTCCAAACGACAAGTCCGATCACAACAAAATTTGAAATCGTATAATAATTCACTATTATGGATTTTATAAAACTGGTTTCGTCGAAATCCGAGACAATGGCTAAAATGGCTATTTTTTCAAAATGTTAAATATTATATAAAATTTCAATTTTTAGTAATTCACATTTAAATTCAATTTTAATGTTAACCCTTTTTATTCATATTTAAATTAAATTTAAATCAATTTCAGATACCATTTTAATTCACATTAAATCAAAAATACAGTTATCCAAATAATTTCCAATATTAAATTTAAACAATTTAATTATCCAATATATCAATATTAATAAATCATTAAAAAAATTATTTCTACTCGTATTCATCCAGTAATTATATTAAATTTAATAACTTACAATAGTCAAAAGTACGAGTTGTTACATAATGCTTCGTCATTGATTACAAATTGAGAACCCTCTATCGTGCTAGTTGCAAGGATTGAACCTGTGACATTCAATGTACCAAGTAAACACCTAAATAAACCCTTCTCTGATACTATTGAAGAAACCTGGTCGGTATATAGTAGGTGAAATGGGTAATATTTCAAAAAAAAATTCCTACTTGAATCATATTGGGCCTACGAAGTCTAGTGGGGTTTTCAATATATTCAATCTGATTATTAATAAAACCATACTTTATCAGTATTTTTCTGTTTTAGTAAATTAAAAATATTGATTGATTTTAAACAGATATATGTTAACATTTAAACTAATTTTTTTTAGGAAAGCAACACATATACGTTCATAAATACACAGTGTAAATGAACTAATATAAACAAGTATATAAATACATATACACCTCTAGGTATTAGGATTTTTGTCTATGGTATATACGCATGTAATAATTTCTTTTATTGCCAAGGCAAGCCTAATTTATAGTGGATTAACCACTTTATATATAAGTATGAACAGGTGTGAGGTAGGGGTGCCTGAAGAACTATAAAGACTCGGTACAGCATAAGATTGGGACGATAATGTCTCGACTGCTAAAAACGAAAAAACAAGTAATATCATCCTACAGTCGTGGAGGATTCACTACCATTAGGAGATAGTTCAGGCCTAATGATATGTAAATAACTGGAAAATAAAGATGCAAGGCATGGTACATAGTCTAAAGCCTCTATAAAGATAACTGATGTCCCACCTATCATCCATCGAAATCTCCTCATTCCATGCACTAAGATCGCCTAAGAATGTAAGAGACAAACTAACTCATATAACATCGTAAACTAGACGCTTATGCTCTCCTTCATTGCCACTAACAAACTTGTAAAATCTAACACTCCAAGGATCTAAGCGCCCAACGGTGCAAACATGGATCCGTCCTCACTCATAAGGATTCCAATTTATTTCCATAGGAGGATGACTGGGTTAATCCTAAGAAATATCAGCTTCGGTGTAACAATATATACCTTTATGGGCCTAAATTTCGACAAAAAACAAAACCCAAGTCCATCAAAGCATAGATCGTCAGATTTGGTACTAGAAAATAAGCGTGAGCATTATCGGTGATTGATAGAAATCTAAAATCACAGCGGAAACAATATTAGGATAAGAAAAGTAACTAGGACTACTATCTTGGAATTAATGGTATTCCTTAGGTGGCAGATTGTCGCATCAGCATTGATCATGAGAGAAAGAAGACTTCTTCAACAACAAAGCATATTCAGCTTTAGTGACCTGTTCCCCTAACTTTTATCATATAGGTTGTAATGAGAAAGGGGGGTCAGAACAACATTCTAGTGACTGGAAAAATATAAACTGTCCATGACATAAATTTATATCGATTGGTTTCCACTTAATAGTTATGTCCATCAAGGTTAGCAATTCTAATCTAACCTTGCATTGCGTACATAATTACTTACCTTCCCTTCCCCAAGGTACAAAATGCAAATAAAGCCTTATCAACCACCCAGTACTTCCAAACCCATTTTCCACTTAATACTTCTAAATATGAAGCGGGCATCTATAATACTTTTTCAGAAAGAGAAACAGGTAGACATTGTCATTTAAGATCTTAATCAAGGTAGACCCACCATTTAAGACCTATTTCTACAGTGGTTTCCTAACGATGTTATCAATGGTTGATGGGTCCAAGCTACAAAGACTTCTAACCACTATTTAAGGCTTCCGACATTTAAAATGCAACTATTATTACCTCTATTGCTGATAAAATCGCTGCCATTTAATAAACAGTACCCAAGCCATTTAGTTCCTTTCATTAGAAATATGCAAACTTTGGTCATTTAAGACTTTAGTTAAGGTGGACCCCATCATTTAAGATGTAACAACCCGCTATTTTGGATTATTCGCATCCGCACATGACGGACTTGAATATTTCAAAATACCGAATTGCTAATTTAAAATTTGGAAAAACTGAACATATACAGTAATAAATAATCACATATCACAGACACAGAGTAATAAATGCAGTGGAAACAAAAGATAGTCGTTCATGAAGCTACTATATACATATCAGAGTTAAATAAGGTACAACAGAAGTCTCGAACACAATAGTCAAATACAAAATCCGAATACATCAGTGGAATCGACTGAATATCTGAAAGCTGGATAGATAGCTGGATCTCCAAGCGAAGCTCTAACTCCAAAGGTGAGTCTCGAATACTGGTACACTCAGTCTGACCCGAGCGTAAAGCAAAACACAAAACACTCGAGTCAGGATTAACATTCTTATATCAATAAATCCAACTCAAGTGAAATAACAACTGAAATACAAGTAACTCAAAGGATGTTGGGATAACCATCGTTTAAGGATCCGTTAAACTATCTACTATATAGTAATATACGCTAAGTAGATAATGTCTATCGGTAATATAAAGTATCAAAATAGTGTTAAGGCGTTACCATTATCCCCCTTAACACAGTTTTTATATAAGCGCCATAGTCTATACAACACTATAAACTCCACCGTAAGCTAGTGGGCTATCAGGAAGCACACCATAGGTACAACACAAAACAAATCATAGTGGTTGCGTATAGGGATACGAGTATGACAAGGCACATGAGGCAATACCCAAGGTAGTGAAACTACCGTTTGCCTGATCCAGACAGGTGAGAACGCATCGCCGCAACGATCGCAACACCGCGAAACAACACTCCCAATTCAAGGGTGCGCACCAATCAATAACAAGTAATGAGTAGTTTACGAAGAAGTGTGTTCGCTCGAGGTGGCTAACCCCATTTGGCCCAGCACGGCTCCTATTTTAGTCATTTCCAATTTGACACAAGTGTCAAGGCTATCCATTATCGTTCTCTTTCTTCATTCATCACGTACATCATTCCAACCACTTCATTCTGGATCACACTCCGCGTATAGTTATTAAAGTGGTTTTCGGTTTAGACAGAGAGTATGTCCATAACCGATCCTGGTTTCTTTAATAACTTTCATAATTATTACACCGATGTGTTGTTTAAGAAATTTCAAAAACCAAATTAATTTTATTTTAAATTAGATTTTGTAAACCAACATTCCATTTGTCTTTCTATATCAATTTCCATAATTTACGTTTCAAAACTTCCTAATTACTGTTTCAAAATCTTATAATTCAATTTCAATTTTTATTTATAACAATTCAAATATTGATTTAAATTCATATATAGTTTCATTAATTTAATTTAACATTCAAAGCAATTTAAATTCATTGATGAATTTATTCAGTAATCATTTGAATTAAGTAAATTTATCATTTCAAAATAATTTCAATTGAATTTCCAATTCATTAAATCAATCTCTTAAGTTTACCTACATTATATCAAAACTTATAAATTTGATTAAATTAAATTAGTCAAATTAAATTCTTTAATTTACAAGTCTCATATTAATTTCTATCATTCACAATTTATTTCTTATTAAAGAAATTTAACTTCACTTATTTACTTATTTAATTTAAACAAATTTCAAACTTAATTATTATCGAAACTCAATTTCACCTATTAAAGAATTTAATTTCACTTATTAAAGAATTCAATTTATTTAATTATTAAATAATTTCAAAACATAATTTAATAATTTTCTTAAATTTAAAAAACATTCTTCATCAAACACTTTGTTAATCATAATACTTTGGAAATCAAAATTTAGAAATCATAATGCTTGGAATCATAACACTTCCTACTTAACTGTTTAAATATAAATAATAGTATATATAATAAAATAGTTTATACTTTAAAATAGTTTATATGAAATAGTTATAATTTAAATAGTTTATATCAAATAGTTATAATTTAAAATAGTTTATATTAAAAATAATTTATATTAAAATAGTTTATATGAAATGAATTTATAAAGTAACATGTATAAATAGTTTTAAATATAATTTAAAATACCTTATATAATAAAATAGCTTCCTCAAATTTCACAGATCGATTCAAATCGATTCAAATTCCAAAATTTAAATTTAATCAAATCTCAAATCATCCATTTTAATTTATTTCAGTTTCTCAATAAACCATTTCACATTATATCGATTTCAAATACAGATTTTTAACCATAAAATAAATCATTTTAATTTCAATACTTTCAAAGTTTTGAATATTCAAACATTTCAAAACAAGAAATTATAATTCAATATATATATATATATATATATATATATATATAATTCACTATATAGCTTAAAATCAAGAATTTTACTATAAACAAAATAATCATTTATAATATTAAAAATCCATATTCATATAAAACAATATATTTCTTTCCAAAACCACAGAAATCATTTTCAAAATATTTATATGTAGACCAACGGTGTCTGTTTATAATTTTCTATCTTATGGTCAAGTGATACAGGTATTTATCATTTCGATCCGCAATTTAAATATATACGGGTATACATATCATTTCAAACTGTAATTCCAAATTCATTACAAATGATAATCGCTTGGGTTAATCATTTCAACCCATTATGATTTTCTCCTATTCTACAGATCGTTCGGGTATGTATCATTTCAACCCATAGGGAATTCTATACTAACAAAGAACTTGCAGAGTGATAACATACATAATAATAATATAATAGGCATGTATCATCAACATAAATAACAGATAATAGCGTCAAATGTTACAGGTGAACAGGTACAAGTAATAGCATATATATTCAATGTAAATAACTAACAGCAGCATATTTCAATTGTCGTTTCAATTGAAATCAAATTTAATAAATAAAAGAACATTAATCGTGAGTGATTGCTCACCTTTCAAGGCTAGAGAGAATGGGAGATGACACGGATAAGCGTAGTGATACGGACACTGAAATTGAGTTACAAATCCAAGCAAAGCAAATCGGCACGAATTCGACGAATAAGGCTGATAAGCAAGAATTGATGAACTGAATCAGAATTAGTTTAATATAAACATCAAATCTATATATATATATATATCTGTGTGTGTATGTATGTATATGTATATTATTATTGTTTCCATGAAATCAAAAATTAATTTAAAAAAATACTGAAATAACATATATATATTTACTCAAACCAAACTTAATAAAAGTAAACTTAATATATTATACTTTAAGATTCATCTTTTTAAAAAAAACCAATATTAAATTTTAAAACACAAACATATTAAAATCAAAAACCCATATATATATATATATATATATATATATATATCACAGTTATAAAACTTGCCCATCCTCCTTTATATTGTATTTATGTACATATGCAGTGAGAGAAATCAATGTTTCAAACTAAATATAACTATATATATATATATATTCAACTAGTCTATATAATCTGTCTAACTTTATATATGTATATACCTATCATACTGTTCAAAAATCATATCTAGACACAAATATTAATGCTGTATTTATATAATCTATAGATTATACATATTAATATAACTAAACCCATACGTACTGATATATATGCAGACATATATATATATATATATATATATGTAGACATATACGTACTGATATATATATATACTGTATTTATCATAATTTGTATATAAACTTTCTTTCAATAATACAAAAAAAAAAAACAAATGTATGCATGGGCCAATCAAACTCATACTATTACTAACATGTATGAAATATAATTTATATAGCAGATAATAGATGATACACTAACATGCTCATACTTTTGACGTATGATAAAAATATTCAAAACATTTTACATCTACTAGTATAGACTAACATATTATAAAGATTGTATAAATTAACATTTATACTTTAAAATAAAACGTATATATGAAATATAATTAAAATCAATATACAATTTGAAACGCATAAAAGAACCTATATATATACACTGAAAAATGTGTATATATATATAAAGTCAACGCTATACATATACTTAACCAATATATATAAAAACCTATGTAAACACAGATATACGGACTGACATAGCGTATGTAGACTAGCTAGAGAGCAACACTTCAAGTCTCATATAAATACTTGTTATATATAAACAATATATATAACTAATAGGTATACATACACGAGCACATTAAAAATTATAAAAATATATATAATATATAACTCAACAGTGTTTATATGTATATACTGACTATGATATATATTAGTATAAATAAGTTACAAATATGGGTATGCAAACTGGAAAGATGAAAGCAAGGAGGGAAGCTGCGGCCACGCGCATGCATAAGAAGATGGAAGGAGCAGCTCGCGTCAGACATCTCGGTTGCAAAGAATGGTGGAGGGAATCGCAGGCCGAGGTGGTTAGCAGGCCGGGGTGGAGCAAAGGAAAGGGAAGGAAGGAGAAAAAATGGCTGTGGTTGGCATTGAGGAGAGGAGGAACTGTCGTCCAGCGGAGGGAGGAGGAAAAGGCTGTGGCGGCTAGCTATGGTTGTTGCTGGAGTGGTTGCCGAAGGGAGAAAAGGCGGAGAGGCTGTGCTCGACGAAGCAAGTGGAGAGAGAGGAAGCGAGATGGGAAGGGGCGAAGTAAGGTGGTACAAGGCCGTGTGTACGGTGATGGGCTAGCATGCGTGACGAGGCAAAAAGAATGAGAGGAAGGGAAGGAGTTGTCGACAATGAAGGAAGAGATGACCAACAGGCAAATCTATTTGGTTTCTTTTTTTCTTCAATTTTTTTATTTTTTTCGAAATCAGAGGACAAAAAGAAAATGAACCGAGCAACAATAAATCGACATATAGGTAATAGAAAAATCCTTCAGTTTGAATTCAGAAATATTTATAACTAATGGTTGTTGAGTTAACACACGTTGGAAAATTTTGAATAGGCACAAGAATTCAGAAAGCTCAACTGATACGAATACGGATCACAATTTCACAGAGTGCGATGCGTAGCGGACTTCAAAACACAGAATTAAATATACCGTAGAGGTCATCACGATGAGACGATCAAAATGGTATACAGATATCGGTGGTACTATTGAATTATAAAAATTCAAGTTTTCTACCAGTGGAAAAATGCAGGAAAAACACAGAAAAATAAGATCGACGGAGCTAAAGAAGCCCGAATTTGGAAAAAAAATGACGTCTTGCTCAGAAGATGATTTAGAACTTTTCTATGTAAAAATATTCAGATTTCAAAAATATTTTATTTTCATCAATTCCTAACTGATTAAATCGAAATAAAATTACACACGAAATAAACTTTCATATTTTCAAATGAAAATGAAATCGATTAATTGAAATTAATTGAAATCAATTTTACAAATATTGATTTGAGCATAACTTCTTCATACGATGGAATTTGGACTTGAAACTTGTTCCATCGCGTTTAAATTTTTTATAAACATCAATTTTGATATATGGGTTGACCCAATTTCATTACGTAGTCTAAACGGGCTTTTTGGGCCACTTTGGCGTTAGTGCGTAAATCTATCTTATCCATCCATTCAAGTGTCAACCCTGCCTATATATATCTTGCTATAAACCCTAGCAGCCTCTATTCCACCAGTTGCCATGTTTAACTAGCGTTTCAAATATTAAATTTTTATTTGAGAATTTTATTATTTAAAATTTCAAAATTTCAATTAATTAAATAAATAAACGGCTAAAATTTACGGGTCGTTCGCTCTCCCCCACTCAAAACTTTTCGTCCTCGAAAAGGAAGGAGGTAGGAGAATAAAAGCAACCTGAAAAATATAGCCTGGAAAATAAATAAAACAATTAATTTAAACCATATAATTTCAAATTTAAATTAATTTTATATTCAACAATTGATTTAATCTATTTGATTTTCTTAAGTTAATTTCACTAACTATTCTGAACTTCATGTTTATTCATTATCTTATTATTCAGTTTATCTCAATTATCAATTTCTAAAGTCATAAGTCAAATTTAAACATTTATTATAATCATATTTAATTCAACCAATATAAATTTTTCCTTTATTCTAAATATTTTTAGGTTTATTGGAGTATATCTACCCTTATTATAACTATTCCAATTTATAATTTCCTTTAACTCCATTTAACTGTAGATTATTCAATTAACGTTGATTTTATTTACTTCTATAAATCTTTTTATAACTAACATTTAAGGATTTAAGGGTATAACATTTATTATAACCACTCAAATTTTATTTATTAAATCTTTTATATTATATATTATCTAATTACATATTCAACTTCTGAATAGTTTAGGTAAGTTATATTGGAATGTAATTGAGTGTTATACAAGAAAATTTTCCATTTCTACTATTCAAGTTTAAATATTTATTCAAAAATTTGCTTTATTTTATAATTAAAATCACCTTTTAACATAAATTTATGAATTAAACTTCCAATTAACTTCAAACAATTTAAAGATAAATATATACTATATATCAAATCATATTAATAATATACCCATATATGAAATCAAATTTAATAAATAAAAAAACATTAATCGTGAGCGATTTCTCACCTTTCGAGGCTAGAGAGAATGGGAGATGACACGGATACGCGCACTAATACGGATTGTAAAGGTCGGTATTTTCGACTCACGAAAGTCGACATTAATACGTCCACTGTATCAACTGCCGAACAATCGAAGGCCGGAAAACCGTACCGTTAGGGTTAAAGAAGAGGTAGAAGATAGAAGAAGAAAGAAAGAAGAAGCAACAAAAACAATATCATAATCTCACAATCGCAGAGGAAAAACATATAATAGATAAATGAATATCTTTAAACAAAGAACTATATCGGTTATTATATTACATCACATTACATTATCAGACTTTACAGCAACAAACAGCGGAAAAGAAATACTATATACTAGTTGATACGCCAAGCCATCCAGCTTGCCTCCAGATCTCTACAGCAACTCCTGAATTCCAAAATGACCTGATAACCTGACTCTAGACTGCCCGTGCAGAAATAGGTGGGCACCCAGAGTTTAGGAAGGAAACAATAAACTCCAGGTTAGTCATGGGACTGGTGTGAGAACTTAAAACGGTTTATCTTTAAAAATAAACAAAGAAATATTTTAAATTAGATTCGCAATGCTTTTTAGAAAATGAGACTACCATAAAGCCTCCCGCACACACACACACAATGCAAACACAGAATCGGAGGAGATTTCTCCTTATGATAGTCAAATATGCTTGACACGAGAAATTTTCTTTGATATTATTGCTATAAGTGCAAAGTGTATGAAAACATTTCAAAAGTATAATATAAATCTTAGCCAACATACGACCATTATTGTATGCCTACTATAGCTACCATGTTCAATAGAAAGTTACCACCACATTCCATGGCAGGTTATACAATTGGAATTGTAAAAGGCTCGTATTGTTTTGATTGGATTTCCAACAAATGGTCGGGCAAAGGAACTTCCCAAGTGAAATAGAACGCCCCTGGAGTGACGTCCCCGGATCCTAACCGGATCTCTGCTACACAAGGCCAGGTTACCCCTAACTGGATAACAACTGACACGAGCATGTCATCCCCCGGTTGTTTGCGACCTTTATCCGAGGATCCTCTCAACCAACAACGATAAATCAATAAATATGCAGCAACCATGAAGTAAGTATCTGGGCTCCATACCATGATACCACTTATAATCCAGAAGGAAATGACATGCCCTCAGAGGGCGCCATCCTCAAATAACCTTGCTGCCACGATTCCTGTTTAGACCATAACCGGGTTGTGAGGTTCGTCGAAGTCTTGTCCACAAAGCTACGCTTTTCACAAAGCCATGCTTCAATCAACAAATGATCTGCAGCACTCAGCATGTCACACTACCAAATTGGGAGTATATCACTAATAACCTTCAACTACATAACCTCCAAGATCGTACGTCTCAGAGAAGGGTGTTAAGCTAAGAGAATAAATTCTCCTCCACCAACAGATATGTATTTGAAAGAAATCAACTTTACATCCCAATTTGTAATGTCAGACATACAATCCATACAAGTCTGTTCTGGGTTCGAACAGAACCGAAGGCATTTCCAAAGAAGTCCTTGCAATCCGGGTATTCACATTTCCGATCGAACTTCCCATCATAAAGGAAATCTCCATACCGTAGCTATCGATGCAGAGACAATCGGTAGGTCATCCTATCGTTTTCACAAATATCCGGTCTTCAACATCGATCTTCAAATGCTATCCATAACGACATATCATTATTCGAAATGGGTTATATGACACAAAGGTCCTCCCTCGGCTAAACCGAATAACGAGCGCTTATTTTACAAATAAGTGTAGCATTCAAATTCAAGCAAATCACAACAAATACCTATTTAAAGGTCAATATTGATAGTCGGTTATTTAACTATCAATGGATATGCACAACATCACCAGATTCCAAATAATTTCACCAAACTATTTATTTCAAAAAAATATCTTTACAAGATATATTTTTAACACTTCAACTATTTGAAAACAAATTTCAATCATTTTCCACCTTTACAACTTTTTGAAAACATTCAATTTCAAATCATTTCCCTACACGGGATATATTCACAAATATTTATTCATTCTCATTTCAAAATGGTTCATTTAAATCAATCAAATTAATCCTTACCGATTTATTTTAAACTCATGTTCCCAATCCATAAATTTATTCCCAGACTTCAAAAATAAATCAATGTTTATTTTTAAACAAATTTTCCTTTTCTTTATAAATTCCATGATGAATTTAAATTTCCAAATATCCACTGATATACGATTTTCAAATCGATTTCAAATATGCACTTTCAATTTATCTTTAAAAGATATAATCTCCAAACATTCTCTTCATATTGGAAAACATTTCCATACTTATTTAATAATAAGTAATTCACAAATCTATTTATTTTCAACATTTGGAAAATATTCAATATACTTAAATCACAATTAAGTATATATTTTATTCTTTAAGGAAAACATCCTCTTAAACACATTTATTTGGGTCAAAACGAATGTTGCACAAAACATCGTTACGACAACCCAAAATCACTAGTATAGGGATTCGAAATTTAGATAGATATATAAATCCCAATACTATACAAAACATTTCCTTTCGAAATCATTTACTATAACAACAGTGTTATAATCCACCATTTCCTTATTTCTCGAAAACGTCTATTTCAGTAATGAATGCTGAAATCTATGGTTTCGATACTTAACACATTTCAAATCAACTTCAAATCGTTTTAATTTTATTTAAAAGATCACTTCCCAAAACATTTCTTTAATATATTATTCACTGTTCAAAATCGTGAATATAAATCATTAACCAAATTCAACACTTCTACATATTTAATTATAGGATTATCCACTGTCCAAAATCGTGGATATATCTCCTTTAATATGCTTACATATTTACTTATCAAATTCAATTGGTTTTGGATTTATAAAACAACGTTTATAAATTCCCATCTATATAAATTTTATAAAAACTTCGACTTATAAAATTCCTTTATTAACAAATCCTACGTATCGCTCATTTAAATGCCAAAATCCAATTTATAAGTTAATTACTTATAAATCTTTGATTTTACAAAATCTATTCATTTTATAACTTCACAATTTATAAATCTATAAATTTCATTCACTTATGAATTCTATTTATACTTCATTTTAACACTTAAAAAAACTCGTTTTATAATTCCAATATTTTAATTTATAAATATAAATTTTATAAATCTTTTATATAAATCGTTTATAATAATTCAAAAATCCCAATTTAAACCATTTTACAAATTTATCAACTATTTATTTCAAAAATCACATTTCGGTTATATTTCGCAAAATCATAATTTTTATAACATAAAAATAATATCGTTTATTTATTTAAAATAAATCAATTCCAAAATTCAATAAAACGTATACTTTCAAAAATCACTTTAAAAATCCTTTTAAAATTTGAAAATTATTACTTTAACATTTTTAATTTTCCAAAATAGTCCCAATGCTGCAACAACACTAAATATAACAATCACAGCATCCAAAACATCGTATATGATATGGTAACAGAATATATCACAATATCTGTAAATAAATCAATACGGGTGAGGAATCCAGTTGGATCCCTCCAACCTATTTCCCCTGCATCCACAGATGTTAGCACAATACCAATCCCGTTTCAATACGGAATATCGCGGTATATGGGTTCATATAAAATATTATTTGCTATTATGCGGCGTAATAGGGTCGCATCCGCTATATAATGCGGGAAAATCAACTCCAAGTACATATATAATACCAATTCCACATCAAGGTGAAATATCGCGGTATATGTTTTTAATAAATAACATCCGCTTAATATACGGCGTATAGGTTCTATTTAAATACAATAGATAATAATTTATTATTCAATCACACAATCAAGAAATTTTAAATCTAACTATTTAAAATTTAAATTGAAACAATTTCAATTGAGTGAGAAGTTCTCACATTGCTTCCAATAACAGTCGCAGTGTTTTATTTCGAATAAAATTAAACGAGCGCTTAATTTTACCCAAAATTTTCACTAGCTCCAGTCAATTCTAATCTAGTTCCATCGCGTAGTGTTCGTCAATACAAAGCCATTGCAATTCGTTTCGTCCAAAACAGACCTCGTATGAAAAAGATACAATGTTTTAAAGTTTTAAACGAATTAATATAAATTAATTTTCAATTCCTATTTTTATTTTTTTTATTTTTTTATTTTTTTTACCCTCAACAGATTTGAGCACTTGAATTTTTTTCTTTCTTTACATCAGGGCCGTGCGATGTTTTCTTCTTCATACGTGAAACCCAGGTTTAATGAACGTGAGAACCCATAGCCCATTTGCTTCTCCGTTCGTTGCACCTTCATCGACGAGCTGGAATACGATCAACCACCACAAATCGAAAGGCCATCGCCTACTCCATCCACGCCGGCCGACCGCACGAGCTCCGCCTCCCCTTTGCTTCGCAAAACGTGTATGAACATTGAACGTTCAAACCCAATTTTACGTCGATCCACTCAATTGCATTCGATCATAGCCGTTGAATACGTAGCTCTCGACGAGCTTAACAATATTGTAGTTAGAGATTTTTCGTGAAAGTAGAGGGATTGGAAGAAAAATAGGGAAGAACGTTGGTGTTTCTCGGCCATTGAATGGTAATGGTGGCAGATAAAGACAATTTAGGGTTAGGGTTTTCTTTTGTGTTGCAAATGGAAATAATAGAGGGCCTTATATAGAAAATTTGACGAAACACTATTCACTCGAAATTTTTCCGAACTCGAAACGAAGCGTGCCGCCTGACATTTATAATGTTTTAACCCTATTCCGAACGCAATGGAATATATATCGGAAGCCAATTCGATCAAATTTGAAAGATATGTTTTTGAATCGACTATTTAAATTCAAAATTCACTCGAATCGATTTCTACGCGTTTTAGCTTGCACCGGACAAACCGTAAGTCCGATTGGCGCGGAATTTGAGACCATACAATAATATAACATTACGGATCCGATAAAACTGGTTTCGTCGAAATCCGAGACTGTTTGAAAAATGGCTATTTTTACTCGTCAATTAAATATTAAAATATTCAATTTTCACAATTTAATTTTTAATTCAATTTTAAAAGTTCCATAACATCACTCTAACTCCAATATGATTTAGCACAACTTTACAAATCAAGTTTTAATCACATTAAACCCAATTTCCAATTATTTCTGTAATTTCAAATATTTAATTATCGATTTAATTATCCAATTAAATCAAGATATTCGAAATAAAATTTATTCGACTTACAAATTTTACTTGTTAATATTTAAAAATCAATTAAATATACGAATTTCAAATGAGAGAAATTCTGGGTCGTTACAAACTTCCCCCTTAAAAGAATTTTGTCCTCGAAATTACGAAGTAAGAAAAAGTTACAGAATCCATTAACTTTTCAGAATCATTTGTTCAAATTAAATTTCAAATTCATTTGAGTGTTTAACTTTCCCAAAATCCATAATTAAACTTCTTGAAATAAATTTACTAAGTTTTCAAATCATACTTAGTTATCTTTTCAAAACCAGCTATATCGTTTAACTTTTCACTCAAAATCAAAGTTATAGTTTTCAAAATTTTCCAATTTTCCTCAAAAATATTCTAACGCCTTAAATTTTTAGAAAAATTCGCCATAGTCTCCTTTGCGCGGCTCGATCTGAAAAAAAATGGTAATATATATCACAAATATACATCTCATCAAGTAATGAGGCATCCCGTAGGGAAAAAAGTGTAAAAGTACGATATGTAATCCGAGATATATACTTTATATATTATTAGCGAGCATATACAGCTAATATAGCGTGAAAGCGAGCTCCAAATGCGAAACAAGCGCAATCCGCACCTACTAAACACTCAACAAACCATGAGAAACATGTATATACGCAAGTAATATCAATATACAACATATACCAACAACTATATATGCCAATATAGCAAATGCAATCAAACGCAATAAATTCAACCATCAACCAACTAGCATTCAACTAACATCCATAACCAAATCAATACACATTCACTTCTCATATTCAATTAGTTTACATTCACTAATTTACATTCAAGTTGGTTCACTTTCAAATCAATACACTTTCACTTCTCATATTCAATTAGTTTACATTCACTAATTTACATTCAAGTTGGTTCACTTCCAAATCAAATTCAATTCTATTTAAGATTCACTTAACTTCCAATTTGATTTCAATTACTTTAGCTTTCAATTTCATTAATTCAATTTCATATGGATTTCTATACAATCAACCAACCTTCATCTAACAAACAATGTATATCCAACATTACCAAATTTCTTTACTTTGCTTACGTTCATTCAATTTGGTTCATCACTTTTAATTAGCTTTAATGAATTAACATTTACATCCATTATTTCATATCAATTTATTTACATTCAATTCATTCATTAATTCAATTGCTAATTCATCTTACCATATAAAGTTGAATTTCATTTATATAACTCAAGTTCACATCCTTTTTTTTTTTTGGCAAAGCCAGCGGGGGAGTTCACATCCATCTAATTCACTTTATTATTTTATTTCGATACCAAATTCAACTTCATTCAATATCACTTAAGTTATATTCCATTTCAAACATCATTTGTTTAACTTCACTTAAATTTCATATAACCACTTCAGTTTAATTTCCATTTCGATAGCTTATCAAATCCAAATCAATTTATTTACCTTTCCTTTAGTTAAATTTCACATCATATATTTACTACACTAATCCAAATCCTTTAACTTCACCAAAGCTAAATTTATCATCTCATATTATAAGTTCAAAACTTGATTACCTATATTCAACAATTACAACTTGGATTTTAATTTCAAATTTAATTATCACAACCAAACTTCAATTTTCCAATTACTATGGTAACAAATCCATCACACAGAACCTCGAAAATGATACTGATGATGCTGCAGTCATCACCTTTATTATTTTCCAGTGACAGTAGTAAATTAAGTGCTTAATATTCTTTCAAAATTTTCCTTTTTCTTATAACTCACATTTATAAGTCTTTTTCTTATAGAATTTCACTATTTAACTTTTACTTATACAAGATCATTTCACAATTGTAAATCATATAAATTATAATTCCATCTTAATAATTCATTTGCCTATACAATTTATTCTTTTAATTAACTTATATATATTCTTACATTTCAATAACCAAACAATCAATTCATATACGCTTCTAATAATTATGAAAAATTATTCCTTTATATATAAAATATAATCGAGGCAAAATTATTTCCTTATATATAAAATATAATCGAGGTAAAATTATTTCATTTACCCAATTTTAAAACGATATCGTGTCGAATTTGTTTTGTAAGAGTGTTTAGAGGCCCCTATCGATAGAGTTGTACGGACTATATCGATCAGAATCCATATACTACTCAACAAACCAATCATCACAATATAAAACAATTTTTTTATATTCACTAACAAATACGCACTCATATCTATTATAAACAATCAAACTCATTCTAGAGTACTGCTGACTCTATCTCTAATGAGTAACACCCAACAGAGCCAAGGTTGTCACTTAACCAAATGCTCCAATACCAAATGTAAAGGTCGGTATTTTCGACTCATGAAAGTCGACATTAATACGTCCACTGTATCAACTGCCGAGCAATCAAAGGCCGGAAAACCGTACCGTTAGGGTTAAAGAAGAGGTAGAAGATAAAACAAGAAAGAAAGAAGAAGCAACAGAAACAATATCAGAATCTCACAACCGCAGCGGAACAACATATAATAGATAAATGAATATCTTTAAACAAAGAACTATATCAGTTATTATATTACATCACATTTCATTATCAGAGTTTACACCAACAAACAGAGGAAAAGAAATACTATATACTAGTTGATACGCCAAGCCATCCAGCTTGCCTCCAGATCTCTACAGCAACTCTTGAATTCCAGAATAACCTGATAACCTGACTCTAGACTGCCCGTGTAGAAATAGGTGGGCACCCAAAGTTTAGGAAGGAAACAATAAACTCCAGATCAGTCATAGGACTGGTGTGAGAACTTAAAATAGTTTATCTTTAAAAATAAACAAAGAAATATTTTAAATTAGATTCGCAATGCTTTTTAGAAAATAAGACTACCATAAGGCCTCCCGCACACAAACACAATGCAAACGCAGAATCGGAGCAGATTTCTCCTTATGATAGTCAAATATGCTTGATACGATAAATTTTCTTTGATATTATTACTATAAGTGCAAAGTGTAGGAAAACATTTCAAAAGTATAATATAAATCTTAGCCAACATACGACCATTATCGTATGCCTACTATAGCTACCATGTTCAATAGCAGGTTACCGCCACATTCAATGGCAGGTTATACAATTGCAATTATAAAAGGCTTGTATTGTTTTGATTGGATTTCCAACAAATGGTCGGGCAAAGGAACTTCCCAAGTAAAATAGAATGCTTCTGGAGTGACGTCCCCGGATCCTAACCGGATCTCTGCTACACAAGGCCGGGTTACCCCTAACTGGGTAACAACTGACACAAGCATATCATCCCTCGGTCGTTTGCGACCTTTATCCAAGGATCCTCTCAACCAACAACCACAAATCAATAAATATGCAGCAACCACGAAGTAAGTATCTGGACTCCATACCATGATACCACTTATAATCCAGAAGGAAATGACATGCCCTTAGAGGGCGCCATCCTCAAATAACCTTGCTGCCACGATTCCTGTTTCGACCATAACTGGGTTATGAGGTTCGTCGAAGTCTCGTCCACAAAGCTACGCTTTTCACAAAGCCATGCTTCGATCAACAAATGATCAGCAACACTCAGCATGTCATACTACCAAATTGGGAGTATATCACTAATAACCTTCAACTACATAACCTCTGAGCTCGTACGTCTCAGAGAAGGGTGTTAAGCTAAGAGAATAAATTCTCCGCCACCAACAGATATGTATTTGAAAGAAATCGAAATCATCTTTACATCTCAATTTGTAATGTCAGACATACAATCCATACAAGTCTGTTCTGGGTTCGAACAGAACCGAAGGCACTTCCAAAGAAGTCCTTGCAATCCGGGTATTCACAATCCCAATTGAACTTCCCATCACAAAGGAAATCTCCATACCGTAGCTATAGGTGCAGAGACAATCCATAGGTCATCCTATCGTTTTCACAAATACCCGGTCTTCAACACCGATCTTCAAATGCTATCCATAACGACATATCATTATTCGGAATGGGTTATATGACACAAAGGTCCCCTCCCGGCTAAACCGAATAACGAGCGCTTATTTTACAAATAAGTGTAGCATTCAAGTTCAACCAAATCACAACAAATACCTATTTATAGGTCAATATTGATAGTCGGTTATTTAACTATCAATGGATATGCACAACATCACCAGATTCCAAATAATTTCCCCAAATTATTTATTTCAAAAAAAATATCTTTACAAGATATATTTTTAACACTTCAACTATTTGAAAACAAATTTCAATTATTTTCCACCTTTATAACTTCTGAAAACATTCAATTTCAAATCATTTCCCTACACGGGATATATTCACAAATATTTATTCATTCTCATTTCAAAATGGTTCATTTAAATCAATCAAATATATCCTTACCGATTTATTTTAAACTCATGTTCCCAATCCATAAATTTATTCCCACGCTTCAAAAATAAATCAATGTTTATTTTTAAACAAATTTCCCTTTCCATTATAAATTCCATGATGAATTTAAATTTCCAAATATCCACTGATATACGATTTTCAAATCGATTTCAAATATGCACTTTCAATTTATTTTCAAAAGATATAATCCCCAAACATTCTCTTCATATTGGAAAACATTTCCATACTTATTTAATAATAAGTAATTCATAAATCTATTTATTTTCAACATTTGGAAAATATTCAATATACTTAAATCACAATTAAATATATATTTTATTCTTTAAGGAAAACATCCTCTTAAACACATTTATTTGGGTCAAAACGAATGTCGGGTTAAACATCCTTACGACAACCCAAAATCACTAGTATAGGGATTCGAAATTTAGATAGATATATAAATCCCAATACTATACAAAACATTTCCTTTCAAAATCATTTACTATAACAACAGTGTTATAGTCCACCATTTCCTTATTTCTCGAAAACGTTTATTTCAGCAATGAATGCTGAAATCTATGGTTTCGATACTTAACACATTTTAAAACAACTTCAAATCATTTTATTTCTATTTAAAAGATCACTTCCCAAAACATTTCTTTAATATATTATTCATTGTTCAAAATCGTGAATATAAATCATTAACCAAATTCAACACTTCTACATATTTAATTATAGGATTATCCACTGTCCAAAATCGTGGATATATCTCCTTTAATATGCTTACATATTTACTTATCAAATTCAATTGGTTTTGGATTTATAAAACAACGTTTATAAATTCACATCTATATAAATTTTATAAAAACTTCGACTTATAAAATTCCTTAATTAACAAATCCTATGCATTGCTCATTTAAATGCCAAAATCCAATTTATAAGTTAATTATTTATAAATCTTTGATTTTAAAAAATCTATTCATTTTATAACTTCACAATTTATAAATCTATAAATTTCATTCACTTATGAAATCTATTTATACTTCATTTTAACACTTAAAAAAACTCGTTTTATAATTCCAATATTTTAATTTATAAATATAAATTTTATAAATCTTTTATATAAATCGTTTATAATAATTCAAAAACCCAATTTAAAACATTTTACAAATTTATCAACTATTTATTTCAAAAATCACATTTCGGTTATATTTCACAAAATCATAATTTTTATAACAAAAAAATTATAACGTTTATTTATTTAAAATAAATCAATTCCAAAATTCAATAAAACGTATACTTTCAAAAATCACTTTAAAAATCCTTTTAAAATTTGAAAAACTTACTTTAACATTTTTAATTTTCCAAAATAGGCCCAATGCTGCAACAGCACTAAATATAGCAATCACGGCATCCAAAACATCATATATGATATGATAATAGAATATATCACAATATCTGTAAATAAATCAATACGGGTGAGCAATCCAGTTGGATCCCTCCAACCTGTTTCCCCTGCATCCACATATGTTAGCACAATACCAATCCCGTTCCAATACGGAATATCGCGGTATATGGGTTCATATAAAATATTATCCGCTATTATGCGGCGCAATAGGGTCTCATCCGCTATATAATGCGGGAAAATCAACTCCAAGTACATATATAATACCAATTCCACATCAAGGTGAAATATCGCGGTATTTGTTTTTAATAAATAACATCCACTTAATATACGGCGTATAGGGTCTATTTAAATACAATAGATAATAATTTATCTTTAATCACACAATCAAGCAATTTTAAATCTAACTATTTAAAATTTAAATCGAATCAATTTCGATTAAGTGAGAAGTTCTCACATTGCTTCCAATAACAGTCGCAGTGTTTTATTTCGAATAAAATTAAATGCACGTTTAATTTTACCCAATCTTTTCACTAGCTCCAATCAATTCCAATCCAGTTCCATCGCGTAGTGTTCATCAATACGAAGCCAATGCAATTCGTTTCGTCCAAAACGGACCTCGTCTGAAAAAGATACAATGTTTTAAAGTTTTAAACGAATTAATATAAATTAATTTTCAATTCCTATTTTTATTTTTTTATTTTTTTTTACCCTCAACAGATCTGAGCCTTCGAATTTTTTTCTTGCTTTACATCAGTGTCGTGCGATGTTTTCTTCTTCATACGTGAAACCCAGGTTTAATGAACGCGAGAACCCATAGCTCGTTTGCTTCCTCCGTTCACCGCACCTTCATCGACGAACTGGAATACGATCAACCACCACAAATCGAAAGGCCATCGCCTACTCCATCCACACCGGACGACCACATGAGCTCCGCCTCCCCCTTGCTTCGCAAAACGTGTATGAACGTTAAACGTTCAAACCCAATTTTACGTCGATCCACTCAATTGCATTCGATCATAGCCGTTGAATACGTAGCTCTCAATGAGCTTAACAATATTGTAGTAAGAGATTTTTCGTGAAAGTAGAGGGATCGGAAGAAAAATGGGGAAGAACATTGGTGTTTCTCGGCCATTGAATGGTAATGGTGGCCGCCGAAGATAATTTAGGGTTAGGGTTTTCTTTTGTGTTGCAAATGGAAATAATAGAGGGCCTTATATAGAAAATTTGACGAAACACTATTCACTCGAAACGAAGCGTGCCGCTTGGCGTTTATAATGTTTTACCCCTATTCCGAATGCAATGGAATATATATGGGAAGCCAATTCGATCAAAATTGAAAGATATGTTTTTGAATCGACTATTTAAATTCAAAATTCACTCGAATCGATTTCTACGCATTTTAGTTTGCCCCGGACAAACCTTAAGTCCGATTGACACAAAATTTGAAACCATGCAATAATATAACATTATGGATCCGGTGAAATTGGTTTCATCGAAATCCGAGACTGTTTGAAAAATGGCTATTTTTACTCGTCAATTAAATATTAAAATATTCAATTTTCACAATTTAACTTTTAATTCAATTTTAAAAGTTCCATAACATCGCTCTAACTCCAATATGATTTAACACAACTTTACAAATCAATTTTTAATCACATTAAACCCAATTTCCAATTATTTCTGTAATTTCAAATATTAAATTTTCTATTTAATTATCCAATTAAATCCAGATATTCGAAATAAAATTTATTCGACTTACAAATTTTACTTGTTAATATTTAAAAATCAATTAAATATACGTATTTCGAATGACAAAAATTCTGGGCCGTTACACGGACACTGAAATTGAGTTACAAATCCAAGCAAAGCAAATCGGCACGAATTCGACGAATAAGGCTGATAAGCAAGAATTGATGATCTGAATCAGAATCAGTTTGATATAAACATCAAATCTATATATATATATGTATATGTATATGTATATGTATATTATTATTATTTCCATGAAATCAAAAATTAATTTAAAACAAATATTGAAATAACAAATATATTTACCCAAACCAAATTTAATAAAAGTGAACTTAATCTATTATACTTTAAGATTCGTCTTTTAAAAAAATCAATATTAAATTTTAGAAGACAAACATATTAAAATCAAAACCTATATATATATATATCACAGTTATAAAACTTGCCCATCCTCCTTTATATTGTATTTATGTATATATGCAGTAAAAGAAATCAATGTTTCAAACTAAATATAACTATATATATATATATATATTCAACTAATCTCATATAATCTGTCTAACCTTCTATATGTATATACCTATCATACTGTTCAAAAATCACATCTAGACACAAGTACTAGACATAAATATTAATGCTGTATTTATATAAGCTATAGATTATACATATTAATATAACTAAATCCATACTACTGATATATATAAAGACACACACACACACACACACACACACACACACACATATATATATATATATGCAGACATATACGTACTAATATATATACTGTATTTATCATCATTTGTATATAAACTTCTTTCAATAATACAAAACAAAAAAAACAACAAATGTATGCATGGGCCAATCAAACTCATACTCTTACTAACATGTATGAAATATAATTTATATAGCAGATAATAGATGATACACTAACATGCTCATACTTTTGACGTATGATAAAAATATTCAAAACATTTTACATCTACTAGTATAAACTAACATATTATAAAGATTGTATAAATTAACATTTATACTTTAAATAAAACGTATATATGAATTTTAATTAAAATCAATATACAATTTGAAACGCTTAAAAGAACCTATATATATACTAAACACACACACACACACACACACACACACACACACACATATTTAAAGTCAACGCTATACACATACTTAACCAATATATATAAAAACCTACGTAAACACAGATATACGGACTCACATAGCATATGTAGACTAACCGGAGAGCAACACTTCAAGATCTCATATAAATACTTATTATATATAAACAATATATATAACTAATAGGTATACATACACCAGCACATTAAAAATTATAACAGTATATATAATACATAACTCAACAGTGTTTATATGTATATACTGGCAATGATATATATTAGTATAAATAACTTACAGATATGAGTATGCAAACTAGAAAGATGAAAGCAAGGAGGGAAGCTACGGCCACGTGCACGCATAGAAAGATGGAAGGAGCCGCTCGCATCAGACATCTCGGTTGCAAAGAATGGCGGAGGGAATCGCTAGCCGAGGTGGTTAGCAGGCCGAGGCGGAGCAAGGGAAAGGGAAGGAAGGAGAAAAAATGGTTGTGGTTGGCATTAAGGAGAGGAGGTGCTGTCGAGCAGCGGAGGGAGGAGGAAAAGGCTGTGGCGGCTAGCTATGGTTGTTGCTGGAGTGGTGGACGAAGGGAGAAAAGGCGGAGAGGCTGTGCTTGGTGAAGCAAGTGGAGAGAGAGGAAGCAGGATGAAGGGGCGAAGTAAGGTGGTACAAGGCCGTGTTTACGGTGATGGGCTAGCATGCGTGACGAGGCAAAAAGAATGAGAGGAAGGGGAGGAGTTGAGGACAATGAAGAAGAGATGACCAACAGGCAAATCTACTTGGTTTCTGTTTTTCTTCAAAAAAAATTTGAAATCAGAGGACAAAAAGAAAATGAACCGAGCAACCATAAATCGACACATAGGTAATAGCAAAAGCCTTCAGTTTGAATTCAGAAATATTTATAACTGATGTCTGTTGAGTTAACACTCGTTGGAAAATTTTGAATGGGCACAAGAATTCAGAAAGCTCAAACAATACCAATACGGATCACAATTTAACAAATTCTACTGCGTACCGGACTTCAAAACACAGAATCAAATATACCGTAGAGGTCAGCATAATGAGACGATCAAAATGGTACACAAATATCGGTGGTATGATTGAATTATAAAAATTCGAGTTTTCTACTGGTGGAAAATGCAGGAAAAACGCAGAAAAATAAGATCGACGGAGCTAAAGTAGCCCGAATTTGAAAAAAACGAAAAATGACATCTTGCTTAGAAGATGATTTAAAATTTTTCTATGTAAAAATATTTAAGTTTCGAAAACATTTTATTTTCATCAATTCCTAACTGATTAAATTGAAATAAAATTACACACGAAATAAACTTTCATATTTTCGGATGAAAATTTACCAGTTGCCATGTTTAACTAGACGCATTTGAAATGTTAAATTTTTATTTCAGAATTTTATTATTTAAAATTTCAAAAATTCAATTAATTAAATAAATAAACGGCTAAAATTTACGGGTCGTTACATAAGACATATTCCCAAGGCATGCTCCTTAATGGTACTATCGTTATTACGGACATAGGAATGTAAGAGACTGTACCCAAGGCACTTAACACCTCACCAATAAGGACTAGGCAGACCCGTGACCATTTAACACTTATTTACATGTAGACCATTGTCATTCAATACCTAACCCTAAGGCAAACTCCTCACTAGTACTATCTAGATGACATTGCTTGGAAATCTCATTGGGCTACTTAATACTCTTTTATAGAAAATAGGTGAACCCTTCAGTCACTTAAGAGCCCAAACTAGAATAGAACACTTTTCGAGACATCCACTATCACTCTTTGATTATAAATGTGGACTCTCATAAGGTTGCTTCTTTCGATAGGGAGACGGGCCCTACAGCCACATAAGACCTCGACACTGAAGTAAACCCTTTTAGGGACATCCATGTTTATTTGAAATCTTACTAGGTTACTTAATAATTCCATTTAGGAGAGAGACAGACCCTTCAGCCACTTAAGACCTCAAACCAGAAGCGAACCCTATGGAGATATCCCTCACCGCTTCTAATTCCAAATTTGGAACATTTAATGCTTTCCAGTTAAGAAATCAGGCCCAATCACTCACGTCGTCATGGGTCCTAGGATTAATGATATCTCACATCAGTAGTAAGTACACTCAACTACTGGTAGCCTCAAAGTGAAGGCAGTCTTCCATCGAGTGATTTAATTGAGCTCGCATCACTGAACTACTAAGTCTAATTAACTATCCTAAGTCTTTACTTATATTATCTTAGTTAGACATTGGACTTAGCTTACAAATTCACTTTTTATTTAAGGCAATAAGATTCACCTTAAATATTATCTACCCATAAATCCCTATTTAATGTTCATAAATGTCATTTGTCAATAAAATCCTAACGAACATTTTCCTAGACATTTATGTATGATTTCAAATTTAAAACTAGTAACCTTTTATATCTATTCCATTTTTATTAGTCCCGTTAATCCATTTACCCTATCGAATTATTGCAAATCCCATATTTATTACCTTTTATTCCCCATTTATTAGAATTACAACATTTTAAAATCCTTTCCCATTAGTTAATTATCATAAAAGCGTATATTACGTGTAAGCTTCTTTATTAGTTTTTTATTTAATTATTATAAGCACGGTAAATTACGTACAAATATTTACGTTTATCATGTATATTCTAGTTACATATCCTCATAAAAATATTCTTTTCCATATTAAATTTTCAAAATCATATCTAAAAGATTATCTGCTATAATTTACATAAATTAGCCCAAAACAAAAGATTTTAACTTTAAAAGATTACATTGTTTTGATATTATAAGGAACGATCATTTCTTTTTATTAGCGACATAGACAGTGTAAACTATAATGAATTCATAGTTTACACATCTCTTCCTCTTTTTATTTGCATATATTCTTTGTTAGATCAAAAACTGTATTTTAAAAAGAAAAAGAAATCAAAATAATTTACAAATATTTAATGGATCTAAATTCCAAACAAAGAAAAGTTTACATTCCAATAAGATTAACGTAATAACCTAAAGTTTACATTCCAATACGATATATCTCAAATTTGAAATAAATTTCATTCAATCAATATTCTAAATTCATACTTTTGGAACTGATTTCCAGGTAAGTTTTTGATCAATTCTAAATTCATAAACAAGAATAAGTAGCCGATATTTATTATGTTCATATTTTATTCAATTTGTTGCCTACAACTCATATATAGTTATCCAATTAGGCAAACATATCAAATAAACACTATGGGATAATTTTCATATTATAACAATCTATAAAATTTCCCACTCACCTTTTAAAAGCGATCCAAATCTCTAGATTTGAAGTAAAACCTTTGATTCGTCTCCAAATTGTTTTTAACCTAAGAGGTATGTATAAAAGGTTATATACATACATTAGTATTACATATCTGAGAAGAGATTTGGGATAGGGAGAGAATATATATATATATATATATATATATATAAACTACCTTAAATACACATATGGTTTAATCTTTTGTCTTCTTCTTTTTATTAGATGTCTACTCTTCTCCAATTTGTATGAATATAGATATGAATATCTTATCTTTATAATTTAGAAGGAAAGTGGAGAGGAAGAAACGGCAGAGTTTCGCTACTATCTCCATAAAAATATGAGAATAGGAAGGAGGGTTAGCAAGAATGTATAGGCGCTAAAATCAACCAGAACCGTTAGATCGAAATATATTAAATCCGATCCGTTGTGGCCTAGTTTTGTTATGCCCCTGGTTACCCAACCGCCGACCGCCTTGTATACACTGGTCGATCTCTACATGTCGACCGGCCACCATAAATTGTCGGCCTGTGGGCTTGGACGAACAAGTATAAATATTAATTTTCTTATTTATTTATTTTCTTTTTGAATTCGTTTTTCATTCACAACTTCTTGGTTTGGACTCCTATCGCGGAACTCTAAATATTAAAGTTGCTCAAAGTTTTGCCACAAACACAATGGTGCAAGTTTCATGGTCAAATTCGATCATTTGCATAAATTCCATTTTCGGAGCCTAATTAATTAACTTGATAACTAATTAATTAAAGAACGCCAAATTACGAGGTGTTACATTCTTCCCCCTTAAAAAGAATTTCTTCCCTCAAATTTCACCAATGACTAGGTCAAGTTTTTGGTCCGAATTATTCTGAACTACATAACCAATTAGTGTATAACATATTTTGCAACCAAACGTGCATAAGTACATAGTGAATTACTGTATCACCATTCAGAAAATATGTATGCGGAACAGTTCTAAATCGGATCCTCATATATGAATGCATTTCTTTTGAAAACTCTTTTGAAAACATGATGAAAACAACTTGCATATATACTGGTAGTTCTATATGTACGTAGCTTTCTGAAAAATATTTTCAGCCAAAACCCCCATTGTGACGACCCAGAATTTTGAACATTTGAAACAGAAATATTTAATTGATTTTAAATATTAACAAGTTGGTTCAACTTGAATGACAAATATAACTATGAATTTGGTAATTAAATTATTGAATTTAATTATTAAAGGTTGGGTAAAATATTAATCTATAGTTTTAAGCTGATTAAAAATATTTCAAAGGCTTGAAAAATCTATATTGATAATACTGAAGATAATGGAAGCTTCAGAATTGAATTTGGAAATGTTTTATTCACTTTTAGAATTTATATCGTTTAAATTGATATTTAAAAATAGCCTTTCGAGACCGTGTCTCGGAATTCGACGAAACCAGATCCATTGGATCCGTGATATTATATTATTACCGGATTTCAATTTTCATAGCATTCAGAGTTATCGTGTGATCGTACGGTAAGCAAACATGCTAAAATTTAAATCAAAAATTCGATATTATAACTGGTCAAAAAAAGCAATCTCCTCCATACGATCGAATTTAGGCTCGGAACCTTTTCCATTACGTTCGAAATAGGCGTATAACATTATAAACGCTTGGCAGCACGCCTCGATAGGGAGTCAGAATTTTTGAGTTGCAAAAATCGAGACGATTCAATTTGAATTTAAATTTGAATATTAATAATATAATATAACCACCGTGCCAGGCATTGACACGTAAAGGAAATCATATCGCACATGTTTACTTTTCTTTGCCAAAACGAAACACGCGTTGAAAAAGGAATTTTATCTCGTTCAAAGAATAAAAGAAAAAAAATCAACGAAACCACTTCGTTCAAAATTTAATATAGAAGCTTCAAAATTAATAGTGGCCGCTACCAATTGAAATCAAATCGAGTTATTTCCAAAAGAAAAAAAATAAACAAAGTCGCGATGTTCGTTTTCCTGCTGCTCAGATTAAAAGTAAGTTTGATAAACTCGTCGAGGTGGAGTCGATTTGCAGGCGCATCGATTTTGGATGTGTGCACGGCAATCGAGAATTCGACGAGGCGTCGTCGGCAGGACTACTCGAGTTGAAGGCATACTTAAGGCAATGATTAGGCGAACGAGGTCCGATGCGATTTGAAGCACTACGACGAGGTCGTAGGTGGTTTTGGTGTTGGAATTTGTGCTCGCGCGCGTTATGCCGTTAAGCTCGACATCGAAAGGAGGAAGCAACGTTGGTTGCTCTGATGTGTGCGAGGCGTCTAGAGAAGGTGAGGAACAATGAGGCACGACAGTTGGTCGCAAGTGAGGCCTGAGCTTGCGTAATGGCAGTGAGGTATAAATTTTATTATTCAACTTAATGATAATTAACAACATGAGATTAAATAGTTTGTTTGAATTTAGTCAGCTATATATACATAACAGCAAAGACAATTTAGTTTTTAATTATAGCGTTAAAAGGTGATTAATTTTGAATTGAATTTTGATAAATGGATAGTCAGTTTGATTTCGAAATATATATATATATTTATATATATATATATATATATATATTATAAAGAGTTTGTTTAAAAATTTAAAGCGGTAAGATATAAAATGTTCTTGTTTATTTAATAAATGTATATATATACACATTCATGCTGTATTTCAAAACAGGAAAAAAAATTAGAGTTTAAATGGTTGAAAGATTTTATATAAAATTTGATTTTTGAATCTATATAAATTAATTTTTATAAGTGAGGGTTTAAAAGAAAAAGAAAAGAAAATATTTTATTAAAAAGGAATTTAGTTTTAAATTTAACTTTTAGTTAAAATAAATTTATTAAAAGGAATTAGTTTAAACAAATAAAAAATATACTAGTTTAAATAATCATTAGTCAATTAAAATTAATAAATGATAATTGGTCGTTCGATTATTAAAATATTAATAGATTGTATAATTGCTCAAACAAGGTCAAAACCGTGAAATCAAGCTAGAATGAAAATGAGTTGGAATAGACTGCAAATTAAAATAAAAGGTGAGATCTTCTCACTCAATTGAAAAAAATTAGAATTTCAGTTACTGATTGATTATCCGTTTGTGATATATATATATATATATATATATATATATATATATATATATATATATATATATATTGGAGTGATTGATTTCCCATATTATATAGCGAATGAGACCCTATGCGCCGCATAATAGCGGATGATATTATATAATCCCATATATCACAATATTCTACCTCGAAGTGGAATTAGTATTTAATTATTCTGCTAACATCTATGGATGCTGGAAAACAGGTTGGAAGGGTCCAACTGGATTCCTCAAATTGTTGAATTTAATTCATATATTGTGATGTGATTATTTATAATCTATGTATGATTATATTTGTGATTGAAATCGTTGAAGGCTATAGTTTAGCCGAATATATTTTTGGTATCGTAGGATACCAAAAATTAAGAATTGGATTTTTGAAAATTAAAGCAAATTTTTTTTAGTAAATTGATTTTAAAGAATATGGTAAATTTAAAAGAAGGAATATAAAAGTACAAAAGCTGATTTTGTAATCCTATCGAACAAATTCCAAAATATGGGGAAAAGATTTTAATAAATGGATTTTGAGTGATATTGTTTAAAAGTGGAAGAATTTATTTAAAATTTGGATTTTAAAATAGTTTGAGAGAAATAAAGGAATTTATTTTAAAAGATAATGACTTTAGAAATCAATTTGGAAATTTGATTTGGTATTTGAAGATAAATTTTGGAAATCAATTTGAAAATTGATTTAGTGTTTGGAAATAAATTTAGAAAGAAATGTGGAATTTTAATATGGTGTTTGAAATAAATTTAGAAGTCGATTTGGAAATTGTTTGGTATTTGAAATAATTGTTTGGAAAATCAATTTGGAATTTGATTTGGTGTTTGAAAGTGAGTATTTGGAAATCGATTTGAAAATTGTATATCAGTGGATATTTGGAAATTTAAGTACTCAATGGGAATGTATAAAGGAATGGGTGATTTGTTATAAAAATAAATATTGGTTTACTTTTAAAAGTGTGGAAAGAAATTTGCGAATTTGGAATGTAAATTTGAGGTAAATCAAGAAGGATTTATTAATTGATTTAAATGGACTGTTTTTTAATGGAAAGTATATTTTCCCTGGAAAGACGAGTATGTTTTCAAGGTAGCTTTTAAAATATAAATTAAAAGTTCTAGAATTGGTTTTAAAAAGAATATTTTTGGAAAAATTATTCTCGAAAATTGTTTTTAAATGTTTAAAATGAATATTATTTAGTTGATTATAGAAGTGGTTATTTTAAATTCAAAATTGATATTTGATTTAGAAAATGGTTATTTTAATAATTGCACTTTATCTAATAATTTTATATTTAAAATTATTTTAGTTTAATATGAGAAATTGATATAAAATTTCATAACTATTGTTTTAAATAAAGTGTTTTAAAATAGTTTTTATTTCAAATGTTTCTAAGTACATATTTTTGGATACGTGATTTAAATTATTTTAAAGTATTCGGACTCGGCAAAAAAAATTTTAGTGGAAATAAATAAATATCTGGAAATTTATTTCGCGTGAGAAAAGTGATTTGAAATTTGTTTTCAAAGTGTTGAAGTGTTAAAAATATATCTTGCGAAGATATTTTGAAAATAAATAATTTTGGTAAAATTATTTAAATTTGGTGATTGTTGTGAATATTGATTGATAGTTAAATAACCGACTATCAATATTGGCCTTTAAATAGCATTTGAATTTCGATGCGACCGGGGGTCGGATTCCAAACGGTTATCCGAAAACCACATCGAATCTTTGTGATGGATCTTCCGTTTAAAAAGATCAAAGTGGAAATTTGTTGTGATTTACTTGAAATCTGAATAGTACCACTTATTTTTAAAATAAGCGCTCATTATTCGGATTAGCGGGGAGACGACTTTGTGTCATAAAACCCATTTCGAATAATGATACGATGAAATGGAATTACATTTGAAGATGGTGTTGAAGAACGGGTATTTTCTAAAATGAAAGGATTACCTATCAAATGTCTCTGCACCGAGATGCTCCGGTATAGAGATTTTATCACCCTTTGTGATGGGGAATCCGAACGTGATTAGTGAACATCTGGATGCGCAAGGGCTTCTTCTCTTAATTGAAGGAAGTGCCTTCGGTTTCGTTCGAACCCGGAACGGACTTATATAGATGTGTGTCTGACATTACACAATGAGATGTAAAGCTGGTTTCTATCAAATACATTTCTGTTGGTGGTGGAGAATTTTTTTCTCTTAGCTTAACACCCTTCTCTAAGACGTACGAGCTCAGTGGTTATGTAACTGATTGTTACTAGTGATATATTCCCAATTTGATAATGTAGCATGCTAAGTGTTGTTGATCATTTTTTGATCGAAGCATGGCTTTGTGAAAAGCGTAGCTTTGTGGACGAGACCTAGTCGGACCTCACACCCCGAAAATGATCGAATCAGGAAGGATGCAGCAAGGTTATGGGGGTCGCGCCTCTTAGGGTATGTACATCTCCTTCTGGATAAAAAGTGGTATCTGGTATGGAGTCCAGATATTTAACTTGTGTGGATTTAAAAGTGGTTTTCCGATATGAAGCCTAGATTATTTGCTTAGTGATTGTTGGTTGAGAGCCGCCTCGGATAAAGGTCGGTCTAGACCCGGGGGTGGCATACTCGTGACAGCTAGTTACCTAGTTACAGAGGTAACCCGGCCTTGTGTTGGAATAGATCCGGTTAGGTTCATGGGGCGTCCCTCCAGAGGCGTACTCATGTCGCATAGGAAGTTCCTTAGCCTGACCATTTGTTGGAAATCCAAAGAAACAATACGAGCCCTATACGGTTTTAATTGTATAACCTACCATTTACTTATGGTGGTGACCCGCCGTTTAAGTGGTAGCTATAGTAGGCATACTATGAAATTTGCATGCTGGCTAAGATTAATATTATACTTTCAAAATGTTTTCTGCACTATGCACTAATAATAATATCAAAAAGATTTTGCGTATCAAGCATATTTGACTATCATAAGGAGAAATCTCCTCCAATTGTGCGCATGCATTGTGTGTGTGCGGGGAGGCCTTATGGCAGTTTCATTTTCCAAAAGCATAGCGGATTTCTTTTCCTTTCCTTAGTGCAAATAACTGTTTTAAGATCTCACACCATTCCCATGACTGACCTGGAGTATATTATTCCCTTTCTAAACTCTGGGTGCCCATAATTTTCCGCACGGGCAGCCTAGAGTCAGGTAATTAGTTGTTCTAGAGAAAAATCAGGAAAATATGCTGTGGAGATCAGAAGTTCAAGCTGGATGGCAAGACGTATCACTTATATTATGTAGTATCCGCTGCATATGGGTTGGTGCAAGTTCAGTTTCATGTGAGCAAGTTATAATAACTGCCAGTGTCATGTTTTTTGTTGTTGTTAAAAAAACTCTGATGATGTATGTATAAACTGATGTAGTTTTTTGTTTTAAAGATATTCATTTATCAATTATATATTGTTCTACTACGATATGTGAGATTCTGTTATTGTTTCCATTTCTTCTTCTATCTTCTTCTTTTTTCAACCCTAATGGTTCAGTTTTCCGGCATTCGATTGTTCGGCATTTGATATAATGGACGTATTGATTTTGATTTTCAAAAGTCGAAAAATCGGGTCGTTATAATGTGGTATCAGAGAAATTGGTTAAGCGATAACCTTGGCCCTGGTAGGGAGATTACTCATTAGTGATAGAGTCAGTAGTACTCTAGAATGAGTTTGAGAGTAATAATAGATATGAGCATGTATTTGTTAGTGAATATAAAATTGGTTTGTATTGTGTTGAATTATCGGTTGATTGTTCATAGATTCTGGTCGGTACAGTTTGGCCAACTGTATCGATAGGGGTTTGTAAACTCTTAAACAAGGTAAACCGACACGGTATTGCTTTAAAATTGGGTAATGAAATAATTTTATCCAAATTATTTTCGTATATAAAAAGAATTAATTTTTCGTCAATTATTATAGTATATGGTTACTTGGTTGTTAGGAAGTGATAATATTAAATTATCATCATTGTAATTGAATAAGAAATTGAAACCATAACAAAAAAACTGAGAAATGAATTCATATACAAATGAGATTTGTAAATGTGATTCCAATTTGAAATAGAATTCCAGAGAAATATTTGGAAAGAAATGGAAAGGATTTGAAATTTTTAGATTTGGTAAATTTAATCCCTTTTTAGTTTGATAGTGATTTTCAAGGGGTTTGGAAAAATAATGGTGAATTTCTTGGGAAATATTTTTGAATTGAATTTGGAATCTAGTGTAATTTAGAATTTAAAAATATTGGAAATATTTTAAAGGGATAAAAGCACTAAACTCTTTTCGGTCACTGGAAAACAATTCCGATGATGATCGCGACATCATCGGTGTTCATTTTCGAGTTTCCAGGTGAGGAATTTCTGCCAAAATGTTTTGAAAATTGAAAATTATTTGCAAAACTAGGTTTGGTTTTGGATATTCAAAAGATAATTTGAATTGATTTTAGAAATGATTTTTGAAATGTTGAAAAGACTCTAGAATCTTATTAAAATGTTTATAAAAATATAAATAAGTTTGTAAACTTAGAGAAATTCGAATTGAAATTGAATTTGATTTGTGATAAACAAAGTGAGGTGGAAATTTTGTTAAGTTGAACTAAATAAAGTGAAGTATTGAAATAAAATTAGTAAGTGAAACTAACTGAAGGAATGACCAAAAAGATAAGGTTTGAAATGAATTGAATTCAATATTTATAAATTAAAGGTAAATTGAATTTATATGGAATTGGAAATCCACTTTAAGTATAAGTAGATATGAGCAAAATTGGTGAAGTGAAACAATATAAGAAGTATATAAAATATTTATATTGAACTTAAATAAATGGCAAAATTCTTAAGTAAAATCTGGAAGTTGTGAAATGGTAATTGTGAATAAGTGAATGAAAAATCAATGTGAATAAAAGGGAATTGAAATATAACCAATAATCAATTGGAATAAATACATAGGATGTACGTATATTATTATATTCTCCTAACGGTTCGATCTAGAATTTGAGCATAAAATTTCGAGATTGTTATACCAATCCGAATTGGAATTTTTCACTCGATTTTCGACGGCGAACCTGTATATGGGTTTTTGTGTGATTTTGGAAATTCTCTATCATAGTTTACGGCTATATAAGGAGAATGATGGTTTTTGATCAAGAAACCAGATCTAAGTCTACACTAGGAAGTCCAGTGGACGATACAAGTTTGGAAGTGAAATTGTGTGATCGAGTGAGCGATCGAATTTGGTGTTGCGTACAGATGATATATGTGCATCGTACGGATTTGAATGAAATAAATATTCAAAATTTTGTAAAGAAATGTGCAAAATGATTTTTAACATTGCAATTGGATGTTACTATTAAGTAGAATATAAAGGTGTTATAAAGAAAAAGGGAATTGGATTTTTGATTTAGAAGATAAATGAAATTGCTCGACAAAAAGGTATGTATTAAAATTTCTATATGAAATTTGATGATTTTCTTGTCTAGGCACTTGGCCTTTTGTTTTCTTTTGAAATCTGGGGGTCCGTGGTGGCATTTTCTAGTCGTACCGAGCAAGCCGCATAAAGGAGACGCTGGCGAAATTTTTCGAAAATTTAGGGAGTTAGAAAAATTTTGAGAAAATTTTGAAAATTTAAAATTTAAAATTTAAAGTTGAATTGTTAAGAAAGTAATGCTGTATGGAAACTATGGAAGATTTTGGATAATTAGTTGAAATGATAAATGGGTCTTTAGTAAAAAGATTTGTTTTGGCAAGTTGTTTAAACTATTTTGGTTATGGGAAAAATGATAAACGAGTTAAGTATCACTCTTCTTAAGTAGTAATTTCAGGACAAAATTCTTTTAAGGGGGGAATAATGCGACGATCCAGAATTTTGAACGTTTGAAATAGAAATATTTAATCGATTTTAAATATTTTGAAGTTGGTTTAATTTGAATGACAAATATAACTATGAATTTGGCAATTAAATTATTGAATTTAATTATTAATGGTTGGGTAAAATATTAAACCTACAGTTTTAAGCTAGTCAAAAATATTTTAAAGGCTTGAAAAATCTATATTGATAATACTGAAGATAATGGAAGCTTTAGAATTGAATTTGGAAATGTTCTATTCAGTTTTGGAATTTATATCGCTTAAAATCGATATTTAAAAATAGCCTTCCGAGATCGTGTCTCGGAATTCGACGAAACTAGTTCCATTGGATCCGTAATATTGTATTATTATCGGATCTCAATTTTCGTAGCATTTGGAGTTGCCGTATGATCGTACGATAAGCAAATGCGCTAAAATTGAAATCGAAAATTCGATATTATAAGTAGTCCAAAAAAAGATATCTTCTCTATACGATCGAATTTGAGCTTGGAACCTTTTCCATTACGTTCAGAATAGGCGTATAACATTATAAACGCCTGGTGGCACGCCTCGATAGGAAGTCAGAATTTTTGACTTTCGAAAGTCGAGACGATTCAGTTTGAATTTAAATTTGAATATTAATAATATAATATAAGCATTATGCCAGGCATTAACACGTAAAGGAAATCATATAGCATGTGTTCACTTTTCTCTGCCAAAATGAAACATGCGTTGAAAAAGGAATTTTGTCTCGTTCGAAGAATAAATAAAAAAATCAACGAAACCACTTCGTCCGGAATTTAATACAGAAGCTTCAAAATTAATAATGGCCGCTACCAATGGAAATAAAATCGAGTTATTCCAAAAAAAATCGAACAAATTTGCGATGTTCTTTTTCCTGCTGCTCAGATTAAAAGGAAGTTTGATAAACTCGTCGAGGCAGGGTCGATTTGCAAGCGCATCGATTTTGGGTGCGTGTGCGGCAATTGAGAATTCGGCGAGGCGGCGTCTGCAGGACTTCTCGAGTTGAAGGCATACTCGAGGCAGTGATTAGGCGAACGAGGTTCGACGCGATCTGAAGCACTACGACGAGGTCGTAGGTGGTTTGGTGTTGGAACGTGCGCTCGCGCGCGTTATGCCATGAAGCTCGGCATCGAAGAGAGGTAGCGACGTGGGTTGCTTTGATGTGTGCGGGGCATCTGGGGAAGGTAAGGAGCAGTGAGGTGCGGCAGTTGGTCGCAAGTGAGGCCTGAGCTTGCTTAATGGCACTGAGGTATAAATTTTATTATTCAACTTAAGATAATTAACAACATGAAATTAAGCAGTTTGTTTGAATTTAGTTAGCTATATATATATAACAGCAAAGATAATGTAGTTTTTAATTGAAGTGTTAAAAGGTGATTAATTTTAAATTGAATTTTGATAAATGGACAATCAGTTTGATTTCGAAATATATATATATATGTGTGTGTGTGTGTGTGTGTGTGTGTGTGTGTTATAAACAGTTTGTTTAAAAATTTAAAGCGGTAAGATATAAAATGTTCTTGTTTATTTAATAAATTTATATGTATACACATGCATGCTATAGTTTAAAATTGAAAAAAAATGGGAGTTTAAAATGGTTGAAAGATTTTATATAGAATTTGATTTTTGAATCTATATAAATTAATTTCTGTAAGTAAGAGTTTTAAAGAAAAAGAAAAGAAAATATTTTATTAAAAAGACATTTAGTTTTAAATTTAAATTTTAGTTAAAATAAATATATTAAAAGGAATTAGTTTAAATAAATAAAAATATATTAGTTTAAATAATCATTATTTAATTAAAATTAATAAATGATAATTGGTTGTTCGATTATTAGAATATTAATCAATTGTATAATTGCTTATACAAGGTCAAAACCATGAAATCAAGCCGGAATGGAAATGAGTTGGAATGGACTGCAAATTAAAATAAAAGGTGAGATCTTCTCACTCAATTGAAAAATTAGAATTTCAGTTATTGATTGATTATCTATTTGTGATAGTATAAGTATATAAAGTGTGTGTGTGTGTATGAATATATTGGAGTGATTGATTTCTCACATTATATAGTATATGAGACCCTATGCGCCGCATAATAGCGGATGGTATTATATATTCCCATATACCATGATATTCCACCTTAAAGTGGAATTGGTATTTAATTGTTGTGCTAACATCTATGGATGCAGGGAAACAGGTTAGAGGGATCCAACTGGATTCCTCAAATTGTTCAATTTAATTCATATGTTGTGCTGTGATTATTTATAATCTGTGTATGACTATATTTGAGATTGAAATCGTTGAAGGATATAGTTTAGCCGAATATATTTTTAGTATCATAGGATACAAGAAATTAAGAATTGGATTTTTGAAAATTAAAGTAGAAAATTTTCAGTAAATTAATTTTAAAGAATAGGGTAAATTTAAAAGAAGGAATTTAAAAGTACAAAAGCCGTTTTTGTAATCCTATCGAATAAATTCCAAAATATGGGGAAAAGATTTTAATAAATGGATTTTTTGTAATATTGTTTAGAAATGGAAGAATTTATTTAAAATTTGGATTTTATAATAGTTTGAGAGAAATAAATGAATTTATTTTAAAAGGTAGTGATTTTAGAAATCAATCTGGAAATTTGATTTGGTATTTGAAGATAAATTTTGGAAATCAATTTGAAAATTGATTTGGTGTTTGGAAATAAATTTAGAAATCAAATAGGAATTTTAATTTGGTGTTTGAAATAAATTTGGAAATCGATTTTGAAATTTTTTGGTATTTGAAATAAATGTTTCGAAAATCAATTTGGAATTTGATTTGGTGTTTGAAAGTGAGTATTTGGAAATCGATTTGAAAATCGTATATCAGTGGATATTTGGATATTTGGATATTTGGAAATTTAAATTCACAATGTGAATTTATAATGGATTGGGTGATTTGTTTAAAAATAAATATTGGTTTATTTTTAAAAGTGTGGAAAGAAATTTACGAATTTGGAATGTAAATTTGAGATAAATCAAGAAGGATTTATTAATTGATTTAAATGGACTTTTTGAAATGGAAAGTGTATTTCCCTGGGCAGCCGAGTATGTGTTCAAAGCAGGTTTTAAAATATAAATTAGAAGTTCTAGAATTGGTTTTAAAAAGAATATGGTTGGAGAAATTATTTTCGAAAATTGTTTTTAAATCTTTAAAATAAATATTATTTAGTTGATTATAGAAGTGGTTATTTTAAAGATCGAATTGGTATTTGATTTAGAAAATGGTTAATTTAATAATTACACTTTATCTAATAATTTTATTTCTAAAATTATTTGAACTTGAGGTTTATATAAGATATTGATATAAAATTTCATCACTAATGTTTTAAATAAAGTGTTTTAAAATAGTTTTTGTTTTAAATGCTTCCAAGTATATATTTTTGGATAAGTGATTTAAATTATTTTAAAGTATTCGGACTCGGCAAAACAATTCAGTGGAAATAAACAAATATTTGGAAATTTATTTCGCATGAGGAAAGTGATTTGAAAATTGTTTTCAAAGTGTTGAAGTGTTAAAAATATATCCTGTGAAGATATTTTGAAAATAAATAATTGGGGAAAATTATTTAAATCTGGCGATTGTTGTGAATATTGATTGATAGTTAAATAACCGGCTATCAATATTGGCTTTTAAATGGCATTTGAATTTCGATGCGACCATGGGTCGGATTCCAAACGGTTATCCGAAAACCACATCGAATCTTTGTGATAGATATTTTGTTCAAAAAGATCAAAGTGGAAATTTGTTGTGATTTACTTGAAATCTGAATGTACCACTTATTTTTAAAATAAGCGCTCATTATTCGGATTAGCTGGGAGACGACTTTGTGTCATAAAACCTACTTCGAATGATGATACGATGAAATGGAATTGCATTTGAAGATGGTGTTGAAGAACGGGTATTTTCGAAAATGAAAGGATTACCTATCGAATGTCCCTACACCGAGTTGCTCCGGTATAAAGATTTTATCACCCTTTGTGATGGGGAGTCCGGACGTGATTAGTGAATATCCGGATTCGCAAGGGCTTCTTCTCTTAATTGAAGGAAGTGCCTTCGGTTTCGTTCGAACCCGGAACAGACTTATATAGATGTGTGTCTGACATTACACAATGAGATGTAAAGCTGGTTTCTATCAAATACATTTCTGTTGGTGGTGGAGAATTTTTTTCTCTTAGCTTAACACCCTTCTCTAAGACGTACGAGCTCAGTGGTTATGTAACTGATTGTTACTAGTGATATATTCTCAATTTGATAATGTAGCATGCTAAGTGTTGTTGATCATTTTTTGATCGAAGCATGGCTTTGTGAAAAGCGTAGCTTTGTGGACGAGACCTAGTCGGACCTCACACCCCGAAAATGATCGAATCAGGAAGGATGCAGCAAGGTTATGGGGGTCGCGCCTCTTAGGGTATGTACATCTCCTTCTGGATAAAAAGTGGTATCTGGTATGGAGTCCAGATATTTAACTTGTGTGGATTTAAAAGTGGTTTTCCGATATGAAGCCTAGATTATTTGCTTAGTGATTGTTGGTTGAGAGCCGCCTCGGATAAAGGTCGGTCTAGACCCGGGGGTGGCATACTCGTGACAGCTAGTTACCTAGTTACAGAGGTAACCCGGCCTTGTGTTGGCAGAGATCCGGTTAGGTTCATGGGGCGTCCCTCCAGAGGCGTATTCATGTCGCATAGGAAGTTCCTTAGCCTGACCATTTGTGGAAATCCAAAGAAACAATACGAGCCCTGTATGATTTTAATTGTATAAACTACCATTTACTTATGGTGGTGAACCGCCGTTTAAGTGGTAGCTATAATAGGCATACTACGAAATTTGCATGCTGGCTAAGATTAATATTATACTTTCAAAATGTTTTCTGCACTATGCACTAATAATAATATCAAAAAGATTTTGCGTATCAAGCATATTTGACTATCATAAGGAGAAATCTCATCCAATTGTGCGCTTGCATTGTGTGTGTGTGTGGGGAGGCCTTATGGCAGTTTCATTTTCCAAAAGCATAGCGGATTTCTTTTCCTTTCCTTAGTGCAAATAACTGTTTTGAGATCTCACACCAGTTCCATGACTGACTTGGAGTTTATTGTTCCCTTTCTAAACTCTGGGTGCCCATAATTTTCCACACGGGCAACCTAGAGTCAGGTAATTAGTTGTTCTGGAGCGAAATCAGGAAAATATGCTGTGGAGATCAGAAGTTCAAGCTGGATGGCAAGACGTATCACTTATATTATGTAGTATCCGCTGCGTATGGGTTGGTGCAAGTTCAGTTTCATGTGAGCAAGTTATAATAACTGCCAATGTCGTGTTTTTTTGTTGTTGTAAAAAAAACTATGATGATGTATGTATAAACTGATGTAGTTTTTTGTTTTAAAGATATTCATTTATCTATTATATATTGTTCTACTGCAAAGTGTGAGATTCTGTTATTGGTTCCGTTTCTTCTTCTATCTTCTTCTTTTTTCAACCTTAACGGTTCGGTTTTCCGGCATTCGATTGTTTGGCATTTGATATAATGGACGTATTGATTTTGATTTTCAAAATTCAAAAAATCGGGTCCTTATAATGTGGTATTAGAGCAATTGGTTAAGCGACAACCTTGGCTCTGGTGGGGAGATTACTCATTAGAGATAGAGTCAGTAGTACTCTAGAATGAGTTTGAGTGTAATAATAGATATGAGCGTGTATTTGTTAGTGTATATAAAGTTGTTTTGTATTGTGTTGACTTATCGGTTGATTGTTTATAGATTCTGGTTGGTATAGTTTGGCCAACTGTATCGATAGGGGTTTCCAAACTCTTAAACAAGGTAAACCGACACGGTATTATTTTAAAATAGGGTAAATGAAATAATTTTATCCAAATTATTTTCGTATATAGAAAGAAATAATTTTTCATAAATTATTATAGTATATGGTTGCTTGGTTGTTAGGGAGTGATAATATTAAATTATCATCATTATAATTGAAAAAGAAATTGAAATCATAACAAAAAAACTAAGAAATGAATTCATATACAAATGAGATTTGTAAATGTGATTTCCAATTTGAAATAGAATTCCAGAGAAATATTTGAAATGAAATTGAAAGGATTTGAAATTTTGAGATTTGGTAAATTTAATCCCTTTTTAGTTTGATAATGATTTTCAAGGGGTTTGGAAACACAATGGTGAAATTATTGGGAAATATTTTTGAATTTGATTTGGAATCTGGTGAAATTTGGAATTTAAAAATATTGGAAATATTTTAAAGGGATTAAAGAACTAAACTCTTTTCAGTCACTGGAAAACAATTTTGATGATGATCGCGACATCGTCGGTGTTCATTTTCGAGTTTCCAGGAGAGGAATTACTGCCAAAATGTTTTAAAAATTGAAAATTATTTGCAAAACTAGGTTTGGTTTTGGAAATTTAAAAGATAATTTGAATTGATTACAGAAATGATTTTTGAAATGTTGGAAAGACTCTAGAATCTTATTAAAATGTTTATGAAAATATAAATAAGTTTGAAAACTTAGAGAAATTCGAATTGAATTCGATTTTGATTTGTGATGAACAAAGTGAGGTGGAAATTTTGTTAAGTTGAACTAAATAAAGTGAAGTATTGAAATAAAACTAGTAAGTGAAACTAACTGAAGGAATGGCTAAAAAGATAAGGTTTGAAATGAATTGAATTCAATATTTATAAATGAAAGGTAAACTGAATTTATATGGAATTGGAAATCCAGTTTAAGTATAAGTAGATATGAGCCAAAGTGGTGAAGTGAAACAACATAAGAAGTATATAAAATATTTATATTGAACTTAAATAAATGGAAAAATTCTTAAGTAAAATCTAGAAGTTGTGAAATGGTAATTGTGAATAAGTGAATGAAAAATAAATGTGAATAAAAGGGAATTGATATATAACCAATAATCAATTGGAATAAATACGTAGGATGTACGTATATTATTTTATTCTCATAATTGGAGGAAGTGCCTTCGGTTCGTTCGAACCTGGAACAGACTTGTATAAATGTGTGCCTGACACTACACTTTTAGATCTAAAGCCGGTTTCTATCAAATACATTTATGTTGGTAGCAGAGAATTTATTCTCTTAGCTTAACACCCTTCTCTGAGACGTACGAGCTCAGAGGTTATGTAGGTGATTGTTACTAGTGATATATTCCCAATTTGTTAATGTGGCATGCTAAGTGTTGCTGATCTTTTGTTGATCGAAGCATGGCTTTGTGAATAGCGTAGCTTTGTAGACGAGGCTTTGTCGGACCTCACACCCAAAAAATGGTCGAAACGGGAAGGATGCAGCAAGGTTAAAGGGGTCGCTCCCCTCAGGGTATGTACATCTCCTTCTGGATAAAAAGTGGTATCTGGTATGGAGTCCAGATATTTAACTTGTATGGATTTAAAAGTGGTTTTTTGGTATTGAGCCAAGATTATTTGCTTAGCGGTTGTTGGTTGAGAGGCGCCTTGGATAAAGGTCGGTCTAGACCGGGGTTGGCATACTCGTGACAGTTAGTTACCTAGTTACAGAGGTAACCCGGCCTTGTGTTGGCAGAGATCTGGTTAGGTTCTCGGGGCGTCACTCCAGAGGCGTACCCATGTGGCATAAGAAGTTCCTTAGCCTGACCATTTGTTGGAAATCCAAAGAAACAATATGAGCCCTGTACGGTTTTAGTTGTATAACCTGCCATTAACTTATGGTGGTTACTTGCCATTTAGGTGGTAGCTATAGTAGGCATACTACGAAATGTGTATGCTGGCTAAGATTAATATTATACTTTCAAAATGTTTTCTGCACTATGCACTAATAGTAATATCAAAAAGATTTTGCGTATCAAGCATATTTAACTATCATGTAGGATTAATTTCACCCTAGAGGGGGGATGAATAGGGTGATGCTATAGTTACATAAAAATTTATTGCAGAAGCTTATATAAAATATTTTCAACACAGATTTATCAGAATAATAGCAGCACAGATAATAGCAGAATAATAAATGCAGAAATAGAACAACACAGAATTTATCCAGCTTCGGAAAAACCCTTCCAACGTGCTGCCCCCAAGGTTTCCACTCAGTCAGACGCTTACACACGTATACTCGCGACACCCGCTATCAACTAACCTTAACTCTACGCTCAAAACCCTGCCACAACTCAACCACTGAGCTGCGAATTCTCGAACTAAACCACTGTAGCTTGTCCCTTGTCACACGACTAGAAATCATACAAATTTAAAAAGGAAATACAAATTTAAAAAAATTATTTTTAAAAAACCCTAATTTTAACTAAAGCTCAATATAATTATAAACCTACAAATAGGCCGGCCCAGGTAAAAGAAAATATGAATCTCTTTTTTGTTTCTTTGGCCGTCCTTGTTTCCTTTTCCTTTGTCGTTCATTCTTCTGTGCGAAATTAGGGCTTGTGAAAATTGAAGGCGCCGCTTGGATGTTGATCGACTACAGTGGATACTTCTTTGTGTTGATTCGGCAATCGACCCTCTAGCTCTGTCTTGCTTTCGGCTACTTCAATTCGTCGAGGTTGAATGATGCTTTGAATTTGGTATGTTTGTCCCCTTTTCGATTATATTACCCTCGACTTTGATTCGAGTTGAATGAATGTTCTTTGTTGCTTGAACTTGATGCTTTTGGTAGCCGATGATGTTATGGTTTATATAGGGTTTTAATTCCCTAAAGTTTCATTCGAATTTATTATTTGAATTCGTCAATTATTTATCTTGACCACTAGATTAGTCTTGAATGATTATGATGATTTCTGACTTGTTCAAATTCGTGTATTTTGTTACTTGACTGACACGGTGTTGATTTCTTTCGTGGCCACCACGGCTTCGATTTTTTACTTGTTCAACTTCGGCACTGACTTGTTTATGCGATGATATTGTTTGAATTGGGATGATGTCATGTTGAACTATTCTGTATAGACTTTGACTTTGGCCTGCCGTTCCATGGATTCGGCATTGATTAAGTTCATCGCTGTAACATACTTGGCATGTTCTGTTCTTTGTGCATGTTGACTTCGGCTTCTATGTCTTGTTCAAAACTGATACTTGCATTTGACTTCGGTCACTTGACATCACTGATATCGACTTTGGTAAAAACTGTTCAGGTTGCATTTGATTTGTTCTTTGTTTTCTGGTCTTGTTCACTTTGACTTGTTGGCCGAGTTTGCACTGCATATATATGTGTTCATATCTGTATGTGTTAGCTTTTGTTTCCAGCTATCATTTCTGGGTTTAGTGCAGTTTCATTGTTGAACTTCATGTTGAGGCTGCACTTGATTATATTGATACATATATATGTCTTAATTACATGTACAACTCTGTATATATTTATGGTTGTATGTGGATCATCATGAAGTCAATCGAGTTGTTGTCTTGGTGCCATTTTTGTAACAGCCTGCAAATCCGTACCCCTTGAGTCAACACTATTCTATAACAATCAATTCAAGTTGTACAGAAATACGAACCATTTGGGTTTAAGAAGAAGAGGTAGAAGAAGAGAAAACCAAATCAACATCAGAATCTAACCATCGCAGCGGAATAAAATATAATAGATAAGAAATGATCTTTACTCAAAACAAATCAGATATACATGTTTATAAATTACATCATCAGAGTACATCACTCAGCTCAACAACAACATAGCAATGGATAGACAGTAACTCAATCACAGCGGAATATATATAAATACAAGTACGAAAGTACGTCTCGTCATCCATCTCGTCTCCTGAGCTCCATAGCATCATCATGTATCCTATAATACTCGGTCTGACCCGAGCATTACAGTTAAATAATACCCGAGTCAGTCTGGAATACCAGCGTGAGAAAATCACACCCAATTGACTATTAAAGTTTCAAAAATCCTTTGAAAACAAAAGCATCTCGTAAGACCACGCCACAAATAAACATGTTGGGTTTTTACCTTACGATAGCTAAAACATGTTGGGTTATTACCAAAAAAGCATCTTCGCATCCAAAATCGTTTCCACGAAACGTACAAACCGGATCGAAGTGGTTTTCGAGAAATAAATCTCGATCCTGGTCTCTTCGAAACGATCAACGCAGTTGGCCAACATTGATAGTCGGTTATTTAACTATCAATTAATATTCACAAACATCCATCCAACAATAAATAATTTCCCAAATTATTTATTAACCTCAAAAATATCTTCACAAGATATATTTCTATTTTCAACCCTTGAAAACAGTTTCAAAACCATCTTTCTTTCCAGAATAAACTTACTCAAATATTTTCTATCTCCACTGAAATTACCAAGCACAAAAACTAGATTTTAAAATAATTTAAAACACTTTACTTTGACATATATATACTTTTAAAACTTTTAAATTAAAACTTCTTTAATAATTTGTTAAAAATACATCTTATATGAATATTTGAAAATAAAGTTACTTAATAAAATATGAAACTAGATTTTCACTTTTGAAACAAAATACTAAGTCACTTTTTAAATAATTACTACTATAATAGATTTGAGAAAATACTTACTTTAGAATTTAGATATTAGAAATAATAAATTTTTCAAAACATACCCTTTTAAAACAACTTTAAAACTAGTAACTTATATTTATAAATTTACTTGAAAACGTACTTAGTTATCCAGGGAGAATTCCAACTTCAATCACTTAAATCAATTTTCCAAATTGATTCCCAATTTATTCCATTTGAAATGAGTTTCTTTAATTACTCAATTCATTTCAAATTTTCATTAATTATGCACTTAATTATTATTGTTATTATTTTCCATTTGATTTCAAATCTTTTAACTGAAATATACAAATTTCAGCTTTTCCCAATTTCTTCTTTATTCTTTTCAATAATTTAAATCTCAAATTTAAAATAACAGCTTTGTTCTATTAATTAATAACACTGAAGTTTAAAATTCATTAACTTTCTGTTTATTCAAATTTCCTTTCTATACTCAAGATTTATTTATTAGAATCTTAAAGTTACTTTATTACTTTTCCAATTTATTCTTAAATTTATTCAAATTTTCTATAATTATTTTACCTACAAATTCACTTCTTTTATTTTCTTTCCAAAATCCAATTTATATATTTTTGGTAATCCATTATACCCAATCATATCAAATCGAGCCATAGCATTCAATATTCCAATACAATTCATCATAGAATATCAAATAATCACAACAGAGGGTATTAAATAATGGTAAATAAATGATGAGGGGTCCAGTTGGATCCCTCCAACCCGTTTTCCCTGCATCTACAAATGTTAGCACAATATAAAATGCCAATTCCAAAACATCATACTATATCACATCAATCAATTCAACCATTCAAACAATTATTTAAATTTAATCATTTAAATTTAAATTTAACTGAGTGAGATTAACTCACCTTTGCTCTTAAATTTGCAATCCACTTCAATAATGCTTTCCTGATGTTTGACCTTGTATAAACATTCATAATTTTTATTAATATTCGAATCAACTAGACAACTAAATTTCCATCTACTTATTTAATTAACTAAGAGTTTGGGTTTTAAGCTAATAATTTGATTTTAAACTTTCCCTTTTTAATAAAAATATCCTTTTAGCAACTAAACAAAACTACTTCCATAATATATTTTATTTTTAAAATCAAACAAGTAAATCAAAATGTATATAAGTTTATTTATTTTATTTTTCATTTTGAAACTCATGTACACTTAAAATAATTTATAGATTTCCAAAACTTCCACATTTAAAAATTCCTGTTTACTTTCCAAATCTTTATATATATTCTGTCTACCACTATATATGTATATATATTCTAAATTAGAAACTGCATATATATATATTTTTATTAAATTAAATAAAATACATTATACCTTACTGTCGACTTCCCCACAACCTCGATGCTAGTACGTGAGCATCACCACCATCGCCCCACTCGATTGCTCCAACCCCACAAAATCGACGAGCCCGAACCAACCCTGAGAACAACGACCATCGAATCCACGAGCTCCCCCTTTCGAACCCTTCGCGAATGCCAAAACAACACCCAACCTATTTGACATCGACGCTTCACTCGCCTCCTTGCCACCTGCAGCTTCGACGTCGCCAAGCTACAGCCAGTCGCGAAGCCCCAAATCGCGACTCGCCTTTAAACCTTAGGTCGCAGCAACTCACAATCGCCCTAACACTCGTGCCCTCCTTCAAAGCCGAATCTCGAACTCGATAGAACGTGACTGCATTTAATCTATGATTTTCGAACGAATTTACGTTCGAATCTGAGTTCCGCCACTTCGATTTTCTTTTGTTATGCAGATTTTGATTATGCAAGAAAAAAGGGCTCGGCTTCGAATTACTGAAGTAAGACCCTATACCTCTTTCTATTTTGAAGATAAAGTAACAGGAGACTCGGCTGCTTAAGCAAAAGAAGGAGAGGAAGAGAAGGTAGTGATAGGCGATATTATTTGGTCGGCCATATTTCTTTTTTTTCATTATCTGATATTGGGTTTGAAAAGAAAGGGAGGGGTGCGACATTAAGGACGAAGGGTAGCATGCTCTGAAATGTCGCGTGATGCTAGAGGGAACACGATTTGATAGAAAGTCGGTTGTGATTTGATTATCCTTCAGATATAGATATTTAAGTTAGATCGATAATTATCGTCTAAGCGTTTATACCCCGTACGATCACACGTTAATTCCGAAAGCTACGAAATTTGAAATCCGGTAATAATACGATATTACGGACCCAATGGAACTGGTTTCGTTAAATTGCGAGACTACGCCTCGGAAGGATATTTTTAAATTCAATTTAAACGATATAAAATTTCAAAACTGAACAAACCACTGCTAATTTCAATTTTTCAACTTCTATTATCCTCTGTACTATCAATATAAATTCTACAAGCCTTCAAATTATTTTTAATATGTTTAAAATTCTAGATTCAACAATTTACCCAATTTCTAATTACTAAATTCTATTATTTACTTATCAAATAAATAGCGATATTTATAATTCAAGTTAAGATTGCTCTATTGAATATTTAAAATCAATTAAATATTCCGATTTTAAATGCTCGAAAATTCCGGGTCGTCACATTCCTCCCCCCTTAAAAGAATTTCGTCTCCGAAATTACTAGTTAGGAAGAACGGTCCAATACCCGTTTACTTATCTCCAAAACCAAACAAATCAACATCTAACCAACTATCTTTTTACAAAAGACCCATTATCATTCTTATTAACTTCTCAACTCTCCCATAGTTTCAAACTATACTATTTCCTTAATCATTCGAGTTTCAATGTAAAACTAAATTTTGAATTATTAAAATTTTCTAGCTCCCTAAATTCCCGAAATTTTTTGCCAGCGTCTCCTTTGCGCGGCTAGCTCGGTACAACTACAAAATGGCTCTACGGCCTCCCAAATCTCAAAAGAAAACAAAAGGCCAAGTGGCTCAATCCAAAATCCCAATCAAATTTCTCAGAGATTTAAACACATACCTTTTGTCGAGCATTTTCAAAATTTATTCTTTGAAACCAAATCCAACTTTCTTTTTTTTCCCTTTATATTACCTGCATATCCTGCTTAGCACTAATATCCAATCACAATATTCCCAAAACATCATATTACGTTATTCCAAAATGTCAGTATCTATTCATTCTAACATCAACTTAGATTATATTTGTAATATCAACTCCAAATCAAGAATTCACCCATTCCCTTCTTAAGTTAGTATAAGCATTTTATATGCTTCTTTATTTATTTTCACTTCACCACTTAAGTTCATATCTATTTCTATTCAAATCGATTCTTTCATTTTCATATGAATTCAATTTCTCTTTTAAATCTAAATTTTTAAACTTTATTTTCCATTAATAACTAATTCATATCATTACTTTAAGTTGGTTTCCTTTACTAATTTATTTTAGTCTCCGATTTGAGTTCATTTTGTTGTTAACAAAAAATTTCAAAAATTTTCTAACCCCCAAAATTTCTGAATTTTTTTGGCAGAGTCCCCTTTGTACGGAGGAGCTTTTGCAATCTGATAAAAGAGATAAATATATATACATCGACCCACACGGTCGGAAAAACAAAAAACAGTTCATATTTCCTATTTTAATTGTGTAGGCGTACCTTATTTAGCATTTTAAGCAAGCGGCTTATTATTTTTAGCAAATAGCACAATCAAATCCAGCCACACGGCTTCCAGGTACCTGTACTTACTCAATTTAAACATGTAAGTGCCAAATATATGAAGTTTATTAACATTTCACTCTATTTAAACAACTATAACACATGAATGTTTAAAAGCAATGTAACCAGACAATGTTATAAGCAACTTTTATAGTTTTTAACACTTACGCACACTTTTCAAGCAATCTACAAGCCATTTCATTTAATTTTAATGGTTTACAATACCATTTATTTACATTTCATTCCATGTTAGTTTATTCCAAACTATTTTATTTAGCTCAAAGACAATCCGAGCTATCCCATTCAATAACCATTTCTCAACGTATTTAAACCACATTTCATTTGATTCTTATTTATTCCACCACTTATTTATTCAATATAATTAGTCTATCCACATTCACTTAAACCATTCTAATAAACTTGGAACATTCTATTTTTCTTATTGTCTCAAGTTATTTCAATCCCTTAATAATTTAAATGGTTTACAACTATTTATTTAAGCATTTTCATTCCATTAAATATTATCGGCAACTCACCTAATTTTATTTCAATTAAAATTTATTTTTACTTGATTTAAATCCAATCCACTATTAATAAACTTATTTTTTAGTTGAATTCAATTCAACTCTTTTCCATCTTTTAGCTTAAGTTTAGTCACTCCAATTTTATACTTAAGCTCATTTCGTTTCAAGTAAATCTTTCTCTTCCATTCAATTTAATTCTATTTCTGTTTAATCTCCCTTTTAAAATTTACAATTTCATTTGATATGTTATTATCAAATTTAACCTTTCAGATTCAGTTCATCCAATTTATTATATGGCCATTTCCAATTTATTTCCACTTAGTTGGATTTTATTTGCACATTCAAACCATTACTATTTCAATCCAATTTCATCTTTTATTCGATACATTTCAATTATACTTAATTTGTTAACACTTCACAGTAAATTTTAATTAATAACTCAAGTTCTGAATCCATTATCCACCTTTAACTTACCATCAGATTTTATTAACTTACAATTCAACTTCATACTCTATTTATTTAATTAATTTCAAGACCACTTTCAATTATATTTTCTTCACTAATAATTCAAGTCGAATTTGATTTATAACTTGAGTTTTATTTCCAAACTTCATTATTATCTCACAATTCAACTTTTTATTTAACTGCATCGGGTTCTCATTACATATTTATCATCTAAATATTTATCCAAATAGTCTTTCCCCAACTTATAATCCAAAACTTGATTTTAATCTCGACATCTCTTTATTTAAATTTTCTTAAGTTCAAATTTATTTATAATTCAAGTTTGGAATTTCTTTTCATTTTCCAATTCATCAAAATATTAATTTTAGGCTTTGTATTCCATTTTCAATTTTATAAGTCACAACTTATATTCACATTCATTCTAGGCTTGAATGAACTCATCTTTTATTTTTAATTCGAGTTTTACCCTTATTTATAATCCAAGCATATTTTTTATTCCATGCATCTTAATTCTTGTACAAGTCATTCTAGTTTATTTATTTTAATTCCAATCCTTATTCAATTTATTTTCCATTTATTCTGGTAAGAATTTAATTCCATTCATTAATTCAATTGAGTTCTCATTCCAATTCAATTTACTTTAACTCAAATTTATTTAACTCAATTCAATTTCAACTTGATTCGAATACAACTGGATATTATTTCAGCTTATTCAATTAATTTCAATCCTGTTAAATTTTTATTTTCCAATCCCAGTTAAATTCCATTTTTAACCTTTCCTTTTAAATTTAAATTCCAACATCCAAAGCTCATATTTCCTTCCTGATTTAAAAATCATCTCAAATTATAAGCTTACCACCTATCCCTCCAGGATTTTTAAAACACCCGGCTTTTGGTTTCAAACCATTTAAAATCTCCAACATCACAAATCACATTTCTCAAAGGCCAATCCAGTCCTGGTTTTATTCCCAACAAATTTCCTTTGAAATTTCAAAAATAAACCGGTTTTCCTGAACAAATCACTTTGGTAGCAACTCATCACTTAGAAACTCGAAAATGAATACTGATGATGCGGCCGTCATCATCAGAATTATTTTCCAATAATCCAAGTGATTTCAATGCTATATCACTTTCAAAATCCCTTTAAAACAATTTCCTTTCAGAAATATCTCCAAAACAATTGTGCTATTATTTATCTTCAAAACACTTCCAAAATCCCCGGGATTTAAATTTCCAAATCCTGCTTAAATCCATTTTACTATCATTCATTTGCATAGCTTATGCTCATACAAATTCTAATTTGATTATATTTCAATTTATAAATTCCATTTATAATTCATATTTATTAATTTCATTTTATAATGAATTTATTCCCTTAAACTTTGGTTATATTTCCAATTTCTAGTTAAATTTTTACCCATGATGATAATAATTTAATATTATTCTTCCTAACATCCAAGCAACCATATATTAGCTAAAATAGTTTACAAAACTATTCTTTATATCGAAAATATATTTTTGGGTAAAATTATTTCATTTACCCACATTTTAAAACAATACCGTGTTGATTGTTCTATTCAAGTGTTTAGAAACCCCCTTCGATACAGTTGTGCAGACTGTACCGACGAAGGTTCATACGCCACTCAATAAACCAACTAACACAATATTAAAACAATTTATATTCACTAACAAATACGCACTCATTTTTATAATACGCTCAAACTCATTATAGAGTACTACAGACTATATTTAAATGAGTAATTCCCACCAGAGCCAAGGCTATCACCAACCTAAGCTCTGATACCAAGTGTAACAGGCCGCAAATCCGTACCCCTTGAGTCAACACTATTCTACAACAATCAACTCAAGTTGTACAGAAATACGAACCATTTGGGTTTAAGAAGAAGAGGTAGAAGAAGAGAAAACAAAATCAACATCAGAATCTAACCATCGCAGCGGAATAAAATATAATAGATAAGAAATGATCTTTACTCAAAACAAATCAGATATACATGTTTATAAATTACATCATCAGAGTACATCACTCAGCTCAACAACAACATATCAATGGATAGACAGTAACTCAATCACAGCGGAATATATATAAATACAAGTACGAAAGTACGTCTCGTCATCCAGCTCGTCTCCTGAGCTCCATAGCATCATCATGTATCCTATAATACTCGGTCTGACCCGAGCATTACAGTTAAATAATACCCGAGTCAGTCTGGAATACCAGCGTGAGAAAATCACACCCAATTGACTATTAAAGTTTCAAAAATCCTTTGAAAACAAAAGCATCTCGTAAGACCACGCCACAAATAAACATGTCGGGTTTTTACCTTACGATAGCTAAAACATTTTTATAGAAATCCTCTGATATTATAATAGGGTCTATATACAAATACTTATAAAATAGCCGAAATTGTTACATGATTAAATTCCAGCTACTAGCCAAAGAGTGGGTAATACAAACAAAACTCGTACAAGGCTCGTAGGGAGAATGGATTTCCAACCAATGACTAGGCACTGGGGTACCACCTGTCACAGTATGGGACCTAGATCACCGTACCGAGGAGTACGCCCGCTCCCCTGCAACACAAGGCCGGAACCATCCCTTACTGGACAGTCCCGAGTGAGATCACCCCGCGGTTGGGATCAGCAACCGCCCACTAAGCCGAAATAATAAGGGACATCTAGACTGGAATGACCTCACCCTGCTTGGGTGCTACCCACCTAGCCTTGCTGCATAACCCCTGATTTTCAGTCATTCCCATTTGATGAGGCTTGAGGCTAAGCGTTACCTTTATAGACCATATCCCTTAGAATGCCCATCGTCCACCTTACGATGTTTCGCAAGCATTCATCCATACAAGTCCGTCCCGGGTTCGAACAGAACCGAAGGCACTATTCCTACTACATCCATTTTGGAAATATCCTCAGGATTAGTAGCAACTAGCCCTTGCACTTCATTGCTCCATCTTCGAATCCAAAATCGTTTCCACGAAACGTACAAACCGGATCGAAGTGGTTTTCGAGAAATAAATCTCGATCCTGGTCTCTTCGAAACGATCAACGCAGTTGGCCAATATTGATAGTCGGTTATTTAACTATCAATTAATATTCACAAACATCCATCCAACAATAAATAATTTCCCAAATTATTTACTAACCTCAAAAATATCTTCACAAGATATATTTCTATTTTCAACCCTTGAAAACAGTTTCAAAACCATCTTTCTTTCCAGAATAAACTTACTCAAATATTTTCTATCTCCACTGAAATTACCAAGCACAAAAACTAGATTTTAAAATAATTTAAAACACTTTACTTTGATATATGTACTTTTAAAACTTTTAAATTAAAACTTCTTTAATAATTTGTTAAAAATACATCTTATATGAATATTTGAAAATAAAGTTACTTAATAAAATATGAAACTAGATTTTCACTTTTGAAACAAAATACTAAGTCACTTTTTAAATAATTACTACTATAATAGATTTGAGAAAATACTTACTTTAGAATTTAGATATTAGAAATAATAAATTTTCCAAAACATACCCTTTTAAAACAACTTTAAAACTAGTAACTTATATTTATAAATTTACTTGAAAACGTACTTAGTTATCCAGGGAGAATTCCAACTTCAATCACTTAAATCAATTTTCCAAATTGATTCCCAATTTATTCCATTTGAAATGAGTTTCTTTAATTACTCAATTCATTTCAAATTTTCATTAATTATGCACTTAATTATTATTGTTATTATTTTCCATTTGATTTCAAATCTTTTAACTGAAATATACAAATTTCGGCTTTTTCCAATTTCTTCTTTATTCTTTTCAATAATTTAAATCTCAAATTTAAATAACAGCTTTGTTCTATTAATTAATAACACTGAAGTTTAAAATTCATTAACTTTCTGTTTATTCAAATTTCCTTTCTATACTCAAGATTTATTTATTAGAATCTTAAAGTTACTTTATTACTTTTCCAATTTATTCTTAAATTTATTCAAATTTTCTATAATTATTTTACCTACAAATTCACTTCTTTTATTTTCTTTCCAAAATCCAATTTATATATTTTTGGTAATCCATTATACCCAATCATATCAAATCGAGCCATAGCATTCAATATTCCTATACAATTCATCATAGAATATCAAATAATCACAACAGAGGGTATTAAATAATGGTAAATAAATGTTGAGGGGTCCAGTTGGATCCCTCCAACCTGTTTTCCCTGCATCCACAAATGTTAGCGCAATATAAGATGCCAATTCCAAAACATCATACTATATCACATCAATCAATTCAACCATTCAAACAATTATTTAAATTTAATCATTTAAATTTAAATTTAACTGAGTGAGATTAACTCACCTTTGCTCTTAAATTTGCAATCCACTTCAATATTGCTTTCTGATGTTTGACCTTGTATAAACATTTATAATTTTTATTAATATTCGAATCAACTTGACAATTAAATTTCCATCTACTTATTTAATTAACTAAGAGTTTGGGTTTTAAGCTAATAATTTGATTTTAAACTTTTCCTTTTTAATAAAAATATCCTTTTAGCAACTAAAAAAAACTACTTCCGTAATATATTTTATTTTTAAAATCAAACAAGTAAATCAAAATGTATATAAGTTTATTTATTTTATTTTTCATTTTGAAACTCATGTACACTTAAAATAATTTATAGATTTCCAAAACTTCCACATTTAAAAATTCCTGTTTACTTTCCAAATCTTTATATATATTCTGTTTACCACTATATATATGTATATATTCTAAATTAGAAACTGCATATATATATTTTTATTAAATTAAATAAAACACATTATACCTTACTGTCGACTTCCCCACAACCTCGATGCTAGTACGTGAGCATCACCACCACCGCCCCACTCGATTGCTCCAACCCCACAAAATCGATGAGCCCGAACCAACCCTGAGAACAGCGACCATCGACTCAACGAGCTCCCCCTTTCCAACCCTTCGCGAATGCCAAAAAAACATCCAACCTATTTGACATCGACGCTTCACTCGCCTCCTTGCCACCTGCAGCTTCGACGTCGCCAAGCTACAGCCAATCGCGAAGCCCCAAATCGCGACTCGCCTTTAAACCTTAGGTCGCAGCAACTCACAATCGCCCTAACACTCGTGCCCTCCTTCAAAGCCGAATCTCGAACTCAATAGAACGTGACTGCATTTAATCTATGATTTTCGAACGAATTTACGTTCGAATCTGAGTTCCGCCACTTCGATTTTCTTTTGTTATGCAGATTTTGATTATGCAAGAAAAAAGGGCTTGGCTTCGAATTACTGAAGTAAGACCCTATACCTCTTTCGATTTTGAAGATAAAGTAACAAGAGACTCGGCTGCTTAAGCAAAAGAAGGAGAGGAAGAGAAGGTAGTGGTAGGCGATATTATTTGGTCGGCCATATTTCTTTTTTTTTTCGTTATCTGATATTGGGTTTGAAAAGAAAGGGAGGGGTGCGACATTAAGGACGAAGGATAGCATGCTCTGAAATGTCACGTGATGCTAGAGGGAACACGATTTGATAGAAAGTCGGTTGTGATTTGATTATCCTTCAGATATAGATATTTAAGTTAGATCGATAATTATCGTCTAAGCGTTTATACCCCGTACGATCACACGTTAATTCCGAAAGCTACGAAATTTGAAATCCGGTAATAATACGATGTTACGGACCCAATGGAACTGGTTTTGTTAAATTCTGAGTCTACGCCTCGGAAGGCTATTTTTAAATTCAATTTAAACGATATAAAATTTCAAAACTGAACAAACCACTACTATTTTCAATTTTTCAACTTCTATTATCCTCTGTACTATCAATATAAATTCTACAAGCCTTCAAATTATTTTTAATAGGTTTAAAATTCTAGATTCAACAATTTACCCACTTTCTAATTACTAAATTCTATTATTTACTTATCAAATAAATAGCGATATTTATAACTCAAGTTAAGATTGCTCTATTGAATATTTAAAATCAATTAAATATTCCGATTTTAAATGCTCGAAAATTCCAGGTCGTCACAATTTTAGCCTTGTTCAACATTGCACTCTCTGTTAAACTGCATATTCATTTTTGACTTGCATTTGAACTACAGTTGCATTGCATGTAATCTGGTTGTATTCTGGTTCTCCTGCCTTGACTCTGGTTACATATGAATACTTGTGTCTGGATTACTATAGTTCACTGTATTGTGGTTCGATGCACTTGTATATGTCCCGGCCATTTAATTCATATATTTGTTTGTGTCTACTGCACCACTATTGTCATTTGTTGTAGTTTGAATTATGATATGGTTGGTCAGTTTCATTTATTTGTCCACTGGTGCATTATGTTGTACCTATACTTGCATTCATTATGTAGGTTCGGTTGTTTGCGTGGCCTTCTTTTGGTGCTGGTTTAAGTCATATGTTCATCCCTCTGTTGCATAGTTCATCTACTTGTTGTATACCTTTTGGTTCAAGCTGCACTATGACTCGAATCTACTTGCATCTGCAGTGTAGCAGTGTTGTTCCATTGAGTCTGATTACAAGACTTGTTTGCAGTCTTATGTCATATGCGTGTTGTATCATTGAGTCTGTACATTTGGATTGCACCCATGTTGAATCCAGCTTAAATCTCAGGTTTGACCTTGTGCTCGTGTCGTGACTTTATTTGTATTGCACTAGAGTTGAACCCGGCTTTTCATTTGGGTTTGACCTTTGCTCATCTGTCCATGTAATTTTATCAAGTGTATATCGGTGTGCACGTCCTCATGGTCTGTACAGTAATACGCTGTGCATGTCACAAGCTGTTCGTGTATGATGAATTCAAATTTAAATGATGACGAACTACCCAAATAACCGAGGCAAATATTATTTCAAATCCACATTTTATTTTATACTGCAAAAATATTTTATTTTCAATTTTACTACATCAATGTATATTTTTGCAGATTGCTCAGATGTTGGATTCAATCTGGAATGAAGTTAAAGATAAATTATGTGTGAACGAGCGATATGTAGTAAGGACATTTGTAAATGAAAAATTGTGATGTAATCGAATTTGTATTGTAATTGAAATTTGTGTATATATATAGTGAGGGCTCAAATTTGTACTATTCAAAATTGTAATAAATATTTGTTTGAATAAAATATCTATTTAAATTTAAACTTTGTGTTATTTATTTTATTCGGCAAACGTTTATTTAATTATGTGAAAAATAAAATTGTACATTAACAAATACATTTAAATGAATATATATATATATATATATATGTGTGTGTGTGTGTATGTGTGTGTGTGTGTTTATTATCATCAAATAAAAATCATATACTCGCATATTCAACAATCTCTCCCTTTTGATGATAACAAACATATATTTAAGATTTTGAATATATTAAATGTATTCGATCATTGATAGACTATATTTGCTCCCCCTATTTAAATGCTCCCTCTCTACACAAGCTCCCCCTTCATATATGCATGTAAATAAAAGTATGCAAATGAGTCTAGATGCAATATAGAAAATATTTGACCTTTATTTGTCAAAATCTTAACTTTTCTCTCCCCCTTTTGTTATCAGCAAAAGAGTAATGGCGTTAGAAAAATAGAGATAAAGTGATAGACATTGATACAGCATTAGTTCCCAATCGAGTATAAATATTAAATTTCAATAAAAAATCAAGAAAAAATCATAAATACTTTGTTTGACGCATATTCCGCTTGAGTGATATGGATGATGTCATCATATAAAATCATACAGTTGCGTCTATTTGTGGTATATTTATATCAGGAATTTGAATATCTACTAACCATGCATAACTGTTAGGACTTTTAAATGAGATTTGTAGTATTTCAATTTTTTTTTAAAATGAATTCAAGTATCTTCTAACCACGCATAACCGCGAGGACTTTTAAATGGGATTAGAATCAACTTATCTATTTAATAAATCAATTTTGATATGCGTTCCATACATGCATAACCGGAAGGGCTTTTAAATGAGCATGGAAGCACATAATCAAAAATTCCAAGTAATTCACCCATGCATAACCGTGAGGACTTTTAAACGAGAGTGAATACTTTGGATTTTTTTTAAAAAAAATTACAAAATGAAAAATGAATGATTCCTGTTTAAAGTACCACATATTGACAAACCATATTGAATTTTGATACCATGGACGATAGAAATATGATAGAAATAGAGATGGTCATGGAATTTATTCCAACAAAAGGTTTTTATAACTCTTGTTTAAATTTCTAAAGAAATTTAATAAATATACCATCTCAAGTTATAATATATGGTTAATATCGACACTCATCACTTTTTCAATCACTAGTTATCTTTTCGATAATTAGTAGGGAGTTAGATTAGTCAATGTAATTATTTAAGATCAAATACAAAAATAATTATAAAATTTTCTAAAAAAGACTAATATAAAACAAGGTCAAAAATGATTTTGTAGATGGGGTTTTATAAGAAAATTTTTGCTAGAAAACGAAAATTATATGATATTGAAAACATGCATATTTTTTTGGAAAATACGATGCAGCTAATGAATGTCTCAAAAAAAATCACGTTTTACTAGTAATTTTTCTATCAACTGGATTACCAATGTAATCTGCATCTGAATTTCTCTTTTAACTCAAAATTATTATTAGTTGAATGTTATAGACCAGATTGTGAAGTGTGCAATAAAATATCTCAAAATCATTTTTAACAACTTTTTAAATGAAATTCTCTTAATTTTGAATTGAAGCCATGTTAATAATCAAAAAACGACCATAGTGTCTGATCTAGAGGCCGTAGGATAAATAAATTTATTCACGTGTAACATCATCATTAGTTCAAGAAAATCTATAGTTCAAAGATGATTGATCAACATATTGACTAAGTCAGATTAATTACCAACATTCATTTCTTTATCACATAACTAGCTGAATTAATTCAAATCAGATATGGGGCAGATTATCACATTAACATATCATTCAAGATGAATATACCATTATCTATTTTACCTTTACGTTAATTTTTCGTTGTTATCCGTTGTGATTCTGTCACCTTTATACTAGGCTAAGGAATCTTTGCTTTGTCGCCCTTTGTGTGCTTGGAATAGCCAGAATCCAAGTAACACGGTTGTATCTCTTAGCCTGCCACCACACCTCCACGTTAAAAGGTTATTGTGACCTATTTGTTTTTATAGGTCCATGGTTGTTAGTGGCAAAATATTTTGAAAAATAATTTTATGGAGACCAAAACTATTTACATATGTTCCTTTCGGCGCCAGATTTGTTTAATTTTGAGGGATTTTATATTTGTGCCTTTTGGAACCCAAGTTGGAATTGTTTTCACGTGTTTGGGTCTATATCAACGAATATTTTGATTATGTCCAAATTTTCTACAAATTGCGCACATGGAATTGACTTGATTAATTTCGTTTCTAACATTTTCAGATTGATTATATCTAAGTCCTTGTCTAACTGTATTAAAAGTTTGTTTTTCTAATAGCATATTCAATGATCTTTCACTTTTGGAAAAATTTTCTAAAGTTGTAGACAATTGTTGGACTTGTGTTTTCAGAGATTCATTTTCATTTAATAATTGGGTTCCCCTTTTAATAGAATTTTCTCTCCGAGTGTTTTCACTCTCTTTCAAAATCAGAATTTCATTTCCATGTGATTTAATTTTAATTTCTGATTTCTTAATTTCATCTTCAAATTTTGGACACTTTTCACACTTAGGGCTCCTACTTTGATAGTTTCTAACTAATTGATCAAGCTGTTTGTTTAAATCTATCAAAGTATCTCTTTGTGATTCAATTCTAGCATATCTTTTCCTAAGTCGTTCAAAATAGCCATTTACTTTATGGAAATATATAAGTAATTTTGAGTGAGTAAGTTTTGATACCTTGCTTGGTTCGTCATCGTTGCTATCGGTTATATCACCTCGAAGGCACAGATCTGATTTCTCACTCTCACTACCGTTGCTTTTATTCCACGCTACTACAAAACTTCTCCTTTTTGAATTCTTTTCGTCGTATCGATTTTGAGGACAATTGGGCTTAATGTGTCTGGGTTTGTTGCACTCAAGACAGATGCTCTTTGTTCTTCTGGGTTGTCTAGTGCGTTGACTTATCTGCTTTTCAATTTTTGATTTAGAGCTGGATTTCTATATTTGCGGTTCCACTTTTTGAATCTCTTCATCAGTAGTGCCAGCTCAACTGCTCCATCTTCATCATCCACATCACTATTGCTTTTACCAATCCTATTAAGCTCATTTCTTTAACTGAGTCGATTGAGGATGATTTCTCATTGTTGTTGACTTTTGCACCATATATTGCATCAAAAGCATTCCAGATTTCCTGTGCATTTTCACACTGAGAGATAAAGTTATAATTATCTTGATTAATATGGGAATATAATATATGCATAGCTAGAGCATTAATCGAGATAATTTTCTCGTCCGTTATATCACACCCACTTTCAATAATATCCCAACATTTAACATTGACATATTTAAAATAAAATTCCATTTTTAATTTCCAATTTGAAAAATCCGTTTCATTAAAAACAGGAGGAATAATGTTGGAATGATCCTTAGCAAAAGTAGCCATTTTAAAAATTCAAATTTGTAAAAAATTGTTCTTTGAAAAATCAAACTTTTTAAAACAAAAATGACTTTTGAACCTGCTCTGATACCACTTGTAGGATCGATTTCACCCTAAAGGGGGGTGAATAGGGTGATGCTATTAATAATATAAAAATTTATTGCGGAAGCTTATACAAAATATTTTCATCACAGATTTATCAGAATTACAGTAGCACAAATAGCAAAATAATAAATACAGAAATAGAACAACACAGAATTTAGCAGCTTTGGCAAAACCCTGCCTACGTGCTGCCCCCAAGGTTTCTACTAGAAATTTAGCAGTCAGACTCGCGACATCCTCTATCAACTAGCCTTAACTCTACGCTTAAAACCTTGCCACAACTCAGCCATTGAGTTTCAAATTCTCGAACTACACCACTGTAGCTCGTCTCCTAGTCACACGACTAAAAATTACACAAATTTAAAAAGGAAATACAAATTTAAAACAATAGTTTAAAACAAAACCCTAATTTTAACTAAAAATCAATATAATTATACACCCAAAACTAGGCCAGCCCAAATAAAAGTAAATATGAATCTCTTTTTCGTTTATTCTTTTGGCCCGTCCTTGTTTCCTTTTCCTTTGTCGTTCGTTCCTCCGTGCGAAATTAGGGCTTATGAAAATTGAAGGCGCCGCTTGAATGTTGATCGAATACAGTGAATACTTCTTTGTTTTGATTCGACAATCGACCCTCTAGCTCGGTCTTGCTTTAGGCTACTTGAATTCGTCGACGTTGAATGATGCTTTGAATTTGGTACGTTTGTCCCCTTTTGGATTTATATTACCCTCGACTTTGATTCGAGTTGAATAATTATTCTTTGTTGCTTGAACTCGAATGCTTTTGGTAGTCGATGATGTTATGGTTTATATAGTGTTTTACTTCCCTGAAGTTTCGTTCGAATTTATTATTTGAATTCGTCAATTATTTATCTCGGCCATTAGATTAGTCTTGAATGATTATGATGACTTCTGACTTGTTCAAATTCGTGTATTTTGTTACTTGACTGACACGGTGTTTCATGGCCACCACGGCTTCGATTTTTTAGTTGTTCAACTTCGGCACTGACTTATTTATGCAATGATATTGTTTGAATTGGGTTGATGTCATGTTGAACTGTTCTGTATAGACTTTGACTTTGGCCTACTGTTCCATGGATTCGGCATTGATTAAGTTCATCGCTGTAGCATACTTGACCTGTTCTGTTCTTTGTGCTTGTTGACTTCGGCTTCTCTATCTTGTTCAAAACTGATACTTGCATTTGACTTCGGTCACTTGACATCACTGACTTCAACTTTGGTAAAAATTGTTCAGTTGCATTTGATTTGGTCTTTGTTTTTTGGCCTGGTTCACTTTGACCTGTTGGCCGAGTTTGCACTGCATATATATGTGTTCATATCTGTATGTGCTAGCTTTTGTTTCCAATTATCATTTCTAGGTTTAGTGTAGTTTCACTGTGAACTTCATGTTGAGGCTGCACTTTCTTACATTGGTACATATATATATATGTCTTGATTACATGTACAGCTCTGTATATATTTATGGTTGTATGTGGAGCATCATGAAGTCAGTCGAGTTGTTGTCTTGGTGCCATTTTAGTCTGTTTCAGCATTGCGCTCTCTACTAAACTGCATATTCATTTTGACTTGCATTTGACTACAGTTGCATTGCATGTAATCTGGTTGTATTCTGGTTCTCCTGCCTTGACTCTGGTTACATATGAATACTTGTGTTTGGACTACTGTAGTTCACTGTATTGTGGTTCAATGCACTTCTATATATCCCGGCCATTTGATTCATATATCAATTTGTATCTACTGCACCATTGTTGTCATTCGTTGTAGTTTGAATTATGATGTGGTTGGTCAGTTTCATTTATTTGACCCACTGGTACATTATGTTGTACCTGTACTTGCATTCATTGTGTAGTCTGGTTGCTTGTGTGGCTTTCTTTAGGTGCTGATTTGAGTCATGTGTACATCTCTCTGTTGCATAGTTCATCTACTTGTTGTATACCTTTTGGTTCAAGCTGCACAGTGACACGAGTCTGCTTGCATCTGCAGTGTAGCAGTGCTGTTCCATTGAGTCTGATTTCAAGACTTGTTTGCAGTCTTGTATCATATGCATGTTGTATCATTGAGTCTGTACATTTGGATTGCACCCATGTTAAATCAGGCTTAAATCTCGGGTTTGACCTTGTGCTCGTGTCGTGACTTTATTTGTATTGCACTGGAGTTGAATTCGGCTTTTCATTTGGGTTTGACCTATGCTCACATGTCCCTGTAATTTTGTCAACTGTATATCGGTGTGCACGGCCTTGTGGCATGTACAGTAATACACTGTGCATGTCACAAGCTGCTCATGTATGATGAATTCAAATTTAAATGATGATGAACAACCCAAATAACTGAGGCACATATTATTTTCAAATCCACATTTTATTTTATATAGTAAAAACATTTTATTTTCTATTTTACTGCGTCATTGTATATTTTTTAGATTGCTCAGATGCTGGATTCAATCTGGAATGAAGTCGAAGATAAATTATGAGTGAACGAGCGATATGTAGTGAGGACATTTGTAAATGAAAATTATGATGTAATTGAATTTGTATTGTAATTGAATTTGTATATATATAGTGAGAGCTCAAATTTGTACTATTCAAAGTTGTAATAAATATTTGTTTGAATAAAATATCTATTTGAATTAAACTCTGTGTTATTTATTCTATTCAGCAAATATTTATTTAATTATGTGAAAAATAAAATAGTACATTAACAAATACATTTAAATGAATATATATATATATATGTTTATTATCATCAAACAAAAATCATATACTCACATATTCAACATATCATAAGGAGAAATCTCCTCCAATTGTGCGCTTGCATTATGTGTGTACGGGGAAGCCTTACGGTAGTTTCATTTTGCAAATGCATAGCGGATTTCTTTTCCTTTCCTTTGTGCAAATAACTGTTTTAAGATCTCACACCAGCCCCATGACTGGCCTGGAGTTTATTATTCCCTTTCTAAACTCTGGGTGCCCATAATTTTCCACACGAGCAGCCTAGAGTCAGGTTATTAGTTGTTCTAGAGCGAAGTCGGGAAAATATGCTGTGGAGATCAGAAGTTCAAGCTGGATGGCGAGATACATCACCTATATTATGTAGTATCCGCTACGTATGGGTTGGTGCAAGTTCAGTTCCATGTGTGCAAGTTATAATAACTGCCAGTGTCGTGTTTTTTTGTTGTTGTAAAAGAACTCTGATGATGTATGTATAAACTGATGTAGTTCTTTGTTTTAAAGATTATTCATTTATCTATTATATATTGTTCCACTGCGAAATGTGAGATTTCGTTATTTTTTCTGTTTGTTCTTCTATCTTCTTCTTTTTTCAACCCAAACAGTTCGGTTTTTCGGCATTCGATTGTTCGGCATTTGATACGGTGGACGTATTGATGTCGATTTTTGAAAGTCGAAAAATCGGGTCGTTACACCCATACTGCTATAAATAGAAGTACGAAGTACCAATTTTGTATCCATTTCCTACCATCCAATAATCTAATGCATCAAAAAATCACTTCTTAAATTTTACTCCAATGCCGGAAAAAGGAATTTATTTATAGAATTTAACATTCTTACCACTCTATAATCTTCATAATCCCATAGTACAATGGAATTTCCTCCCTGCCATGGATTTACTCCAAATTTTCCATGTACAAAACGCATAAGGATGCTTATTTTCAAGCTCTAAAATAGAATTAATTCTAAAAATAGACTCGCGTGCGTCGTCGACAATGTATGGAAATAGAAATTCCAAGGCCAAAACATCTTATCTCTTGTTATCGCTTGCATTTATTGCATCGTTGACCTCAATGCATCGCTAAATTCGTAAATTCTAATTCTATTTGCCTTCCATATGCCTAACATGTATGTGGCCTTCAAAATCAAAGTTTTTGAAAAAAAATCTTTTACTTTTCAAATTTTTACGTCATTTGGAAAATAAAATCCCAAAATATTTAGACATACATTTTACCTTGTAATTAATTTTTTGGACAAAAACAGTGAAAATAAGTTATGAGTCAAAAATAACTAAAACACAAAACTTTTTCTTTCTTTTTTCAAAAGGGAACATTTCAAATCAAGAGGAAATTTTTCAAAATATTTTCCTTCTCAAAATTGTTGATAAATCGAGCCACGGTTTTAGCATAATCGAAAGTCAGTTATGTGCTAAATGCATAAACCAAATTCCAAAATTCTATATGTGACGACCCGAAATTTTCGATTCCGAAAATTCCAGATAGTTATGAATAAGAAGAAAGAGATAGAAGAAGAAGAAGGAGCAGAAGAACAGAAACATCAACATCTCACATTCGCAGCGGATAAAATATAATAATAAATAATAATAGTTTACAAAAGAAATCTATATCTGTCGATTACATTTTAATACATTAGATTTACACATATATGTAGACACTAGATATACACAATTACCATGCCTCAGATATACAATAATATAATACAGCGGAAACACTCCATACGTTCCTGCCATCCAGCTCGACTCCCGAGCTCCAGAATGTCCTTACCTGGAAATCTGTAATACTCGGTCTGACCCGAGCATTACATCAAAGTAACACCCGGGTCAGGTTGGAAACCAGCGTGAGTAAACCCATCTAACAAAAAGTACTAGTACAAAATGCTTACTTAAAACTAGGGGTAACCCGCCTCAATTTTCATATTCCAAATTTGCTATAGACATTGCTTATTTTACACATCAATTTCTAAGTACCAAAACTTAGATTAAATGGTTCACTTCACTTAACTCATTCTATTCCATCCTATTGATTTCACATATCAAGTCTATATAGAATCGAAGTGGTTTCAGGTATTTACTAATACCCGACTTCGGTCTTTTTGAATCTAATACCATCTTAACCCAAGTTATTCAAGTGAACTACAATTCAATTTTAAATACAAGATGTCACTTATTACACAACAATTCATCATCGATAGATATCCACATTATAATTGTCCATCCAATCATATCATATCAAAAGCATTTCCTATCAGAGATATCAATCAATTCAAGGCATTTCATCATCATTCAATCATTCATAAGCAAGATGGATCGTTCCAAAATCAATTTAATTTATCTCTAAGTAAATTAACTACTAATCCTTCAATCACTTAGATTACCTTTACTCAATCATAACTTAATTACAATCAATTTATAAATGATTTTTAATTATCCTTCTTAATTAATCATCCTTGATTAATTATCTTCAATTACATGAAGTTATTATCCTTAACTATTTACAGTAATTAATCTTTAATTACTTTCATTAATTAATTCCATTAATTAATGATTCTTAATTAATCACTTCCCTTGATCAGTCTTAATCAATTATAATCAGCCATTAACCATCCTGTAATTACTTTCCTTAATTAATTAACTCCTTAATTAAATTATATTAATCCTTTAATTAATTACATCAAATAATTAATCCTTAAGTACTTCTCCTAAGTAATTAACCTTAATTACTTTACATTAAGTAATTTCTCTTATATTAATTACATCCAGTAATATTTCCATCAATTACTTTACTAAGTAATTTCTATTATCAATCTCAGTAAGCAATTATACTTAATCAATTATCGAGTGACTATCTTTAATAAAAAAATTAATTAATCACATTCATTTCATTAATTATAACTGGGTAATTCATCCCTTAATCACCTTGTAAATCAAATAATCTTTAATTAACTGATTAATTATTTATTAATAATTGATTAATAAACTTAATTATTAATCAATATTTCTCAATTCAATTAATTAATCCATAATTACTTTTATAAAAATTTTAATTATAGATTAAATATTCTTTAATTATACAATTAATTAATCTCTGATCAATTAATGAACAGTCTTTGATTAATAATCCTTAATTATTAATTAATTAAACCAACTAATTACTCTTGATTAATTACTTAATTAATCCTTTATAATTAATAAATTAAATTAGTTAATTATACTTGATTTCCTAATTAACTTAATTAAACTTAAGACAATAGATCCTTAACTATCCTAAAATTCAAAACATTATTTTATAATCACTATATTGATTAATTGCCCTATAACTAATCACACTCAATAATTAACTAACCCATAATTACTATTGTTTAATCTTTATTAACTAAGTAAACTTCAAGAATTAACTTACAAATTAATTAATTCTACTTAATTAATCAAACATTTAAACAATATTTTAACATCAAAGAATAATTAAGTACCATACTAAAACTTCATTACCTTAACTTAAAACATTATGTTATTGTTCATTCTTTCCGAGTCAAAACCCATGATTACTCGAACAAAATCTGAGTTCCATCCTTCCTTCTTTTTCTTTTTCCTTCTTGTCTAATTTTTTTAACTGTTGTATGAAATTACACACATAAACAACACGAATGAGAACCCGAGACCAACCACTCATTTCCCGAGATTTTCCCGAGGCTCTCTCTTCTTCTTCCTCACGAAACATCACTGATACACAGCGACCCTGTACACGTGTACACGCTATCTGACCGACGATGAACTATGCTCCGACCATCAATACGTCTACTACCATCCCGTGAGTCGACTCGCCACTCAGATCGTCGAATCACCTCGAAAATAAAAAATCGACCGAACGAACCCCAAAGACTTCAGGAACCATCGCCTAAGTTCACCCGCGTCGCCATCTCCGATCACCGGAGGTGCTCTCCTTATGTCTGAACCTTCAGCCGATCTCCATCATTCTTTTCCTCCACCCATGTCCAACTCGATGCTGGCACGAAGTAGCGATCATCAATGAAACAACCCCGTTCCAAACGCAACCAAAAACCCTAACATCATCTCGTACTGACGATCCATCAATTAGGAAAATCAAATACCAATTTTCCTAAGATCTCCATTTCTCAAGCTTCCTTCTATTTTAATCCCAAAACCTGACCTGCCGCCGTTCATCATGAATGGATGAAAAACGAAGAACCGTTCATCTTAAAATTTTACCTCAACCACTTACTTAAAAATCGTGATATCTATACTAAAATTCATGATTTCTAAGCACGAATTCAAAACTAAAATCAAAACTAGAAGATCCAACAATCAAATTTTTGTCTTGAATTGATTTTCACTGTATAATCCTATTTTCCAGTTAAATTCTTTCTAATTATACTAGTGAACAATTTTTTTTTATTTTTTTGAAACAGTATTTGGTTAATACCAATAGCTCTCCTTTAACATCATAGCTTAATTTGGTTTATTTGAAAGAGATTGCATTTAAGGTATGTTTAGTCTGTTGCAACTAAACACAGTCAGGTTTACAGATACATACACAGAACTCATTCTTATATACATATAGGCATATACATACGTTCATGGAAACATTTCGCAAAGATATTTCAAGAATTTACTCACATGCATCAGGGAAAGATAGGTAGATTTATTGAAAAGGATGAAATGTTTACTCACCTGAAGGTACTTTGAACAGAGAACAATTTGAGGTTTTTTTTTGAAACTGTAGTATAAATCTTCCTTGAGTACTTTCTGTTTTTAGTTGAATTGAATGATTTTGAGCTTTGAAAAATGAAGATGTTTATTTTCTTATTCTCTGATTTTTCTATGTTTATTGAACGAACTAGAATGGCTTTGATGTATTTATAAAAGAAAACAGTTTGAAATAAGGAAGATGTTATCTGGTTATGCTTCTTTGTTAAGATTTGATCAGATTTTTTTTCTACATATTTTGAATTGACCTATTTTAGGCTGAGATGATGGCATTTCACTACACCAAAAAGGTGTATTTGTAACGAATATAGTCGTTACAAATGAAATTTATAACAGATATAGTCGTGAGCGGTATAGGCGTGAGGAATGTCGTTACAAATATTTATAACGGCCTCTATCCGTTATTAGATATATCACTTACCAACGGACTTTGTCGTTAGAAATCTAAATGTTTGTAATGAAAAAGTTTGTTATAAGTTGCATCGGTTTGTAACGGGTATTTTCCGTTACTTAGTTTCCCCTTTCATGGTAGAAGAAGGGGTTGTCATTCTAAATTATCACAACCTTGTCCGTTACAAATTTCATAATTAGTAACCCACTAGTTCGTTATAAATTTCATCAATAGTAACGACTATGCTCGTTATAAATTTCGTCTTTAGTAACGAATATGTTCGTTATAGCTACCAAACCATGTAGAGCTGCATTTTTGCTAGCATTTACACTACAAAATTGTCTATTATAATACAGTAGGTACATACATATCAAAAATCACAGAATTTCGATTACAATAAGCAATTATGCATCCAAACATACAACTTAAATTGTACAAATATTTGAAAACAAATTAAAGGAAAATTCGAAATTTCACAAGTTCATCATACATAACTAAAGAGTATGAAATCAAAATTCAACAACTCCTCCACATGCCCACTCTGCAATCAGACATTCCACCAGCCAACCATTAACACCTCAACATTCAACATTCATCTTCCTTGACCACTAGTCCCCTGACCACTTCTTTCACACCATACATCAACATCCCCTATTACTGCACATCACCATTTCATCTCTTCAACCTTACACATTCATTTCATAAAAAGCAGAGAATATCACTGATCATCACAGACTCTCATCTCCTCATAACACACGTCATTTTCTCTTCCACCTCTGTTACATCCTCATTCCCAAACTGTTGCTCACTCCCAAACTCCTCACAACCAAATCGCCAATTCATCAACTACCACACATCAAACGCACCGCATTTTCAAGCAATAACACACTCCACATCCCTAAAGTTCACCATAGCCACTGCCACATTACAAACCCCTTACCACTACTATCCCCATCCTCCATCAAACTACCTGACCACTGCTTCATTACTCCATTACAAGTTGTTGTTCACTCATCAAAAATCCCCTAACCTTATCTCCAACCAAACATCACAGTGCCTTCACAAAACAAACCTTCGACCTTATCTTCCCACTTACAAACCCAACAACTTCACATTCGAACAAAACAACATCACATCATCACACTGCCACCAAATCCTCCCACCTCTGCCTACCATCACAAATCCAACTTGCTTCGACCACGACTTCAACCAGCTCCAACCAACTCAGAACCACGATCATCAAACAACAACAGTTCCATCATCTGTCCACTCTTGCTCACTACAACTCTTTCTCCATTCATCACCTCTCTATGGTGGCAAACTGGTTGATAGAAAATGATGAACATGTGAATACTGTAAAAAAAATTCCTGTCAAATTATGAATATTGTAAAACAAAATATGGAGGAGATAAACTATAATGCATAAGATAAACTATAAAAGCAAGTTCAATCATATAAACAACTTTTTTCTATGGGAATATGAACTATAGTGGTATGTTTCCATTATTTAATTAAGGCTTAAACTGCCCGAGCTTGCGAAAGTCGCAAGCTTGAGCTTGCGTATATATTATTATTATTATTTTGCATCAAATAGACTCATATATTTCTACTGTTGCTAATCATGTAAACCCAGTTATGTATTAATTATTTTCTGGAATTTTGTTTTCTAGCTAACTCCTTCACAGCACATGACAATTCAAGTAACGAAGGTCCCAGTCATGCTAAAGGTGTGAATGTTGTTGATTGTTAGCTTTTGTGATTCTCTATTAGAAAGTCATAACTATATTGATCGCCAACAACTTTTTACACAACTCCTGTTACCATAGTTCACATTATGGCTTTAGCATATACAGCAATTTGTGTGTCATAGTAGATTATGTTTGATGTGATTTTTTGTTTGATGATAACAAAATATATATCAATATATATATGTGTTTGGAGTTTGGACTATATACAGAAAGGAAGAAATATTCATATTGAATAATTATACTATTGCACAGAATTTATATAATTCAACCAGTATTTTTTTTATTCAATATAATATTTTATTACAACACTTAAACAATACAAAGTTTTTAGCTCTCTCTATATATACATACACCAGTTCATACATTTTATACTACAACACTCAACACTCAGTTTTTCACTCTGTCTGCACATCTACATCTATCTGCATTATCCAGCTCCACTTCTTGTCCTGTCTCCTGTGTACCTGTATAATTAGAAACTACAACAGTAATCTGAAAACAAACAAATTTGAATTTGCAAAAATAGAAATTTGTTTGTGTCTCAGATACATGGGTTATTGTCATCATCTTTGATTGTGTAATATCTGTGCATATCAGTGTTCTTACAGATAATCGTGAGTGGCTGCAATACACACGTGTACATTTATACACGTGTACATTTATACACGTGTGCACTACCTCGCCAACTCGTGTGCGTTATCAACAAAAGCAATCAATACTTCAATGAATTCAACATGAAGCAGTGCAAACTCCCGAAGACACAACAGTGAAGGAAACTGCATCACAGCAGCTTGAAAAAGTGTATACAACATCACGATACACAAAATATGGAAACTGCACCAATGCAAATCAAAACAGAGAGTATATATATAGTGATGCATAGCAACTGCATAGCAGCTACACAACAAAGCAATGACCAGAACACAAGTACAAGCAAATAAATGCAGTGTGAAGTGATGTAACAGCAATTACAGGTACTCAACAATGTGAAGCAGTAGTAAATCAAAGTGTGCAACTCGAGAATGGATACAAGTGACTCAGACCAAATGCAGTGACATACTGCAACAAACAAAGTCTCGACCAAAATCAGTAACTCAATGCAAATACAACAACAGAGCACAATGCACAAAAGTCACAAACAAGGTCAAACCCAAGATAGGTTCAACTCAAGGCAACTTGAAGCATACAAGGTCAGACAAACCACTGCAACAGCAAACACAGTGAAGCCAAAGTGCAGTGCAACTACAAAGAAGTCAGTGGCAAGCTACAAACACCGAGTGCAACAGCAAACACATCATGAAGGACCACAAAATGCTACAACTTCAAACAGACAGTGCACATGTGAATCAAGTGTCCAACCAGAAGCACAACATGACCAAAAGTATACAGTAATGCAACATGGAGTGTGCAAGTGCAATTCGAATTGACAAAACAGTTTCAAGTTACAACAAAGAAGTCAGTGGCAGCTCCAAAATCAAGATCAACAGAACATGAAGCAGTTCAAATCCAAGTACAAACCCAAGAATATATGCATACACACATACATATGTATGTATGCACATATATATAGTAAACAGGTGAATGTGCAGTAGGGAACACAAAACAGTGGCAAGTACAAGTCAGTGCAGAAATCAAGCCGAAGTTAAAGATCAAATTCGTATCCTTTGATTGAGTCAAAGAAATCTAATTTGGAAAGAAATCTCTGCATCAAATTTCTCGAATTCATATATGGTCAGTATTAATTCAAATAGGGGCCGAGACAACAAATATAGGAAGAAATTTTCGAATTAATTAATTCGAAAACAAATATGGACAGCAATAATTCGAAATCAAATCAAGAAAGGAATACTCCAAATCCAGAACAAATTCAGGAAAATAATCAACGACGTGTAGAAATCAAATCTGACAGTGGTTAATTAGGGTTTCAACCCTATAAATACACCCCAAGAAATCATCATAGAACACAGAACAATCGAGTTCGAACAAGCCAAAACTAGAAAAGCAAAAGGAGAAAATACATACAAAAAAAAATGACGAACTCGATCAAGCAGCAATAAGCAACTCAGAGGAATAATCGATCGACAAAGAGAGGAGCCAAATCAATCATACGATCAACTATCGGCTGCTTATTTCAAAGCCCTAATTTTCGTAAGGGAACAAAGCCCTGATTTGCAAAGAAGAGAAGGAAGCCGCCATTGTCATGAAAGGAACCGGGCCGATTTTTTTTCAGAGCAAAACAAACAAAAGGAGATAACGGGCTAGAGTAAAAAGGGAAGAACAATTGGGCCGTCTTGTTTATAAAGGGGCTTTATTTTTTTAATTAGGGTTTAAGGGGTTATTTGTTCTTTTAGTTGTTGTTTAATTTTTTTTAAAATTTGTTTTATTTGTCTGATTTTTTTCAAAACAAAACATGGTAAATCATCACCTAGGGTTTAGGTGTTGTCAGATTGTCTAGTTAGAGTTAGTCCAGTTAGCAGGGTTTGCGAGTTTGCAAAACTCTATAGGCGGTAGCAGGCTTTGCAAGTCTGTTAGAGTGTTTGTAAGCGGGAAACTGTTTAATTCTAATAGAAATCTGGGAATGCAGCAGTAGGCAGGGGTTGCCGAAGCTGGGTAAATTTTGTGTGTGATTTATTTTTCAGCATATTTATTTCTGCAGTTTGTTTCTGTGTTTAATTCGGAAAAATTTGCTATAACCCTATTCACCCCCCCTCTAGGGTTAATCTAGATCCTACAAGTGGTATCAGAGCAAGGTTTTTACTTTAACTCTAGAGTCATGAATCCACCAAATAATGCTTTTTCTGAGGGGCAATCTATTGCTAGGCCACCCATGTTTAATGGGAATGATTATGCTTATTGGAAAGTTAGGATGAGTATTTATCTTAGTTCTGTCGATTATGATGTTTGGGATATTATTGAAACTGGCTATAAATCTCCCACTATAGTTATTGGTGATACTGAAATTCCTAAACCTAAGGATAGGTGGGATGCTAACGATAAGAAATTAAAAACTACAAATGCCAAAGCAATGAACGCTTTGATCTGTGCTCTTGATAAAAATGAGTTTAATAGAATTTCTCATTGTACAACAGCACAGGAAATTTGGCACACTTTGGAGGTGACACACGAAGGAACTTCTCAAGTCAAGGAGTCACGTCTAGCTCTATTTAGCAATGAATACGAAAACTTTGTGATGGAAAAGGGCGAGAGCATAAAGGATATGTTTGGACGTTTTTCAACTTTGGTGTACAATGCTAGAGCGCTTGGGAAGGTCTTCACTGAAGTAGAGCTTGTGCGGAAGATACTGCGATTCTTACCAATGAACTTTGAGGCAAAAGTCACGGCAATACAAGAATCGAAAGATCTGAGTAAACTAAGCATGGAGGAGTTGATCGGAAACTTGATGACATATGAACTTGAGCTAAAGGCAAAAGAGGAATGTAACAACTCCGAATCAAAAAAGAAGACAATTGCCTTAAAGAGCAAAGAAGAAAGCGATGAAGAAGAAGAAGATCCAATTGAAGAGCTTGCGATGGCTGTCAATAATCTTAGAAAATGGTCAAAATTCAGGCCACGCAAAAAGAAAACAAGTGGTAATAGGTCAAAAGATTCTGACGATTCCGATAATGAATTGACATGCTTTAACTGCAAAAAGCCTGGCCACTTCAAACAAAAATGCCCACTTCTCAAAAACAACAAAGGAAAGAAAAAGAAGAAGAAGGCCTTTGCAGCAACTTGGGATGATGAAGAAGGAGAAGAAGTTTCGGATAATAGCTCAGAAGAGGCTAACTTGTGCCTTATGGCAAAATCAGATTCAGAAACAAGTTCAGAGGAATCCAGTGAGGTACGTGACTATTCTTATAAAGAACTTGTTTTGATGTGTTATGATCTTACTAATACAATTGATACTCTTGAAACTAAAATTGAAAAATTGAAGTCTGACAGGAGAGAACTTGTTCATGAGAATACTAGGTTAGAAACTGAACTTGAAAATATTCAAAACCTAGACTGTAAAAATTGTAAAATTTTAGATTCAGAGATATCAAGACTTAAGAATAGCTTCGATAATCTTGAAAAAGAAAACTCAAGTCTTAAGGAAACCATTGACACTAGGAAAAAGGATTTTATAAATAGATGCACCACACTTGTAACTGAAAACACAACACTAAAAACCAAAGTCCAAAATCTTGAGAAATCTCTGCATAACTTTTCAAGAGGAGAAAAATCATTTAACATGTTATTGGGAAATCAACTTCTTGCTAATAACAGAAAAGGACTAGGTTTTGGGAAAACACAGGTTGATGATTATGCAAAAGGTAAGAGTGTCTTTGTTAGAAGTGAAATTGGAAATTGTGTTGAAAATTGTAGTCATAGGAACAAGAACACAAAATTTATACAAGTTTGGGTTCCTAAGAATTCTACAAACAAATTCCATGTCTATAGGAACAAAAATGAAAGGACAAAACAAGTTTGGGTTCCAAAGGGATTATTTGTTCACAATGCTTCAGTTACTAATATCATTGGACATAAGAGTTTCTCTAGGTCATCCTCCTCTCTCTTTATGTAGGTCTGTTGGCGGGCTAAGGAGCAACAAGAATGGTTTCTAGATTCAGGTTGTTCTAGACATATGACAGGTGATAAATCTAAGTTCCTTAGCCTAGAGAATTTTAGAGGTGGAAATGTGATCATGGGAGACAATAGCAAGTGTAAGATTATTGGGAAAGGTGAAGTAAGTAACGGTACTTTTTCATTGACTAATGTTTTATACGTTGATAATTTGCATCACAATCTCATTTCTATTAGCCAACTATGTGACAAAGGTATGAATGTGTTTTTTTATAGTGATACTTGCAAGATCATTGATAAAACTTCTAATAACATATTTTTTATGGGCAAAAGAAAAGGAAATGTTTACTCGCTTTCGTTTGACAATCTAAATCTTTCCAGATGTTTGGTAGCCACTGATTAAGAGGCATCTTTGTGGCATAGGAGACTTGGACATGCTAGCATGAGTCTCTTAAAAAATCTTGAAATGAAAGAATTAGTCAAAGGGTTACCACATCAGAAATTTAAAGATAACAAAGTGTGTAAAGCATGTTCCTTGGGCAAGCTTAGTCGATCATCATTTCGCCCTAAAAACATTGTTAGCACATCAAGGGTCCTCGAATTAATTCATATGGACTTATTTGGACCAAATGAAATTGCAAGCTTGAATGGAAAACGTTATTGTTATGTATTGGTTGACGATTATTCTAGATTTACATGGGTTTATTTCTTAGCCAAAAAGTCTGAATCTTTTGATTATTTTTCAAAATTTGCTAAACTTGTTCAAAATGAAAAAGGAGTTTCAAATAAAACTTTAAGAAGTGATCATGGAGGCGAATTTGAAAATTCGGAATTTGAAAACTTTTGTGAAGAAAATGGTTTAAAACATGAATTTTCTGCTCCACGAACACCTCAACAAAATGGGGTGGTTGAAAGGAAAAATCGTACATTGCAAGAATTGGCTAGATCCATGTTGAGTGAGTATAAACTACCTCTAACTTTTTGGGCAGAGGCGGTGAATACTTCGTGCTACGTAATGAATAGAGTAATGATTAGACCAATACTTGGCAAAACGTCTTATGAAGTGTGGCATGAAAGGAAACCTAACATCTCTTACTTTCGTGTTTTTGGATGCCCTTGTTTCATTCTTAACACAGGTGATCAACTTGGAAAATTTGAATCAAAGGCCGATGAGGGAATTTTCATGGGCTATTCAACCAGGAGCAAGGCTTACAGGATATACAACAAACGAACAAAGACAATTGTTGAATCAATCAATGTGAAATTTGATGAATCTGATCTGGAAAGGACGACTGAAAAAACGATTGATGATGGGGTAGATCATGAAGGCATTAAAGAAGGGACATCTAGTGAGAAAGATGAAAGTAGGAATGTTGATGCTGATAGATTGAAGTTCAAAACCAATCATCCTCCTGAATTGGTTATAGGAGATCCTACGGAAGGTATACGCACTCGCTCTTCATTTGATAAAAATTTGTGTGCGTTTTATTGTCATAGTGGTTTTATTTCTGAAATTGAACCTGATTCTGTTGAAATGGCTCTTAATGATGAAAGTTGGATTCTAACAATGCAAGATGAACTTAATCAATTTGAGAGAAATAAAGTTTGGAAATTAGTTCCTAGGCCAAATGACTATCCAATTGTAGGAACTAAATGGGTGTTCAAAAACAAACCTGATGAATCAGGAAATGTAATTAGAAACAAAGCTAGGTTGGTCGCAAAAGGATATAACCAAATAGAAGGCATAGATTTTGATGAAACATTTGCTCCAGTTGCTAGGTTAGAAGCCATTAGGATTTTGCTAAGCTTTGCTTGTTATAAAGGTTTCAAACTTAAACAAATGGATGTAAAAAGTGCTTTTCTAAATGGTGATTTGAAAGAAGAGGTTTTTGTTGAACAACCCCCCGGTTTTGAAAATCACGATTTTCCAAATCATGTGTATAAACTTGAAAAAGCATTATATGGTCTTAAGCAAGCTCCTAGAGCTTGGTATGACTGCCTTTGTACATATCTTTTGGAAAATGGCTTTAAAAAGGGGAGTGCTGACACGACACTGTTTCTATTACATAAAGGAAGTGATTTTTTGATTGTTCAGATTTATGTAGATGATATCATTTATGGCGCTACTAATGAATTCTTGTGCGAGAAATTTGAACAAGTCATGCAGGCTAAATTTGAGATGAGCTTGGTTGGAGAATTGAAATATTTTCTTGGATTTCAAATCAAGCAAAGCAGTGATGGCATTTTCATTTCACAATCCAAGTATGTGTTGGAACTGTTGAAGAAATTTGGAGTTGAGAACTCCAAACCATTGAGAACTCCTATGAGCCCATCAACAAAGTTGGACAAAGACGAGAAAGGAAGGGCTGTTGATCAGAAGAAATATCGAGGGATAATTGGTTCACTTCTCTATCTTACTGCTTCTAGACCTGATATTATGTTTTCTGTGTGCCTGTGTGCACGTTTTCAATCTAATCCTAAACAATCTCATTTGAAAGCCACTAAACGAATTTTGAGATATCTTTCACAGACAAACAAACTTGGGTTATGGTATCCTTCTTGTGAAAATTTTGATCTAGTTGGCTATTCTGATGCTGATTATGCTGGTTCATTGGTTGACAGGAAAAGCACTAGTGGAACATGCTTTATGCTAGGACACTCGTTAGTTTCATGGTCAAGTCGAAAACAAAACTGTGTTGCATTATCCACCACTGAAGCAGAATATATTGCTTTAGGGAGTTGTTGTGCTCAAATTTTATGGATGATGCAAACTCTTTCTGATTTTGGCTTAGTTTATAAACAAGTTCCATTAAAATGTGACAGTAAAAGTGCAATAGACTTATCAAATAATCCTGTTCATCATTCACGCACAAAACACATTGATGTGAGACACCACTTTCTTAGAGATCACATTGCTAAGGAAGACATTTGCATTGAATATATTTCAACTGAGACTCAACTTGCTGATATTTTCACAAAACCCCTCCCAGAAGAAAGATTTTCCAGATTACGTTTGGATTTGGGGATTATAGAAATTGACTAACCATTTTTCATTTTCTTTGTTGAAATATTCTTGGATATATACTTTCAACTTAAATTTCTAGGATTCAAACCAGTTTTGGATATTATCCAAAGATTGATTCGAATATGGTATTCAGTACTGGATATTACATAATATAATTAACTTGGTAACTTATTCCACGATCATTCTTATTTCTACCATCTTTCTATCGTTCATAATGGTTTTGTAAAACAAGAAGAGTGAATTATTTAAAAAAAAATACAATTATAATAATAAATAATAATAACTCTCATGCATCCATTCTCATTTAAACGTCCTTATGGTTATGCATGGATGGAGCATGTGAGTGAATTATTTTTATCATTACTCCATTCTCATTTAAAAGTCCTTATGGTTATGCATGGATGGAGTATGGTAACTAAGTATTCTGGTCTCACTTAAAAGTCCGGATGCTTAGACTAATAAGTAACTGCTAATCCCATTTAAAAGTCCTTATGGTTATGCGTGGTTAGTAAGTGCTTATTTTTTTTGTGCTTAAATGTCAAATTAACGTTAAAATATCTCTCTTCTTAAAACGATCATCGATCCATTCTCTACAATGTGGAAGTTGTTATCTCGTTATGATATATTATTTTTTGTTCCTACTGTTCCATTGTTTTCTGTCAGTCTTTTGATAATGCCAAAAGGGGGAGAAAAGAAATAGATTTTGATAAGGAAGTAAATATTTTTTTGGAATACTTCAACAATATTTGTTTAATGTTGTTAGATAATTTTCCTTAGTTCGTTTATTCATCAGTAATTTTTGTTATCTTCTAAATAGGGAGTGGTCTTGGTTGTAGGGGGAGCATTCAAATAGGGGGAGCTAAAACATTTCATGCTCAAACACATGTATTAGCATTTCAAAATCTTTAATATATATGTTTGTCATCATCAAAAGGGGGAGATTGTTTGATGTGATTTTTTGTTTGATGATAACAAAATATATATCAATATATATATGTGTTTGGAGTTTGGACTATATACAGAAAGGAAGAAATATTCATATTGAATAATTATACTATTGCACAGAATTTATATAATTCAACCAGTATTTTTTTTATTCAATATAATATTTTATTACAACACTTAAACAATACAAAGTTTTCAGCTCTCTCTATATATACATACACCAGTTCATACATTTTATACTACAACACTCAACACTCAGTTTTTCACTCTGTCTGCACATCTACATCTATCTGCATTATCCAGCTCCACTTCTTGTCCTGTCTCTTGTGTACCTGTATAATTAGAAACTACAACAGTAATCTGAAAACAAACAAATTTGAATTTGCAAAAATAGAAATTTGTTTGTGTCTCAGATACATGGGTTATTGTCATCATCTTTGATTGTGTAATATCTGTGCATATCAGTGTTCTTACAGATAATCGTGAGTGGCTGCAATACACACGTGTACATTTATACACGTGTGCACTGCCTCGCCAACTCGTGTGCGTTATCAACAAAAGCAATCAATACTTCAATGAATTCAACATGAAGCAGTGCAAACTCCCGAAGACACAACAGTGAAGGAAACTGCATCACAGCAGCTTGAAAAAGTGTACACAACATCAAGATACACAAAATATGGAAACTGCACCAATGCAAATCAAAACAGAGAGTATATATATAGTGATGCATAGCAACTGCATAGCAGCTACACAACAAAGCAATGACCAAAACACAAGTACAAGCAAATAAATGCAGTGTGAAGTGATGTAACAGCAATTACAGGTACTCAACAAGGTGAAGCAGTAGTAAATCAAAGTGTGCAACTCGAGAATGGATACAAGTGACTCAGACCAAATGCAGTGACATACTGCAACAAACAAAGTCTCGACCAAAATCAGTAACTCAATGCAAATACAACAACAGAGCACAATGCACAAAAGTCACAAACAAGGTCAAACCCAAGATAGGTTCAACTCAAGGCAACTTGAAGCATACAAGGTCAGACAAACCACTGCAACAGCAAACACAGTGAAGCCAAAGTGCAGTGCAACTACAAAGAAGTCAGTGGCAAGCTACAAACACCGAGTGCAACAGCAAACACATCATGAAGGACCACAAAATGCTACAACTTCAAACAGACAGTGCACATGTGAATCAAGTGTTCAACCAGAAGCACAACATGACCAAAAGTATACAGTAATGCAACATGGAGTGTGCAAGTGCAATTCGAATTGACAAAACAGTTTCAAGTTACAACAAAGAAGTCAGTGGCAGCTCCAAAATCAAGATCAACAGAACATGAAGCAGTTCAAATCCAAGTACAAACCCAAGAATATATGCATACACACATACATATGTATGTATGCACATATATATAGTAAACAGGTGAATGTGCAGTAGGGAACACAAAACAGTGGCAAGTACAAGTCAGTGCAGAAATCAAGCCGAAGTTAAAGATCAAATTCGTATCCTTTGATTAAGTCAAAGAAATCTAATTTGGAAAGAAATCTCTGCATCAAATTTCTCGAATTCATATATGGTCAGTATTAATTCAAATAGGGGCCGAGACAACAAATATAGGAAGAAATTTTCGAATTAATTAATTCGAAAACAAATATGGACAGCAATAATTGGAAATCAAATCAAGAAAGGAATACTCCAAATCCAGAACAAATTCAGGAAAATAATCAACGACGTGTAGAAATCAAATCTGACAGTGGTTAATTAGGGTTTCAACCCTATAAATACACCCCAAGAAATCATCATAGAACACAGAACAATCGAGTTCGAACAAGCCAAAACTAGAAAAGCAAAAGGAGAAAATACATACAAAAAAAAATGACGAACTCGATCAAGCAGCAATAAGCAACTCAGAGGAATAATCGATCGACAAAGAGAGGAGCCAAATCAATCATACGATCAACTATCGGCTGCTTATTTCAAAGCCCTAATTTTCGTAAGGGAACAAAGCCCTGATTTGCAAAGAAGAGAAGGAAGCCGCCATTGTCATGAAAGGAACCGGGCCGATTTTTTTTCAAAGCAAAACAAACAAAAGGAGATAACGGGCTAGAGTAAAAAGGGAAGAACAATTGGGCCGTCTTGTTTATAAAGGGGCTTTATTTTTTTTAATTAGGGTTTAAGGGGTTATTTGTTCTTTTAGTTGTTGTTTAATTTTTTTTAAAATTTGTTTTATTTGTCTGATTTTTTTCAAAACAAAACATGGTAAATCATCACCTAGGGTTTAGGTGTTGTCAGATTGTCTAGTTAGAGTTAGTCCAGTTAGCAGGGTTTGCGAGTTTGCAAAACTCTATAGGCGGTAGCAGGGTTTGCAAGTCTGTTAGAGTGTTTGTAAGCGGGAAACTGTTTAATTCTAATAGAAATCTGGGAATGCAGCAGTAGGCAGGGGTTGCCGAAGCTGGGTAAATTTTGTGTGAGATTTATTTTTCAGCATATTTATTTCTGCAGTTTGTTTCTGTGTTTAATTCGAAAAAATTTGCTATAACCCTATTCACCCCCCCCCCCTCTAGGGTTAATCTAGATCCTACAGATTACTCAATTTTAGAATGATGTGTTGAATTTCAAGTGTTACAGGAAATATAATAAACTTAACTGGATTTTAACGAGAACTTTTTTCAGTTTTTCCTTCTATTTTGTTACCGTTTAATTTCACTTTGGCGTTCTTGTTTTAATATACACACATTACAACCGAATTTTAAGAAAATGCTACCCACACTGCTCTAAGTTATATCTTCCATTAAACGTATTATCTCATTATAAGCTATTGAATAGCATTGCTATTGATTTCCTACCTATCAAATATCAACATTGATTCATTCTATAAATAATCATATTATTTCAATATATCTTAAATTGGATATATGGAACTTATTCAGCTTTGGATATTAACTTGAATCTATTTGAAGGTGGGACTATTGATCATTTTGGGGAATTGAGTAAGATACTAGGTTTAAACGAAAATAGATGGAGCATCTTTATTTGTTTCTTGATGTTGCTTAAGAGTTTAGTTCTCTATCTTGTTTTGCCTGTTTTCTCTTCTGATGAATTAGCTGGCAAAAATTTATTGTCATTTAGCTAGATTGATATTATTCTATGTTTTCCACTATGAGTATGGATATGTATAGTTTCTTAATTACCACATATCATACATCAGGTTTCCGTATTCCCTGTAGATACATAAAAAGCATGCATATATATGTATGTAGTGGGGAGAAGGTTGAAAACATACCTATATGGTTACATTTCCTTTACAATTCGGTTTGATTAGATTAAGCTGGCTTTCGGTCTTTTCAGAATAAGTCCAACCTGATAAATGATGAGGGGTATGATCATAAATTGCAAGTCTAAAACTTATAAATAACAACAATGAAGTATCGTACTTGTTGGTCTAAATTCCAAGCAGCTGGAGGCAATTCCAATTGTTAACTTTTGGATGCAATTCCGCCAATCACCTATTTCTATTATTCAAAAATCAAATCTCACAAACATAGCTAGGCAGAAGTGTGTAAGAAGGCTGAAGGAGTTATTACAAGCAAATGCATTAAAGCTGCTTTGGAAGTAAACTTCTAGCGATTTAAAAGACCTTCCATGACCGAAATGAATTAAGAAAAACATATATAAGATAGAATAAAGGTCATGAATGAAAATCAAACATGTGCTATATGATATTAAAACTGGTTATCTTTGCTACTTCGTGTGTTAAATTAATTTTATTTGTAAAATCAAACACGTTGTTAAGACCAAAAATAAGAGAAAATTATACCTTATATAGCTGGTAAGTATCTTTGAAATGAACCTGGATATGTTGTTCAAACATGTCCTCATTTCACAACGTGGATATGTTGTTCATAAACACATTGTATAATTATCGGTACTGGTATGAAAATTATACATTATATACTGCCTAGTACTCGTTCATTGTACAGTAACTGATACCGAAATAGTTAGTTATATTTATGGGCAACAAAGAACTATCTCATGTTCTTACATATTAGCTTGCTTAGTATGATAATGATGATTTATGCTTAAATTTTATCTGTTGTTATTCTTTCAACCATTGTAGGTTGCAACCGCTCAGATTGCAAGTACCATAATAGTTGCACTAAGTTCGGTGCAGATGATGTTTGATACATGGTAAAGCAATAACCTTAAAAAAACCATTTTGAAGCAAAAAGCTATTGATTTCAATGTCAGTTGCATGTATGTCATTTGTCCGTAAACAAAACCACAAAAGAGGCTATTGTGCAAATAAAATAGAGGGCAGAGCATTGATATGAAGATAGTATAAACTTGATCCTATAAATCTAGTCAAAAACCTTTCATTCAAATGTTGGAGAAGAGAGTACAAGGTGATTTATCTAATGAATCGATTTATAAGCAACATCAAAGCAATGGCTACAGCACTAACATACTATATGTATTGCGGTTAAAAGGGTGCAGGGTACTACAAAGCAAAAACTACATAGCAGCAGAATTTTGACAGATTGCTGATAAGATGGTCAATATGATTATAAATTGGGAACAGAAATGGAATAAAAAGTTAAATTTATTACCAAACCAAACATAAATTTACATGATGTACAGAAACAGAAAATCAGACACAAATTTGAATTCATAACAAAAGTCTGAACCGAGTTAAACAATGCGCAAATTAACAAACATGGTGTGGCTAAGCTACAGCGAGTATGTTGAAGCTTATTTGTTAGTTGTTGTGACATAGTAGGTAACGTCACTCTGAACACCCCAAAACATTCTTCTTTCAATGTTTATTGGTTTGCTTGATGTTGTTACAACTTAAAGTCAGTGCTTGCTTCAGCTTCTTTAACATCCTATAGTTGGTATACCAATACATGTTTTGAAATAGAATAGGAAAGTACATATGTAGTAAATGGATTAACATATATACATGTATATATTTTTAAACGACATTGTGATACTTACGTCAATCACAATACCCCAGCCTTCCACCTTTCCGTCCGCCTAGTATCGGGGGTTGAAACTTCACTTTTTCCTTGTTACCATAAATTTACTCGTCCTGATATATGATTGATTGTAAGAAAAGAAGCTATATGATTATCCTTAGATGTTGTACTTTGAGCAATCAGTCCAGTGATCTATAAACAAAGCAATAATATTTCTAGTGCGCATGGAATCAACAACGCAAGTTTATTGTTGTTATCATACACAAGTACAATTTGACATAGATAAACATAATTTGCCTCAATAAGTACAGCCGACGCTATGGAACTCCCTCCTTTTTCAGTTATCCTTCTTGCTGTCAAGAATGCATCAGAATTATTGATTTCATAGTTGCTTGGACGGAATTCAAACATTGCATCCACTCCAACTAACTTTTGAAACATGTTATCAACTTTCAGTGCTCCATTTTCCTGAACAATGCCAAATTTTTAATTCAGTCAAAAGTACATAAGTAGCGTTGGGTCAACTATATAAAGGTTAATGTCTCAGTTGCAGATAAGAAATAAAATCAAAATACAACCACTTTGTATATGGTAAGCATCCATCAACATCATGTATGATAAGTCCTTCAGCTTCGTTATCAAAAGCAATGATAGTGGTTGAAATAGGTGCATCCAAAATGTCTATAGTTAGTCGGTACCTGAAAATGATTATTTGTGAGCTCGTGGCAAAAACATCATTCTGATATTAAATATCAAGTTGTATACCTATTTACAGCACTTGTAGATATCATGGGACATTTAGCGTAGATATTATTTGAACCATCTCATCGAATAGATCTTTTACACATGGCACAAGATAGATAACTCCAAAGGGAAGATGTGCACAACTTGGTGATAGTAGCAGAAATCAAGTACCTTTTACCATGCATAAGGTAGTTATATCAGTTAAAAGTGACAGAATGAATTAAGAAATATTTTTATAATTAGTCTGAAAAAAGGTTGAAATGTGACAGTGGTAAAAAATTGAAAAACTGAAGCATACAGGTAAAACCAATAAACTATTATACACATTGTAGAGTTTCTACCCGACAGTTGGCATGTCTTAGATCGTGTAGCAAGTTCTTGGCTGTTGACTTAATGCTTACAGCAGTAGCACCGCCTTGACCATCCGAGATGTCGGTGGTCAGAGCAATATTTGATGACGGTGTTGCAAGGGGTCTGCAATATATAAAGACAAACATGTTAAATGAATTATATTGATGATATGTGTAACAAAATAATTAGGCCATTTGGGATTGCATGTAAATGTTGCAAAATAATCCGGAGACCCTGCCCATCTACAAATTGTCATTGCATCTTGATAATTTTGCACCAAATACCTAGGACCCCCAGTGAGTGAAGCTGGTTCAACATTCTAGGCAAAATCCTATCCAATTATTACGAGCAAAAGGGAGAGCATCCTCGATCTGATGTGGCCTTTCAATTATTTTTCTTTCACTGGAGTTATGATTTTTTAACAGCTGAAGAAGGAAATCAATTTGCGAGCCAATTTTTTAAGAAGAGGAAGTTACTGTTTGTAATTTTGGATCTGACCGGACTATGGCCGAAGATCGGCGGCATCAACCCTTGTAGCTTGGGAAGAAAGTTTGAATGAGTTGGGGAGTGGAAATTCAAGGAGCGGTTGGTTCTGAAGGAAATAGGGGAAAAGTGTTAGAATTTAGGGTTGAAGATGAAATTACTATGCCATCCACTGTAGTTTGATGTATTTACAGTATTACCTCATTGTTGTAACGATAATAAGCGTTGCAACGACTTATAACGATAATAGCCGTTAGTGATTTATAACGGATATAACTGTTACAAATCTAAAAGGAAAAAATGTTACAAAATGGACTATTTGGTGTAGTGTTTAATGCCTTGGTTTCTAAATATGTTTACACATTATTATTATGTTTTGCTTTATATAGATATTATGTATGAAGATATTTGTTTTATTATCTTCTAGCTTTCACAATTCATATATATACACTTGCCTTATTCTCTTTTATACTTTGTTCTTAAAATTTAAAACTTATGTTGTATGCATACTTTAACTACTTGATTCTTGCTTTTAGTTTTTTTTTATATATATTTTAACTATCAATATTTAAAGTAGATTCATATGCTTTACTTATATTTTAACTTTTATTTTATATTGATAGAAATTGATTTTATTTCAAACATTATTATCCATATATATATATATTTTTACCAAATGTAAATAAGGTAAGGCATTTTAATTTAATTATATAAGGTAGATTTTATTGTAAATATTTTTAAGAGATTTTTTTAAAATTTTAAAATCAAATTTCCTTTTCAAAATACAAATATCTATAAATAAATGGCAAATATTTCAAAAGACTTATTTATCTTAAAAGGATAAGTTTACATTTTATTTAATTGGATTAATTTTTTATTAAAATAATGTTGCCAAAATACCGGGTCATCTCATTCCTCCCCCCTTTGAATCTTTTCGTCCTCGAAAAGGAAAGAAGCCAGATTTATTAAAATTCTTAAAATCAGATAAATTTTCTTTGATCATTTTTAACTATTTTAAAATTTTAGATAATATTTATAAATTAGTTTTTATATAAATACTTTTACAACTCAATGTTTCGATAAGTCCATTTTTGTTCTTACAGAAATTCGGTCATACGTTGATCAGGCGTACGACTGAAGATCTATAAGCGCTTGGCAGACCCGTTTCAACATCCAGTGAAAATACTTGAGAAAATAATTTTATTGAAAATATAGAAAACAGTTTTTGAAAATGGAGTAAATATCTTCGGTGAAAATGCTCTGGAAATCATCACTCCCATCCATGGTCTCGGTTACATTCCAGGGTTACGTTGCCTTCGCAGCAAAAGTCCATGTAACTGTAGGCACTCCGTGCCCCTCGATTATGCCATGGAACCCACAACAGATCGCAGTTACATTCCAGGGTTACGTTGCCATCGCAGCAAAAGTTCATGTAACTGTAGGCATCAACGCCCCTCGATTTTCGCTGTCAAAATGAAACTTCTCTACTCCTACATAGGTCGCAGTCTACCGATGTAAAATTAAACGTAGATTGTTGGCTCTCAACAGCATACACGACTTTCGCTATGTTACCATAGGTCACAGTCTACCAATATAAAATCAAACGTAGACCGTTGGCTCTCAGCGGCACACATGACTTTCGCTATGGTACACACTACTCATAATCTTCAGGAACTAGTTTTGTCCGGACTCCTCACAGGATCAACTTCAGAACCCCCCCTTAGGGCTCAAGGCAGCACCACCCAGTGGCACTTCTGAGAAGTTCATTTCAAAGGAGCGCCTTTTTCCCAGAGCCATCTTCAAAACACTTTATACTATACAGATATAGTATCTTTCAAATCATAAACCTTGTATGATCTCATACAAAGCTCATTCACACAAAATCGATTATCCCAAAATCGATAGTTCTCAAACCAGGCATTCCAAATTCAATATTGATTTTCCCCAAAAATCAAAAGCCTTTCCAATACCAAAGGTTCCCAAAACCTTTTTCCAAAATCCTTATAGGATCCTTTGTGTGTGTATATATATATATATATATATATATATTGATATATAAAAAAAATTAAAAACTTTGAATCATTTCAAATTCATATAAAATTCCTTTTATACTTCAAACACTTTCAAAATCCTTTCCTTTTGGCAATAGATTTAACAAGGGAAGATTTATCTTATATAACAAAGACATATAACTTGTTTATTTAAAATCAAATATTCAAATTTATTACTCTTTTCAATATCAATTTCTTTCAAATCTGTACGATGTACACTTATCATTCGTACGCTATACCAAACTGATCGCTCATTTGATCATGCAATTTCACTTCCAAACTAGTATCGTCCACCCGACTTCCTAGTGCGGACACAGATCTGGTTTCTTGATCAGAAACTGTCATTCTCCTTGCATGGCTATAACTATGATAGAGAACATCCAGAACCAATCGACAATCTATATCCAGGCTCGCCGTCGAAAATCGAGTAAAAAATCCCAACTCGGATCGATATAACTATCTAGAAATTCTATGCTCGAATCTAGATCAAATCACTATGCGAATAGAAATATATACGTACATCCTACGTATTTAACTTCATTGATTATTACCCAAATCAATTTCCATTTCTATTCATATTTCCTTTAATTCCCATTCACTTATTTACAATTTCCTTAATTCTCATTTGGATTATATTTTCAATTCTTATCTCAGTTGGATATTTAACCAATAACGGTTTGAACCCCGACCAGTTTATTTTTAGAAAATAGCTTGAAAAATTTAAGAATAGACAAGTAGCTGAAAAATAATTATTAGTTTGCAAAATAGCTGTAAAATTGTTAACTAATTATAAAATAGTTGGAAAAAAGTTAAATAATTATAGAAATTTTAGATAATTGCAAAATAGTTGTAAAATAGTAATTAATTTATGAAATAGTTGAAAAATAGTAATTAGTTTATAAAATAGTTGAAAAATTGTTAAATAGTTCCAAAAATAATTGTAAAACCAATATAAAATAATTTGGCTTTGTAAAAGAAAGGTTGTATATTTAAATAACTTGGAAAAAATAAGTTTATATTAAACAATTTATATTGAAAATAGTCCAAAGTCAAAACTGTTCACTTTCCCAACAAATTCAATTTAAATTTCCACTACCATTTAATTGACACAATTCCAATTTGAATAATCTTAAATTTCCATTGAAATTTATTTAACCCCAATTTCATGTGGAATCAATCCTGATTTCTTTCCCAATCCAAATCAAGTTCCATTTGATTTTAATTCTGTTCAATTTTAATTATAATTTCAAATTATTCCAATAAATTTGGACTAATATCAATTGAACCCACTTCAATTTCAAATCATTTCAATTTAATCAAATCCAAATTTTCCATTTAAGTTTTTAAACTTATACAACTTCAATCTCAAATCCAATTAATTCAAATCAGATTCATTTTGAACTAATTCAATCTTAATCCCAATTTTAAACCATCTCGAATTATATAAATTCGAGTTAAATTCTCAAAGGTTAGTTTAACTTTTTAAACCAAATTAACCTTTATTTTTACATCAATAACCCAAATTTTAAACAATTAAATATTGAGTCAAATTCTCAAAATTCCATTTTAAATTATCTTTACTTAACTTTTTCCAAAGTTCAAATAAGAGTTCAAATTTTATCTTAAATATTTAATTTATTACCTAATTTTAACTTCCAGTTTTGAAACCAGTTCTTAAACAAGTTTAATTTACAAATTCAATCATTCAGATTTTCAGTTCAAGTAATTCCACATCCTTAATTTCAAATTAACTTTAGAATTTCCTTTTATCTGAATAATGGATATATTACCACACTGCATTTTTCATTCATTTAAACAAAACCAATTCACAATTTAAAGATTTTTAACAACAATAGGATGATATCATCTAATTTTTTTAAAAATATCCATCCATTTCAATTTCTAGATCTCAAACCCGTTTTGGGATCACACAAATTTCCAATTCAAATTAACCATTTAACTTTCCAAGTTGAATTCCAATTTCATAATGAAATTTCTAATTCAAGTTGCTTATTAAATTATCTAACTTTCCCAAAGTTAAATTCAATTTATTTAATTCAGTCAATTTACACAATTTGAATTCCCATTAAAAATTTAAACTTCAGATTAATAATTTTATAAGTTCAAAGACTTATCACCTTGGGTATCACATCTCATTCCAAATTTAAACTCAACATTTAGGTTTATTTCAAACCATCTTTGATATTGTGTATATTCCTCATATATACATATTATTTCCTTTACACACGAGGTCATCCTAAAATTTTAAATCACTTTTGGTTTTTAATTCAAATCAAGTTTTCAAACAACTCATTGTGTTGCAATAAGTCCCTTTTATTCAAATAATACTTATTTATTATTTCTTTTAGCACTTTGAAACAATTTTCAAATTTCTAGACGTAGATTTAAAATTTCACAATTTAGGTATTTTCAATTTCAATTTATAAGTCATACTTTACCCTAATGTTTTGCTTCTTTAAAATATTTCATTTTGCTTACTCATTAATTCACATCTTATTATTAAACACACAACAATCATTTATGATAATAACTAAGATTACCATATCTGAAAACCAATTAATTTTTATCTTATTCTGAAACCTTCCCCAAATTCAAGATTTAATTTCAGTTCGAATCCATTTCAAACTTACCTTTATGTAATTTCAATTTGGTTGTATTTCTATTACCTCTTAATTTAATTCCAATAATTTAACAACCAATTACCTTACATATTTATTAGAAGGAAATATTGCTTTACATATCAAAATATATTTTATATGAAATCATTTAAAATCTTTATATAAGAAAATAACAAGTACGCTCTCATATATATATATATAATATATATATATATATATATATATATATTCAACTCATTCTAGAGTACTACGGACTCTTCTTAATGAGTAATCCCCACCAGAGCCAAGGTTCTCGCTTAACCTTCAGCTCTGATACCAACTGTGACGACCCGAAATTTTCGATTCCGAAAATTCCAGATAGTTATGAAAAAGAAGAAGGAGCAGAAGAACAGAAACATCAACATCTCACATTCGCAGTGGATAAAATATAATAATAAATAATAATAGTTTACAAAAGAATACTATATCTATCGATTACATTTTAATACATCATAGTTACACATATATACAGACACTAGATATACAAAATTACCATGCCTCAGATATACAATAATATAATACAGCGGAAACACTCCATACATTCCTGCCATCCAGCTCGACTCCCGAGCTCCAGAACGTCCTTACCTGAAAATCTGTAATACTCGGTCTGACCCGAGCATTACATCAAAGTAACACCCGGGTCAGACTGGAAACCAGCGTGAGTAAACCATCTAACAAAAACTACTACTACAAAAGGCTTACTTAAAACCTGAGGTAACCCGCCTCAATTTTCAAATTCCAAATTTTCTATAGACATTGCTTATTGTACACATCAATTTCTAAGTACCAAAACTTAGATTAAATGGTTCACTTCACTTAACTCATTCTATTCCATCCTATTGATTTCACATATCAAGTCTATATAGAATCGAAGTGGTTTCGGGTATTTACTAATACCTGACTCCGATCTTTTCGAATCCAATACCATCTTAACCCAAGTTATTCAAGTGAAATACAATTCAATTTTAAATACAAGATGTCATTTTTTACACAACAATTCATCATCGATAGACATCCACATTATCATTGTCCATCTAATCATATCATATCAAAAGCATTTCCTATCAGAGATATCAATCAATTCAAGGCATTTCATCATCATTCAATCATTCATAAGCAAGATGGACCATTTCCAAAATCAATTTGATTTATCTCTAAGTAAATTAATTACTAATCCTTCAATCACTTAGATTACCTTTACTCAATCATTACTTAATTACAATCAATTTATAAATGATTTTTAAATTATCCTTCTTAATTAATCATTCTTGATTAATTATCTTTAATTACATGAAGTTATTATCCTTAACTATTTACAATAATTAATCTTTAATTACTTTCATTAATTAATTGCATTAATTAATGATTCTTAATAATCACTTCCCTTAATTAGTCTTAATCAATTATAATCAGTAATTAACCATCCTGTAATTACTTTCCTTAATTAATTAACTCCTTAATTAAATTATATTAATCCTTTAATTAATTACATCAAGTAATTAATCCTTGAGTACTTCTCCTAAGTAATTAAACTTAATTACTTTCCATTAAGTAATTTCTCTTATATTAATTACATCCTGTAATCTTTCCATCAATTACTTTACTAAGTAATTACTCTTATCAATCTCAGTAAGCAATTATACTTAATCAATTATCGATTGACTATCTTTAATTAACAAATTAATTAATCACATTCATTTCATTAATTACAACTGGGTAATTCATCCCTTAATCAACCTATAAATCAATAAATTAATCTTTAATTAACTGATTAATTATCCATTAGCAATTGATTAATAACCTTAATTATTAATCAATATTTCTCAATTCAATTAATTAATCCATAATTACTTTTATAATTAATTTAATAAATCTTTAATTATAGACTAATTATTCTTTAATTATACAATTAATTAATCTCTGATCAATTAATGAACAGTCTTTGATTAATAATCCTTAATTATTAATTAATTAAACCAACTAATTACTCTTGATTAATTACTTAATTAATCCTTTATAATTAATAAATTATACTAGTTAATTATACTTGATTTCCTAATTAACTTAATTAAACTTAAGACATTAGATCCTTAATTATCTTAAAATTTAAAACATTATTTTATAATCACTATATTGATTAATCGCCCTATAACTAATCACACTCAATAATTAACTAACCCTTAATTACTCTTGTTTAATCTTTATTAACTAAGTAAACTTCAAGAATTAACTTACAAATTAAATAATTATACTTAATTAATCAAACACTTAAACAATATTTTAACATCAAAGAATAATTAAGTACCATATTAAAACTTCATTACGTTAACTTAAAACATTATGTTACTGTTCATTCTTTCCAAGTCAAAACCCATGATTACTCGAACAAAATCTGCGTTCCATCCTTCCTTCGTTTTCTTTTTCCTTCTTGTCTAATTTTTTTAACTGTTGTATGAAATTACACACACAAACAACACGAATGAGAACCCGAGACCAACCACTCATTTCCCGAGATTTTCCCGAGGCTCTCTCTTCTTCTTCCTCACGAAACATCACTGATACACAGCGACGCTGTACATGTGTACACGCTATCTGACCGGTGTCGAACTATGCTCCGACCATCAATACGTCTACTACCATCCCGTGAGTCGACTCGCCACTTAGATCGTCGAATCACCTCGAAAATAAAAAATCGACCGAACGAACACCTAAGACTTCAGGAACCATCGCCTAAGTTCACCCGAATCGCCATCTCCGATCACCGGAGGTGCTCTCCTTATGTCAGAACCTTCAACCGATCTCCATCATTCTTTTCCTCTACCCATGTCCAACTCGATGTTGGCACGAAGTAGCGATCATCAATGAAACAACCCCGTTCCAAACGCAACCAAAAACCCTAACATCATCTCGTACCGACGATCCATCAATTAGGAAAATCAAATACAAATTTTCCTAAGATCTCCATTTCTCAAGCTTCCTTCTATGTTAACCCCAAAACCTGACCTGCCGCCGTTCATCATGAATGGATGAAAAACGAAGAACCGTTCATCTTAAAAATTTACCTCAACCACTTACTTAAAAATCGTGATATCTATACTAAAATTCATGATTTCTAAGAACGAATTCAAAACTAAAATCAAAACTGGAAGATCCAACAATCAAATTTTTGACTTGAATTGATTTTCACTGTATAATCCTATTTTCCAGTTAAATTCTTTCTAATTATACTGGTGAACAAATTTTTTTCTTTTTTTCAAACGGTATTTGGTTAATACCATCAGCTCTCCTTTAACATCATAGCTTAATTTGGTTTATTTGAAAGAGATTCCATTTAAGGTATGTTTAGTCTGTTGCAACTAAACAGAGTCAGGTTTACAGATACACACATAGAACTCATTCTTATATACATACAGGCATATACATACATTCATGGAAACATTTCACAAAGATATTTCAAGAATTTACTCACATGCATCAGGGAAAGATAGGTAGATTTAGTGAAAAGATGAAATGTTTACTCACCTGAACGTACTTTGAACAGAGAACAATTTGAGGTTTTTTTTTGAAACTGTAGTATAAATCTGCCTTGAGTACTTTCTGTTTTTAGTTGAATTGAATGACTTTGAGCTTTGTAAAATGAAGATGTTTATTTTCTTATTCTCTGATTTTTCTATGTTTATTGAATGAACTGGAATGGCTTTGATGTATTTATAAAAGAAAACAGTTTGAAATAAGGAAGGTGTTATCTGGTTATGCTTCTTTATTAAGATTTGATCAGATTTTTTTTCAAAATATTTTGAATTGACCTATTTTAGGGTGAGATGATGGCATTTAATGCCTTGGTTTCCAAATATGTTAACACATTATTATTATGTTTTGCTTTATATAGATATTTTGTATGAAGATATTTGTTTTATTATCTTCTAGCTTTCACAATTCATATATATACACTTGCCTTATTCTATTTTATACTTTGTTCTTAAAATTTTAAACTTATGTTGTATGCATACTTTAACTACTTGATTCTTGCTTTTATTTTTATTTTTTTATTTTATATTTTATATTTTAACTATCAATATTTAAAGTAGATTCATATGCTTTACTTATATTTTAACTTATATTTTATATTGATAGAAATTGATTTTATTTCAAGCACTATTATCCATGTATATATTTTTACCAAATGTAAATAAGGTAAGGCATTTTAATTTAATTATATAAGATAGATTTTATTGTAAATATTTTTAAGAGATTTTTTTTAAATTTTAAAATCAAATTTCCTTTTCAAAATACAAATATCTATAAATAAATGGCAAATATTTCAAAAGGCTTATTTATTTTAAAATGATAAGTTTACATTTTATTTAATTCGATTAAATATTATTAAAATAATGTTGCCAAAATACCGGTCATCACGCTATAACTAACATGTACCCAAAATTTTGACATTTTATTTAAAAATGTCGACACATCTATTATTTCAAAAAATTTAGCTTTTACAGAACATAAGCAATGATCCGTGATATCAAAACAACTTTACAATGTCCTTCACTAAAATTTTCAACTATTCTAAACTTCCGGTTTTATATTGCCTTTGTTGTTAGTTAAGTGTCATTATGAGTTCTCATATTTATATTACTTCTTTACTATGCATATATAGGAGTTGTTCGCATAGTCGGAAACTATAACAAAGAAAATGAATAGAAAATCATAATATCACGCGTGCCTCTTATAAGAGACAACTAATAGTTTTACAACCCAATAACCCAAAAGAAAAGAACCAATGCTGGGAATAAAAAGATACAACAGTCCTATATGAAACAACGCCTATGAACTATAAGAAGGTCTCGCTCCATGGCTGAAGCTCGAACAATTGTCGTGACTACGGAATGGTCATAACATGGTGGCTATGCATCCAATCTCATGCCCATGGCGCTATTTCTCCACCCAAGCCTCTTGGAGCTCTGCCGGAACTTGAGGGATAACAACAACCTCAAGATTCAAGTATCCCTTGGTGCCCCACACTATCCTCTATTGTTGGTGTTGCTGCTCAAGTGCTAGTAGTGCTGGTGCAGTAGAGGGTAAAGGAATATTCATCCTCTTAATAGTGGTTCGATCGATGGTAGGAGAGACCTTCCTCACAACTAGCTCTCCGCTCAAATTTACTGTATAATGCTTAAACACTCGAGTGAGCAAGTGGCAAAATGGAAAGTGAGTCCTCCGGGTAATAACTCCGTGGTCGACCATATGGAGCATCAAAACACAAGCCCATTTGAAGGCTATGTGCTCAATTATAGCAAAGGAGGTTCTCTGCACTTAGGTAAAGATATGGTTCCGAGGCTTCCCGCCTTTAGAATGATGTTATACTGAATGATGCACACAACGAGATGGGCAACCGATTGCAAATTGTCGGTCTTCCAATCTTCGATATTTCTAGAAAAGATCCGCTATAGAATCTCAGGATTGGTCATCTCTATGTCATTCCAAATATGCGCCTACTATAGATATCTCCAAAATCCCAGCAAGACCATCATCTGTCATCTCGATCCAAGCTCCCTTCACCTCCGTCTCAATATAGCTATTGTTGTCGTTAAAATTCTACGCCATTTATGCATCGAAAAGATGGACACATTGTAGGTAATGTCCCTGCTTATGAGTGTCGAAGTGGAGGATCAGTGTAAGTCCTACTACGATAAATGCTCTTCATGCCTAAGAGTGGCGAAATCTTAGAATTTCACCGGTCTCCCGTAGAGAAAATTAACATCCTCCATTTTGAGATAAGAATTTTAGGGTCTCTTAGTGGAGGAATGGAAGAGAGAGGCTTTGTTAAAGTGGAGAGGAGGAGTTAGAAATGGGGTTCGGTTGAAAATGGAGACAAAGAAGAGAATGAGGGGAGTACGATGGCTTATGGTTTGGACGTGACTTATAATCCCGTTTTAGGTTCGAGTTCGACCCGAATCCATCTATCGGTCAACTGTTATTTGGTCAACCGATTGATTGCTACGGTCGATCACTTGTGGTCGATTGCTAGCCCAGATTTAGGCAATGCCTGAACCTCGACCCAATAGGGCCGGTTAAATTAATTAATATTCTAATGACCATTTCACACACCATCTTTAGCTTAACGCATCTAGAAAAATTCTACTTTCCATACGACGGTATCCACGTTACCGTGTAGACCCTTCCTTGGGAAGATTACGATAGCCTCAACAAAACTATTACGAATAACAACACTTCAAAAACCCAAAAATATTCCAGCTACTATTTCATACATGCTTAGCATGGAAATATTTCTTCCAATAGCCGATGGATACAACAACATTTCAAACTACATACCCCAATAAAATTGAATGTCGTTCCTATTTTGTCTATAAGTAAAAGAGAAAATATAAAAAAAACTCGACTTTATAAATCGAAAAATCATTTAGCTAAATATATGCTCTGTAGGATCGATTTCACCCTAGAGGGGGTTGAATAGGATGATGCTATTAATTGTAAAAATTATCGCGGAAGCTTATAAAATTATTTCAACATAGATATATCAAAATTATAGCACCACAAATAATAGCAGAATAATAAATACAGAAATAGAACGACACAGAATTTACCCAGCTTCGGCAAAAACCCTACCTACGTGATGCCCCTAAGGTTTCTACTAGAAATTAAGTAGTCACACGCTTACACACATAAACTCGCGACACCCGCTACTGACTAACCTAACTCTATGCTCAAAACCCTGCCACAACTCAGCTACTGTGTTGCGAATACTCAAACTACGCCACGTAGTTTGTACCCTAGTCACACGACTAGAAATTACACCTGTTTAAAAGCAAAATACAAATTAAAAGATAATTAAAAACAAAAACCCCTAATTTTATAAACCAAAAGCCATTGTTAATATAACCGGCCCAAAGTATTATCACTAAAGAAAAATGCGGCCCTATTATCTCCTTTGTCTATTTTGTCAATGTCGGCCCTGGTTCCTTTTTTCGTTCGTTCCTTTTAGCTATGTAGTTAGGGCTTTGTGAAGTCGGCGCTTAATGATGGATGATGCTTTGATTGCTTACTTCAATTTAATCGCTTGCGGCTTCTTCTCCTTGATCGAGTCCGGCTTTGATTTGGTATGTAAATTTCTCTTTTTTTCTACTGATTTTCTTGCTTGAACTCCGATGATTTCAATTTGCCGATGATGTTACTTATTTATATAGGATTTGAGATCCTTAATTTTCATTTCCATACATCTATTTGAATTCGTCTTCGGCCATTAGATTTTTCTTTGATGCTTGAGATTTATTTCTGACTTTTCCAATTCACTTGAATAACACGGTGTTGATTTTTGACATAGTCAATTTCATAGCCACCACGGTTTCGAATTGATTTTGCTGATGTTGATTTCATTCTTTGTTTCCTTTGACTCTGATCAATTGCTCACAGCTTCAACATGATTTTGATATTACCAGACTTTGACTTGATTTTTACGAATTTGATTCTGTTGTGATTTTTGCATCACTGCAATCTGTAATTTTGAAGCTTGATTCTCTGGTCTTTGACATTGTCTTGTTCAACATGTGTGTTAAGCCTGTATACGTATCACTGCATATGCTGTTTACTTTTTTTATCGAGTTGCACTACTTGCATATCCACATAAACTTGTTGTATCACCATTTCATGTTTACTTGAGGCTTGCACTTGATGTCAGTCTGGTCGAGACTTGTATTTTGTTGCACTGTGTTTGACATGGTCTTGTAGCATTGAAACTATAACTTGATTTTGTTCCATTTTGCTTGTACTCTGCTTGATTTTCTATTGTACTGTCTTGAGCTCGAGTTACTTTAATGTGATGCTTATACTGCTGCATATCATCGCATTGCTTCGAGTCATGGTAGCAGTCGAGTCTTGTTCAAGTCTTCATGCATTGTCTACCGGTTCATTGTACTTTGATTTGGGTTGTTGTGCCATTTACTGATTCTCTTGAACTTCATGTAGAGGATGCATTGTGTATATACATTTGAATTTTATTTGAGCTTGCACTGTCACTTGTATCAGTCATTGTTGTATCTTTGGTGCACTTGGTTTGTGATTCAACTTTGCATTCCTATATATGCACTTGAGTCTGATACTTTTCGAAGCTTGTTTTGTCCAGTTCCATTTGAACTTAGTTGTATTTGTACATTTTGATTTTGGTCCAGGCTTGTTAACATTACTGGTGCACTGACTTGAGTTGCTTTGAGTATTTGTGTTGTGCTCTTGTTTAGCGCACATCCTTGACCTATTGCAGTGTTCATGTATGGTTGTTTATAGCCATTTCATTGTTGAGGCTTTGTCACTGATGTTGGCTTTGAGCATTGTTCATGTCTTCACTAATCTGATCATGCTTGCATATCACGGCTGGTTTGGGTTTTTCTTGTATACTTCATGTGTACTTTGGAGTTTTAGTCGAGGCTGCATATATGTATGAGCTGGTACATGTTTGTATGCATGTGTATATACATATGTATATATATATTTGTTCATTGTCAAGTGATGCATCGCTTGGCCATATGTATTTGATTGTAGTTTTGCCCTTGTTTAGTTTGTGTTGTACTGATTTGGTATTTTCTTCAATTTAGTTTGATTCACTTTGAACTTCAAGTTGATTTTTGAAATCACATCTGAGTTGAATCCAGCTTAAAGCTCGGGTTTGACCTTGTGCTGATATTGTGACATTATTTTATTGCACTTGAGTTGAACCCGGCGTTTTGGGTTTGACATGTGCTCAACTGTCTCTGTAATTTTATCAAGTGTATATATCGGTGTGCACGGCTTGTGGCACATACAGTGATACACTATGTATGTCACAAGCTGTTCATGTATGATGAATTCAAAATTAAATGATGATGAACAACCCAAATAACTGAGGCAAATATTATTTTCAAAATCCACATTTTATTTTATACTGCAAAAATATTTTACTTTTTCAATTTTACTGCGTCAATGTATATTTCTGCAGATTGCTCAGATGCTGGATTCACATTGGAATGAAGTTGAAAATCAGTACGAGTTGAGTGAATGTGTGATATGCAGTGAGGTGCAATGTAAATGTGAATTGTAATTTAATCAAATGTGAATTGTAATTGAAATTTGTACTATTCAAAAATTGTAATAAATATTTGTTTTAATAAAATTTCTGTTTGAATTCAAATTATGTGTTATTTATTTTATTCAGCGGATATTTATTTAATCTATGAAAAATAAAATAGTACATACATTTAAATGAATTTATATATATATATATATATGTTTATTATCATCAAACAAAAATCATATAATCGCATATTCAACAATCTTCCCCTTTTGATGATAACAAACATATATTTAAGATTTTGAACATATTAAATGTATTTGATGATTCCATTTTCTCCCCCTATTTGAATGCTTCCTCTCTACACAAAGCTCCCCCTTCATATATGCATAAAATTAAAAATATGCAAATGAGCCTAGATGCAAATAGAAAATATTTAACATTTGCTTGAATTTATTTGACAAAATCTTAGCTTTTCTCTCCCCCTTTTGTTATCAACAAAGAGTAATAGTGTTAGAATAGAGATAAAGTAATCGATATTAATACAACATTAAAACTCAATTGAATATAAATATTTAAATTTCAATAAAAAAATCAAACAAAAATCATAAATACTTTGTTAGGCGCATATTCCACTTTTAGAATGATGGGAATGATATCATCATATAAAATCATACAGTTGTGTCCATTTGTGGTATATTTATATCAGGAATTTGAATATCTACCAACCATGTATAACTGTTAGGACTTTTAAATGAGATTAGTAGTATTCCAATTTTATTTTAAAAAAAATGAATCCAAGTATCTTCTAACCACGCATAACCGTAAGGACTTTTAAATGGGATTAGAATCAACTTGTTTATTTAAAAAATCAATTTTGATATGCGTTCCATACATGCATAACCGTGAGGACTTTTAAATGAGCATGGAAGCACATAACAAATTCCAAGTAATTCACCCATGCATAACCGTGGGGACTTTTAAATGAGAGTGAATACTTTGGATTTTATTTTATTTTATTATTATTATTTTTTATTTAAAAAAATGTAAAATAAAAAAAAACGAATGATTCCTGTTTAAAGTACCACATATTGACAAACTATATTGAATTTTGATGAGTGATGGTTGTTTGAAATATGATAGAAATATAGATGGTCGTGGAATTTTTTACCAACAAAAAGTTTTATAACTCTTGTTTAAATTTCTAAATAAATTTATTAATTATACCTTCTCGAGCCATAGTATATGATAAATATCAACACTCATCACTTTTTTCAATCACTATTTATCTTTTTGATAATTAGAATGGAGTCAGATTAGACAATGTTATAACTTAAAAATTCAAAATTAGTTATAAAACCAATTTTTCTATAAATGACCAATCTAAAAACAAGGTCAAAGATGATTTTCTAGAAAGGGTTTTATGAGAAAAATTTCTGCTATTTGAAAAAAAATTATGAAATGAAAAATATGCAGATATTTTCTTTGAAAAATGATGCGGTTACTAAATGTCTCAACGGATCACGTTCCACTAGTAATTTTTCTATCAACTAGATTACTAGTGTAATCTGCATCTGAATTTCTCTTTCACTCAAAATTATCATTAATTGAATTTGATAGACCAGACCATGAAGTGTGCAACAAAATATCTCATAATCAATTTTAACAGCTTTTTAAATGTCATTCTCTTGAATTTGAATTGAAACCGTGTAAATAATAAAAAACTATGAATATAGAGTCAGCCGTAAAATAACCAAATGTATTATCATCCAATAAAACACTATTATTAATCCAAACTAATATATATGAAGTAATTCAAAGATTCTACAGATTTTTATAGTGTTCCTGGCATAAGAATATAATTGGCCAACAATTTTGAATAAATCAGAATCAAAATCATCATTATTTTATCATCACATTATTGGCGAATTTAACTTAGATTGCGGTGCAGATTATCACATTTAATATATCGTTCAAATAATTATACCATTACCTATTTTACCTTTACGATATTTTTCGTTATTGTCCATTGTGATTCTGTCACCTTTATACCAGGCTAAGGAACTTTGCTTTGTCGCCCATTGTGTTTCTGGGATAGCCAGAATCCAGATAAAACAGCTGTTATTCCTTAGCCTGCCACCACTCCTACACGATAAAAGATTTGTGTGACCTATTTGTTCTTATAGGTTCATGATTGTTAGTGGCATAATATTTTGAAAAATAATTTTGTGGAGACCCAAAACTATTTATATATGTTCCTTTCGGCACCTAGATTTGTTTAACTTTGAGAGATTTTATATTTGTGCCTTTCGGAACCTAAATTGGTATAGTTTTCACGTGTTTGGGTTTACACCAACAATTATTTTGATTGTGTCCAAATTTTCTTCAAATAGTGCCAGTGAATTTACATGATTAATCTCATTTCTAACATTTTTAGATTGATTATACCCAACTCCTTGTCTAATTGTATTAACGGTTTGTTTTCCTAATAGTATATTCAATGATTTTTCACTTTTTGAAAATTTATCTAAAGTCGTTGACAGTTGGACTTCTGTTTTGAGAGATTCATTTTCGTTTAACAATTGTGTGCACATTTTAATAGAATTTTCTCTCCTAGTATTTTCACTTTCTTTTAAAATTAAAATTTCATTTTCAAGTGATTTTATATCAATTTCTGATTTTTTAATTTCTTCTTCAAGTAATGGACACTTATCACACTTAGGGATCCTACTTTGATAGGTTTTAACTAATTGATCAAGTTGTTTATTTAATTCTATCAAACTATCTCTTTGTGATTCAATTTTAGCATACTTTTCCCTAAGTCGTTCAAAACAGCCATTTACTTCGTGGAAATATATAAGTAATTCCGAATGAGTGAGTTTTGATACCTCGCTTGGCTTGTCATCGTCGCTATCAGTTATATTTCCTTAAAGGCACATGTTAGCACCAAAATTGGTCACTAACACCCTTAGAAAGATTGTGTAGAGAGATTAATGAAGAGAGTAAATTAAAACAGAGAACAGAATGCAAATTTAAATGCAGAAAGTATAAACACCAAATTTATAGTGGTTCGGCGTAGTAGCCTACATCCACTTTAAAGTTGATCTTTATTCTTTTCATTGATACTTGATTACAGATACAATCTGCTTATAAGTACTTGAATACAGTTGCAAGATACAAAGAAATAAGTCTGGAATGAGTCTTGAAAATGGCAGAGTCTCCCCAGTGTTCTCTAAAATCTCTCCCTAGTTTATGTGCCCCTGCCCCTCTATTTATAGACGAAGGTGGGTTGGACTTCCCTGGTGGGCCTGGTAGCTGAATATCCTAGCCCAAATGGAGTGGTTTCTGTGTGTCGAACCAGAGAGGCCGAACGACCAAATGTTGAACGTCCCAATGCCGAACGTACCCCTTTTTGCCGAACTAAGTGAGGCCGGACACTATGAATGTTGAACAATCCCCTTATGCTGAACAACCTCCTTTGGCCGAACGAGATGAGGCCAAACACATTGAATGCCGTAGGGAGCACTTGTGACGAACGATACTAGAAGACGAATCAGTAACTCAGCGAACGATGGTTAGGCCGAACGAGATGAGGCCGAATGCGCTGAGTGCCGGACACATCCTAATGTCGAACATGGTGCGGATGCCGAACGATACGGAATATCAGATGAACCTACCATGCCGAACGCCCAGCGATGCCGGACGTCACTTGTGGGCCGAACGTTCATGGATGCCAAACGTTTCTTGATGCCGGATGCTCCTAGATGCCGAGCGCTGCCCCATACCGAATGGTCTTATTATGCCGAACGTTCATTAATGCCGAACGTTCCATTAACGCCGAATGAGCTTGGACACCGAGCGCTTCTTAGATGCTGGTAGTAACGTGATGCCGAACGATATTTTAACCGGTTGATGGGGAGGCCGAGTACTAAGTTGCCTGGTAAATTCCCCAAGAAACACTTGCCCCCCAAAGTGTATTACGTGACCAAACGTGATACGCTTTGAATGACATACCCTCCATGCTCCGCTTCGAACCTTGGTTGAATCTTCTTGGAGGTGCCTTCTTGAGAATACCAGTGATGAAGGTGTGTGCCGAACGTGGTGTAAATGCCGAACGATGCATTCGAAGCCGAACGTTCCTCGTGTGCCGAGCGGCTTTGAGGGCCGAAGCCGAACGCTGCGGCTTTGACCGGTTCCACCGGCCATAGCCTCTTCGACTTCTTCTTCCTCCCTATAAAGACCGGCTCCTCCCACCTTCTTCTCTTTTCACATTTTTACCACCGCCACTTCATGCTTGCTGAATATTCCAGTCAACAACCTTCAAAGATTCACCAATCACTTCCAAACTTCGATCTACTAATTAGGTACTGTCTTTTCTATCTAATTCCTCTCCGTGATTAAACAGAAATTAGTGTCGTGGTCGAAAAGGTTCGTGGATTCAAACTTTGTTCTTTTGGGCTGAATGTTGGTAGGTAAGGAGAAATGATTGGGGATGAGCTTGGTAGGAATCTGTTGGGAGACGTATGGTGGTTTAGCATAGTTCTGCGTCGATCGAGATTGGAGGAAGAAAGACTAGAGGAGCAGGAGATAGTTGGGACGAGGAGGAGAGGAAAGGATTAAGGGTGGAGCATCGAGCATGGGAGCTCGGCATAATTCTGGTTCGGTGTGATTCACCACATGCCGAACGGTGGGATGGAAGGTTTGCGAGGAAGCACAAGTTAGCGGGGAGGATGTTGAGTGTTGTCTCGGCCGAATGGAATTTTGGCCGATCGACACTTTTTCGAGCGCTAACTAATTTGAATGGTGTTTAGGCCGATCGAGAGCTTGGCCGAACAGCAGCTTGGCCGAACAATCATATATGCCGAACCATGTTAAGGCCGAACAACATAAATGCCGAACCATATAAGGCCGAACGAAAAATTGACTTGCCTAACCATATAATATAACAAGGACAAGAACTCCATCATACTAGCATATCGAACCTGTTAGAACTGATAACTTCCTAGTTTCAGTAGACATAAACTTGAACTTAAGCCGACATAACCGGATAACTTCTTTTAACGTTTTCTGAATTTGAAATCGTAATCACCGTAAGACAGGCTTTTGGAGACGGTCATCGATGATGGTCTTTGAAGTCGACGATTCACAACTTAGTTTTATATCGGTAACCGTGTGACTTTTAATTTTTTAATGCTTACACATGATTGATCACACTAGTTCACACACCACTTAGGGGGAAATATTTGTGTTGTTGATTCTAACGTCAAACATTTTTTAAGTATAGCTCACACAGGTGCTTAGCCAAATTCACTATTTATTGAAGATGTCGAAAAAATACAACTCCGCCACGATTTTTGACAGACCAGGGCCATCCTCTCGACAGGAACTCGCAGACGTCTCAAATCCATCAACCTCCCCTGCTCATAACTTAGTCCCCCCGTGCCCTGGAGGCATCGATCTTCTTGGACAACCCTGTCGATTCGCAGGCTTCAAAAATCAATGAAGTTGCGCTCCGACGAATATGCTCCATTCATGGGATACCTTTTGACGACGTGATGGTTCCGTCGGGGCACGACCGGCCACACTTGCCTCCAGTTGGATACACATCATGCAATAAATTCATGTACTGGGTTGAAAGTGTGCCACCGTTCAATTTGTTTCTTCGGGATGTGCTGCAATACATCGACATCGCCCCGTCGCAGTTGCACCCAAACGGTCACGCCTTCATTTATGGCACTTACCTACTTTTCATGACCGTCTTCTCTAGGCCTCCCACTCCTGGCGACATCAGATATATCTATATGATCAATAAGCGGAGAGATAGCCCCTCCTTTGTATTCCTCGAACCGCATCACAAATGCCAAATTTTAACCGGGGCGTGGAGAAAGTTTTCCCTGTACAAAAAGGAATGTTTCTATGTGCGTTGCCCCCTGGTTTCGCGAGCAGATAGGTCGAAGGAAGTAAGTTTTCTTCTTGGAACGTTTCTCATGTTTTGGCCGAAGCTATTCCTATTCTAACTGTTGTTTCATCTTCTCAGGTATCAATCCACGTCCCGACGGCCACGGGTATTCTGAGGCCGTTGAAGCTATTAGGGCTCTTCCCGTCGAAGAGCGAGACATCCGGACTCTTATCTCAAATGAGTCACTATCGAGGTTCGGATTGTTAGTAGAAGGTCGCCGGGAAAGTCTTCCCGAAGGAGTTACTGTACCCAGGCCGGTCTCCGGCAAAGGGAAAAAATTGGCTGAGTCGTCAGCGCGCCGCACCCCTGAGGTACAAGAAGAGGGGGAAATCAAGGAGGGTGAAACACCCAAAGCACAAGGTGAGAATTTGGGTCCGGCCCAAGATCCTATAGTTGAAGTGCATGATATCGAAACGTCATCTTATCCTTCATAGAGGAAAAAGGGATTGACGTACAAAATCCGAAAGTAGAAGGTTGGCGGGACTTCGAAGGTTACGCTTATCCCGACGGAGAAAGAGGCTTCTTCGCGGCACGTAGAAAGTTCTTTAAAGGGCTTAACGAACCTTTCTATCCCGGATGATTTGCTCAATTATGAATTTGACGATCCGGAGGCATTTAAACTTCATTCGCCCATCAGATGCGACGCGGGCGCTCCGACCCAGAGTCAGGGAGAGAAAACTCCTATTAGCAAAGCGACTGGTCCATTAGGGGGAAACACTAGGACACACACGAACAATTGCACTCCAATTTCGCTTATATTTTTTATGTCACACCACTCTTTGCTAATTCACTGTTATTTGAATTCTGTACAGGCGGTATGGGGCGTTCACATGGATTCTACCGCCTTTGCGGTTCATCAGTTCTTCATCATTCCGGATGGGACTCGGGTTCTGGAAGGCGTCGAGATAGGGATGGTGATGGCGATAAAGACTATCATTCCCGGGACTCGTCGTCTCGGTGGAAAATTTATTTTCAGCCAAAATACCACCAGGACACATCTTCCCATGGGGAGCAGAGTAGAGACAAGCGCGGCCATAAGAGGTCGCAACCTGATGCCCTCCGGGACCAGCACTCTAATTCTTCTTCCACTCGTCAGTCCTGAGATTCCTACAGGAGGGGCTAACTTTCAAAGTTGTCTCCTCCCGCTCCTGTAATGGACCCGTCAGTGCCGGAGAGGCTGGCCGAGATTAAAGATAAATTCCCGAAGATCTGCTTCAATGGCCTGAAATTCCTCCCAGCTATTCATCCTATTCCTGGACATGCTAAGCAAAGCGCCCTTGCCTGTACGAATGACGTCTATGTTCAACATGACGTGTTTTTTCATCTAGCCGAAAAACTTTCTTAAGTTTTCGTGTAGCGCCAGCATGAAATCAACCGCCTGAAGCTTGAGGCCATCCATGACAAGGATATCATTAAAGCTCAGGACGAAGAAATGGCCACTTATAAGTCTGAGCTTGAGGTCGTCCGTCAGAGCGCCAAGGATACTGCTGAGGCCATTACTCATTTGGAATCAACTCATAAAAAAGAACTTGATGAGGCAGTTCAACGATGTGGTGCTTTGGCTCTAGAGAAGGACTCCGTTCAAAAGGAGAGGGACACGCTCAGCCTCCGAGTCAAGGAGCTTGAGGAGAAACTTCGCAGGGAGAGTGAAGAGAAAATGGCCGCCTAAGAGGAGTAACAACGATACTGTGACGAGATCGTTGCCACTCGACTTTTGAAAGAAAAACTTGAGGGCGAGCTTTCCAGGGTTGAGGCCTTAAAGAGGGAGGCCCTGAAGAGGGCGAAAGGATTGCGTCCATCGATATTGACTCACGTCTTGAGGCAGCTAAAGAAGAAGGCAGGGAGGAGGTCAAAAATATGTTTGACCCACTAATCGCTGAGTTCAACGCCCGCGTTCTCATGCATCGTGACTTGACTTTCTTGGGCGAGGGTTATCTTGAATCTCTAACCGAGGCATGGGAGACATTGATAGAAATCAGGAAGGTCGAGCACGGCACTGAAGAGATTGATGAGGGGGCATTGATAAAAGAATATCTCAGGGGACACGAGCCTTCGGACTTGTCTACAGCTAAGACTATATATGGCAAAGGTTCCCCTTCAAGCAAATGGGAAAGAAGTTATTACTGGTCCAACCGGGGCTACGCCTCCAGCTCATGCGCCTATTCGGTCAGCCGATCGGCCGATACTTGATCCATTCGAGCAGCACATTGGTTACAATCCGGAGGACCCTGGCCTTGGTGTCCATATTCTGTCTCCCATTCCGGAGGGTGAGACCTCCGTGATAGCTGGAAACCAGCCGGAATCTGGTAGGCAATTCTTTTGTTTTAACATCCCAAGTGTTTCCCTGAAAGCTGTCGCATTCTAATACTTGCTTTTCGTGATTTTGTGCAGGTCGTTCTGATCCTGAACCCACACCGAGGAGCGATGTCGCCAAGGAGGCGGAGAAAGAAACTAGTGAGGCCCCTCATGCTGGAGAGGCTCCCAGTCCATACGCCCAAGTGATCGGAGCGCTTGATGAAGATAAATCTGAGGCTTCTTCTCCCATCGACGGGAGTTATGAAGTTGAAATTATAGGCATCTTCGAGTACACATCTGAGCTGAACATGAAGGAGAGGCTTGAGAAAGAAAAGGAAGAGATGACCAAGATCAAGGTCGAGCCTCAAACTGTGGATCCGGACAATCCCTTGACCAAACCGTTGAAGATCATTCTTCCCGGCGGATCCAGGCTCATGGATGTCCCCCTTACTTCTTTAGTTGTTACCCCTCCATCAAGGAAGGATTCCAAGGGTGAACGCTCTGGGAAGGAGCCGCCTGGGAAAAAGAAGAAGAAGCACAAGAAGTGATTACTATCCCCGTCCAACGAGAGTTAATCTAAGTCATGTGATGATTTTTTTTGTACTTTTTGTAGATAGACTGTCGACTCTGAAATTTGGAGTGTTTGTAGCAGAAAACTTTTCCTGAATAAAGGTTAGTTTCCTTCTCTGTCTTTTCAAAAGATTTTTATTATTCAGTTTTCTGTGTGATTATGATTTGAATCCGAGCTGTTGTGAATAACATGGATTTCTTAATTCGCCTTCATATGGATCGGAGATTCCTTGAGAGTTTTTCATTTCCACCTTTCGCGCTTCAAGCACTTAGAGTATTTTTTAGCTTGCACATTGGGGACCTAAGATACTCCAGTCCGCACTCTGGGGACTTGGAGGTTCTTAGTTGTTTTATGCTCGCGGCTGCACTCCGGGGACTTAGAGTACTCCCGTCCAGACTCCGGGGACTTGGAGATTTTAAATCGTTTATACTCGAGTCCGCGCTGCGGGGACTTTGAGTACTCCCATCCGGACTCCGGGGAATTAGAGATTTTAAATTGTTTATACTCGAGTCCGCGCTCCGGGGACTTTGAGTACTCCAGTCCGCACTCCGGGGACTTGGAGATTTTTAAATTGTTTATACTCGAGTCCCTGCTCCGGGGACTTTGAGTACTCCAATCCTCACTCCGGGAACTTGTAGATTTTTAAATGGTTTATACTGGAGTCCGCGCTCCGGGGACTTAGAATACTCCAGTCCGCACTCTGGGGACTTGGAAATTTTTAAGTCGTTTATACTCGAGTCCGCGCTCCGGGGACTTAGAGTACTCCAGTCCGCACTCCGGGGACTTGGAGATTTTTAAGTCGTTTATACTCGATTCCATGGTCCGGGGACTTAGAATACTCGAGTCCGCACTTCGGAGACTTGGAGATTTTTAAATTGTTTATACTCGAGCCCGCGCTCCGGGGACTTAGAGTACTCCAGTTCGCACTCTGGGGACTTGGAGATTTTAAAATCGTTTATACTCGAGTCTATGCTTCGGGGACATAGAATACTCCAGTCCGCACTCCGGGGACTTGGAGATTTTTAAATCGTTTATACTTGAGTCCGCGCTCCGGGGACTTAGAGTACTCCAGTCCGCACTCCGGGGACTTGGAGATTTTTAAATTGTTCATGCACGTCACAAGATCATCATTTGTAGAGACATTGGTAATTCAGGGAAAAGATGGCTTCAAGCCTTTATTAATGAAAGCAAGCTAAATTGTCTTGCTACATGCTAAGAATTAGAAATAAAAGCATACTGGAAATGAGTGCAACTAATACGTGAAAGAAATAGACTAAGTATAATAATGCCGCAAGTGCTCGCTATTCCATGCTCGGGGGAGTGTCGCACCATCGATGGTCGCTAGCTTCAAAGTTCCTTCTCCAAGCTTTCGTTCGATGAAATATGGACCTTCCCATGCGGGATTCATATGGGACAGGATCGGGAAAACTCGTATCAAAACGAGGTCTCCCACACTAAAAATTCTTGGTCGGACCTTCTCATTATAATATTTAGCGACTCTATGTCTGTATGCGGCCGCTCTCAAATTGGCTTCTTCGCGTTTTTCATCAATGAGGTCCAACGACTCCAATAAGAGATTCTGGTTCGACTCGGGGTCGTAATAAGTTACCCGATGTGACGGGACCTCAAGTTCCACGGGTATGACAACTTCCGTGCTATATGCCAATGCGAATGGAGTGTGGCCAGTCGCGGTTTTGTAGGTGGTCCTGTAGGCCCAAAGTGCTATTGGAAGTTCATCCACCCTCCTACCTCTAGCATTTTCCAGACGTTTTTTCAATATGGATTAGATTATTTTGTTTACGGCTTCTACCTGTCCATTCGCCTTTGGGTGAGCAACTGCTGCAAATTTGTTCTCAATGCCATATTTCTGGCAAAATTCTTTGAACTCCTTGCTCTCGAATTGAGTTCCATTGTCTGTGAAGATGGTCCGTGGAAGGCCAAAACGGCATATGATATTTCGTACGACGAAATTAATAACCTTCTTGGCGGTTATCGTGGCCAGAGGCTCTGCTTCTGCCCATTTGGTAAAGTAGTCGACTGCAACTATTGCATATTTCACTCCACCTTTGGCTAAGGGTAAAGAGCCTACTAGGTCAATCCCCCACATCGCAAATGTCCAGGGACTAACCATTTGTGTGAGTTCTGTTGGCCGAGATCTCAGGATTTTCGCATATATCTGGCATTTGTCGCATTTTGTCACATAGTCAGCAGCATCCCGATTGACAATCGGCCAATAGTATCCGTAACGGAGGATTTTCTTTGCTAACGTTTGCCCCCCAGTGTGGTCACCGCACTCTCCTTCATGGACTTCCTTTAATACTCGTTTTATCTCATCATGGGCCACGCACCGGAGTAAGGAGATCGATAATCCCCTCCGATACATTATCCCGTGATGTATTACGTAACGCGAAGCCTTACGAAGGACTTGGCGTCTTTCGTTCCTCTTTTCAGGTAAATCTCCTTGTAGCAAGTACTATCTAATTGGGGTCAACCATGATTCCTTCTCAGGTTCGGTTTCCAACACGAGATCTATCTCTATCGTCTCTATACTCGGAGCATGGAGGGTCTCAACAGGGAACAATCCCATTTGCTGTGCATGCCAGTGCTTGCGAATTTTGCCAACGAATCGGCTTCCCTATTTTGTTCGCATGGGACATGTCGTAATATTCCAGATTCGCCAGCAGCTCTTGAACACGAGCAAGGTATAGGGCCAGTATCTGTCCTTTCGCTTGATAGTCTCCCCGCACCTGATATACTACCAGTTGCGAGTCACAGAAGATTTCAATTGACTTCACTCCCAGTTCGTTAACAAGTCTCAGGCCAGCAATCAATGCTTCATATTCGGCTTCGTTATTTGTCGCTGCAAACTCAAGCTTCAAAGCGTAGCAAATTGATCAGTCTTCCAGACTCACAAGGACTACGCCAGACCCCGAGCGACGGTCGTAAGATGCACAATCGGTGTACATCTTCCATCGAACGAGAGGTATGATACTGTGACTGTTCAATTCATCTGGCACAGTGAATTCAGCAATGAAGTCAGCTAGCGCTTGTCCTTGTATGGCCCTTCGCGGCAGATAGGTAATATCGAACTGACTTAACTCAATATTCCACTTTAGCATCCTTCCGGAAGTTTTCGGTCGTTGGAGTATCTGCCGCAAGGGTTGGTCAATGTAGACACCGATTGAATGTGCCTGAAAGTAGGGGCGAAGCTTGCGTGATGCAATCACCAAGCAATATGCTAGTTTCTCAATCTTTGGATAATTTCTTTCCGCCCCTGTCAAGCATTTACTGACATTGTAAACCAGCTTTCTAATCCGGTCTTCCCCACGGACCCAAGCTATACTGATAGCATGCTGGGATACCGCCAAGTATACATACAACATTTCATGGTTTATCGGCTTGGACAGTACAGGGGGGCTTTCCAAGTGCCTTACCAGAGCCAGTAATGCTTCCTCATAGTCGGATGTCCATTCAAAGTTTCTCTTTCCTTTCTTTATAGTGTCGAAGAAGGGAATACACTTGTCTATAGCTCTGGATATGAATCGACTTAGCGCAGCCACTTTTTCATTCAGGCTTTGCACCTACTTTATGGTTCTGGGTACTTGTATATCTCGGATAGCCTAGATCTTCTCTGGGTTAGCCTCGATTCCCCGGGCATTGACAATGAATCCCAGAAACTTTCCTGATGCTACGCCTAATAAACACTTGAATGGATTGATCTTCATTCCATAATGCCTGAGTATGTTAAACATCTCCGCTAGGTTTCGAATGTGGTCGTTTGACTGCCATGACTTTACGAGCATGTCATCCACATAGACTTCCATTGTTTTACCAATCTGATCTTTGAACATTCGATTCACCAGGCGTTGATAAGTCGCTCCTGCGTTCTTCAATCCAAATGGCATTACTACATAGCAATACAATCCCATGTTCGTGACAAAACTGGTGTGTTCTTGGTCTGGGAGGGGCATTGGGATTTGATTATATCCAGAATACGCATCCATAAATGATAATAACTCATGTCCGGCAGTTGAGTCGACCAGCTGGTCAATCCTAGGCAACGGGAAACAATCCTTAGGGCATGCTTTGTTTAAATCAGAATAATCAAAACAGGTCCTCACTTTCCATTCGCTTTCTTCACTAGCACCGGGTTAGATACCCATTTAGGGTAGAGGGTGTCGCGGATGAACCCGTTGGCTTTGAGCTTGTCTACCTCCTCTTTGAGAGCCGCGGACCTCTCCGGGTCCATGCCTCTCCTTTTTTGTTTCACAGGTACATGTTTTGGGTCTATGTTCAACATATGACTTGCGGTCGCAGGAGACTTCCCACACATATCAGAATGTGTCCAGGCGAAAACATCAAGATTCGCTCGGAGGAAATCAGTCAGGTTCTCAGCGGCCAAAGTGTCGAGTTGCGACCCAATTTTAAGAACTCGTGATGGGTCGCTCCGGCTAACTGGGATGTCAATTGTGAGTTCAGCCGGTTCTGCATTGGTTTCCCTGGGTTCCCCATCATCGTCTCTCGGATCTATGTCCCTATAGATCCAAGAATGTTGCCCGAGCCAGGGCTCGGGCGCTACTTGTCAATCATCAGCATTTTGGCTGCGGACGGAGCGGTCCACAACCTTTCCTTTCTCTCTACACTGAGCCTCTCTCATCTCTGCCACATAACAGGCACGTCCGGTCGCCTCATCGTCGTGCACCACTCCAACGCCGCTGTCTGTGGGAAATTTTAATGTCATACACCAAGGAGCCAATGCTGCCCTAAATTCTGCCAAGGCAGGACGTCCTAGAAATACGTTATATGGAGAGTCAATGTCCAACACTATGAATGGTAGGATTCGCACCCTCCTACGCTCGCCCTGCCCCAGTTCAACTGGTAACTCCACATATCCCACTGCATCCGTTACTGCGCCGTTAAAGCCATGGATTCTGGCATTGGAATGACAATACTTCCCGGTCTGTTTCTGTTCCTTCGTCGATTCCTTTGGACGTGGCTTTCTATATTGGAAAGTGTTGCAAGTTGATAGATAGATGTTTTCAAGGGATGCATTCAACGGGGTGTATTAATTATAGGTTGGGATCCTTGATTTCCATCTCCCTGTTTCTTTTTTCTTTTCGAGATTTCTACCACCGGATCCTTTAGACTGCCCAGGCTTGTTCTGGATGTTAACTGGAGTTTTTCCAGAATTATCTCCGGTTCGTTTCACGGCGATGTTTCTTTTCACAGACTCTTGAACGGGCCCTGGTGCCTTGTCTCGCCTTGTCCACCGAGCTTCCTCCCTTCTTATGAACTGATGAGCTTTCGAATAAAAACGTTCCAGCATGGCTAGGGGCTTCCCCGCCAACCAATCTCCAAACTCAGAATCCGGATCCACTCCACGCATTACTGCCATCAAAATCGCGTGGTCGTTAGGATTACTCACCTTGGTAGCAGCAACATGAAACCTTTGCAACTATGCTCTTAATGATTCTCCCGGAGCTTGGATTACGCTTGATAAGGACATCACGTCCTTTGGGCGAGTGGTGTGTATCCTGAATGGTTCTATGAATTTCGTTGCTAATTCGTCAAAGCTGGATATAGATCGAGGTAGGAGTCGAGTAAACCACATGGTGGCAATACCAGACAAAGTGATTGGGAAGCACCTACACTTGGTCGCATCATTAGCTCTTGCAGAATCCATCATCCATCCATACCTCATCACATGTTGCCTGGGATCAGTCTTCCCCTCGTAGGTTGGGATAGTCCGGCATACTGAACTTCTTGGGGTACTCAGCCTGCAGGATACCATCCGTAAAGGGGGTATGGCTTCTGGTCACTCCCCAATATTCATTGGTCAAGCCTTGGTTTTCTCTCATCAACTGCCTGACCATAGCTATTAAGTCTAGGGTTTGTATGGAGGATGGAAGGTTGGGTTCCGTTCCACGCGACCGTGTGGATTGAGGTCCCGCCTGATTTGGGTCTTGGAGATTTGGGTGTCCAGCCTCTTCGACGGCTTGATTCCCAACGCCCGCTTGTGTACCTTCATTCTTACGGCGTCTATGCCTAGGGGTTTCGTTAGTTGAGGTTGAGCTATCAGATTCAGAATATGGGGCAGGGTTACCTCCAGCATTATGGCGCTGCTGTTGAGCAAGCTGAGTCATGAGGTTAGTGTTGGCTTGCATTTGCTCAGCAAGTTGCCTTCTACTTTCCTTAAGCTCTCTTATCAAGTCATTGAACTCTGCTCGGGAAACAACTTCCGCTTGGTTTTGGTTGGAGGGCCCTGCGCCTCGTATGGCTTGTTGACTGCTAGTTCCCAATTGTTGCACACTAGCGGTTTCGTAGGCATCCGCATTTTGAGAGGCTGATCTAGTTTGTGGTCTTCCTATGGTAGAGTTGTTGGTTGTAACTCTGAGTAGAATCAACAGATGCATTACGAATGATTAAGGATCTCCTTCAGGGGATTTATGCAATCCAGTAGCTGCAAAGTAGATCCTAATAGCCTGAGAATTCAATTCTCGGTGAAAGCACCAAAATGTTAGCAACAAAATTGGTCACTAACACCCTTAGAAAGATTGTGTAGAGAGATTAATGAAGAGAGTAAATTAAAACAGAGAACATAATGCAAATTTAAATGCAGAAAGTAAGAACACCAAATTTATAGTGGTTCGGTGTAGTAGCCTACGTCCACTTTGAAGTTGATCTTTATTTTTTTCATTGATACTTGATTACAGATACAATCCGCTTCTAAGTACTTGAATACAGTTGCAAGATACAAAGAAATAAGTCTGGAATGAGTCTTGAAAGTGGCAGAGTCTCCCCAGTGTTCTCTAAAATCTCTCCCTAGTTTCTGTGCCCCTGCCCCTCTATTTATAGACGAAGGTGAGTTGGACTTCCCTGGTGGGCCTGGTAGCTGAATATCCTGACCCATATGGAGTGGTTTTTGTGAACCGAACCAGAGAGGCCGAACGACCAAATGCCGAACGTCCCAATGTTGAACGTACCCCTCTTTGCCGAAAGAAGTGAGGTGGACACTATGAACGCTGAACAATCCCCTTATGTCGAACGACCTCCTTTGGCCAAACGCGATGAGGCCGAACACATTGAATGTCGTAGGGAGCACTTGTGCCGAACGATGCTAGAAGACGAATCAGTAATTTGGCCAAACAATGGTTAGGACGAACGAGATGAGGCCGATTGCTCTGAGTGCCAGACACATCCTAATGTCGAACATGGTGCGGATGCCGAACTATATGGACTGTCAGATGACCCTACCATGCCGAATGCCCAGCGATGTCGGACGTCACTTGTAGGCCGAACGTTCATGGATGCCAAACGTTTCTTGATGCTGGATGCTCCTAGATGACGAACGCTGGCCCATGCCGAACGGTCTTAACATGTTGAACGTTCCATTGACGCCGAATGAGCTTGGCCGCCGAGTGCTTCTTGGATGTCGGTCGTAACGTGATGCCGAACGATATTTTAACCGATCGATGGGGAGGCCGAGTACTAAGTTGCCTGGTCAATTCCCCAGGAAACAGCACATATCTGCTTTCTCACTCTCACTGCTAGTACTTTGATTATCTTCATCACTTGTATTCCATGTGGCTGCAAAACTTCTCCTTTTTGATTTCTTTCCAAAGTCGCATCGATTTTGAGGACAATTGGGTTTGATGTGTCCGGGTTGGTTGCACTTGTGACAGATGATCATCTATTCTTCTGAGTAGTCTAGTGCTTTGGCTATTCTGCTTTTTAATTTTTGATTTCGAGCCGGATTTTCGTATTTGTAATTCCACCTTTTGAATTTATTTATTATCAGCTCCAATTCTGCTGCTCCGTCATCATCATCATCACCATCACTTTATGTTGTTCCTTTAAGAGCTATTGATTTCTTTCGAGTGTCACCTCCTTCATGCTCTTCCTTGAATTTAATTTCTAGCTCATAAGTGGTGAGATTTCCGATGAGTTCTTCAACTTTCATCCGTTTTAAATCTTTGGTTCTTGAATCTCAGTCACATTGGCTTCAAAACTTCATGGAAGGACTCTGAGGATTTTTCTGACTATCTCCAACTCTGTGTATGATTTTCCGAGAGCTCTGATTTGTATACGATATTGGAAAGACGTCCATACATCTCTTTGACATTTTCTTCCTTCGCCATTGTGAAGTTCTCGTATTCGCTGCTTAGCATGGCAAGGCGAGATTCATTCTTTGACTTAAGATGTTCCTTCGTGAGTCACTTCTAGTGCGTGCCATATTTCCTGCGCAGTTAGACAGTATGAGACACGATTAAATTCAAATTGATCCAATGAACAGAAAATAGAATTCATAGCTTTAGCACTAGTATTTTGTAATTTATTTTTTAGTTCTGTCCATTGATCCTTTGCTTTATCTATTTCCTGATTATCTATAATTATAGTTGGTGCTCTGTAATCTGTCTCAACAATATTCCAAGCGTCAATGTAGAAAAAATTTCATTCTATTTTTCCAGTAGGCGTATCCACCATTGAACATTGGTGATCTAACTATGGACTGACCCTCAGCAAAAGCAGTATTAAACGAAGCCATTTTAAAAATTCAACTTTTTAAAACAAAAATTGATTTTTGAAAATAAATCAAAACTTTAAAAATAAAAGCTGACTTCTATTCCTAGCTCTGATACCACTTGTAGGATCGATTTCACCCTAGGGGGGTGAATAGGGTGATGCTATTAATTATAAAAATTATTGCGGAATCTTATAAAATTATTTCAACACAGGTATATCAAAATTATAGCAGCACGGATTATAGCAAAATAATAAATGCAGAAATAGAATGACACAGAATTTACCCAGCTTCGGCAAAACCCTGCCTACGTGATGCCCTCAAGGTTTCTACTAGAAATTAAATAGTCACACGCCTACACACGTAAACTCGCGAAACCCGCTACTGACTAACCTAACTCTACGCTCTAAACCCTGCCACAACTCAGCCACTGAGTTGCGAATTCTCAAACTACGCCATGTAGTTTGTACCCTAGTCACACGACTAGAAATTACAACTGTTTAAAAGCAAAATACAAACTAAAAGATAATTAAAAACCAAAACCCCTAATTTTATAAACCAAAATCCTTTGTTAATATAACCGGCCCAAAGTATTATCACTAAAGAAAAACGCAGCCCTGTTATCTCCTTTATCTATTTTGTCAATGTTGGCCCCGGTTCCTTTTTTCGATCGTTCCTTTTAGCTATGTAATTAGGGATTTATGAAGTCACCGCTTAATTGATGGATGATGCTTCGATTGCTTACTTAAATTTAATCGCTTGCGGCTTCTCCTCCTTGATCGATTTCGTCTTTGATTTGGTATGTAAATTTCTCTTTTTGTTTCTACTGATTTGCTTGCTTAAACTCCGATGATTTCAATTTGCCGATGATGTTACTTATTTATATAAGATTCGAGATCCTTGATTTTCGTTTGTATACATCTATTTGAATTCGTCTTCGGCCATTAGATTTTTCTTTGATGCTTGAGATTTATTTCTGACTTTTTCAATTCACTTGAATAACACGTTGTTGATTTCTGACTTGGTCAATTTCTTGGCCACCACGGTTTCGAATTGATTTTGCTGATGTTGATTTCGTTCTTTGTTTCCATTGACTCTGGTCAGTTACTCACGGCTTCAACTTGATTCTTGATATTACCGGACTTCGACTTGATTTTTATGAATTTGATGTTGTTGTGATTTTTGCATCACTGCAACCTATACTTTTGAAGCTTGATCCTCTGGTCTCTAACTTTGTCTTGTTCAACATGTGTGTTAAGCATGTATACGTATCACTGCATATGCTGTTTACTTTGTTATCGAGTTGCACTACTTGCATGTCCACATAAACTTGCTGCATCACCATTTCATGTTTACTTGAGGCTTGCACTTGAATGTCAGTCAGGTCGACACTTGTATTTTGTTGCATTGTGTTTGACATGGTCTTGTAGCATTGAAACTGTAACTTGATTTTGTTCCATTTTTCTTGTACTCTGCTTGATTTTCTATTGTACTGTCTTGATCTCGAGTTGCTTCAATGTGATGTTTACACTGGTGCATATCACTGCATTGCTTCGAGTCATGGTAGCAGCTGAGTCTTGTTCAAGTCTTCATGCATTGTCCACTGGTTCAATGTAGTTTGATTTGGGTTGTTGTGCCATTTACTAATTCTCTTGAACTTCATTTTGAGGCTGCATTGTGTATGTACATTTGAATTTTATTTGATCTTGCACTGTCACTTGTATCATTCATTGTTGTATCTTTGGTGCACTTGGTTTGTGATTCACTGTTGTATTCCTGTATATGCACTTGAGTCTGATACTTTTCGAAGCTTGTTCTGTCCAGTTTCATTTGAACTTAGGTGTATTTGTACATTTTGGTCGAGGCTTGTTAACATTACTAGTGCACTGACTTGAGTTGCTTTGATTATTTGTGTTATGCTCTTGTTTTGTGCACATCCTTGACCAATTGTATTGTTCATGTATGGTTGTTTATAGCCATTTCATTGTTGAGGCTTTGTCACTGATGTTGGCTTTGAGCAATGTTCATGTCTTCACTGATTTGATCATGCTTGCATATCACGGCTGGTTTGGGTTTTGCTTGTATACTTCATGTGTACTTTGGAGTTTTAGTCGAGGCTGCATATATGTATAAGCTGGTACATGTTTGTATACATGTGTATATACATATGTCTATATATATATATATATATATATATATATATATATATATATATATATATATATATATATATATATATATATATATATATATATTTGTGCATTGTCAAGTGATGCATCGCTTGGCCATATGTATTCGATTGCTGTTTTGCCCCTGTTTAGTTTGTATTGTATTTGGTATTTACTTCAATTTAGTTTGATTCACTTGAACTTCATGTTGATTTTTGAAATCACACCCGAGTTGAATCCAGCTTAAATCTCGGGTTTGACCTTGTGTTGATATCGTGACATTATTTTTATTGCACTTGAGTTGAACCCGGCGTTTTGGGTTTGACCTGTGCTCACCTGTCCCTGTAATTTTATCAAGTGTATATATCGGTGTGTGCGGCCTTGTGGCGTATACAGTGATACACTATGTATGTCACAAGATGTTCGTCTATGATGAATTCAAAATTAAATGATGACGAACAACCCAAATAACTGTGGCAAATATTATTTTCAAAATCCACATTTTATTTTATACTGCAAAAATATTTTATTTTCAATTTTACTGCGTCAATGAATATTTCTACAGATTTCTTAGATGCTGGATTCACATTGGAATGAAGTTGAAGATCGGTACAAGTTGAGTGAATGAGTGATATGTAGTGAGGTGCAATGTAAATGTGAATTGTAATTTAATCAAATTTGTATTGTAATTGAAATTTGTACTATTCAAAAATTGTAATAAATATTTGTTTGAATAAAATTTCTATTTGAATTCAAATTCTGTGTTATTTATTTTATTCAGCAAATATTTATTTACTCTATGAAAAATAAAATAGTACATTAACAAATACATTTAAATGAATATATATATATATATATATATATATATGTGTGTGTGTTTATTATCATCAAACAGAAATCATATAATCACATATTCAACATGCTCCTTGTTAACCCGCATTTTGGCAAGACAACATACAGTGAATTTAACCCAATAGACTTCACGATTGTCGAGGATGGAATGTCACAGACTTGGTTCAAATGAATGGATAGACAATAAAAACTATGGACAGAAAACTGATTTATCCTGAGGTCGAGAGTTCGAGTCTCTCTCACCCTAAAATTTTGATGCTTTCACTAAGAGCAAAACTCATAGATTTGGAAATTAGGATCTTGAATTTGAAAGATTGGGAACTTGATGTGGGAAGCATGGTGTGGGTTCGGCATATGGTGGAAGTCATCACTTGAAGGGAACGCATTAGTGAAACTTCACGGTCGGCATAAGGGAAACTCGGGGTCGGCATACAACATGGGCTCGGCTATTACAAGGGGTCGGCTATTACAAGTGTTTAGCACTTTCTTCAAGTCATTGTGGCAATTACTTTGGGTCCGTTCTGGGGATGCTTGGGTTGGCAAGGCTTCAACATGGGGTCGGCATTGAGAAGGCATGGGCTAGAGGATGTACTACTTCGGGTCAGCGTGCATCTTGCTTCGAGTCTACATGAGGATTACTTCGGATCAGTGCACTAGTTGCTTCGGGTTGGCATGTTATTTAATCTAGATTGACATAGATTGAGGATTTAGGCTCCGCGATTGACATGGTGGGCCCATGTAGGTGAGGAGGCCCTATAGCCAAAATTTCCCGTATAAATACAACAAGTGTGGCTTCAGAAAGAGGGATCTCCTTTCTTTTTTTCATCTTCTTCTACAAAATAGCTAATCTGCCGCTGTTATTCAGGAATTCCAAATTTTAAGTGTAATCGGATTTCAGTACAATAAAAAGGAAATTTCTGGAGTGGTCGTAGGCTGGAGTTACCCAAACCACTATATATCTTGCCTTTTTTTACTACTTTCATCTTAATTTTGAATGTTCTTCATATTATACTCTCTATGTAATGATCCCGATTTTTGAGACAGATTTAAATTTGTAATTTAAATATAAATTTTGGATTTAAATGCAATTAATTTGAATTTTTCAAATTAAATAAGAATATGTGTTTTTTTTATATAATAAATACATTATAAATGGAATTTGGAATTGGAAATTCAAAAAAAAATTAAAAATAAATGGGATTTAAAACTCTATATTTTAAAATTTTATAAAAAGTATGTTTTCTAATTCTTTATTGTAATTTGGAAGTTATATTTTGAATTGGATATAAATAAATTTCAAAAGTTGTTTAGAATTAAATTCCAAAACTTATATATATAGAAATGCATTTATTTTTATCAAGTGTAAACAAGATATAATGCATATGCAAATAAGATAAATTTAAATTGCACAAATGTAAATATATAAGAAGATGAAAACATAAACTTGTGTAAATATGAAGTTAAATAAAAAAATTATATAAATATGATACATATGTAAGTTATAATAACATAAAGTTTAAAATGAAATTTATAAATTAAGTAAAGTTTAGGATTTAAACACAATTCTAATTACATATAACATTTGTAAAATAAGTAATAATATATAATAACAAGTGTAAAGAAATAGATACAAATATTAACAAGTGTCATGAATGTTTCTAGTTTCTTTTTATTTTTAAAATTAATAAATAAAGAAAAGTAAACAATATATGTATGCGTCTATCTCCTTCTTTCTTCATTTTCTTTCATATGCTTCAAAATAAATTCAAAGTTCAAAACAAAGTAAAAACCTGAAAGAAAAAAAATTATACAAGCCTGAGATAAAATGAAATCAAATTTGAACCTGAAATTACAAAGATGCAAATCATAGCAAAGTTCAGCAAGTAAACTACAACATGAAAACAAAGTAAAGATCTCAACTTGGAAATAAAAGTTGAAAACAAAAGCTTCAAACCTGGAAGATTTAGAGTTTAAACAAAGCAAACCAAGTAAAAAGAAAATCATCTCTTCAGTTTTCAAAGAATTCAAACAAATCAAAATAGTGCCTGGCCAAATTCAAACAAATATAGGTCCTTGTTCTCTCAAACGTCAGGTGAGCAAATTTTGAACCTATATCTATATTGTTTGGCATATGATGAAGTATTGAATGTATGTTGGTGGAATATGTTGCATGTGTGTAAACTTGTCTGTGTTTAAGTATATATAAATATATACCGTTCTGTTGTTCAACAGGCTTAAAGCCACCAAAACAAAATTTCAACTGCTCCTCCTATAATCGATTTTAGGCTTTGATTCCTTGATGAAAAATGACTGTAATAATGTAAATTTATTTTTAAAAATAGTTTTAAAAAAATATATGAAGTATTTATCTCAAAAATTAAGAAATGGAGTGTTTATCTCAAAAATTAAGAAATTACAGTGATAATTCAATATGAAGGAAAAATTGAATATCCGGACATTACATTTTGATATTACAAACAGATTCGAATTGCAAGATGATGAATTTTTCCACAAAATTAAGATTTTTAGGTTTGTAAATATTGCGTATTCGAAAGATGAATGGGAATCAAACTTGTGTCAATTTCTCGGTGATAGTAAATGGTGGGGTGTCGGGCTCGTGACTGAAGGCAGTAGGGTATCTAGCGATCTCGAGAAAAATATTGGATGGATTTGTAAATCATCATGGTGGCATATCGACATTGAGGTAGGGTTTAACAAGCAGTTAGGCCGAGATGACTTTTCGAGGTGAGTTCGTCGACGATAGTACTCTCGGACCAAGGAGAAAAGAGGTATAGGACTGCGGCGAAGCTCTAGGAGAAATTGCATGATTTTTGATGACCGGAGTTGGCGTGGCATGGTGATTTTGGTAACTGGGTCTAGTTCCAGTTGAGTACTGTCATGTTCGATTTTGTACCACGGCGATATCATGGGTTCTGTGTGGAGGGTTGGAGTGAGATGGTCGATGTCGAATTGAAGATGGCGGTGAGGTCGATCGGAGATGGCCAGATTTGTGTGCATCGTGCACGCGTGTGTTTTGTGTATCAGGAATATTGAGGAGGAAGAAGAAGAATTAGAACTCAGGATGGTCTCGAGATTTTAATCGTGCAAGCTTGAAGTCACTGTAAGGTTATGTTGGAGTAAAGCAAGTTCGCGAGCTTCTTGGGGATAAGCTCAAGAAGAATGAGATTTGGCCCGGATTTTTATTTAAGTTGAATTACCAAATTTAGGATTTGAAAATAAAATAAGTTTCAAAATGATTTTTTTCAGCCAAGTTTTAAAGTAATACCTGAATGATCAAATTTTGTAAATATTTTGAAATAAATAAAGTTTCAAAGAAATATGAACCAATTCTTCAAATTTAAAATGTATAAACAAGTTTTTTTTGGTTTAAATTTGAAGTTGAAGGATATATAAGCTTTAAATTTAATAAATTTTCAAAAGAATATGATCTAAGTTTTACAAAGTAATTTAAACAAGATTTCAGATATTTGATTTTAAAAACTAAAAATGTGTTCAAATTTGTCTTGAGTTTTGAATAATTATATTAGGATGATTATTTAAAATACTCTTAAGTGTTTTCAAATAGGATTCGATGATGTGATTAAGATAAGTACTTTATCTTAAGTAAATGAAGGCCTTGGATAATTAGAGATTTAATTAATTAGTAAATTAAAGGCCGGTTAACTTATTAAGAATAATTAATTAAGAATTAATTTATGTGATTAATTAAAGATTAATTAAGGTTAATTAACTTCATGATTAAGGTTAATTAATTAAAATTTAAGGATTAATTAATTAAGGTATAATTAATTAATGAAAATAATTAAGGTGATTAATTACTTAAGGATAATTACTTATTGAAATTAATTAAAGATAATTAATTAAAGAATAATAAATTAATTAACGGATAATCATTTAATGATTAAAGGTTGATTAATTAATAATTAAAGGTTAATTAATTTATTATTAATGGTTAATTATTAAATGAGTAATCAAAATGATTTGTAATTAATTAATGTTCATTAACCAGGATTGATAATTTATTCATAAGTGATTAATCTGATTTAAATTAATCAGATGAATAATTAATCTTACTTATGGATGTTTGAATTGTATGAAATGCCTTCTATTGTTTGATATCCCTGATGTATGATGCTTTGTGACATGAACTATTTTATTTTGAGCTATGATGAATGTAATTATCTGTGATAAATGTAATTTATTTATCTATGAATCTGTGAATGAAGATAAGAATTATAGATTATACCGCTTATCGATATTGATATGATTAAATCAGTGATGATTGATGTTGTTGCACTATTGTGTATAACCCCTGGACTACACCTTACACACACAAATATGGATTGCATGAGGAAATTGGTTAAGTCGTAGATTTTTGAAATGGTTTTAAGGTTGAATTTTGAATCCAAATGACTTTGGAAATGGAATCGGGTTAAATATGAAAAGCTTTTGAAATGGAATTTTGAAGGTCAAAGTTATTTTGTAACGACCCGCTATTTTGGACCATTCAAATCGACAATAAAACCGTACATGTCCGACTTGAATAATTCAAAATACCGAATTGTTAATAAAAATTTGGCAAAACTTAAAATATACAGTAAATAAATCAATCATAGATCACTTACACAGAGTAATACAATGCAGCGGAATAGATAAAAATAGTAGTTCATGAAGCTACTATATACATTAAAGTTAGAAATAAAATACAACCGAATAGTTCAAATGCCATGAAGTCTCCAATGCAACAGATGGCTTCTCTGAACCAATCAACTGGATGACTGAAGGGATAGATAGCTGGATCTTCAAGCAAAGCTCCAACTTCGAAGATGAGTCTCAAATGTTGTATCTCTCAGTCTGACCCGAGCGTAAAGCAAAACACAAAACACTCAAGTCAGGATTAACATTCTTATATCTATAAATCTAACTCAAGTGAAATATCAACTAAAATATAATTAACTTAGAGGATGTTTGGGATAACCATCCTCTAAGGGTCCATGGAACTATCTATAAGATAGAAATATACACTATAACACCGTAGTCTTCCAACTTAATTTATACTTCAAAACCAACTATCATTTTCACTTCAAAAATCTCTATACTTCCCAAATAGTATTTATATATATTAAATAATTTATTCAGTAAAGAAATTTCAATTCCCTCAACTTAACCAATCGTTTAACATCAACCCGACCTTCCCATTTAAATCTTTTTCAATCTCAATTTATCAATTTAAATTCAACTCAATTTCTAAAATAACCATTTCAATTTTATTGATCTCAAGTTCGGATTTGAAATCACCAAATACCCTTTATATTTCAATATATTTCAAAACTTTAAGTAATCAACGTTTCAAACTAAACTTTATTCAATTTAGTTTTTTAAATAATAAATTCAACTTATATCGATTCAAATACAGATCTGAAACACCCATTTATATTCTAGTATAGTTCAAAGATTTAATATTCTACATTCCCAAAGTTCAATTTTACAGTTTCATAAGATCTTGATTTAATCAAATTATTATTTAGCTTTGAAATATTTCCTCCTTAGATTCAACATCATTTAAGTAAACCTGAAATTACCCTTTTACTCAATATTTTCTTTAATTTATTTAAACATGAAACATTCAATAAATCACTTAAAACAAAAATCCAGTTACAAAATCATACCCTTAAATTTCCCATTCAATAAATTCAAATTGATTTAATTAAATAAATCTTCATTTGAATACCATTTTTAATAAACCAAATTTATCTCCCAATCTTAATTATTAAAATTCTTTACATGGTAAAATTTGAAATATAAATCTTAAATAATACTTAAACATATTTTATGGATTAAATCAGTCTAAAATATTATTAAATTTATATATAAAGTTTCCATTTATATATAATATTTTAAGAACCAATATTTATTAATTCACATATGTTTCTTTTCAAACTGTAGAAATTTATCTTTAAATTATTTATATGGACCAACGGTGTCGGTATATATTTCCTATCATATAGTCAAATGCTACGGATATTTATCATTTCAATCCGTACACTAAATATATACGGGTGGATATCATTTCAACCCGTAATCCCAAATTCAATTTAAATGAAAATCGTTTGGGTTTATCATTTCAACCCATAACGATTTTCTCCTATTCTAAAGTCCGTTCGGGTATGTATCATTTCAACCCATAGTGATTTTTATACTAACAGGGAACTTGCAGAGTGATAGCAGATATGAAAATAATAATAATAACAACAGGTATATATCATCAAAATAAATATAAACAATAGGATATGGTGTCATATCCCATAAGTGAACTATTACAGATAATAGCATAAATATAACAATTTAAATAACTACAGCAGCATATTTCAATTGTCATTTCAATTGAAATCAAATTTAATAAATAAAAGAACGTTAATCGTGAGTGATTGCTCACCTTTCGAGGCTAGAGATATATGATGATGAAATGAGCTATGAAATCCAAAGCAACGCTGGATGGACAAGATTTGATGTAGAAAATAGGCACGACGGACAAGGCTGATAATGGGAAATCGATGAGAATGAATCGAATCAATTTTGATATTACAGAAAAAAATATAAATTATTATGATATTAATTCTCCCAAAACCAATTTTCAAATTAAAAATGTATATTTAAAATCTATATATACCTATATGTAATTTAAACATAATTCGTCCAAAAAAACCATTGTATTATATTTTATAGTCAATAATTATTATAAAAACAATATAACCACTTATTGTAATATATATTACTTAAAAACCCCATGAAAGCAACCTATATATGTTCATAATAAAAATGTATATATAGAAATTCCAAATGCATAGCCTATATTCGGTTATATATATATATTACGTAAGTCTGAAACAAACACCTAAACGCATATATATGTCTCGAGATTTATAAACAACAAAATACTTATAATGACACATGCACTCATATACTTATATAGACTGTGAACAAGTATACATACTATGCCGTATAAAATCCAACACAAAAAAAAAAGTAAACTCACACTGAAAACATTTTAGTCAATTATTAAATATATATATTAACTAGCGTATAAAACTAGCGTATCCTGTAACTTTATAATATATAAGCTATATCAGATATGGAACTATCATTATATCAGATATATAAATAGTTAAACATTTTATACAAAACTATCATAACTTTATTAAATTAAACATACATTACACACTTACACAAATAGACCGTAAACTGTAAAACTTCACCCATTTTAAAGTGGTAACAATACGCTTGCTAAAAATATAACCTACATAGCTCGTACTTCCCTATAAAACTATATAAACATTTGTAAGCTAACCATTAATATAGTCTAATTCACAATATGCATACCTTTATAACTTTAAATCAAATGTGTATATATATACTTATAACCAGTTATTCACAAAATACATAGCTTTAAACATATCATATATTTAAATACATATAAAATCGACTGATAAGATGAGTATGCTTTACGTTTTATATATGTACTAACTTTTTATATAATATTTATATATACACTTATCAAATTTTATAACATGCGAACAAAATTTTATATTATATAGAATCTGAAAACTGCAAACATTTCATACTTGGAACCATACTATATTTATAAGATGTATATATGATATCTTAAATCAAAAAAAAAAAACTTACTTTGCTATAATACATACAATATTACTGCATAGATATACATTACTGACATATATTAAACTATATATTAACTAATATATAACCTTCAAACTTTTAAAATTGAATACCAACGTGACACATAAAGTATAAAACAATCAAGTTATCAAATCTCTATACATAGTATAATATCATACACACTATGAACGAAAAAAAAAAGAAAAAAAAAAAGAATACTGTTATGAACTCATATATATAATACCATATGATACATAACTAACATGAATTTAAAATCATGTAGGACAGATCACATATTCCAAATACAGACTTATAGAAAATATACAATAACACATATATATTATAAATATATGCTAACCTATTACTCAAAGATAACGTGTGGCATGATTGTTGATGGTGAAGGCTCTGAGGATGGCTGAGCATGCAGGCGATGACAACACGTGTAGGGAGATATGTGCATGAGAGGAGGAGAGAAAAACGCGGAGGGAGAGGGATGAGTTGGATGTGGTGGGTGACGAAGCGATGGGAGGTGGAAGCACGGTAAAAGAAGGGAGAAAATAGGTGGATCTGTAGAAAGAAAAATGGAAGAAGGAGGAGGAAGAAAACTTAAAATGAGGAATGAGATTGGAAGTGACAGCAGTTTGCAATATGAAAGAAACGAAGTCAAACAAGGTTATAAAGGCAAAATAAATAAAGAAAAGAACCGTTGCATACGAAACGTATACAATAAATATGAATTGATTTGAATAGTAATGGTCAAATTCAGCTGAAAAGATTAAAGCGAATAAATACGGAGCATTGGTTATGGTAAAGTAACGCACAAAATTAGGGGAATAACAAAGGAAAGGACTGGTCAAAATAAATGAATGTAAACGTGCAACGAATATAAAAATCTATATAATTGAACCGATGGAAACGAAGGAAGCAAATAAAAGAAAGGGAACGAAGGAAAAAAAATGAGCTGTGTCCCGAGCATAAATAAAGGTGGTAACGTATGAGAGGAATGAGAAAAACAAACGGGCACAATTTGAAATCAATGCAATAAAACGGCCAAAAGCTGATTTTTAGGAAAATTATTAAAGAAATATTCCTTGGGCTGCGCGTTTGAGATCCGAAAAGGCATGGAAATCAAAAAGTTATAATTTAGATTGGAATGAAAACGTACAGGAAATAATAAAGGAAAAAAAATAAATGCGAAATAATCATATAGCATTTATTACGTTTTAAACTTTTGACATGGCATGGGATGGAAACAGCTGTACGCTAATTGAGAAGCTATTAAAGCAATTTATTATTAGTGGCATGTTATACGTTTTTATATTTATTTATTTCCTAGATCTCAATTCATATCTGATTATACTATGCAGATTTATCTTTATTATTAAACGTTCAAAAAGAATAAAACGTATACAAATTTTCTTGATTTTCGAAACAAAATTAACGGCTAAAAGATGATGAAGGGACAAAATATAAGAAAGGGAAAGAGATGAATGCGTACAATTATTTATAAGAAAAGAGAGAGAAAAGAAAAACCCACAATTAAAAATGAATGAATGAACGCTGAAAGTCAGTCAGGAATATAGAAGGTACAATATGAAATAATGGTAATCACAACTACTTTTTTTAATGCAGACCTTAAATCAACCCTTAAAACATATACTTCATATATGTAGTTAAATATAGTATATACTTCTCTTCTTCTTTGGTTCATATGATATATGAAACCCTTAACTATCGTATTTATAGCTGACGACATATGTATAGATATACTAAATATGCACTAAAATAAACTGGAAATGGTGACACAAAAACCCAAAATCAAATATATATATATTTAACATGACTAGAAATCAAACTTCAGTAAAACTATATACTAGTATCAAGACTAACATATATATATATAGCTATTATAACACATATAAATTAAATAAAACTTGGTATGAATACGCTTTACTATATATACACTTCAAATAGACCATCATACATATACAGTGGTTTTCCAAAATAACTATATATGGAACGTACTCAACATACTTAAAATTTACACACCTTGCTGAAAAGCAAAAGGAGACCGTAAATTTATTACCCACGCTATTGATATTTATACCCAATAGAAATGAACTATGCTACCAAATTTACATCAAACTTAACTTATATTATAGTATAAATCATAGTTTATAAAGTTTTTGTACTAGATCTTATAGGTATAACCACAACCAAACTTTAAAATATATGTACACAGCTCGTACTACAAATCATTAATATACATAACATATTTTCTTTTTTTTTCAAAATTTTATTATTAATAATTTCTCAAAATCCAATTCAATACGTTAAATACCAATTAAAAATTGCTAAAATTTTATGGGTCGTTACACTCTCCCCCACTCAAAACTTTTCGTCCCCGAAAAGGAATAAAGTAGGAGAATAGAAACAACCAGATGAAAAATTTAGACTTTGAAAAACAAATTAAAAAAATTTATTTAAAACCATATACTTTTTCTTTTGTTATTATTTAAATTGATTAATATTTAATAGATTACTCATTTTATCAAATCCATTCAATTAATTATGAGATCAATTATTTATAAAACACTAATTTTTCTCTCTTATTAAACCAGGTAGAATATAAATAAACAATGTTTTAAAGGATATATTCAAAAGAAGGAAAGAAGGAAAGAAGATAGATTCGGAAAAGAGAATATAGTTGAATAAATAAAGCAGGGCAGATAAGGTAGATTCAAAAGAATAGAATCGGGCAAGAATCGTACATTTCAAACCATGAGAGTTTCAATTTCAAATATTAACACAAAATTTCTTTTTTGGAAATACTTTTATAATAAATACCTTTTATATCGAAATAAATCTTTTCTTTCAAAAATATTTTTATAACTCGATGTTTCAACAAGTTTATCCTCGTTCTTGCAGACTCTGGCCATGCGTTGATCAGGCGCAAAGCTAGAATTCTTCAAGTACTTAGTAGACCTGTTTCAACAACCAGTGAAAATACTTGAAAAAACTTTAAAAACAGATATGGAAAGTACAATCCAAACAAAACAACCAAACCAAAACCTTTGTCCGATCATGGTTCGCAGATACACAATGGTTACGCCTGGGTCCCCCAGGAAACAATCCATATCCGTAAGCTTTCTCAGCCCTGCGAGTTACGCCATGATGACTAGTAGAGTGCAGGATACACAATGGTTACGCCTGGATCCCCCAGGAAACAATCCGTACCCCTAGGCAAGACTCAGCCAGGCACTTGCGCTACTATTCGCGACCTACACAGATTGCAGGATACACAATGGTTACGCCTGGATCCCCCAGGAAACAATCCGTACCCCTAGGCAAGACTCAGCCAGGCAATTGCGCTGTGCATTCACGAGAGAAAAAAAACCATGGGTTACGCCACGGTGGGAAACACTCGAGTATTACATCCGGAAAACCGAAAATCAGAGAGAATAATATCGATAGAATGAATCCACGATGTGGCTACAAAGCGGATATCAAGCAGAAGGCACTTTCCATATCTTTACTTCGAAAATATATATCATATAGTACCTTTTCAAATCACTTTCAAATATTGTACTTATATAAAGTCCATATATATAGGATTCCTTTCTCAAATCGAATACTTTCCAAATCAATAGTAGATCAAATCATACTTATATAGATTTCGATTAAATAAAATCTCTTTCCAAATTGAGTACCTTTCAAATCAATAGATTTCAAATCAACCTCATACTTATACAATCCATTTTATATAAGTTCAACCACTCCCAAATCAAGTGCTTAGTAATCTAAGGTTCTCAATTTCAAATTATTTCAATACCAATTCAGTTTCAAAATCATATATGATTTCACCAAATTTTCTTCCAAATTAAATGTCTGAATTTCAAAGTTCCCAAAATAATAGGTGTAGAAAATTATCCCAGTTTCCAAATTAAAATAATTCAAGTCAAACAAATTCATTTCCAAAATCACCATATAAGTACTGGGTTTTCTTTTTCAATTTAATTTTCAAAACCAAATATTTTTCTCAAAATCAATTATATTCAAAATGGTTTCCAAATTTATAATTATCCCTTTAAAACCTTTAAACTATTTACTTCGATTTGAAATATCCAATTTACCTTTTTGAAAACCATTATTTAAAACTAAAATTCTTTCAAAACATTTAAAAACTAAATTCCATATTAGTATAATTAAAATAGCCATATTCTCTTACTTAATAAAAGGTTTAACCTCATACAACAAAACTTGCATACTTTATCAAATATTTTATACCTTTCGAAATATCTTGGTTTTTAAACCTTTAAACCTTGATTTGGAAGTGCTCGAACCTTCAAAATAGTCGGTGAAAATCAATTTCAAATCCAAGAGATGGAAATCAATTTTTATAAATAGAGTTATTCTAAGTCAAATCAAAAACTCGAGGACTGAACACCGGTCTTACTTCAAATTGTTTCAAATATATACATATATCTTTCGAAAATATCAAATTATACTTCGGAATTTGAAATCAAAAACGGTTTTACAAAATCACTCGCATAGCGAAGCTATTAAAGTGGCCTCTCCCCCACTCTGAAACTCGAAAATCAATGTCGATGATGCGTGCACTCATCACCGAAATTATTCTCCATCGACATAAGTGAGTTCTGGACTTCTATTTTCTTGAAAACTTCTTTGAAATTTCTTCAAAATTATTGGAATTCATTTGAATTCATTTGAAATATTTCTTATTCGGAAAAATACTTTTAAATCGTATTATTTATATATAATTTCCAAAATCTTAAAACCAATTTCAAAATACCGGAATTCAATTCTCGAATTTCAAATTTAACACTTCAATTATAAATCATTTTTATATAAATCAATTTCTTATAATTTTTTCAAAATTTCAAATCCTTTCAAAACCCTTTTTATATAGAATAACATTTCTTATTTGCTTTATATATAGGTATATAATCTCTACCGAAAACATTTTCTTTATATATATAGAATAAAATCATAGTTATCAAAATAATAATTTCGGTATAAACAATTTCTAAAATACAAACAAAACCCGATTTTCAAAGGATGATTTAAGGATGGATTTCAAAACAAAGATAGAGATTTAATTTAAAGGAACTCTAATCAATAGAATCCTGATTCGAAGATAGACTCGATCGAAGATGAGATAATTAAGTTACAAAATAGAAGATGGATATACTTCTATAAATCGCGGGCGACCTTTACCTGTCAACCGTGATTCCAAAATTAGATCGGTGTAGAATTCTGAGGCAATTCGACATTCGATCGTCGGAGATATAGAATTCGGCATAACAAGATATATCAGCATCGTAAACCGAGGATACAGGAATCTTCGGTGAGTCAATGCCAATTGAAAAGGAGTTTTCACCCCCTTTACAAATCATTCAATGGAGTTATGGGATACTCCAGAATCAAACGAATATAAATAGGGAGAGACAGAATGAATTTCGAAACCGAGGGACATTCCAAAACTCAAAGGAAATTGAGTCAAAAAGGAAGAGATTCAACTCGAACGAAAGTGATTCTGTAAATAAATTTACCATATATGCTAAGTTTTGCCTAGAGCCAAAGCTCTGATACCAACTGTAACGACCCGCTATTTTGGACCATTCAAATCGACAATAAAACCGTACATGTCCGACTTGAATAATTCAAAATACCGAATTGTTAATAAAAATTTGGCAAAACTTAAAATATACAGTAAATAAATCAATCATAGATCACTTACACAGAGTAATACAATGCAGCGGAATAGATAAAAATAGTAGTTCATGAAGCTACTATATACATTAAAGTTAGAAATAAAATACAACCGAATAGTTCAAATGCCATGAAGTCTCCAATGCAACAGATGGCTTCTCTGAACCAATCAACTGGATGACTGAAGGGATAGATAGCTGGATCTTCAAGCAAAGCTCCAACTTCGAAGATGAGTCTCAAATGTTGTATCTCTCAGTCTGACCCGAGCGTAAAGCAAAACACAAAACACTCGAGTCAGGATTAACATTCTTATATCTATAAATCTAACTCAAGTGAAATATCAACTAAAATATAATTAACTTAGAGGATGTTTGGGATAACCATCCTCTAAGGGTCCATGGAACTATCTATAAGATAGAAATATACACTATAACACCGTAGTCTTCCAACTTAATTTATACTTCAAAACCAACTATCATTTTCACTTCAAAAATCTCTATACTTCCCAAATAGTATTTATATATATTAAATAATTTATTCGGTAAAGAAATTTCAATTCCCTCAACTTAACCAATCGTTTAACATCAACCCGACCTTCCCATTTAAATCTTTTTCAATCTCAATTTATCAATTTAAATTCAACTCAATTTCTAAAATAACCATTTCAATTTTATTGATCTCAAGTTCGGATTTGAAATCACCAAATACCCTTTATATTTCAATATATTTCAAAACTTTAAGTAATCAACGTTTCAAACTAAACTTTATTCAATTTAGTTTTTTAAATAATAAATTCAACTTATATCGATTCAAATACAGATCTGAAACACCCATTTATATTCTAGTATAGTTCAAAGATTTAATATTCTACATTCCCAAAGTTCAATTTTACAGTTTCATAAGATCTTGATTTAATCAAATTATTATTTAGCTTTGAAATATTTCCTCCTTAGATTCAACATCATTTAAGTAAACCTGAAATTACCCTTTTACTCAATATTTTCTTTAATTTATTTAAACATGAAACATTCAATAAATCACTTAAAACAAAAATCCAGTTACAAAATCATACCCTTAAATTTCCCATTCAATAAATTCAAATTGATTTAATTAAATAAATCTTCATTTGAATACCATTTTTAATAAACCAAATTTATCTCCCAATCTTAATTATTAAAATTCTTTACACGGTAAAATTTGAAATATAAATCTTAAATAATACTTAAACATATTTTATGGATTAAATCAGTCTAAAATATTATTAAATTTATATATAAAGTTTCCATTTATATATAATATTTTAAGAACCAATATTTATTAATTCACATATGTTTCTTTTCAAACTGTAGAAATTTATCTTTAAATTATTTATATGGACCAACGGTGTCGGTATATATTTCCTATCATATAGTCAAATGCTACGGATATTTATCATTTCAATCCGTACACTAAATATATACGGGTGGATATCATTTCAACCCGTAATCCCAAATTCAATTTAAATGAAAATCGTTTGGGTTTATCATTTCAACCCATAACGATTTTCTCCTATTCTAAAGTCCGTTCGGGTATGTATCATTTCAACCCATAGTGATTTTTATACTAACAGGGAACTTGCAGAGTGATAGCAGATATGAAAATAATAATAATAACAACAGGTATATATCATCAAAATAAATATAAACAATAGGATATGGTGTCATATCCCATAAGTGAACTATTACAGATAATAGCATAAATATAACAATTTAAATAACTACAGCAGCATATTTCAATTGTCATTTCAATTGAAATCAAATTTAATAAATAAAAGAACGTTAATCGTGAGTGATTGCTCACCTTTCGAGGCTAGAGATATATGATGATGAAATGAGCTATGAAATCCAAAGCAACGCTGGATGGACAAGATTTGATGTAGAAAATAGGCACGACGGACAAGGCTGATAATGGGAAATCGATGAGAATGAATCGAATCAATTTTGATATTACAGAAAAAAATATAAATTATTATGATATTAATTCTCCCAAAACCAATTTTCAAATTAAAAATGTATATTTAAAATCTATATATACCTATATGTAATTTAAACATAATTCGTCCAAAAAAACCATTGTATTATATTTTATAGTCAATAATTATTATAAAAACAATATAACCACTTATTGTAATATATATTACTTAAAAACCCCATGAAAGCAACCTATATATGTTCATAATAAAAATGTATATATAGAAATTCCAAATGCATAGCCTATATTCGGTTATATATATATATTACGTAAGTCTGAAACAAACACCTAAACGCATATATATGTCTCGAGATTTATAAACAACAAAATACTTATAATGACACATGCACTCATATACTTATATAGACTGTGAACAAGTATACATACTATGCCGTATAAAATCCAACACAAAAAAAAAGTAAACTCACACTGAAAACATTTTAGTCAATTATTAAATATATATATTAACTAGCGTATAAAACTAGCGTATCCTGTAACTTTATAATATATAAGCTATATCAGATATGAAACTATCATTATATCAGATATATAAATAGTTAAACATTTTATACAAAACTATCATAACTTTATTAAATTAAACATACATTACACACTTACACAAATAGACCGTAAACTGTAAAACTTCACCCATTTTAAAGTGGTAACAATACGCTTGCTAAAAATATAACCTACATAGCTCGTACTTCCCTATAAAACTATATAAACATTTGTAAGCTAACCATTAATATAGTCTAATTCACAATATGCATACCTTTATAACTTTAAATCAAATGTGTATATATATACTTATAACCAGTTATTCACAAAATACATAGCTTTAAACATATCATATATTTAAATACATATAAAATCGACTGATAAGATGAGTATGCTTTACGTTTTATATATGCACTAACTTTTTATATAATATTTATATATACACTTATCAAATTTTATAACATGCGAACAAAATTTTATATTATATAGAATCTGAAAACTGCAAACATTTCATACTTGGAACCATACTATATTTATAAGATGTATATACGATATCTTAAATCAAAAAAAAAAAAAAAACTTATTTTGCTATAATACATACAATATTACTGCATAGATATACATTACTGACATATATTAAACTATATATTAACTAATATATAACCTTCAAACTTTTAAAATTGAATACCAACGTGACACATAAAGTATAAAACAATCAAGTTATCAAATCTCTATACATAGTATAATATCATACACACTATGAACGAAAAAAAAAAGAAAAAAAAAAGAATACTGTTATGAACTCATATATATAATACCATATGATACATAACTAACATGAATTTAAAATCATGTAGGACAGATCACATATTCCAAATACAGACTTATAGAAAATATACAATAACACATATATATTATAAATATATGCTAACCTATTACTCAAAGATAACGTGTGGCATGATTGTTGATGGTGAAGGCTCTGAGGATGGCTGAGCATGCAGGCGATGACAACACGTGTAGGGAGATATGTGCATGAGAGGAGGAGAGAAAAACGCGGAGGGAGAGGGATGAGTTGGATGTGGTGGGTGACGAAGCGATGGGAGGTGGAAGCACGGTAAAAGAAGGGAGAAAATAGGTGGATCTGTAGAAAGAAAAATGGAAGAAGGAGGAGGAAGAAAACTTAAAATGAGGAATGAGATTGGAAGTGACAGCAGTTTGCAATATGAAAGAAACGAAGTCAAACAAGGTTATAAAGGCAAAATAAATAAAGAAAAGAACCGTTGCATACGAAACGTATACAATAAATATGAATTGATTTGAATAGTAATGGTCAAATTCAGCTGAAAAGATTAAAGCGAATAAATACGGAGCATTGGTTATGGTAAAGTAACGCACAAAATTAGGGGAATAACAAAGGAAAGGACTGGTCAAAATAAATGAATGTAAACGTGCAACGAATATAAAAATCTATATAATTGAACCGATGGAAACGAAGGAAGCAAATAAAAGAAAGGGAACGAAGGAAAAAAAATGAGCTGTGTCCCGAGCATAAATAAAGGTGGTAACGTATGAGAGGAATGAGAAAAACAAACGGGCACAATTTGAAATCAATGCAATAAAACGGCCAAAAGCTGATTTTTAGGAAAATTATTAAAGAAATATTCCTTGGGCTGCGCGTTTGAGATCCGAAAAGGCATGGAAATCAAAAAGTTATAATTTAGATTGGAATGAAAACGTACAGGAAATAATAAAGGAAAAAAAAATAAATGCGAAATAATCATATAGCATTTATTACGTTTTAAACTTTTGACATGGCATGGGATGGAAACAGCTGTACGCTAATTGAGAAGCTATTAAAGCAATTTATTATTAGTGGCATGTTATACGTTTTTATATTTATTTATTTCCTAGATCTCAATTCATATCTGATTATACTATGCAGATTTATCTTTATTATTAAACGTTCAAAAAGAATAAAACGTATACAAATTTTCTTGATTTTCGAAACAAAATTAACGGCTAAAAGATGATGAAGGGACAAAATATAAGAAAGGGAAAGAGATGAATGCGTACAATTATTTATAAGAAAAGAGAGAGAAAAGAAAAACCCACAATTAAAAATGAATGAATGAACGCTGAAAGTCAGTCAGGAATATAGAAGGTACAATATGAAATAATGGTAATCACAACTACTTTTTTTAATGCAGACCTTAAATCAACCCTTAAAACATATACTTCATATATGTAGTTAAATATAGTATATACTTCTCTTCTTCTTTGGTTCATATGATATATGAAACCCTTAACTATCGTATTTATAGCTGACGACATATGTATAGATATACTAAATATGCACTAAAATAAACTGGAAATGGTGACACAAAAACCCAAAATCAAATATATATATATTTAACATGACTAGAAATCAAACTTCAGTAAAACTATATACTAGTATCAAGACTAACATATATATATATATATATATATAGCTATTATAACACATATAAATTAAATAAAACTTGGTATGAATACGCTTTACTATATATACACTTCAAATAGACCATCATACATATACAGTGGTTTTCCAAAATAACTATATATGGAACGTACTCAACATACTTAAAATTTACACACCTTGCTGAAAAGCAAAAGGAGACCGTAAATTTATTACCCACGCTATTGATATTTATACCCAATAGAAATGAACTATGCTACCAAATTTACATCAAACTTAACTTATATTATAGTATAAATCATAGTTTATAAAGTTTTTGTACTAGATCTTATAGGTATAACCACAACCAAACTTTAAAATATATGTACACAGCTCGTACTACAAATCATTAATATACATAACATATTTTCTTTTTCTTTTCAAAATTTTATTATTAATAATTTCTCAAAATCCAATTCAATACGTTAAATACCAATTAAAAATTGCTAAAATTTTATGGGTCGTTACATATTTTGAATAACTTGATAAAGTTTTGAAATTTAACTAATTTGATTTGAATTTAAATTCAAGATTTGAAATTGAATTCTATGTTTGGAAATTATGGTTTAAAAAGGGTATAGAAGTTATCAATGTGTTTATATGGGTTTTAAACCATTTTAAAAGTATTGTTTTGGGAATTTGAATTTAACCCAAGTTCTATACTTGAAGGGCTTTAACTTGTGCAAATGTAATAGGATTTTTTTGAAACGAAAACTATTTGTTTTCAAATAATTATAGCTTTCATATAAAGAAAGGATTTCCAATTTGTGTTGAAAGATTTCAAGTTTGAAATGGGATTGAAATAATTTTGATAGCTATGTATGAATCTTTGTGAAAGATGGTTGAACCTTGTTTTGAAATTGAAGAGGATTTTAAATGGTGTATCTTTTATATATAAAAGATTTGAAATGGGAATTGTTTTGAAAACCGTGAATGAATCTTTATGGAAGATTGGTGAACTCTGGGAAGTGAATCTTTTGGTTTAAAGATTTGAAAATGCTAATTTTTTTAAACCATTTGAAGAAAGATTTTGGGTAATAAATTGGGACTTAACTAAGATCCCGTTATCCATATAGTTTTAAATATTGCGCTCGTTATTCGGTTTAGCTGAGAGAGCACCTTTGTGTCATATGACCCATTCCAAATAATGATACGACAATATGGATAGCATTTGAAGACCGATGGTGAAGACCGGATATTTTCGAAAGCGAAAGGATAATCGGTCGAATGTCTCTGCACCGAATGGCTCCGGTATAGAGATTTGATCACCCTTTGTGATGGGGAGTCTAGACATGATTAAGGATTATTCGGATTGCAAGTGCTTCTTTGAAAGTGCCTTCGGTTCTGTTCGAATGCAGAATAGACTTGTATGGGTGTGTGTCTGACATTACATTTTGAGATGTAAAATCAAATACATTTATGTTTGGTGGTGGAGATTTATTCTCTTAGCTTAACATCCTTCTCTGAGACGTATGAGCTTAGAGGTTATGTAGTTGATGGTTACTAGTGATACATTCCCGTTTGGTAATATGGCATACGAAGTGCTGCTGATCATTTGTTGATCGAAGCATGGCTTTGTGAAAAGCGTAGCTTTGTGGACGAGACTGCATCAGGACCTCACACACCGGAAATGGTCGAAACAGGAAAGATGCAGCAAGGTTATCAGGGGTCGTGCCCCTAGGGTATGCTCATTTTTTCTGGAAAAGGGTGGTATCATGGTATGGAGCCCAGATACTTAACTCATGTGGAAACTGCAAGTTTATTACTTTGTGGTTGCTTTGTGGTTGAGAGCTCTTGGATAAAGGTCGCAAACAACCGAGGATGGCATACTTGTAGGTGTAACTTTCGGGCAGGGGTAACCCGGCCTTGTGTTGGCAAAGAGCTAGGTATGTTCTCGTGGTGTCCCTCCAGAGGCGTACCCATGTGGCAATAGGAAGTTCCTTAGCCTGACCATTTGTTGGAAATTCAATCACCAATACGCGCCCTGTACGGTTTTAGTTGTAGAACCTGCCATCTAATATGGTAGTTATAGTAGGCATACTATAATGGTACGTATTTGGCTAAGATTAATATTATATTTGCAAATGTTTTCCACCATGCACTATTAATAATATCAAAAGGATTTTGCGTAGTAAGCATATTTGACTATCATAAGGAGAAATCTCCACCAAGTGTGCGATTGCATTGTGTGTGTGCCGCGAGGCCTTATGGTAGTTTCATTTTCCAAAAGTATTATGAATTTCTTTTAAACTCTTTTGTTTTGCTTTTAAAGATAAACTTTTTTTGTTTTCTCATACTAGTCCCATGACTGACTTGGAGTTTATTGCTCCCTTCCTAAATTCTAGTGCCCACAATTTTCCACACGAGCTGTCTAGAGTTGGGTTTTCCAAGTAGTCAAATAGTAGAGTAGATTCGATAGCCTTCAGTCTCTGGAAATCTTCTTTAGTCTTTGGATGACTGAACTTGCTTAAGACCAACTTGATGGTGGTTCGAGCTTTTGATTTGGAGCTTTGGAGCATTGGTGATGGAGATTTTTATATTGGAGTTCCTTCTTTGGAGTTCAAGTTTATGTTATTGTTCTGCTGCTGGTATTGTGTATCTTCCGCTGTGATTTGTAGTATCATATCTCTGATATATGTTGGGTGGATGTATCATTGTTGTATATCATTGGATATTGTATTCATTGGAGTTATATGATATTCATTTTTCTTCCGCTGTGTGTTGTACTTAATGTGTTATAAGCTCCGGCGAAACGGATTTGAACGGTCGAATCTGCGGTATTCGAATACGAGAGAGTTGGGTTTTTCAGATAATCAAATAGTAGGAGTAGATTCGATAGCCTTCAATCTTTGGAAATCTTCTTCAGTCTTAGGATGACTGACCTTGCTTAAGTCCAACTTGATGGTGGTTCGAGCTTTCGATTTGGAGCTTTAGAGCATTGGAGATGGAGATTGCTGATATTGGAGTTCCTTCTTTGGAGTTCAAGTTTATGTTATTGTTCCGCTGCTCGTATTGTGTATCTTCCACTGTGATTTGTAGTATCATATCTCTAATATATGTTGGGTGGTTGTATCATTGTTGTATATCATTGGATATTGTATTCATTGGAGTTATATGATATTCATTTTTCTTCCGCTAAGTGTTGTACATATGTGTTATAAGCTCTGGCGAATTGGATTTGAACGGTTGAATCTACGGCACTCGAATACGAGTGAAGTATGGATGTCGATTTCGAATGCGAAAATCCGAGTTTCACATTTGGTATCAAAGCTAAAGGTTGAACTTTAGCTATTGGAGTATAACACATTAGGTAACTCATTAGAGATAGGGTGAAGTATACCCTAGAATGAGTATTCCCTAAGATACCCGTCTGTATGCCTCAGTAAATTCTCTCACTATCCACTGATAGCAATATGAGTGCAAGCAGAGGATGAGGTAGGGGACAGGGGAGTACCACTACAAATGATCCATTCCCTATAACAACAACGAAATAAAAAAATATCTATCAATCTCTTTTGATTCGTCATCTGATATCTACTCTTTGATGGCTTCGTGGCAGCTCGAGGGAGAAGCTTCGGTGTGATGATGATCCTACGTATTGTTGTAGATAAGTTTCTATTCTCTTCATCGATTTCCTATCATTTTTCCATTTTAAAATTTTAAATGAATTTAAAATTCTATTTTAAAATAAATATATGAATAAAATATGAAACCGAATTAAAATGTATCGATAAAATGATTTTGATTAAAACCAAATTTGAGAAATTTTATTGTAATTTGTTGTGTGGATCAAAGTCCAAAGAGGGACAAGCTGGTGTAAACTTTGGGCTTTTCCGACCTAAGTTTGGAATCCATATCTAGTGTTTGAGAATTATGGAAGATTGTATCCGCTTGTTTGTTATTTTGGGTTCAGATATATTCCATGAATGGTTAAGTTATCCTTCGAACTAACTGATGCGCTTACATATTTCGTAGACTGGATGACCCGAGTATCCTATGTAATATTGAATGAGTTTGTTCACATATTGTTGATATTCTGATTTGGTAAGCCAAATGCAGAATAGATATTCAGTTTGACTTGAAAAACTTTTTCTCTATCTTTGTGGTCTACCTGTTCTTTGTTGTCTCCCTAGCAAATTTCGAGAACGAAATTTTCTTAAAGGGGAATCTATAACGATCCCGATTTTTGAGTCAGATTTAAATTAGTAATGTAAATATAATTTTTGGATTTAAACACGAATTAATTTGAATTTTTCAAATTAAATAAGAATATGTGTTTGTTTTATATAATAAATAGATTATAAATGGAATTTGGAATTTGAAATTCAAAAAAATAAATATTTTAAAAATAAATTGGATTTAAAACTCCATATTTGAAAAATTTATAAAAAGTATGTTTTCTAATTCTTTATTGTAATTGGAAGTTATATTTTGAATTGGATATAAATAAATTTCAAAAGTTGTTTAGAATTAAATTCCAAAACTTATATATGTAGAAATGCATTTATTTTTATCAAGTGTAAACAAGATATAATGCATATGTAAATAAGATAAATTTAAATTGTACAAATGTAAATATATAAGAAGAAGAAAACATAAACCTGTGTAAATATGAAATTAAATAAAAAATTATATAAATATGATACATATGTAAATTATAATAACATAAGGTTTAAAATGAAATTTATAAATTAAGTAAAGCTTAGGATTTAAACACAATTCTAATTACATATGACATTTGTAAAATAAGTAATAATATATAATAACAAGTGTAAAGAAATAGATACAAATATTAACAAGTGTCATGCTTGTTTCTATTTTCTTTTTATTTTTAAATTAATAAATAAAGATAAGTAAACAATATATATATATATATATATATATATATATGCATCTATCTCCTTCTTTCTTCATTTTCTTTCATACGCTTCAAAATAAATTCAAAGTTTAAAACAAAGTAAAAACCTAAAAGAAAAAAATTATACAAGCCTGAGATCAAACGAAATCAAACTTCAACCTGAAATTACAAAGATGCAAATCAAAGCAAAATTCAGCAAGTAAACTACAACCTGAAAACAAAGTAAAGATCTCAACCTGGAAATCAAAGTTGAAAACAAAAGACCTAGAAGCTTTATAGTTGAAACAAAGCAAACCAAGTAAAAAGAAAATCATCTCTTCAGGTTTCAAAGAATTCAAACAAATCAAAACAGTGCCTGGTCAAATTCAAACAAATATATGTTCTCTGTTCTCTCAAAAGTCAGGTGAGCAAATTTTGAACCTATATCTGTATTGTTTTGCATATGATCAAGTATTGAATGTATGTTGGTGGAATATGTTGCATGTGTGTAAACTTGTCTGTGTGTAAGTATATATACACATATATACTATTCTGTTGTTCTACAGGCTTAAAGCCACCAATACAAAATTTCAACTACTCCCCCTGTATTCGATTTTAGGCTTTGATTCCTTAATGAGAAATGACTGTAATAATGTAAATTTGTTTTTAAAAATTGTTTAAAAAAATATATGGAGTATTTATCTCAAAAATTAAGAAATTACAGTGATAATTCAATATGAAGGAAAAATTGAATATCTGGAAATTATATATTGATATTATAAATAGATTCGAATTGCAAGATGATGAATTTTGACATAAAAATTAAGATTTTTAGGTTTGTAAATATTGCGTATTCGAAAGATGAACGGGAATCGAACTTGTGTCAATTTCTCGGTGATAGGAAGTTATGAGTGTCGCGCTCGTGACTGAAGGCAGTAGAGTATCTAGCGATCTCGAGAAAAACATTGGATGGATTTATAAATCATCAGGTGGCGTATCGACATTGGGGTAGGGTTTAACAAGCAGTTAGGTTGAGACCACTTGTCGAGGTGAGTTCGTCAACGATAGTACACGGAGTTCCTCGAACCAAGGAGAAAAGAGGTACAGGACTGCGGTGAAGCTCTAGGAGAAATTGCACGATTTCTGATGACTGGAGTTGGCGTGGCATGGTGATTTTGGTAACTGGGTATGGTTCCAGTTAGGTACTTTCATGTTCGATTTTGAACCATGACGATATCATGGGTTCTGTGTGGAGGGTTGGCGTAAGATGGTCGGTGTCGACTTGAAGATGGCGGTGAGGTCGATCGAAGATCGCCAGAGTTGTGTGCATCATGCACGCATGTGTTTTTTGTATCAGGAAAATTGAGGAGGAAGAAGAGAGATAGAACTTGGGACGGTCTCGAGATTTTAATCACGCAAGCTCGAAGTCATTATAGGCAATGTCGGAGTAAAGCAAGTTCGCGAGTTTCTCGGGGATAAGCTCGGGAAGAATGAGATTTGGGCCGGGTTTTTATTTAAGTTGAGTTACCAGATTTAGGATTTGAAAATAAAATAAGTTTCAAAACGATTTTTTTTCAGCCAAGTTTTAAAGTAATAACAGAATGATCAAATTTTGGAAATATTTTGAAATAAATAAAGTTTCAAGAAATATGAACCAATTCTTCAAATTTAAAATGTATAAACAAGTATTTTTTGGTTTCAATTTGAAGTTGAAGGATAAATAAGCTTTAAATTTAATAAATTTTGAAAAGAATATGATCTAATTTTTCCAAAGTAATTTAAACAAGATTTTAGAGATTTGATTTTAAAAACTAAAAATATGTTCAAAATTGTTTTGAGTTTTGAATAATTATATTAGGATGATTATTTAAAATATTCTTAAGTGTTTTCAAATAGGATTTGATGATGTGATTAAGTATGTGATTAAGATAGGTAGTTTATCTTAAGTAAATGAAGGCCTTGGATAATTAGAGATTTAATTAATTAGTAAATTAAAGGCTGGTTAACTAATTAAGAATAATTACTTAAGAATTAATTTATGTGATTAATTAAAGATTGATTAAGTTTAAGTAACTTCATGATTAAGGTTAATTAATTAAAAAAATTGGTATAACCAATTAATGAAAATAATTAAGGGTAATTAATTACTTAAGGATAATTGCTTATTGAAATTAATTAAGGATAATTAATTAAAGAATAATAAATTAATTAAAGGACAATCATTTAATGATTAAAGGTTGATTAGTTAATAATTAAAGTTTAATTAATTTATTATTAATGGTTAATTAATAAATGATTAATCAAAATGATTTGTAATTAATTAATGTTCATTAACTAGGATTAATAATTTATTCGTAAGTGATTAATCCGATTTAAATTAATCAGATGAATAATTAATCTTACTTATGGGTGTTTGAATTGTATGAAATTCCTTGTATTATTTGATATCCCTGATGTATGATGCTTCGTGACATGAATTATTTTGTTTTGAGCTGTGATGAATGTAATTTATTTATCTGTGATAAATTTATATTATATGTGAATCTGTGCATGAAGATAAGCGTTATATATTATACCACTTATTGATATTGATATGATTGAATCTGTGATGATTGATGTTGTTGCACTATTGTGTAAAACAACTGGACTACACCTTACATACACAAATATCGATTGCACGAGGAAATTGGTTAAGTCATAGATTTTTGAAATGGTTTTAAGATTGAATTTTGAATCCAAATGACTTTGGAAATGGAATTGGGTTAAATATGAAAAGCTTTTGAGAAGGAATTTTGAAGGTAAAAGTTATTTTGAACAACTTGATAAAGTTTTGAAATTTAAATAATTTGATTTGAATTTCAAGATTTGAAATTGAACTCTATGTTTGGAATTATGGTTTAAAAAGGGTATACAAGTAATAAATGTGTTTATATGGGTTTTAAACCATTTTAAAAGTATTGTTTTGGGAATTTGAATTTAACCCAAGTTCTATACTTGAAGGGCTTTAACTTGTTCAAATGTATTAGGATTTTTTCGAAACGAAAACTATTTGTTTTAAAATAATTATAGTTTTTATATAAAGAAAGGATTTCCAATTTGTGTTGAAAGATTTCAAGTTTGAAATGGGATAGAAATAATTTTGATAGCTTTGTATGAATCTTTGTGAAAGATGGTTGAACCTTGTTTTGAAATTGAAGAGGATTTTAAATGGTGTATCTTTTATATATAAAAGATTTGAAATGGGAATTGTTTTGAAAACCGTGAATGAATCTTTGTGGAAGATTGATGAACTTTGTGAAGTGAATCTTTTTGTTTAAAGATTTGAAAATGCTAATTTGTTTAAACCATTTGAAGAAAGGTTTTGGGTAATAAATCGGGACTTAACTGAGATCCCATTATCCATATAGTTTTAAATATTGCGCTCATTATTCGGTTTTGCCGGGAGAGGACCTTTGTGTCATATAACCCATTCTGAATAATGATATGACGATATGGATAGCATTTGAAGACCGGTAGTGAAGAGCGGATATTTTCGAAAACGAAAGGATAACCTGTCGAATGTCTCTACACTGCATGGCCTCAGTATAGATATTTGATCACCCTTTGTGATGGGGAGTCTGGACGTGATTAGGGATTATCCAGATTGCAAGGGCTTCTTTGGAAGTGCATTCGGTTCTGTTTGATCCCGGAACAGACTTGTATGGATGTGTGTCTGACATTACATTTTGAGATGTAAAGCTGGTTTCTATCAAATATATTTCTTTTTAGTGGCAGAGATTTATTCTCTTAGCTTAACACCCTTCTCTGAGACGTACGAGCTCAGAGGTTATGTAGTTGATGGTTACTAGTGATACATTCCCAGTTTGGTAATGTGGCATACGAAGTGCTGCTGATCAATTGTTGATCGAAGCATGGCTTTGTGAAAAGTGTTGCTTTGTGGAGAATACTACATCAGGACTTCACACCCCGAAAATGGTCGAAACAGGAAAGTAGCAGCAAGGTTATCAGGGGTCGCGCCCCTAGGGTATGTCCATTTCTTCTGGAAAAGGATGGTATCATGGTATGGAGCCCAGATACTTAACTCATGTGGACACTGTAAATTTATTACTTTGTGGTTGCTTTGTGGTTCAGAGCTCTCAGATAAAGGTCGCGAACGACCGGGGATGGCTTACTTGTAGGTGTTACTTCCGGGCTGGGGTAACCCGGCCTTGTGTTGGCAGAGAGTTGGGTAAGTTCTCGGGGCATCCCTCCAAAGGCATACCCCATGTGGTAATAGAAAGTTCCTTGGCCTGACAATTTGTTGGAAATCCAATCACCAATACGCTCCTTGTACGGTTTTAGTTGTAGAACCTGCCATCTAATATGGTAGCTATGGTAGGCATACTATAATAGTACGTATGCTGGCTAAGATTAATATTATACTTGCAAATGTTTTCCACTATGCACTAACAATAATATCAAAAGGATTTTGCGTAGTAATCATGTTTGACTATCATAAGGAGAAATCTCCCCCAAGTGTGTGGTTGCATTGTGTGTATGCCGGAGGCCTTATGGTAGTTTCATTTTCCAAAAAGCATTGCGAATTTCTTTTAAACTCCTCTGTTTTGCTTTTAAAGATAACTGTTTTTGTTTGCTCATACCAATCCCATGACTGATCCGGAGTTTATTGTTCCCTTCCTAAACTCTGGGTGCTCATAATTTTCCACACTGGCAGTCTAGAGTTGGGTTTTTCAGATAATCAAATAATTGTAGTAGATTCGGTAGCCTTCAGTCTTTGGAAATCTTCTTCAGTCTTTGGATGACTGACCTTGATTAAGTCCTACTTGATTATGGTTTAAGCTTTCGATTTAGAGCTTTGGAGCATTGGAGATGGAGATTGCTGATATTGGAGTTCCTTCTTTGGAGTTCAAGTTTATGTTATTGTTCTACTACTGGTATATATCATTGTTATATATCATTGGACATTGTATTCAATGGAGATATATGATATTCATTTTTCTTCCGCTATGTGTTGTACTTAATGTATTATAAGCTCCCACGAATCGAATTTGAACGATCGAATCTGCGGCATTCGAATACGAGTGAAGTATGGATGTCGATTTTCGAATGTGAAAATCTGGGTCATCACACTCTACATGTTACATCCCCAAATTTTTATCAATTTAAAATTAGTAATTTATTTGAATTTCTGAAATTTAATTTGAAGTTAATTTGAATTAATTTTGAAAATTTCAAAACAAGTGAATATTAAGTTTGTTTATCTGTATATATATAGAATGAATTGGATTTCAAATTTGAATTTGAATTTTAATTTGACTTTGAACTTGTATTTGAATTTGGATTTAAAAACAAAATATCTTTAAATTATTTGGATTCAAAATATTAACATATGTGCATAATTTTATTAATGTATGAATTTGTATTAAAACATCTTCTTTTAAAAATTGTATAAATATAAAAAGAAATGTAATTATTTAAATAAGAAAGAAAAATAATATAAAAGCTTTTGTTTAAAATATTTATGCATAAGTGATACAAGTGTTAAATTTTAACACAAATATAAACAAGTGTTAGAGTCATAAGTGAATAGATTTACAAGTGTTAATGAATCAAGACAAAGGTCAAATTTTTATATTTCTTTTCATTTTTTTCAAATTAAAGAATTCAAGGCAAAGTATACATTTCTAATTCTTTCCTCTCTCATTTCTTTTACCTGTACAACCTTCTCAAACCAGAAAATAAAGAAGAAAAAAACCATGGGAATTAAAACACTTCGAAGATCTTTAGCTTGGAAATTCATTTCTATCCAGAAATCAAGAAAAAAGTTTCAAAACTTCAAACAAATAACCTAGCAAAGTCTTCCGAGTGATTAAGCAAATTCAGAAATCAAGAAATGTGAACCAAAATTCAACTCAGCAAACAAAGACTCCAAGATGAAGCCTAGATCAACAATTCCACAAGCAAAGAAGAAAATCTTTTCCTAGTCTTCAAAACTGTCAACACCAACTTCTTCTCTGTTTTCAAAGTGAACCGCTGAGTAAACCTTTTTAAGCCCTGATATCTGATATGTTGTTTATATGCATGATGTAAGCAAGTTTGAACATTGGTTTGCATGCACCAATCTGTGAATATGTGTATATATCTTGCATGTGCATGTTCATATATAGGTTTATTAATCCCTATTCTAGTTCCTGGTTTTCAAAAAAATCTGTTAAACCCAAAATCTCGACTTCTAGTTTTATTTAAATTGAAATGTTAAAATAAAAAGTGTTCAAATTCATTAAAACTGAATTTTAAAAATACTTTTATAAACTAATATCAAGAGTATGGGGTCTGGAACAAGAAAGTACTGTAAACTCAACTCATAATTAAAATTTGATTTATTTGATTATTTAACCTAAATCATTTTGAAAATATTGATTTTTAAGATTAAAATCAAGATTTTAAATTGTGTTTAGAGCGAGCATTTCGACGATGAACTAGAAACGGGTTTTGGGGCTTTACTGGCGATCAAGGCATTTGGGATGGTCGGAATTTTGCCTGAAGGTGGTTGGGGAGTTTTCGAGGCCAGGAAAAATGACAGGTGATTTTTCAGTCACTGTGGCGTCGAAACTTGATCGGTGAAGGATCTAAGCACTAAAATGGGTTGAGATCGGAAGGGTTGCCATCGCCGCGTCTCTGATTGATCGAGTTGCACAGGGTTTTAAGAAATCGTAGTGGGAAATGATGGCTAGGTGTGGCCGGAGTCTTAGACATTCCGGTGATCGGCGTGGGGTGTTCGAGGTGATCCTCTAGTGATGGATGTTGTGCCTATGTTGATCGAGGCAACTCGATTTTGTTTTCGAGTCTTATCTGTGATTCTAAGTGTTCGGGTAGCAAGAATAGATCGAAGTTGATCTGCCAGCGGTGGTCTTGGAGGCCAGAGAACTGACGTTGATGGGTGCATTGCACGACACCAAGCTTTGTGATAGTGGTTTGGTTAAAGGGAAGAATCTTTGGACTTGAAGCAAGGTTCGGGAGAATCATGTGTTGGCTCGAGTTTTGACTCGAGTGAAATTATTGATGCACCGAGTAAACACTTATAAAAATTCAAGCTTTGAAAAATTTAAAGCATACGGGTTGATTTCTAGAAAACTAGAAGTAAACAGGAAACATTCTCGGGTAAGACTCGAAGCAGTCTCGGGTCTGCCATGTAAAATAGTTTTTACTTTAAAATAAATTCAAAACTTTTAAACATTTTAATCCATGTTTTCAAAAGATGATCTTGATAAAAGTTTGAATTAATGAAGGATTTAAGTAAGATGTTTTTAAAGGAATTAAATTTAATTTATTTAATTTTTATACTTTATTTTAAAATTTTATTTTATTAAACAAATAATGTAATTTAAAAGGATAATTAAGATAAAGTATTATTTAAACTAATCTTAACCTTTTAAAGCAACTAATGTATAGGGATGATGATTAAACAAGGTTTATAAGATAACAAAAGTGATTAATAAAGATAAAAAGATTTATCTTTTAATTTATTAAGTAATTAATGATTTGTTAATATAATTACTTTAAAAGTAATTACTTAATTAATTAGTTAATTAAATAATTAAGGTTAAATAAATTTGTAATTAATTAAGATAATTAATTAAGGAATAACTAATTACTAAAAGTAATTAAGTTTTAATTAATTAATAATTGAAGACTAATTAAAATAATTAATTAAGGAATAATTAATTAATGAAGGTGATTAAGATTTAATTAATTTACAATTAAGGATAATTAATCATTAATTAAAAATAATTAATGAAAGTAATTATGTGGTTAATTAATTTAAACCACATGATTTATTCATCTTAATTAAAGATGATTGATTATTTTTGAATGTTGTGTATTAGAATGATATCTCTGATATGCGATTGTGATGCTAGTAATATGAACTGCTTTGTGCTGAGCTGTGATATCTGTGATGAATATACTTCTGTGTGAATGTGAAAACCCTTTGGCCTGTAAAACGGCACTTGAAATTTCGATGCGACAGGAAGTCGGATTCCATTTAGTTATCCGAAACCCACATCGAACCTTGATAGTGAATCTTTGTGAACGATATATCCACGTGTTTTAAATCGAGCGCTCACTATTCGGTTTAGCCAAGAGAGGACCTTGTGTCGTATAACCCATTCCGAATATGCGACACGACGAAATGAATGGCATTTGAAGACGGTGGTGAAGACCGGGCGTCTTCGATAACGATAGGATAACCTGTCGAATGACTCTACACTGAGTTGCTCCGGTATAGAGATCTCCATATGTGATGGGGAGTCCGATCAGGATTATGGAAGTGCCTTTAGTTCTGTTCGAACCCGGAACAGACTTGTATGGTTGTATGTCTAACATTACAATTTGAGATATAAAGCTGATTTCTTTCAAATACATTTCTGTTGGTGGCGGAAAATTTATTCTCTTAGCTTAACACCCTTCTCTGAGACGTACGAGATCAGAGGTTATGTAGTTGATGGTTATCAGTGATATACTCCCAATTTGTTAGTGTGGCATGCTGAGTGCTGCTGATTATTTATTGATCGAAGCATGGGTTTTGTGAAAAGTGTAGCTTTGTGGATGAGACTTCGTCGAACCTCACAACCCGGTTATGGTCGAAACAGAAATCGTTGCAACAAGGTTATTTGGGGGTAGCGTCCCCTGATGGTATGTCCATTTTCTTCTAGATTATAAGTGGTATCGTGGTATGGAGCCCAGATACTTAACTTTTTGGATGCTACAAACTTATTGCTTTGTGATTGTTGGTTGAGAAATGCTTCGGATAAAGGTTGGTAACGACCGGGAGATGGCATACTCGTGTCAGTATTTACCTAGTTACAGAGGTAACTTGGCCATGTGTTGGCAGAGATCCGGTTAGGTTCTCGAGGACGTCCCACCAGAGGCGTTCCATTTTGTGTAGGAAGTTCATTTGCCTGACCATTTGTTGGAAATCCAAACAAAACAATACGAGCTCTTTACGGTTTTAGTTGTATAACCTTCCACCTCAGGTGGTAGCTATAGTAGGCATAATATAATGGTTCCTATACTGGCTAAGATTAATATTATACTTTCGAAAATGTGTTCACACCATGCACTAATAATAATATCTAAAAGAATTTTCTCGTATTAAGCATGTTTGACTATCATAAGGAGAAATCACCTCCAATTGTGCGATTGCATTGTGTGTGTGCGGGGAGGCCTTATGGTAGTTTCATTTTCCAAAAGCATGAATGGGTTTCTTTTATAAACTGTTTTTGTACAAACAACTGTTTTTTTTACTCATACCAATCTCATGACTGACCTGGAGTTTATTGTTCCCTTCCTAAACTCTGGGTGCCCTTAATTTCCACACGGACAGCCTAGAAGCAGGTTATCCCTGTTTTGGACCCAGCTTGGATTTTGTAGTCGTTTAGAAGCTGTCTGATTCTGGAAAGCTTTTGGCCTTGAAAATATTTTGAAGTGTTGGAGTTTTGAAGACCTTATCGAAGTTGAAGTATGTTGGAAACTTATTAAAGTTTCGGTTGTTGTTTTATTATTGTATCATTATGTGTTGCACTCTAATATTGGTGTTCGATGTTGTAATGGATATTGTATCAAAGATGTATCTGTGTTATGTTCAATGATATTCCATTTTCCGCTGTTTATTTTCATCTAACGTTATTATAAGCTCCATCCAAACTAAAGTTCAATGTTTGAATCTCCGTCAGTCGAATACAAAATAAGGTATTTGATGTCGATTTCTGAACGCTGAATTTCGGGTCGTGACACTACATATACTCTATCTGTGATCTGTGACTGGATATTGGTGTTTTCACTTGTAATTGGGTGTTGGTGGTCAATTTTAAAGCCAACACTCCTTTATACTTGTTTCTAAATAATAGAAACTATTTTATACCAAAACTTCCCTTAATAGTCAAACTTATATATATATTTTAGGGTTCCCAAAAACCTTGTTTTTAAAATACAAATTTCTCGAATTGGAAAACTATTTTCATGCCGAAAATCAAAATCAAGCCTTTACTGATATATATAAATATTTAAAGGTTTCAAAACTAATCTTTTATAAACTAAGAATTTCTTAACATGACCAATTTAGTGGTATATGTGTTTCTTTGAAAATTAAAATTTCAAAACTTTCCTAAAACAAAATTCCCAAAATAAATCTTTACGAAAAGAAATCCTTCGAAAACATTTTTCTAAACTCTAAGGTATTTCCAAAATATACTTTATAAGAATTCTCTCACAGGTTTTAGACTAAGGATTTTACTAATTATCCAAACAAAAATCCGGTTTACCATCAAAGAGGTAATCAGTGAATGCACCCTAGCAAAAACTTACTTTCAGACAATTGCAACATACAGACTATAATTTCCCGCCCATCTGGAATAAATGTGTGTCTCCGATTGGAACTTTAAATCTGAAATCACAAGGTAGCTAGAATTTCAACCATTAGTCGAACATCTCTATTCTCCGGGATTCTGTCATATGTCATACTCATGCTCTTTATCAACAGTGCTTTACTCATCGCCTGCACTCTGTGCGGTACTTCGCACTCGACGTGAAAATCTTAGCTCTAAGATGTTTCCAACCCATGGTTTGCCCATTCCTTTTGGGTGGAACTACAACTACTTCTATAGTCAGAACTCTTAGAATCTAGCATAAGAATATAATATTACTAGATAGATAAGTACGAAAACATTTAGTCAATTTATCCTAATTCCTTTGATCAACTAACCTAGGCACTGATTCCAAATGTAACAATACGTACCTCTATGGGCCAAAATTTTGACAAAAATTGAAACCCAAGTCCATCAAAGCACAGATAGTTGGATTTTGGGCCTGCAAATAAGCATAAGCATTATCAGAGTTTGATAGAAATGTAAAAGCACAGCAGAAATAATAATAGGACAAGAATACTGACTATGCTACTACCTTGAAATTATTGGTATTCCTTGAATAGCACATTGCCACATCAGCATCGAACATGAGAGAAAGAAGCATTCTCTAACAAAAAAGCACATCCGTCTCTAGTGATATATTCCCCTAAATATACCTTATGGGTTGTAATGAGGAGGGGAGTCAGAACAACGTTCTGGTGACTGGAAAAATGTAAACTGTCCATAACATAAATTTAAACTGATTGATTTCCATTTAATAGTTATGTCCATCAAGGTTAGCAATTCCAATCTAATTTTGCATTGCGCACTACTTACCTACCCTTTTCCAAGGTACAAAATACTAATGAAGCCTTATTAACGACCCAATACTTCCTAATCCATTTGCCACGTAATACTTCTCAATAGGATGCGGGCATCTATAATACTTTGTAAAAAAGAGAAATCGGCAGACTCTGTCATTTAAAACCTTAATCATGGTACACCCCATCATTTAAGACCTATTTCCAAGGTAATTTCCTAACAATTTTGTCAATGGTTGGTTGGTCCAAGCTACTAAAACCTCTACCCACCATTTAAAGCTTCCGACATTTAATGTCCAACTATTACCGTATCTATTGCCAATAAAATCGCAGCCATGTAATAAACGGTACCCAAGCCACTTAATAAATTTTATTGGAAAATATGCAGACTATGGACATTTGAGACCTTAATTAAGGCAGACGTCGTCATTTAAGACCTATTCCAAAGACGTGCTCCTCGATGGTACTATCGTTATTATGGACTTAGTAATGTGAGAGAATGTACCCAAGCCACTTAATACCTCATTAATAAGGACTAAGCGGACCCCTGACCATTTAAAATCTATTTATAGGTTGGTCTTTATCATGTAATACCTAGTCCCAAGGCGGATTCCTCATTGGTACTATCTAGCTGACATTGCTTGAAAATCTCATTGGGTTATTTAATACTTCTTTTATAGGAAAAAGGAAAAACCCTTCATTCACTTAAGACCCGAAGCCTGAAGCGAACACTTCCTGAGATATTCATTATCACTCTTTAATTATAAATATGGAATCTCATTAGGTTACTTCTTTCGGTAGAAAGGCAGGCCCTACAGCTACTTAAGACCTTAACACTAAAGTAAACCCTTTTAGAGACATCCTAATTTATTTAGAATCTAACTAGGTTACTTATTACTTACATTTAGGAGAGAGGTGGACCCTTCAACCACTTAAGACCTCAAACCAGAACCGAGCCCTATGGAGGTATCCTTCATCGCTCCTAATTCCAAATTTGGACCATTTATTACTTTCCAATTAAGAAAGCAGACCCAATCACTCACGTTGTAATGGGTCCTAGGATTAGTGATATCTCACATCAGTAGTAAGTACACCCGACTGTTGGTAGTCCCAAAGTGAAGGGAAATCTTCCATCTAAGGACTCTACTGACCTCGCATCACTTAGCTACTAAGTCCAATTAAACATCCCAAGTCTTTACTTATATTATCTTAGGTGGACAGTTGATTAAGCTTGATAATTCCCTTTTTATTTAAGGCAATAAGATTTACCTTAAATATTATCTACCCATAAATACCCGTTTAATTCTCATAAATGTCAATTCGTCCATAAAACACATGTCCTAAAACATTTATGTATGATTACTAATTTCAATTTAGTAACCTTTTATATCTATTCCACTTTTATCAGCCCCAGTAATCCATTTACCATATCAAATTATTGCAACGTCCCTATTTATTACCATTTATTCCTCATTTATTGGAGTTACAACCTTTTAAATTCCTTTCACATTAATTAATTAGCCTAAAAGTAAATATTACGTGCAAACATCTTTATTCGCTCTTTATTAAATTATTATAAGCATAATAAATTACATACAATATTTACTTTTATCGAATATATTCTATTTATATATCTTCACTAGAATATTCTTTTCCATGTTAAATTGTTGGAATCATAACTAAAATATTATCTGCTATAATTTTCATAAATTAGCCCAAAACAAAAGATTTAACTCTAAATGATTAAATTATTTGAAATTATAAGGAATAATCATTTCTTTTTATTATTGAAGTAGACAGCGTAAAATATAACGAATTCATACTTTACACATCTCTTCCTCTTTTTATTTGCAACTATTCCTTGTCAGATCAAATGCTATATTTTTCTAAAAGGAAAAGAAATCAAAGTAATTTACAAATATTGAACGGATCTAAATTCCAACAATTCCAAACATTGAAAAGTTTACATTCAAAAAAGATTAGGGTAATAATCCAAATTTATAGCATTATCATAAAACTTAGCCCAAACCTGGAATAAATTTCATTCAAATAATCATTCTAAATACTTACCTTTGGGACTGATTTCCAGATCAGGTTGTAAACAATTCAAAATCGATTGATAAACAAGCATATGTAGGGAATATTTATTAATTTTTCAGATTATATTCAATTTACTTACAACTCATATACAATTATCTAAATTGGCATAAAAAACAAATAAACAGCGCTGGGATAATTTTCGTATTATAATAATCTACAAAATTTCCCACCCACCTTTTAAAAGCGATCCAAATTGCCAGATCTGAAGCAAAACCTTTGATTCATCTCTAAATCATTTTTAATCTAAAAGATATGTATAAAAGGGCATATATTTACATTAGAATTACAGATCTGAGAAGAGATTCAAGATAGGGTGAGAAAATAGTTATAAATATATATTACCTCAAATATGCATGTGGTTGGTTCTCTTCTCTTCTCCTTTTTATTAGATTTCTATTCTTCTCCAATTTATATGAATACAGATACAAATATCTTACCTTTATGATTTAGAAAGAAAATGAAGAAGAGGAAATGGTAGAGTTTTGCTACTGCCTCCATAAAAATATGAGAAGAGAAGGGAAGGTTGAGCCTAAATTTATAGGCGCTAGAATCTACCAGAACCGTCAAATCGAAATATATAAACCCAACTGGGCAACCATCATGTATGCCCTGAACGACCGTTGCATGTCGACCAGGTGAAGTTAATGGCTGGCCTATGGGCCCGGGTGAATAATTATAAACGTTGATGCTTTTGTTTTTTATTTTCGTTCCAAATTCATTTTTCTTTCGTAACTTCTTCGTTCGGAATTCGATTGCAAAACTTCAAATATGAAAGTTGCTCAGAATTTTGCCACGAACACAATGTTGCAAGTTTCATGGTCAAATTCCATCATTTGCACAAATTTCAATTTCGAAGAATAATTAATTAACTTACTAACCAATTAAATAGCTAATGCCAAATTATGGGATGTTATGTTCGGGAGGTAGAAGACAAGGTGTAGTGACATAAGGCGGATGGATGTTTAAGGGATGAGTGGTAGTGACTTGTGTACCTTCAGTGGAGGCTATCGAAGAACTAGCAAGCTTTGCCTTAGGAACCCAATTCTCGACAGAAGGATGAGGAAGTAGGGTACTGTCTAGAATATCCAAAGGGAAAGCATCACATGAAGTAGAAACAAAAGCGTGCTTACATGCCTCGAAGGTGTGTCTAAAGGAGTGGCATGTCGTACATATGTCACGAGCTCAACTGTGGCTAACATCCACTATTGCAATAGGGCCTTCAACGACTTGAACTTTAAAATTGGTTGGAAGTGGTTTGTCAAAGAGTATCTCAATAAGAGCCTTAGCATATACTAGTTTCCTTGTTACCATGGTGTTTGCGTCAAAACATTTAGAATTCCCAACCAGACATGATAACCAAGTTAGACCAGTCACGGGTTGCAGAACGAATGGAATATGAGTGAAATATGCTCAAATCGAAATGGATAAAACATGTTCTCTTGCTCTATCCACTATAGGACTCCACGTAGTGATAATAAATGGCTTCCCCTCAATGAATGAAGGCAACACTTTGAGAACAAGTTGTCTTTCTTCGGTATTCGAAAATTTGAAACAACACTGAGTTGTCATAATGAACTTTAAGGCCACCTCTGAGCCTCCAAATACATCGACAATGCTCCTTGATAACTTCATAGGGACAGATTTGAGTCAAGGAAAAATCCTACGAGATAGTCTGATCAAAAATCAATGTCGGCTTGTACAACTTCAATCGTGAAACCATTACACCATCTCTTTCAATTGTTTTAAAAGATCAAAGAGTGTATAATCTAGCATTTCTCGATAAGGAAGAAAATAAGGTTTTCTAACTCTTTGGAGGGTATTGTTTGCTGCTGCATAAAAAATGATGGGGTCATGCACATTCTCTCTAGCTGGGTATGAAGATTGTTGTTCTGGGATATTTTAATTTGGCAGCGAGATAAGAACGGTGTTATCACATGCCTTAGAGTTGATGTTAGGCATTGCGTCTACAGGTAAAGCATCGCTTATACAAAAGGGTGCCAGGTTAGATGTGTTGATTGATGGCATACGTGTGGTTATAGGAATAATAGTCGGGAGAACAAGAACTAAAGCCGTAGTAGATGGAGCATTCTATCGACCACATGTAATATTTCACATGCATATCAGGAATATAAATGCCTATATATGACATGTGTGTGTGTGTCTATATATATATATATATATATATATATATATATATATATATATATATATATATATATATATATGTTTGAGCGTATTATAGTATATGGTTTGTATATACATATTGATAGTATCACACATACACACATACACACACACATATACATATACACACACACATACATATACATACACATACATACATATATGTATATGTATATGCATGGTTTATACATACACACACACGTATGTAATCTTGGTTGCCACTTATATATTTTATATAAGTGAGTGTGTGTGGCATGAAAATAATTCGTACAATGTAAATATTTGAAATAAAATTAAATTAGAAGAATGCGACGAAAAGGTAATTTATTTTACAATTAAATTTAATCAAATCTGAGTTAAATAGGAAATAATCATGAAGTGCAAGTCTACTTTACTTTTCTTCTATAGTCACTAATTAACAATTAATTTTATACTATATTAATTCCAATCTTAATCATAGCAAACATCAAAATCATTTAAAACTCAAAAGAAATTTATGTTATGCATAAATTTGAAAAAGCATATAATTTGGAAAACTAAATGTTTTACAATTTAAATTATTATCCCTTATGATATAATTAGATTTAAGACAGAACATTTATACTTATGTACATACATATATGTAATAAACTGGAATTTAATTTTAAAGCATAAAATTAAATGAATTTAAAACAAATCAACCAAATAAAAGATTTACTTTTAATGTTGGCATATAATTTCAAGGACGAATAATAATAAATTAAAATATATGTGATTTTGTATAATTATATGTATACACATATTTTAATAATTCAATCTACCAAAAATTAGATCCATTGAAGAGGGAATAAACTATAATAAGTACTGTAATTTATTGAAACAAATAGATTTATTACAACATATAATTTTAGATTCAACAAATAAAAGTACATGTTTCGGATCTTAAACTAGTTAAAATATAATTTTTTGGTCAAATAAAATAATTAAGCATTGCAATAGTGGATGAAATTTTTAAAAAATATGAATTCCCTAACAATTAATCAATTTAGATCCTGTTAAATCATCAACATTCAAATAAAACCATAAAAAAGTTCACAATCAATCATAATACATAAAAAAATTTAAACAGATCATGAAAAGTAGCTACAATATATATATATATATATATATATATAAACAATCGTCATTTTGAACATCATGAATAAATTATAATTAAGAAAACATACCCAAAAACCTTACCCTTTCTCATACCTTGATCTATGGCTTCTCCTTTAGATTTTAAACAAATCTGCATCCCATCTTGTAAGAGAATAATGAACCACCTTTGATTTAGTTTAATTTGATTTTATTTAAATTTTTAGGGTATTTTTTGAAGATGGAATCATGATTGACCTTAGAAAGGAGGAAGAAGAAAGGAGCGTTCTATTGTAAGAAAAGAACCAAAATGAGTAGATTTTGTTTTGGTTGGATTAAGGAATCTTTCCAATTCTTCTTATTTAAACTCCTTCTTTAATTCCTTTTTGATATTCAGTTAATTGATTCCCTCTACCCTGCAAGTATGATCGACCCTACAAATGCTCTTTTATATGTTATTCAAACCTTTTTTAAATAGCATACCGATATCGTATAATTATATATGCAGATATAACTTTTATATATTCATTTAAATAATTACCAAAAAATACTCAAAACCGCAAATAAAATAACTGTAATTAATATTTTGTAAATATAAATTAATTTAATAAATTTATAACATTTTACAAATTAATTAAATTGTGTGGTTCTCGGAGAAACGACAAATGTTGTAGTGTCACCTAGGGATGTGAATACATTTAAGGATGTGAATACATTTAGGTACGAGGAAATTTGATGCAATTTTGGGCTTGGGACATGGGAATGGACTTTTGTCCACCATTGTCGTCCTCCGAAGCTTTAAAACTTAGCCGAACTTTGGCTAAGTACGAAGCTAGATGGATGTGACGACCCACCCTTTCGACCCTCATAAATTGACATTAATACATCCTCGGTATTCACATGCTGCAAAACAAATTGCCGGAAGGATGGTTAATAAAGGTTAAAAAGAAAATAAAGACAGAATAGAATCTTACACGAATGGAATAACATATATTATTTTAATATATATGATCTTTATAATGGAAATTTTAAATACATTTATCAGAGCCTATCTATTATAAATCAGCTTGGACGGTTATAAATCTCTGTCCTTATAAATATTGAATACAATCAATAAACTAATGCAGCAGAAATGGAAATGAAGAACTACTGCAGAAACACCTTCGGCTCTAGACTTTAAGCTCCATCACGATGCTTCAAGTTAAACTTACTACTTGGCTACCCGGAAAAATAGGGCACCCAGAGTTTAAGGGAAAAGAAAATAAAATCCGGATCAATCATGGAGCCGGTGTGAGAAACTCAAAAATATAGATATTGAAAAACAAATGGGTATCCCATAAGACCACGTTGCTTATAAACATGGAATAGGTTTTAACCTTATGATAACCAGAACATTTGCTATGGAACATCGGGGATATTATCTTTAATGACATTCTTTCAAAACCTTGTCAAATAACTATATATAATCTTAGCAAAAATTGTTACACTATTGAATTCCATCATATTGGATTCTACAATCTAAATCATAAAGGCTCGTATTGGAGAATGGATTCCATAAATGATAAGGTAAGGGACTACCTTTCGACTGTATTTATTTAGAAAAATGCACCGAGGCACCAACAAATGGTCCTCTACCAACACTATATTGGCCTACCTTTATCGTAGATAATACTGAGTATGGCATCGGTCGTTCCCGACCTTTCTGAGAGCTCTCATAGCATACACAACATACCCGATACATAGAGGGTATTCTAGAAAGGTGATGACTATGGGTGCGACCCACATAGCCCTACCGCATCTACTTTGTTGTTTTCATTCCCAAATGATGAAGCTCGAGGTAACGATTACCTTTCTCATAGCACGCATTTCACTTGAATGCCACATTGCCAATTCTATCACACACTACTGATTTCCATAAATGTACAACCTCTGAGCTCGTACGTCTTAGAGAAGGGTGTTAAATATAGGAGAGTTACCTCCTACACCACCAAACATATGTATATTTATAAAAATCAACGTACATGCATTTTAGAAAAGCAATTTCAGACATTCTCCATACAAGTTGCCCAAGAACAGGATAAACCGATGGAACTCTCCTACTATATCCTATCGGGAATCACCCCTAGAATTAGCAGCGAGCAGCCATTGCATTGAAGATCAAATGAAGATACTGCTGCCATATATATAATATAGAGAATTTCCCCCTACGGTCAGCGACAAGCAGCTCTATAATCCGTCTTCTAATTTATTATCATTCCATGTCTTTACTTCGAATGCTTATATTAGTTCGAAGTGGTTTTTGGATAGGAATCACCCAAATCCATCCCTGGTTTCTCCAAACCAATTTATCGATAAAAAGAGGTCAAGTATTGTTTATTATTCCATTAATCAATATTTTTTCATCCAAGTAAAATGACTTCTTGAGATATATATCTTTAAAACATTTCTTTTCGGTGTATATAAGATTGTTAAACCTCTCTTTTTAACTTTGAAAATACCAAATCAAAATCATCTCATAAATCACATGGCCAAATCTTATTGAGTAAAAAAGGGTCGATAAAATTATACTATATCTACTCAATATCAATTCCCATACATAAGCTTTACTATCCATCGAATAATGGTGGAATCACCTTTTAATTTCACATGGATAGTATGAATCCCCTCCTTGAAATTTAATACCAAATGTAAGAAGGTTATTTCTGTGCAATCTAAGTTGTATTAAATTTGTAAATTTGAATCTATTATACTTGCCTCGTTTCCAACATTTCAACATATCTATTCCTCACCCAGGAAAGAGGTGAGCCAAAGCACTGGTAGCACCTAAAAATCTCCTTAGTTTAGCATCCCCACATTCGAATCTCATGAATAGAAAATTCCAGTCTACTTATCGACTTTTAGAGCCAAGATTAAACCATTTATTTATAATGACCTTTTCTTTTAACCATTTAAAAGTCTTTTGAAATGATTTTAAAACCTCCAAATCATCTATAAAATTATTAGTTATTTATTTTAAAACATTTATAATAAATTCGGGAAAAAATAATTAAGTTTGTAGCCACATTTCAAAAGTTATTAAAAATCGCTGCAAAAAGTGCTCGAATGATGCTTTTAAGGCTTGATCAAAACATTTTTTCTATCACTTGGAAATCCATTTTCACAACTCAAATCTCATTTAAAACCTTTTAGTATATTCATAATTTATTTTATAATTTTAAAGAATTAAAAATATCCATTTTAAAGAATTTATCGCTTTAGTTTTCAAACTACCAAACCGCGATTATTTTGAATATTAGTTTTGCTCATATTTCTAGATCTACTAAATAAAATCTTGATCTTTTTCTATTGTTTGAAAACTATGATTATAAGAGTTTGGGAAATTTTTATCCCAAAGAATTCTGACTCTGATTCCATCCTACAGATGGATTTAAACTTTATGGCACGAAATCAAGAACAACCATTACGCAACGTGCCTATTTTAACTCAATTTTCATATTCTTTACCAAATTTTATCAAAACACTTTTAAATATTTATAAAACATTTATAAATCGATTTAATCCATTTCAAAGAGGTTTATCAATCTCACATACACCATTTCATTTATTAAAGGAAAATGATTTTCTTTGTAATATTTGATGTGTATTTAACGTGAATTGTTTACACATCCAAACAATCATATTATCATATCCAAACATGGTTCACAATCATCACAACCAAGCATAACTGAATATATATATCATCCAAAATATCATAATATAAACATAGTTTGCACCTTCATTGGATATTGGGCTTATGAAAACGGACTATAGCTTTGCTACGATCAAATCAAAGCTTATGGAATCGAGCTCGGGAGCTTTGGATAGGCTCGACCTATGCTTGCAAGTGGAGATAGGCTTGGACAAGCATGGATATGGATGTGGTCGTGAGATTTGAGTGGAGATGTGGAGTGATTTGCCTGGGTTTTGAGGCGAAATGACATGGAACATATGTGTGTGTGTGTGTGTGTGTGTGTGTGTATTTTAGATTATTTTTCCAAAACTTTGCAAATATTTTTTAACACGTGGGAGTCATTAAAGAAGAGCTCTTAGAGCTGTAAGAAGAAGGAGGAAGAATAAGCGAATGGATGAATGAAATGAGAGAGCTAAGGCCTTGTATTTATAGGTAAATGTATGAAAAATATCTAAATGTGCATTTCCTTCTCTACCCTCTATCCACACCCCACATTTCCCGTCATTCCACATGTTGATACCCCCATGTGCCTCCATCACTTTACTTCTCTTCCATGCCATATGCACTGACTTTAAATGCCTTAAAGGTGAAGATAAATTACTTCACTTCCATGCCATGTGCCTCCAACACTTCTCTTCCGTTCGTCACACCATTGAAAATCGGAAAGCCGATTTCTGGTCACATTTTCACTTATAAATTAAATTATATATAAATGTAAATAAAATTTGAAAATTAATTTCTCATCATTTTAAATGAATTAAAATGATCATATTTGAATTAAAAGCCAAATAAATCAATATTAAAGAATTGTTTACAAAAAATGCTATTATATCGATAAAGCGACATCAATTTTCCTTACGACTTTAAATCAAGTACATATATATATATATATAACTATTATAAATGATTTATTATCACTATATAACTAGTTAAAATGAATTATTATCATTTAAAAAAATTATTTGAATAATTAAATAGTTATTAAACCATTAAAATCTCTGTTTAAATTCATAAGTCAATTATTAAATATGATGTCATTATTGATGATGTCATAAATGCATTTTATTTCGAAAAATAAAATAAATTTGTTATTTCATATTCTTGTTTAAATGAATAATTAAGTGTATGTATTCAGCTCTGTGCGTGACTTCTGATAATTATAGAGTTATTTATTGATAAAACAATTTTCGACCATTTTATCGATATTCCTTCAAAGTTTATATTTTTGTAAATACTAATTTAAAATAAGATTACCATCATTATTTTTCAGAACATCATAATCTATGTTTTAAAAAACTTATATATGAATACTTAAAAATATATATAATTTATTAAATTGCTAAATTTTGGGGTTGTTACAATGGGTTAATATCAATCAATCTCGTGTTGGGAAAAATGAAGAGAAAGGCTATGGAAGCCTACCTAATCAATTATACTAAAGTGTAGATGATGGTTTGCTAGATATAAAAGAATACCAGTCGATCTAATATGAAGGTTAAAGCACGTAGTCGACTTGGGCAAATGATACGGATGTGCAAGGTTACTTTAGGCTTAACATAAGGAAATGATGGATTACTTTGGGCTCAATGTGATAAATCTTAGATGTTTTGTGACGAGGACAGAAATGTTTCATCCTTCAATAACTCGACGATGTGAGGATTTTAGATCAAATGAGAAGTGATCAAAACATCGTACGATGTTCCAAGAAGGCTAGTTCGGTAATGGGAATTAGTAAATTGGAACATATGAACAATTCTACTATCAGAATGTGTGCTAAGGGAACATTGATAACTCTAACATTTTTGATGCGTTCTCATAAAGAGGAGGGGTAAGTGAGGATGCTCACTTGGATTTGTCTATAATTAATCCATATATCTTAGACCTTATTGATATGTGGGTTTATTTCCTAAAGGGCATGGGCTCAAGCACTTAGGAAACCGAGAGGTTGAGTGGTCTTTAATCGTTAAATGGGTTCATAGAGCTGTCACATATCCAATGCACTTGAGTCGGGTGATGTAACCTATGTAGATGATTCTTATGTTTTCTATATTTGCTATGATTTGCTATGTATGTCACATGATGTAGTTATTTCCAATGTTATGTGCCTAGACACACCATATTGTACTTTGAGTAGTAGTATACCCATATGATGATAGTTTAGCATATACTGCTATGTGCTAACTTATAGATGCAAGGATAAAACATATATGACTCTATGTGTCATTTGTTTCTATTTACGATATTCTATAACTTATATATATTTTGAGATTATAGATCGCTCACACCAAGCTTATGTCTGACTCGAGATTATTTGTTTTACTTCTTATTATTGGGTACTCTTAAATGAGTAGATTAGAGGTAGAAGGCATAAAATAGTGCACGAAGTCATACGGAGGACTATCAAGTGGCTAGCGCTATAACATATTTATTTTGGGAGCTGTTATCGCTATTTGCAATGTACAGTACTATGGAGCTATGCTGGTACTTGTTTATTTAGCAAAGGTAGCTTCTATTCAGTATCTATTATACAGATGTATAAACTCTATTCCGTTATGTTCTGTATAATTGTGATGGACCTATTGCACTCTTTTTATTTGGTTTATTTAGCTATATTACCATCTTACATGTTTATATCTATACTAGTTATTATATTTATACTGCAAGTTGTGAGAAATACGATAAATTCTGCTATAGATTGCTACAACTATGCCTTGACTGCCATTCTATATCAGTCGGGTATCGTGACGTCGCACCATTTATGGTATTTAGATATAGAGGTGTTGATTGGTCATCAATTGGGTATCAGCACTGTGGTTGGGATATGACCTAAGTTGTTAATAGGATCCATTAGAGATAATAAAGGATGTATCATCACAGAATGGAACTAGTGATATAAGAGAGAGCGTTCATGTTATATATTTTGGTTTTCAAAATTACATGGTAGTATTTATAAAGTAGTAACTCGCATTGCACACACAACTACCTTATGTGTAGGTTTTCTTTATGAGAGACTGATTATTCTTATTATAAATTATAAGAGTGAGCAGACAAACAAGAAACGCGGTACGGAACTCCATCTCAAGAATTGAAGAAGGAGTGAGCATGGGTACAACAACTAACCCCATTTTGCAGACCATGTTTGTGACTATGATGAAGAACATGCTACAAAATGCCCAAGGAGGTGCTTTAGTTATTAATGATGGTGGTTCTCTAATGCAAACATCAAGAGCTGAATTGCCAAGCTGTATAAATAATTTTGGGTCAGATCATTCATGTAACACCCCATAAAATAAACTATAATAAAATAAGGTAAGGTTGAAAATGGAAATTTTATAAAATTTTAAATTTTTCCATGAAAGTTATTCCATTGCATTTGTGGCAAAATTCTGATCTATTTCCATATATAATATGCTAAAAATAGAGTTCAAACGAATAAGTTATGAGCATTCGAAGTTTCTAAATTTAAACTAATTTAATTTGAATTCAAACTAAAATGAGTAATTAAATTTAGAGTTTGAATTTCAAAACTAGACGTTAGAATTACTTAGGGTTAAGTAAATTTTAAGTTAAACAATTAACGTTAAAAGTCAATTATGGAATAAAATAATTAAGCAGTGGAAACAATCAAACACACCTAAAATAAGAGGAGCGGTAGATAAGTGCGACCCAACGGTCGACCTCTAGCAGTCGGCCACTTCTTACAGTAACGGCTAGGGTTTTTTCAATGTAAAATGCTCTAGATTTTTCTATTTTTGACCTGTTTCACCCGACGGTCCTGGTACATTTCAACTCCAATAAATCAGACCCTACCCTCTCCACTTTTTATTCACAAATATTCGAGGAATTCTTTGAACCTTTGTCATTTTCTCTCTTTAGTTAGATTTATAATTTCAATTAGTAATTCAGGTAAGGATTCTAGTCCTTTTCTAATTATCCTTTTATTCTATTCACTTCTTCTCTAAGCTCTCTAAATCTAACAAAATCATATATATACCTACCATTCACTATGTGTGTGTGTGTGTATATATATATCAAAAGAAGCAGATCAAAAAAAGAGTTGGTTCAGCGTTGCGAATCCATCAAGAAAAGCTAAGAACGATTTATGAGTATAAACCTTAGTATTTTCATTTCAGTAATTGATTAGTGTATATCCATGGATTTGAATATGCCTTAAGGATTTTGTGATTTGCGGAAACAAAACAAGATAAAATCCTCCAAAATTCCTTTTTATTTCGAAACGTTAATTCTAGATGGAGATTCTCAATTATTTATGTTAATTTGATGGAATTTATATTATTTCTACAATTTTTGATAATTTCATAGTCTATTCCACTTCCTCTCCTTCTTGATTCAAATTGTGAGTTCTTAATAATGAAATGAGGGTGTAGAACACGAATCATATTCATAGTTTACACTACATATTCCACACAAAATTCCTTCGTTTATTTCTTTATAGAAGAGGATTTGAATGGAATATGAAGTTAGAACCGCAATTCCCAATGTTTAGGACATTCCACTAATTTAATGTTTTAAATTGAGTTTCTAATTACAAGTCTATTTATTGCAGTTTTGGATATGAACATCTAATCTTTGTTATGGATATTAGAATTCCTTTTTATGGACATTGGAAATTTAGAAATTTGAAGGAAATGACTTGTATTAATACTATGTCTTAAGGAATTGGTGGTTAGTGTTATTTTAGATCGTATGAATAGCACGCTTAGAAATTTACTATGCACGAATATATTTATTTCTATTAGTGTAATAAGCATATAATTGGTATAATTGCATAGGTAGTTAGGTAATTAAATTCTCATAAATTCCCCTTTAGGAAAGTAACTAATATTTAAAGGCGTAATAAGGAAGATTTCTTATAAGGCCTTAATTATGGAACTGTAAGATGAGTATTATATATAGAGAGAGAATATATAAATTATGGCTAAATCATAGGGATGCAAGTTAGTCAAAAGGCACACAAATGCTTGTCCAAACTAATCTGGCTACCAGCAATGTGACTTTGAGGCTGACATGAGACATTGTCTATGATAAATATTTCTGATGACGTGAGATTAGTCCTAAATACTATAGGGTAAATCTGCCCGGCTAACCTGGTTACTAGTCTCTATGAATAATCAAACTAATATGAGACGTCGCTATAAGCATGGGTCATAATATGATGAGTCTACTTTGGGGTTTTGAGGTATTAAGTGGTTATTTGAGAGCTCGCTGCTTTCCCCAAATGAAGTAGTAAATGGCCAAATGTTAGTTATTAGGCATGATAGATGGTATCTCGATTAAGGTCCGCTTTGGGTTAAGGTATTAAGTGGCTAATTGAGGGCCCGTGTTCCTATAAAGAAGTATTAAGTCGCTCAAGAGATTCCATGAGATGTTAGCTAGATAGTCACTGATGAGGTGTTCGTCTTGGGAATAGGTATTAAATGATAGGGACAGCCTCAATTAAGGTCTTAAATGGCCAGTGTCTGCCTATTTTTCGATAAAAGGTATTAATTGGTTTGGGTACTATCTCATGCATTATTAGACATTTATGACATGGGATTTAGATCATGGGATTTGGAAACCTACTTTGAAAATGGAAGGTATTAAGTGGTTGATTGAGGACCTACCTCCTTTCCTTATAAGAAGTGTTAATGGCTTTATATATGTAATACATATTCTTATTTTGAAATATACTGCCCATGTACTGGAATGGTAGGACTCAATGTTTTTATTCATCAGACATTTGTTGTTATGACTCCCTCCTCGTTGCAATATAGGTTAAAGACAGAGTGAAGATGGTGATGATGCTTGAAGACGGAGTGGCCTAAGCTTATGCTAGTTATTGTTATCTTTTTATGATGTTTTATGTTGTACCCATGTATTTTTGAATAAATGATGCAACGAATATTATTTAACTATTTGATGATGTTTTGTATTATGACAAGTGAAATGGTTTCGAAATAAATGGGTATAATTTTCTATTATATTTTAATCCATCCATTGTGAGCTCTGAAAGTATAGTTACTGGCCGTTACAGTTATTTCTTTTTCCAACCGATAGCTAGCATTAGAATGGGTCTAAGTTTCGATCGGCCTTTTCTGGGTCTAAATTTAGGCATGTTTCAAGGGTGGGTTGTTACATTTGGTATCAAAGCCTAGGTTACCTGATCAATGTGGAAATTACACATGAGTGGCATATTTGTTATTTTTGAAAAGTTTTTAAGAAGGATTTTCATAAATTCTTATACATACCCTTATTTTTTTGAACATACGTGCAAATACTAGGCAACCCTTTTTCTTTCAATATATAATACAATCTTAGGTAATCGTCACTAAAGATTCAATCTACCGATAGTTGATATGGTTGATCATCAATCTTCTTTCAGAACCGGAATCCCTACCGACGGAAGACCTCCCATTTGTGGAATGCCTGAATGGTTTAAATAATATCATATGACTGTTGAGCAAATTCCTATCCCTCTAACTACACCAATGACAACAGCTGCATCGCCTGCTGATGTGCACCCCATCCTACTGACTTTCCTAGATATGTAAGGACTTTCTTAATATTGAAGGGAATACATACTCTAGACCCGAGGGATATCTGGAAGCTAAAGAATGGGTAAATGACTAAGAGAAAATATTTAGGGAGCTTGGTTAGGAGGACCAGTTAAAGAGGAGGATGGTAGCTTAACACCTCAAAGGAGAAGCAATAGATTACTAGAACTTGGTGACTAAAGAAAATGGTGATTGGATTTTCTCATGGGATGAATTCAAAAATGGATTTGAGATAAGTTTTATGTCAAAACCAGAAGTAAGTCTACAACTAGAGAAATTCATTCAACTTAGGCAAGAGACTCCACCATAAAGGAGTACATGGGTAAGTTCACAGAGTTGACTAAATTAGAGATGAGCTTGACAGATACACCTATGAAAAAGGCTATGAAGTTTGTGGAGGGACTGAATTCCCTATTGGGAGAAATTTTGTTGACCCAAGTGCCTATTGGTGCCACGTACGAGATGTTGGTTAAGATGGCAATGCTACATATGGCAAGTGCAGAGGATAGAGAGGTAGAAAGGAGATGGCTAGACCTACCCAAAAGCAAGGAGGGTCCAAGAAGGGAAGCATTTGGGCTAAAAAGAAGTCATGGGTGAAGTTTAAGAAGGATCGTAAGGTGTGTAAGAGATGCCATAAGAAAGGTCATGAGGCTAAAGATTATAGGATGAGTCTGATGAAAGAAGCCTTCAAAAGGAAGCGCTTTAATTTCCACGAGGAAGGGCACCTCAAGAATCAATGCGCTAAGTTGGCAAAGGACCAAGCGGACAAGTTTGTGATATTGAAATCATTCCTATTGCAAGTAAACCACCTAGAGTCAAGGGAAAGCATCATTAGAAGGTATAACTCTTATTTCAGGGGTTACTGTTCGTACCCTATTTTGATTCAAAGGCATCACATTCCGATATACCTATGAATGTAGTAAACCCCTTAAACCTTCAAGCCTAAATTGTCACCAGCCCAATAGTGGTCTCCAATCCTATTAGGGGATCGACACATCTCTCCTTAATTTGCAAATACCAAACGTTGGACATATAGGATGCTGATCTATATGTAATGTGTATGTTCTAAATTTTGAGGGGTATGGACTTATCTTAAGAATGGGATGGTTGGAATATTATAGAGCAATTCTTGATTGCGATATGAGATTTGTACCATTAAAAGGTTGTGGAGGCCGTGACATATAAATTCTTTGCACACCCTAAAATTTTGTCGACTCAAGCCATCTATATCGCTAAATTTATCTTTTGGAAAGTTATCATCTGTACCCGTGTTTGTGAATTTCTAGATGTCTTTGAGGAATTCTCCGGTCTTCCACCCCAAAAGGAGACTGAGTTCTGAATAGATTTGGAGAAAGATGTAAGTCCAATTGCCATGCCTATAGGACATATGGCCTCCAAAGAAAGAAGAGAAATGGATAAGAAAATCTCTAAGGTATTGAACAAAGGATTCATCCGATATAGTACTTCGAACTGGGGAGCCCCTATTGTTTTCGCCTCTACAGCAAATGGTTCATTGAGTCTTTGCATTGACTATAGGGAATTGAACAAGTCAACAAGGAAGAATAAGTAAACTTTACCTAGGATAGACGACTTTTTCAATCAACTTGTTGGAGCTAAAGTCTTTTTTCCAACTAGATTCCATCAGTTGAGGATTTCTAAAGAAAGTAAGTCAAAGACCACATTTCGCATGCCAGATGGACTATATGAGTAGGATGTGATGCCTTTTGGATTGACGAATAAACCTGGATACATTGTTGATTTGATGAGTAGGGTATTTAGGGGGCAACTCACTAAATTCATCGTTTTGTTTAAGATGAAATCTTGATTTTCTTCGAAGGCAAAGAGGAACATGAGAACCACCCAAGACAGGTAGTAGAAACCTTACGAAGGCACTAGCTTAAGGCCATATTTGCTAAATGCCATTTATGGAGAAAAGAAGTTAGATTCCTTGGGCATAATGTTTCTGAGCAAGGACTGGCAGTAAACCCTGCCAAAGTGAAGGCTGTTCAAGGATGGAAGGCTCCTAGGAATGTATCAGAGACTAGAAGTTTTCTCGGGTTGGCAGGCTACTATAGGAAGTTCATTAAGAACTTTATAAGAATAGCAGCCCCCTTAACCCATTTGACTAATAAGAACCTAGTCTTTTATTGGGACGATAAATGCATTGAGGCATTTAAGTAGCTTAAGGAGTTATTCACTAGTGCACCTAAGCTCACTATTCCTGCTGGGACTAAACCATTTATGGTTTTCTCCAGATTCTTGTGGCATAGGATTGGGAGCAATTCTAATGCAAGAAGGGAAAATATTTTCTTATGCTAGTAGGCTACTGAAGGATAATGAGAAAAGATACCAATTGCATGACTTGGAGTTGGCAGCTATCGTATTTTCCTTAAAGATGTGGAGGCATTGTCTCTTCGGAGAAAGGTTGAGTTATTTACAAACCATAAACATTCAAGTACCTGTTTTACCAAAATGATTTAAATCTTAGGTAACATAAATGGATGGAATATATAGCATCATTCGATTTTATTACTCACCTTTGGAAAAGGGATGTAGTCGCTGAAGCCCTTAGTTGGAGGCATGCTACCCTAGGTGCTATATATGAATGAAGACGGTTGGAATTCCTTTTAAATTTTAACTTTAACTGACAAATGAACCCATCCAAGGATTTTTAGCAGTTATGGAGATTAGTCCAACCTTAATGGACCGCATAGGGCTTAAGCAAGTGAAGGATGAAGGGATTATAAAGGTCTTGGAGAAGTTGAGGAAGGGAGAGCATTTTGCCTACGCTAGTAGGTATTCAATTGATGAGAAAGGATGCTTAAGAAGGGATGGACGCCTTTGTGTTCCAATGATTGATAGTTTGTTGAAAGAGGTGCTTATGGAATGTCACCACTCAAAGATGACCATTCACCCCGGTGGACATAAGACGTACATGAATATGAAGAGGATTTTCTTCTGGTTTGGAATGAAGAGAAGAGTAGCGAGTTTATTACTAAGCACTTGACATGTCAGAAAGTAAAAGCTGAGCAAGGGAACCCTAGATGATTGTTATTGCCATTAAAGATTCCAACTTGGAAGTGGGAACATATTTCGATGGATTTCATGGAAGGATTGCCAAGGAGTCAGAAAGGTAATGAAGCTATTTGGGTTGTGTGGATAAACTCACTAAGAGTGACCATTTTATTCTTGTTAGGAACAATAGGATTGCCACTTCTCTTGCATAGATTTACATCAAAGAGATAGTTCATTACATGGAATTCATGTGAGCATAGTTAGTGATAGAGAGCCCTTGTTTATTAATGAGTTTTAGAGGAGCTTACAAGCGGATTTGGAAACTTGTTCAAATCTTAGCACTCCTTATCACCTGTATATGGATGGTCAAACGAAAGCGATGAATAGGATTCTGAAAGACTTGTTAAGGGCTAGTATTTTGGACTTGGAAGGACATTGGGAGCAGTATCTACCTTTGGTCGAGTTCGCATATAATAATAACTATCAGGCGATGATTGGTATGGCCACTTTTGAAGTACTTTATGGGAGGCCATGAAAATTGCCAAGTTGTTGGTGGGAAACCACCGACAAAATATGGCTCAGACCCAACTTGATCCAAGATACTATAGAAAAGTAGAGTTGATCAGGCAATGAATGAAGGCAGTGTAAGACTGTTGGAAACTTATGCAGATAGGATAAAGAAAGAGCTAGAACTTGAAGTTAGAGATATGGTATTTGTCAAAGTCTCCCTTTTTAGAAAAGTGATTAGGTTTTGCCAGACCATAAATTTGGCATCTAGATTCGTTAGGCCATTCCGGGTTTTGAAAAGGACAGGGAAACTTGCTTATCGAGTGAAGTTTCTTAACAAACTGGTAAGAGTCCACAATGTTTTTCACGTTTCTCACCTTAGGAAATGCCTTCATGACACCGCTATTATTGTTGAGCCTGAAGAATTGGGGACTTAGAAGCAAAGCTAATGGTACCCATGCCACCACATGCATTATGGAGAACAGAACCAGGAGACTTTACAATAGAAAAATTAGACAAGTCCGAATAAAATAGGGAGACAACCTTGCTGAAAGCAGATGAGAATCGAGGAGAAGATGAAGATCACCCATGTAGAGCTTTTCACCGGCAAATTTTCTCTCCAAAATTAGGATTTTGGTTGCATTGTGGTTGCTAGATTGGATGGTAGGTGTAACGACCCGCCTTTTTTACCATCGAAAGTCAACACTAAAACTAACACTGCGTCAAATGTCGCGCATGCAATCGACAAAAGGGCGGATTGTTAGGGTAAATAAAAAGAAAAGAATAGAGAACACAGAAAATTATAATCTCATGGTGGAATCGACCACATATAATACAATAAGGACAGTAAAAACTGTCACTCCAAAAATACAGAGTATATCAGGGTTAAAAACAAACCTTATGAGCTAGACAGTTATAAAATCCTGACCTAACAATGCTGATATGGATACTATATAACACAGCGGAAAGTGAACACTACGATATGTAAACCTCCAACACCTCTTCATTATCTTCATAACACCGAAGTCAACCTGAGAAAATACTTGGTATGACCCAAGCATCAATAAAATAACACCCAGATCGATCTGGAAATACCAGCCTGAGATAAGTCAAATAATGGGGAATATATTAAAGTTCTATGAGACCACACCGCTAACATGGAATTGGTTTTACCTCACAAGGATAACATCCGTACAAATAAGAGAAGAAATAAACATCACGAAACAAATTCAAATTAGAATGGGCATGAATAGTATTAAAACCAGATTTGAAAGAATGGAAATAGTCTGAATAAAATCCAAAACGAACAGAATGGATAAATCAAGATAACAGTTCATACTTGATAGAATGGACAAAATAATGTAACCATCCAAATTGATAGAATGACAAAATAAATACTTAAATGCCGTGAAGAGTGGTTGACTCTTATCCCGACAATTTAAGGATAAACAGATTCAAGGGTTCGAATCAAAAAGGTAAAGGAAAATTTCCAACAAATGACTAGGAAGGCGCACCCCCTTGAAGTACACCTCTAGTAGTATACTTCTGAAAAGCTCATTTGCTCTGTTACACTTCTCAAAAACCTCCAAGTCGGACCCCGCCAACCTTACCTAGTATCCGAATATTTCACATCTAAATCTTAACTGTTTTAAGGTGACGGTACACCAAAATCTAGATGAGATGAAAATACCTTGATGGGAGCAACCCCACATAGTTTGGAACCCTCTCGCGCTTTGGTTTTAGTCATTTTCTGCAAAGGATATCAATGCTCAAAGAGTAGCAAATCGCCATTAAGGTGACTATACACCAACTGGATCCGATAATTAATAAATTAACCATCGAGGATAATTAAAATGATCATACATGGAAATTAAATATCATATATTTAACACTACTCATCGATTCTAAACAAGTGTAGCCAAGTTAAGATAGTGTTACCTTTAGACATCGCCTTGATGACATTTTTAACCTTTGATATAGAAACGAGTCTACGCCTCAACGTTTAGCATAAAAAGTATGACTATATCCTTTCCATATAAGAGATATCGATCACGGAACTATTTTTCCATAACTGAAATCGAACTTTACTTTTAAAAACTAAACTTGTGCTCAGTTTCCATATTGCTGTATTTGAAAAAACACTTTGGAAAATACTCTTTTAAAATGTTCTTTTAAAATTCAAACTAATAATACCAAGTGTATTAAAAAAGGGTTAAAATAAATGTCGTTAAAACATTGTTTACTATAAACCCAAAAACAATTTACACATCTTTATTTATAAATAATTCCTTTTAAAGGATTTTCTCATTTATAATCAATTATTTATAAATTTAAAAAATATTTATTATCCTAAAAGATAATAAAGCAGGTTAAATACCTTTATAAATTTAAAACAATATTATTTATCCTGAAAGATAACTAATAACATTTATAATCTCTTTTAGGTAAACAAATCCATTATCTTTAACACAATAGTTAATTATTTCAAAACACTTTTATATCATCGGTAAATTAACTTTACAATCTTTATCAAGTCAGTTTATTAGCTTTTAAAATACTTTCATTTAATTACTTAATTTACTTTAATCACTTTTATTGAATCAATTGATTAACTTTAAATATCATTAATTTAAAAAGATTAATTAAATTCAAATAATCCTTGATTAAATGAATAATTAATCTCAAACATCATTAATTAAAATGATTAACAAATTTAAATATCACTGGTTAAAGCAGTTAATTAAATTTAAAACAATCATTAGTTAAAATGATTAATTAAAGTTTAAAATCATTAATTAAAGTAACTAATTAATTTCAAAATCATTAGTTAAAATGATTAGTTAATTTTAAACATCATTATTTAAAACAGTTAATTAAATCTAAACAATCATTAATTAAAATGTTTAAATAAACTCCGTTGTCATTAATTAAAATAATTAACTAAACTCAAATAATCATTAGTTAAAACGATTAATTAAGTATAAAACACCATTAGCAAAAATGACTAATTAAATACAATCTCATTTAAATCAAAAGTTAAACCAATTTTATATATCATAAATTAAATTGGTTAATTAGTTTTCAAAATCATTAGTTAAAATGATTAATTAATCTAAATTACCGTTAATAAAAATGATTAATGAATTTTAACATTCTGTTTAGTGAAAACACTAGCTTAAGTTCAAAAACATACGACATCGTTTTGGGCTGAAAATTAATAAATAACGGTATAGCGAATCACAATAACGACACTTAACAAACTAAATGGAATATCAAGATTTATTTCAATTAACGATCAATATGATAATATAATGATGTAAATAAATAATTATAGGCGAGAAACCGCTCAGGGTCTCTTTTACAAATTTTCCCTGCAAAACAATGGTTATGGTAACATAGATATAACCATATGGGTTCCTAATGATCAAATTAATATGCCATCCATTTTTAAAACGGAAATTCAACCAAACAATCAATCAAACAATCTAAATAACATCCAATAATTAATAATCGTTTATAACATCATAGATATGATATAGTAAATTGAACTCATGTTGATTTTCATTTTCACCAAGACGTTCTAATTTGGACTAAAACCAAACTGGCGTTCGATTTTAGCATAAATTCCAACAAGCTCCAAATCCAATCAACCTAATCCATTGTGTAGCCATCACCGCTACAAGACCAATGCAAAAAAGGACATTCGAATTTGACCTTGTAAGCAAAAGTTATTCGATTATAAGTTACACGAATTAAATAATATAATTAATTAACAAATTACATTGCTTAATTAACATTACCCATTTAAACTCTATCTTCCCCAAAACTTATAAATTTGCACAGGAATGTCAATGAATCCAAATGGCCATGCACAACGAAGTAGCGATACAGAGCGAAACTTGTGAAATTCAATTCCATCTTCACTGTTGAGCTTTTCATCTCCTCCTCTACGCGTTCATCACCACGGTGACAACCTCGGAGCCACCAAGAAAAACATGACTAATAGGTCAACCTCGCCCATGCGCATTAATCGCGACCCCGTTTGTCGCTAATCCCCGCAAAACTTCGACGATAGAAACTTCTTCCATTGCTAAACCCAAATCCAAGCTTCAATTCGCCTAACTCCTCCTAATATTCCAACTAGATCAAGTCCTAGTTCCAGTGTCAAAATCTTCTATCAAAAATCTCGACTGCAACTCACGAAACTAATATAGAATGGAAGATCTACTCCATACAAATTAATTGAATCTAAAATTATGATTTTCAGTTAACTATACACTTTGACTTTGATTTTGAAGTTTGATTTTGGAAAGAGGGAAACAATTTCTTGTTTACAAGCAATGATCAAAAAGAGAGAAGGAGGTATGATAGCCATGTGATGGGGGTATGGGTATACATGAGGAGTATGGCGTGGGTATCGGAAAGCATGGTTGAATTTAAATTATATATATATATATATATATATATATATATATATTATTTAATAGAAAAATATTTATCTTTAAACATCCGAAAATCTCAAACTCCAAACGAGATGTGTCGCCTGGCGTTCAATATGTTATGCCCTTATTTCGAGTGCAATGGAGCTAGTCCTGAGCCCTAATTCGATCATATGCAGAAGATAGATTTTTAAACCCAATTATTATATTAAATTTTCGAAATTAATTTCTACATGTTTCGAACTCGCATGACCAAACGATACGTCTGATCGCTATGAAATTCAACGACATGTTATAAATAACTATTACGGATCAAATGAAACAGTTTTCGCCAAAATCTAAGATAGTGCCTCGAAATGCTAATTTCGTAGATTTAATATCGTTTTATATTTTTGATCCAATTATCGATTTTATCCGATCTATTTATATTTGCAAATAAATTTACAAATTGAATTCATTAATATTATTTATTAATTAAAAGGAGTTAAATGAAATTATTAAATCCATTTAATTAATATTTAATTTGCAATTCAAATAATTAAACATTGCCAATATTTGAATTATAAGCTATTAAATTCTAAAATAAAATTATTTAAATATTTAAAATTAATTAAACGTTTGCAATCCAATGACCAAAATTTTAGGTTGTCATGGTAGGGGATGGTTACCACACTTTGCACAATTACTTTACACTAATATATAGAATTTTATGCACGTTTAAGGTATTTGAATACCTGATTGCATAACACGATTACACACTCACGCTAGGTTGACCTCATTTATTGTATGCCTATAGTACATAATCACATAGCACTTTGGTTAAGTAGATGGTTATGTAGATAACTTGGTTGTATAACATGGACGTTGTTGCATATTACATTGTTCGCCCCTTGAAAGATTTTGGGATGAAATCCTTTTTAAGGGTGGAAGAATGTAGCACCCCGCAAAATCAACTATAATTAAATAAGTAAATTAAATCAAATAAAGGAAGGTTAAAATGGAAGTTTTATAAAAGTCATAATTTGATGAAGAAAGTTATTCCATTACATTCATGGCAAAATTTTGATCTGTTTCCATATATAATATGCTAAAATGGAGCTTAAATGAAGAAGTTATGAGAGTTTGAAGTTTTCAAATTTAAATTAATTTAATTCATATTCAAATTACTAATTAAATTTAGAGTTAAAATTTCAAAATTAAACAATAGAATTACTTGGGGGTAAGTAAACATTAAGTTAAACAATTGACATTAAAAATTAATTAAGGGATAAAATAAATAGGAAACGAAAACTATCAAATGCTCCTAAAAAGAGGAGCGGTCGACTAGTGTGACCCAACCATTTGACCCCTAGCGGTCAACCGATCGAGGTAGGGCGATCGACCGCTACTTATTGTGGCGGCTAGGGTTTTTTAGCATTAAATGCTTAAGATTTATCCATTTTGACCTACTTTCATCCTACGATTCTGGTATATTTAAACTCCTATAAATAGGACCCTACCATGTCCACTTTTTATTTACAAATATTCAAGGAAATTCGCAAACCTATGCAATTTTTCTCTTCAGTTAGATTTGGAAATTCAATTAGGAATTCAGGTAAGGATTCTAATCCTTTTCTAACTATTCTTTTATCTGTTCACTTCTCCTCTAACCTCTTTGAATCTAACAAAATTATGTATATATATACATACCTCTACCATTTGTTGTGTGTATATATATAAAAAAAAAATGAGATCTAGAAAAGATCTTCTTTGGCATTCCAAATCCATACAAGAAAAGCTAAAGATAATCTGTGAGTGGAAAACTTGGTATTTTTATTTCAGTAATTAATTAGCATATATTTATGGATTTGAATATGCCATAGGGACTTTTGGATTTGCAAAAACAAAGAAGGTATAATCCTTCATAATTTCTTTTTATTTTGAAATGTCAATTCTAGATGGAGATTCTCAATTATTTTTGTTAATTTGATGGAATTTATATTGTTTCTACAATTTTTGATAATTTTATAGTCTATTCCACTTCTCTACCTTCTTTGGTTCAAATTATGAGTTTTCAATTATGAAATAAAGGTGTAGAACATGGATCTTATTTGAGTTTACACCACTTATTCCACACAAAATTCTTTTGTCCATTTCTTCATAAAAGAGAAGTTGAGTAGAATATGAAGTTAGAATAGCAATTCCTATTGTTTAGGACATTCCATTAATTTAATGTAATAAATTGAGTTTCTATTTCAATGTACAAGTCTATTTATTACAGTTTTTGATATGAACGTTTAATCCTTGTTATGGATATTAGAATTCCTTGTTATGGACATGAGAAATTTATTAATTTGAAGGAAGTATTAATACTATGGCTTAAGGAGTATGAACCACACACTTAGAAGTTTACTAGGTACGAATATAATTATTTCTATTAGCTGTAATAAGCTCATAATTAATTGCATGGTTAGTTTGGTAATCAAATTCTTATAAATTCCCCTTTAGGAAAGTAATTAATGTTTTAAGGCATAATAAGGAAGATTCCTCATAAGGCCTTAATTATGGAATGGTGATATGAGTATTATATATAGAGGGGACATATAAATTATGGCTAAGTCATAGGGATGCGAGGTCGGTCAAAGGGCAGACAAAAGTCTGTCCAGCTAAATTGGCTACCATCAATGTGAATTTGAGGCTTGTGTGAGATGTCTCCTATGATAAATATTTATGATGACGTGAGGTTAATACCAAATTCTGTAGTGTAAATTTGCCTACTAATAAAGCTACCAGCTCCTATGAATAGACTGACTAATGAGAGACGTCATTATGAGTATGGATCGAAATACGAAGGCCCTGCTTTTGGTCTTGAGGTATTAAATGGTTGTTTGAAGACCGACCTCTTTTTCTCAAATGAAGTAGTAAATGGCCAAGGGTGTGACGACCCGGAATTTTAGTCAATATCAATTTAATAATCTGTATTAATATTTAAATTGATTTGATAATTTTTCTTTATAATTTTAATTTAAAATGGTAAATTTAATCTTTTTAAGGTTAATAAATATTTAATCTGGTAATGTTGATCAATATCTTTTGAACAAATTTAAAATTGATAAGATTTATTTTTCAAAGAATAAATTTTATTCTATTTATAATTTATATATTTGATATATATTGTGAATAGCAAAATCTTTTGTTTTAAATAAAAGATAAATTTTCAAATTGTAATATGTATGTATGTATGTATATGTTATAATTTGATGTTGTTTTGAAATTTAATTTGATCTATTTATAATTTATATATGTATGAATTGTAATTTAAAGCTTTGTTTTAAAATTTATATTTTTCAAAAGTTAATTTAGGATTAGTTCAATTATTAAAAATATAAGATAATTATTTATTTTAAATATGATAGTTTAAAAAATATTTAATCAAAGTTTTATTTTTGGTTTTCTTTAAAGGTGTTTAAATTAAAATGGTTATAAATGTATATATATAAATGTTTTAGATTTTTAAAATACATGTATAAAGATTTATTTGTATTATAATTAGTTTTATAATATTTTCTTTAAAAAGTAAATTTATTTATTAATTTAGTGGATTAAGTAAGTAAGTAAGTTTATATTTACATTTAAATTAAATGAAAATTTAATTAAAAATACTTAAGTAACATGTGTAACATATTAACACCTCTCAAAAATATGCATTGAAAATTTAACTTATATTAGTGACAAGTGTAAGTTTATATAACAATGTCTTTATTTTGAAATTTACTTTCATTAATTTTAATAAACATAGCATAATTCATTTAAACATAAAGAAATTTGTTCCTCTTTCAATTTCCAATCTTTTTTCTTCTTCTCAAATTCTTTTTCTTCCTTCATTCTTTCATGAATTAAAGAGCAAACCAGAATTTTTTTCAAACCTGAAACTTGAATTCAAAAATAAAATATGAAGTAAAAACTGCAAATATGCAAACCTGTGATTCAATTGGATGTTCAAAAGCAAAGTTCTTTATATTAACTACAAAGCTGCAACATCAAATCACCTGCAATTAAAATGAAGAATCACGAGCAACGACAAGTTTAAAACAACAAACTGAAGGCATGCAAGGATTCATTTTTTTTCAGGTTTTTATGTTCAAAGCCTGGAATTATTGAAAACTGCTCTGCTTAAAAATAAGGTGAGTAAATTATTTTAAAAACAGTTTGAAATTGATTTAGATTCTAGTGCATGTGTTAATCTATGAATTGATCTTGGTGATTGCATGAAAATCTTTCAGTGTTTAATTTGTTGAATTGATGGATATGTATATATATATATATGTGTGTGTGTGAAAATAAGTTTGAGTATAAACCAACACTCTGTTATTTATTGTTTCTGACCAGGTTTCACTTTCAAAAATTCAAATCTTCCACTAAACATCAATATTTGCCCTTAATGATTGAATGAAAGTTGTATGTTAATGTTTGATGATAATTTTAAAAATAGTCTCTGTAAATTTAAATATACAAATAATTTTTAAAATGGAATTTACAGTAAGTCACTGCTGCATGCTCAAAAATTGATATCCTTAATTTTTTCTTTGGATTGCATATATGGATTAGTTGTTAAAAATGATGATTTTTAACATGCATTGCATAATTTTTAAATTGATATTCAATTGGGAATTTAGAGGAGAAGGGTTTCGGTAATATGGTGAATTGTCGTTGACGAACTTGTTGATTTGAGTCGAATTTATAGACGAGGCTAGTTTGTGTGATGAGGATGAAGGGAAAAATGCTATTGGATTTTTTCTATGGCGGTGTTGACCTGATTTGAAGGATTTAGGGTTTTAGTTTGTTCTTTTTGTTAGGCTTGGATGTCGAAACATTGCGACGTGGGAGATGGATAGGAATGTTTCACGAGTTAGGGGATAGTGGCGTGGAGGTCCGGTGGTGCTTTGGAGAGGTCGCTGGAGCTTCCGGTGGTGGCGATTGTCGGTGACGATGGGGTTTTGTGGTCTGTGTTTTCTGTAGTTTTCTAGCTGAAGGTCGAAAATTTGATTTGTGATAGAATTCTTAAATCTGGGTTTGTTTTTAGGCTCGCGTGGGTTCGTATGACTGTCGTCGATCGTAGCGATGACCTATGGTGGCCGAAGGCGCTTGGGTAGGTGCACGAGTGTACATATGTGTGCACTGGAATATTCGTTTGGGGAAGACGAGTTTCTTCTCGGGATTGCGCTCGCGTTTGCATCGTGATCAACTCGAAGAGGGTGGTTTCTGGGTTTGCTTTGGGGCTGGCTCGTGTGGTTTGGGGATCGACTCGAGTAGTTTCAGTGTTTAACTCGGGTATTTAGGGTGATGCTTTTTAGTTAAGTTCTGTATTATGATTTGAAGTTGCAAATTGAAACTTGTAGTTGGAATAAATAAAATCAAGCTTGGGTTTTATAAAAGAAAACAAAATTTAAAACTTGTTGTTTTAAAATAAGTTAATAAAACTTTAAAAAGTATTAATTGAATTTATTTTAAAATTTAAATTTGTTTAAATTGATTTCTTTTGAAGTATTTAACTTCATTAAATTTTGAATTTCAATTTAAATGAGTTTTTGAATTTAAAGTATTAAATCAAGTTTTAAGTTAAATTTTAAAGTAATGTTTAATAACTAAAGTTTTCAAATTTTATTTAAAATGAATAAGTTTAAATTAGATAATTAAAGTGTTTTAAATTTGAAATTGATTTCTAAATGCTTTATTTTTAAATAAAGTTAAAGTTAAAATTTTGAAAACCAAATAGAATAATTTGTTTTTAAGTTGTTAAAATTTGATTAATTTCAAATAATTAATTTATGAGGATAATTAAGGTGAAATTATTATCGATATGAACTTAAGAATACTTAATGATTATGATCTATTAATAAGTAAAGAGTTAATTAAGATAAATGATTTCCTTAATTAATTAAGGATTTTGAAATATAAGAAGTTAATTAATTAATTATTTAATTAATTTTAAATAATTAGTTAATTGTTTATTCGATTTTAAATAAATCAACTAATTTTGAATTAATTAAGTGTAATTACTAAATGAAGTAATTAATGGTGAAATTATGAATGTAATTAAGTAGGAAATAATGACTTATGGAAGTAATTAGTGGAAAATTACTCATGGGAGTAATTAAAGTGGAAGTGATTAATGGATAATCACTTGATGTTATTAATTGAGAAATTGATTAATATAATTGTTTTGAAGTTAATTAATTATGGAGTAATTAATTAAAGAATTCAAAGATTCTTTAATGATGGAATTAATTACTTGTTAAGTAATTAATTAAGAGAATAATCATCTAGTGAAGTAATTAGAAGATAATAACTTATGTAAGTAATTTAGGGTTAATTACTTAGTTATTTTAGTTAGTTAATTAATGTGATTAATTAATTAATGGATGTGATTATTTTAATATTAATTACTAAAGGTAATTAATTAAAAATGTAATTAATTAATTAAGAAATTAATTAAGGATTATTTATTAATTTAATTGATTAATAATTACTAATTAAAGATTAATTAATTAGATTAATTAATCAAAGGGTTAATATAATTAATTAAGAAGTTAATTAATTAAGATAAGTAATTACAGGTTGTTAATTACAGTTTATGATTAATGGGATGATTAATTACAAGTTAATTATTTAATTAATTAAATTAATTATTAAGTAATAATGATTATTAGTTAATATAATTAATGAATCAATCAAGATTGATTAATAAAAGTAATTAATTTAAGTGTGATTAATTAATTGTAATTAATTGAGGTTTAAAATAAGATAATATGATATCTTTTCACCAGCACCCTTCACTTCAAATCATGCCTTCACCCACGCCATAACTCAAGCCCAAAAATTACGCCGTTACACACGCTGTAACCCACGCTAAAAATCACGTCTCCCTTTTCTGTCTTATACTCGTTCGAAACCCCTCCTTTTCATTAAAAAAAACGAAAGAAGAAATAAAAAAAATGGCGGTCGTTCCTTTTCGCTCGTTATCCTCTTCGTTCGCAAATTAGGGCTTATGGAATTCGATCGCGCTCGTCTTCTTGAGGACCACGGCTTCGACTTCAGTAGATAGATCGTCTCTACTCGCGGCTGCCCCAATTCGTTTGCAAAGGTGAGTAATCTTTATTACTCACATCTAATTCGATTTATTAATTGCTTTGCATTGATTTAGTTTTGTTGTTGATGCTTTCTCTGGTTTTATCAAATTCGTGTATTTTCGTGTTATTTTTGGTTAACTCGGCTTTGATTTTGAGCTGTTCAATACCTCGTGACCTTCACGGTATTGATTTCTTATTTCTGGTTATCTCGGCACTGATGTATCTCGTGACCATCACGGTTTCGATTTTTGTTGACTTCTATCGCTTGATTTTGTGGACTTTTGTTTGGTTGACCATACTATGCTTCGGCTTGGAAATTTTCTGGTACTCTGATTTTGTTCAAGTTTGGGATTTCGTTGTTTGATTTAATTGATGCTTATGGTTTCTTCTCTGTGTACTTTGCCTCTGGCCATTCTTGTTCTTCCTGAACTAGTCCGGAGTGACTTCGACAGTGCTTTTGGATGCTCTGGTCTTTAATGTCATGGTTACTGCATATTATTAGCTTGATCATATATGTTGACTTGAGCTCGAGCTGTACTTGTGCATTTGCATTGATATTGTTTTAATTATTCTTAAATTTGGAGACTATACTCTTGTTGGATATTGAACTTTTGAGTCTGTGTTATGTCGTGAATTTGTTTGAAATTTCATTTTGATTCTCTGGACTGCTGTTGATCATTTTTGAAATCTGCAAACTTAGTTGTGAAAATATTTTTGGAGGAGAATTTACCTTGACTTTGACATCCTAAATTCATTGAGATGTACATTGTGAAGCTTGGTTTACTGGTGGTCTTTTGGCACTACTTCGCTGCATTACTGGTGCCTTTGTAGTTGTTTCCTTCATGTTGTAGTTATTGGATTCTTGGTTCGGTCTGGTTCATGTTGTATTGATCATTTATATATATACATTCATGTATGTATATAGGTGTATGTTGTTTTGAACCAATGTTCGCTGTGGCATTTGAATTTGGTCTGATACTGATTTCCTTGCCATTGTACATACGTACTTGGGGTTGTCATTCATTTGGTACAGTATTGTTGTTGAATTTGGTAGTTGCACTTGGGTAGTTTCTTATACCAAACCTTATGATGCATGTATATTCATCCTTGTATATGCATTTCTTGGTCATGTTATGTTGTCTGCTATCTTTATGTACATGTATACACTTGTTGTATATTTGAGCATTTGGGATGCATTGAGCTCGTGTGGTCTTCATTCATGTGCAGTTTGCATTTATATTGCCTCTGACCTTTTGGGCATGCAAACATTTTTCATGTTGTCCCTTACTGTAACATGTTGCCACTCGTACACACTTTGATTTGAGTCGCATTGTTTATTCGAACTGTCGTATATATGAATTGTATCACATGTTTATATAGGCACCGCCTATGTATGTTCACTGTGTTCATTTGTTTGCACTTGAAACTCTCACTTCAATGCTTTGACTTTACCATTACCTGACTTGTGCCCTGCCTTCATGTTCATTGAACATAAGTTACTGCTTCATTTCATGCAGTTGTACTTAGTGCACTGTTGTTATTGTGTTTTGGACTTTGAGGCATATCACATTTTCATATGTGACTTCAGATTTTTCGTCACACGTGACTGCATCCATTTATGCACACATCCTTGCACTTGTATTTGTCGTGCCTTACCATTATATTCAGTTGTTTTAAATCTCTGACTTTGAGTGCATTGAACAGTGTGTAGTCTTCATTGCAACCTGTGTTTGCATAATTAATATGCAAATACACTTGCTCATTCTTAGCTGGAATTTGCATTAGCTTGTGAATACTTGTAGTTTACTGTGTCGATGATACTCTGAATGTTGAGACAGTAGCGTTGTTATATGAAAGGTTGCATATTTGTTGTCTTGGTTTTGACCATGTTGCAGCTGTGTTGAGTCACTGATTTAACCTCTGCGGCTTTGATTTCTGATAGTATTCTCTGTTGAGATGATTTCACATGTTGTTGTGGCAAGGCAGTACACGCAAGCGTGAACTGCAGCCACACTGTATCGACATTTTGAATTGATTTTTGAACCTTCGTTGATTTTGGTTCGTTGACCTTTTGAGTACATCATCACGATAGTGGCAAGGTAGTGCACGCAAGCGTGAACTGCAGCCACACGGTATTGATTTTATTGATATACTATTTTGTTTTGATTTATGATCTTTTGCATATTTCATTACGGCAGTGGCGAGGCAGTGCACGCAAGCATGAACTGCAGCCACACAGAGTTAACATTTTAAATGTGGCGAGGCCGTGCATGAGTGCATGTGCTGCAGCCCTACCAAATCTGATGTTTTAATTGATGTTTTCTTTTTGATGAAAATTGTTTTATGTTGCCAATTCAATCTATTTTAAATCGCATTTTGATGATTTTGTTGTTAATTGCCGTTTAGGCAATTCTGATATTTTTTTTTCTTTTTCTAAATTACCTTCATTAAGAATCCCTTCATCTATCTTCGTTGAAAATCTGAATCTACTGATTTATTGTATAACACTGTTAAATGTTATATTTACCATTATCTGATTTTCTTGTTAAAGGATCGGATAGGTGAATTTATCTTTGACTGTCGTCTAATTGTTGTTTGATTATTATTGCCTCTATGCACTAATAACTGAGTTTGAATTAGACTGACCTGTGTATTATTTTCTTTTGAACGTAATACTCGGGTCAGACCGAGTATTTTACAGCTTGAAGATTTTCGGGCAGCGAAGTTAGAGAGAGAGTTGAGAAAAACGCTTCACTTAAGCTTTTTAGAGATTTATTTTTGTACTTGAAGAAATATTCCGCTGTATAAATTTAATTCATTGTACAAACTCTGATACATGTACAAAAATTCATTTATGTGAAATATTATGTGAAATATAATTATTCTGTGTTTCTGTGGCTGATTCTGTTTAAACTCTATAAACTGAATAACAATCCGTCATTTTGAACGTTTCAAGTTGGTTTAATTACCGACTGGGGGCGGTCAGAAGGGCGGGTCGTTACAAAAGTGGTATCAGAGCTTTGGTTTATACAAAGCTCAGTTTATGATGTTTAATATGAATAGTTACTAGAATCACTTTAAAGAAAACGTTTTTCAAATTTAAAGAAGTGTAAGATTGTTTTCTTTGAAAATAAAAGTTATTTTGAAAATTCAAATCTTTTCGAAAATTCCTCTCTAAATTTAGGTTTGCGATAGTTTCTCTTCGGAAAAACCCATTATCGAAATTGCTGAGATTTATGAAAAACAAAATGTAAAGTGAAGTGAATTAATGAATTGGTTTAAATAAAATATTTTGAATATCTCCAAAGTAATAATTGTGAAATAAAATGACATGTCAATTTAGTATAGCCAAGAGGATCATTGAACTATAACTTGGGAATTTGATTCTGAATTCTTTTGAAAATTGATTTCAAATGTTTTGAAGAATGATTTAGTAAATAAATGGATTATAAGTATTTAACTTATAATATGGACTTTGGGTATATAACTGAGTTATATAAATTGAATTGGATTAATAAAGGAGATTTATAAATCAAAGTTTTATAAATGGAAATGGAATTTGTAAAGATTGTTTATAAATTCGAAACCAATTGAATTTGATAAATGAAACATAGAAGTTATTAAAGGAGATATATTCGTGATTTTGGATAGCGAATTATCCTTTAAGTTAAATATTGTGATAGTAAATGTTGGTTGGGAATTTTATCCACGATTTTGAACAGTGGATAATCTTTTAAATAAATGTGTAGAAACACTGAATTGAATAAATAAGTATATTCACGATTTTGGGCAGTGAACATATTATTAAATAAAACGAATATGTTTTAGGGAAGAGATATTATGAAATGAAGTTAATTGTTTTAAAAGATGTTTTAAAATGCATTAAGTATCGAATACATAGATTTCAACATTCATTGTTGAAATAGGCGTTTTCGAGAAATAAGGAAATGGTGGACTATAACACTGTTGTTATAGTAAATGGTTTCCGAAAGGAAATGTTTTATATAGTATTGGGATTTATATATCTATCTTAAATTCGAATCCCTATACTAGTGATTTTCAGTTGTCGTAACAATGTTTTACGCAACATTCGTTTTGACTCAAATAAATGTGTTTAAAAGAACGTTTTTCTTGAAGAATGAAATATATACTTAATTTCGATTTAAGTATATTGAATATTTTCCAAGTGTTGAAAATAAATGGATTTGTGAATTACTTATTATCAAATAAGTATGGAAATGTTTTCCAATATGAAATGAAAGGTTTGAAATTTTATCTTTTAAAGATAAATTGAAAAGTGAATATTTGAAATTTGTTTCAAATGGTTAAGTGTGGAAAATTATATATATCTTGTAAAGATGTTTTTGGGAAATTTGGACAATTAGTTCAACTTAATTTTTTTTCAAAAAGATTGAATCTTGAGTTAAATTGAGTTTAACTTCGACACCAAAAACAATATAAGTTGAGCTTTGAATTTCGGATAGTCGATTGGGATTGTATGTCTAACATGGTGAATTGATGACATAGCAATTGATCTCTATTAAATATATATCTGTGGTGGCGGAGAATTTATTCTTTTAGCTTAACACCCTTCTCTGAGATGTACGAGCTCAAGGTTATATATCGATAGACATCAATTATGTGTTGAGAATTGACGATGTAACGTGAAATCCAAATCGAATGTGAAGTCGATAATGAATTGGATTATGAATGTGAATTGGGTTTGAGATAACCTTAAATTTTCAAATCAATTTGGAGGAAAATTTTAAACGAGATGGAAAATTTTGGAATCCTCTATTTGTAATGAATATGAGATATTGTGGTTTTCGTAACTTATATATGTGAATGTAATAATTCGAAAACCATCAGTTTGGAAAGTCATTATTATGAAAATCCTATGCAAGTTTACATAGGTATGATATGTACGAAATGTGAAATAAAGTACTCTATGTATATGACATATGTTTTCTAAAACCGAGGATATGGAAATGTACCTTCCATTTATAATTTGTGAAGGTGATTGGAACTCGGTGTGAGTGTCCATTTGAAAATCATAGCTACATAGAATTTCCATTAGTGGAATGTCCATTGGGACTGGAATCCCCCACGATGGATCATTGTGTTGGGATCATGTGAATTGATGATGTATGCTAGCGTAATTCATGGGGCGTGATGCCTACAAATACAAGCAATTCCACTGGGATAGTGTAACAGCCCGCAAATCCGTACCCCTTGAGTTAACCCTATTCTACAACAATCAACTCAAGTTGCACAGAAATACGAACCATTTGGGTTAAAGAAGAAGAGGTAGAAGAAGAAAATAGAAATCAATAACAGAATCTAACCATCGCAGCGGAATAAAATATAATAGATAATAATGATCTTTACTCAAAATCAAATATATCAGTTTATATATATTACATCATCAGATTACATCAATCACAACTCAACATCAATAACATACAAATGGATACACAACAACTCAACACAGCGGAAATATATATATATATACAAGTACGTGAGTACGTATCGTCATCCAGCTCGTCTCCTGAGCTCCACAGCATCAAAACCTGTAGTCTATAATACTCGGTCTGACCCGAGCATTATAGTTAAATAACACCCGAGTCAGTCTGGAATACCAGCGTGAGAAAATCACACCCAATTGATTATTAAAGTTTCAAAAATTCTTTGAAAACAAAAGCATCTCGTAAGACCACGCCACAAATAAACATGTCGGGTTTTTACCTTACGATAGCTAAAACAATTTTTATAGAAATCCTCTGATATTATGATAGTGTCTATAGAAAATAAATAGAATCTAGCTGAAATGCTTGCATCTCACGTTTCAGCAATAGTTGGGCACAATCAAAACCGTACGGGCGCGTAGGGAAAATGGATTCCAACTAATGGCTAGGCACTGGGGTACCACATGTCACAGTACCTGATCTAGATCAGCGTACCGAGGAGCCAACCTAACTCCCCTGCAACACAAGACCGGAACCATCCCTGACTGGACAATCCCGAGCAAGATCACCCCGCGGTTGGGATCAGCAACCGCCCACTAAGCCGAAATAAAGGGACATCTAGACAGGGATGACCTCACCCTCCAGTGGGGGCTACCCACGAAGCCTTGCTGCATATCCCCTGATTTTCAGCCATTCCCATTTGATGAGGCTTGAGGCTAAGCGTTACCTTTTAGAATACATTCCTTAGAATGCCCATCGTCCACCTGACGATGTTTCGCAAGCATTCATCCATACAAGTCCGTCCCGGGTTCGAACGGAACCGAAGGCACTATTCCTACTACATCCACTTTGGAAATATCCTCAGGATTAGTAGCGATTAGCCCTTGCACTTCACTACTCCATCTTCGAATCCAAAATCGTTTTCACGAAACGTACAAACCGGATCGAAGTGGTTTTCGAGACATAAATCTCGATCCCGGTCTCTTCGAAACGATCAACGCATTGTCCAATATTGATAGTCGGTTATTTAACTATCAATTATATTCACAAAACAACCATCAACTAATAAATAATTTCTCAAATTATTTATTCATCTCAAAAAATATCTTCACAAGATATAATTCTATTTCCAATCCTTTTTAAACAGTTCCGACCCAGTTTCCGCTCACGGTATACATTACCCTGAAATTTATTTCCTTTGGGACACCAAGTTCAAAATACTTTTAGATTTTAAAATAAATTTTAAAAGCGCTTTATTATAAAACATACTTATAACTTTAAACTCAAAACTACCTTAATACTTTATTAAAATATATATGCTTTAAGAATATTTTAAATAAAACCACTTTATAAAATGTAAATTAATTTTTCTTTTGAAACATAATACCAAGTCACCTTTATATCATTGCTACATTAATAGATTTAAAACACTTGCCTTAAAAGTTAAACATTAGAGATAATAAATTTCCTAAACATGCATTTTAAAACCATTGTTAAAAAAACTTTCACTTCTACTTAAAATTTCTTTGAACACTATACTTGGCTATCCCGAGAAATACTCTTCTCTTCCACATTCCTAAAAAATAAATCTCCATTTATTTTTAAACAAATTTATCATTTCTTTAATAAATTCACACCTGGAATTTATACTTCCAAACCCATTTCACTTTTATAAACAGATTATAAAGTTCAAAATCTCACTTTTCTTTAATTTCAATTTCAGACACTTAAATAGAATTTACAATTAACTTCTAATTTACTTCACGTTGAAATAAATTCTTTCACTTACTTTATTTATTTAAATTCCATTAACTTTAAGATTTTTACTTACTTATTATGAGTTAAAACCTTATCAAAATACTAATTTCAAAATTCCAAAAATCCCTTTTTCCTTTGATTAAATTTAACCCTTAATTTAAAAATGACTTCTTTAACCCTTAAACTAGTATCACTTTAGTTTAAAATTTATTCCCCTGTTAATACAAAATTCCCTCTTTTTCCATATTTATTAAAATTTTGAAATTGCTTTTACTTTATTTTAATTTTCAATTCATTATTAACTTTATTCAAATCCTCGAGAATTTATTTTACTTAAAATTTTGTTCTTTGATTCCGTTTCACAAATCCAATTCTATAGATTCTGATAACTCATTACATTGAGATATTTAATTCAACCAATACCATCCAATATTTTCATTATCAATAACATCATCTCAGGATATCAAATATTCATAACACAGAATATTAAATGATCTAAATAAATTTGAGGAATCCAGTTGGATCCCTCCAACCTGTTTCCCTGCATCCACAGATGTTAGTACAGTATATAACATCAATTTCAAATCTGTGCTATACTATACCGCACACAAATCAATTCATCCATTCAAAACATTTATATAAATTTAATCATTTTAATTTAAATTTTAAATTAACTGAGTGAGATTAACTCACCTTTGCATTTAATTTGCAATCCACTTCAAACGCTTGTTTCCTTCACGACTTTTGACCTTGCATAATCATATTATATGCTTTATTAATACTTAAATTAATCGAACAATTATTATTATTTATTCATTTGATTTAAAACAACTAATGTTCCTTTAAACTAATAGTTAAAATTTTAAATTAATTTCCGTTTACTAAACATTTTGGGGCTGAAATAATTAAATATACTTATTTAATAAATTAACCTTCCTAATATATAATTGTTAAAACTAACCAATACATGTAAATATATATATATATAGATAATTTACCTTTATACGTATTTCTCTTTATAATTTTTTTTTTCCAAAGAAACTAAACTGTACTAGAGTAATAGGTGAATTTAAATTCCAAAAATCCAGATTACCTCACACGAACAGAAAAACACGACGAGCTCCTCCTCACTGCCGCGCCAGTACTGTCACGACCCTAACGTCTTTCACGCGCCTCGCGATAACCACGGCCTTCCCTTCTCCTTAAATCACTATCGAGTATTCCCAATCTTAGCATGGAGCCGCACCTCAACGCTCTGAACTTACATCCAAACTCGCAATACTTCTAACCCCAAAATCAAGCTCTGAGCGAAACCCTAGTTGCTGCCCTGAAAGTCGATCACCAGTACACGATGTCGCATCTACTAGCTTGCTCGAATCCCAAAACTTTACAACCATCGACCCACGAACTGCTACGAATTCGAGCCAAGTTCGCTTGCTTGCGACGACGTCGCATACTCTCGAATCACAACTAAGAAAAAGCACGGTCCTAGGATTTGTAACAAAATTTATTTGATTCAATTTGAGGAAGTTTCGGCTCCTATTTGAGTTTCGAACTGAAGAATGAGGCTTTGACTAATTTTAATTAATTTTTTTTTTTAGTTTTGAGAAGAGGGGGCTCGGTTCTATATTCTTCTGAGGGAAGCTCGGTTAATTTATTTTCTTATTATAATTAGAGGAGACGTGATTAAACTGAGGACAGGATCGATCCTTCTCTAATACGCTTGGCCCCATTTTCTCTAAAAAGAAACGAAAAAGGTAGCGTGAAGAGTAATGGATAAAGAATGGCGTACACGAGAAGCTCAATCGATTAAATTAAATTTCATTAGCTTATTATCAATTAAATTATCAGTGCGTTTACATATTGTACGCTCACACAATAACTCCGATAAATACCAAATTTGAAATCCGATAATAATTCAATATTACGGACTCAATGGAACTGGTTTCGTCGAATTCCGAGACTGTGTCTCAGAAGGCTATTTTTGAATTCAATTTAAACTATATAATTTTAAAACTGAATAAATCACTGTTAATTTCAATTTTACAACTTCTATTACCTTCAATGTTATTAATATGAATTTTTTAAGCCTTCAAATTGCTTTTTAACAATCTTAGAATTTCAGATTCAGTATTTTATCCAACTTCAAATTATTTAATTTAATAATTCAATTATCAAATAAGTTGTGATACTCGTTATTCAAGTTAAAATTATACTATTGAATATTTAAAATCGATTAAATATTCCGATTTAAAAGGCTTAAAAATTCCGAGTCGTCACATTCCTCCCCCCTTAAAAGAATTTCGTCCCCGAAATTACTAGTTAGGAAGAATGGTCCAATACCTGTTTATTATTCCCCTAAAATCAAACAATTTTTAACAATACAACATCTTACCAACTACCTATTTATAACAGACTCATTATCATTCTTATTAACTTTCCAAACCTTCCCTAGTTTGCATACAATCCTATTTGCCCAACCATCCAAGTTTTAATCTTCAAACCAATTTTGAATTATCAAAATTTTCTCAAAATTTTTCTAACTCCCTAAATTTCCGAAAAATTTCGCCAGCGTCTCCTTTGCGTGGCTAGCTCGGTACAACTACAAAATGGCTCTACGGCCTTCCAAATCCAAAAAGAAAACAAAACGCCCAGTGGCTCAATCCAAATCCCAATCAAATTTCATACCAAAATTGAATACATACCTTTTTGTCGAGCATTTCAAATTTATATCCTTTGAAATCAATCCAATTCTCTTTTCCCTTTATATTATCTGCATATCCTGCTTAGCACTAATATCCAATCACAATATTCTCAAATCATCATATCAACTTTCTTACAAACTGTCGGTATTTATTCACTCAAATATTATCTTAGGTTATATTTGTAGCATCAATTCCCAATCAAGAATTCACCATTCCCTTCTTAAGTTAGCATGAGCATTTTATATGTTTCTTACATTATATCTATTCTATTCAAATCGATTCTTTCATTTCCATATGAATTCAATTTATCTTTAACTCTAAATATTTATATTTTATTCTTCATTTATAACCAATTTATGTCATTATTTAAGTTAGTTTCATATACTAACTTATTTTAGTTTCCAATTTGAATTTGTTTGTCCTTAACAAAATTTTTCAAAAAATTTCAAAAATTTTCTAACTCCCAAAATTTCTGAAAAATTTCGGCAGAGTCCCCTTTGTACGGAGGAGCTTTTGCAATTTGACAAAAGAGATAAATATATATACATCGACCCACACGGTCGGAAAAACCAAAAACAGTTCATATTTCCTATTTTAATTGCGTAGGCGTACCTTATTTAGCATTTTAAGCAAGCAGCTTATTTATTTAGCAGTTAATGCAACCCAAATCCAGCCATACGGCTTCCAGGTACCTGTACTTACTCAGTTTAAACTTGTAAGTGCCAAATATAAGAAGTTTAACACATTTCACTTACTTGCAATAGTTAAAACATATGAATTCTAAAAGAAATTCACACCAAACATTTTTCTGTAAGCAAGTTATATAGTTTTCATGCTAATTCAACTGTTTCAATTTATTTATAAACCATTTTTATGCAATTTGAATGGTTTTCAATCCATTCGTACACAACTTCGTCAATTCGAATGGTTTAAAACTCAGTTGCTTACATTTAATTTATTCTTAAGCAATCTGAACTCATATATAATTCAATTGCTCTCAAAATTAATTTATTTTACTTCTATCAACTCATAGAATTTTAATTACTTTCATTTACACCAAAAGACAACTTATTTTATGCAATTTCGACGGGATCTATGTGAATAAATAAGTATTTAAGTTTTATAACCAATTTAAATGGATTTCAACTCAATTTATACTTAATTTTATTCCATTTTCAAATTTATTCACAATCTATATATTCTCGTTTTCCTAGCATTTTAAATTTGAATACCATTCACTTTGCATCTCATTTTATTATCCAACTAGTTCATTCAAAACCATTAAAAACCTAGGTTCATCTTGATTGCCGCTTAAATTTCCCTTTTATTTTAATCCATTCACAATCATTTATTTAGCTCGACACATTCCATCTCAATTTTATTCACAATCCATTTATTTTCATTTCATACCATATTTGTTTATTCCAAACTATTTTATTTAGCTCGAAGACAATCCAAGCTATTTCAATTCATACCATTACTATTTTAATCCATTTCCATTTTTATTCGATACATTTCAATTATTTCTAATTTGTTAACACTTCAAGTTAAATTTTAATCTATAACTCAAGTTCTGGATCCATTATTTATTTTCAAATTACCATTCAATTTTATTATCTTACATTGCAATTTCATTCACAAATCAATTACTTAATTTCAAGGCCACTTTTAATTATTTTTTTCTTCATCGACAATGTAATTCGAATTTAATTATAACTTGAGTTTTATTTTCAAACCTCATCATAAACTCACAATTCAATTTCATTAACTAATTTATTAACTAATTAGTTCTTCCCTTATTTATAATGCAACACTTGAATTTTATTCCAAATATCACTTCATTTAATTTTCTTAGTTCAATTTAATTTATAATTCAAGTTTTGATTTTTATTTTATTCTCCAATTCATCAATAATATTCATTTTGGGTTTTCTATCCCAATTCTCAATTTATAAGTCACAATTTATTATTTACACAATTCCATTTATTCTAGGCTTGAATATATTCTTCTTTTATTTCTAACTCAAGTTTATGCTTATTTATAACCCAAGCATAATTTATTTCCATGGACTTTTAATTCTCTTATAAGTTAGTCTTATTCATTTATTCCAATTCAATTTTATTTTAACTCAGATTTATTTACCTCAATTTGATTTCAACTAAATTCGAATACAACTGGATATTATTCCAGCCTATTTAAATTAATTGTCAATCTAGTTAAATTATATTTCCCAATCCAAGTTAATTTCATTTTAACTTTCACTTTAGATTTACATTCCACTATCCAAAGCTTAAATTCCTTCCTGATTTAAAAATCATTTCCATTTATAAGCTTACAACTAATCTTCTCAGGATTTTTAAATCCCTAGCTTTGGTTTCAAATCATTTTGAAATCTTCAACATCTCAAATTACATTTCTCAAAAGTTAAACCAATCCTGTTTTATTCCCAACAAATTTCTTTTGGGATTTTCAAAAACAACCGGTTTTTCTTAACATATCAATATTTTTTTCCGGCAATCCATCACTTAGAAATTCGAAAATGAGTACCGATGATGCGGCCGTCATCATCAGAATTATTTTCCAATAATCCAAGTGATTTCAACGCTATATCACTTTCAAAATCTCTTTAAAACAATTTCCTTTCAAAAATATCTCCAAAACAATTGTGCTATTATTTATCTTCAAAACACTTCCAAAATCCCCGGGTTTTAAATTTCCAAATCTTGCTTATATCAATTTTACTATCATTCATTTGCATAGCTTATGCTCACACAAATTCTTATTTGATTATATTTCAATTTATAAATTTCATTTATAATTCATATTTATAACTTTCATTTTATAATGAATTTATTCCCTTAAACTTTGGCAATATTTTCAATTTCTAGTTAAATTTTCACTTAAAAATGATAATAAGTCAATATTATTCTTCCTAACATCCATGCAACCATATATTAGCTAAAATAGTTTACAAAACCTTTTATTTATATCAAAATATATTTTGGGTAAAATTATTTCATCTACCCACATTTAAAACAATACCGTGTCGATTGTTCTATTCAAGTGTTTAGAAACCCCTTCAATACAGTTGCGCAGACTGTGTCGACGAAGGTTCATATGCCACTCAATAAATCAATCAACACAATATTAAAACAATTTATACTCACTAACAAATACGCGCTCATATCTATTAATACGCTCAAACTCATTATAGAGTACTATAGACTCTAATTTAAATGAGTAACACCCACCAGAGCCAAGGTTCTCGCTTAACCTTTCAGCTCTGATACCAAGTGTAACAGCCCGCAAATCCGTACCCCTTGAGTTAACCCTATTCTACAACAATCAACTCAAGTTGCACAGAAATACGAACCATTTGGGTTAAAGAAGAAGAGGTAGAAGAAGAAAATAGAAATCAATAACAGAATCTAACCATCGCAGCGGAATAAAATATAATAGATAATAATGATCTTTACTCAAAATCAAATATATCAGTTTATATATATTACATCATCAGATTACATCAATCACAACTCAACATCAATAACATACAAATGGATACACAACAACTCAACACAGCGGAAATATATATATATACAAGTACGTGAGTACGTATCGTCATCCAGCTCGTCTCCTGAGCTCCACAGCATCAAAACCTGTAGTCTATAATACTCGGTCTGACCCGAGCATTATAGTTAAATAACACCCGAGTCAGTCTGGAATACCAGCGTGAGAAAATCACACCCAATTGATTATTAAAGTTTCAAAAATTCTTTGAAAACAAAAGCATGTCGTAAGACCACGCCACAAATAAACATGTCGGGTTTTTACCTTACGATAGCTAAAACAATTTTTATAGAAATCCTCTGATAATATAATAGTGTCTATAGAAAATAAATAGAATCTAGCTGAAATGCTTGCATCTCACGTTTCAGCAATAGTTGGGCACAATCAAAACCGTACGGGCGCGTAGGGAAAATGGATTCCAACTAATGGCTAGGCACTGGGGTACCACCTGTCACAGTACCTGGTCTAGATCAGCGTACCGAGGAGCCACCCTAACTCCCCTGCAACACAAGACCGGAACCATCCCTTACTGGACAGTCCCGAGCAAGATCACCCCGCGGTTGGGATCAGCAACCGCCCACTAAGCCGAAATAAAGGGACATCTAGACAGGGATGACCTCACCCTCCAGTGGGGGCTACCCACGAAGCCTTACTGCATATCCCCTGATTTTCAGCCATTCCCATTTGATGAGGCTTGAGGCTAAGCGTTACCTTTTAGAATACATTCCTTAGAATGCCCATCGTCCACCTGACGATGTTTCGCAAGCATTCATCCATACAAGTCCGTCCCGGGTTCGAACGGAACCGAAGGCACTATTCCTACTATATCCATTTTGGAAATATCCTCAGGATTAGTAGCGATTAGCCCTTGCACTTCACTACTCCATCTTCGAATCCAAAATCGTTTTCACGAAACGTACAAACCGGATCGAAGTGGTTTTCGAGACATAAATCTCGATCCCGGTCTCTTCGAAACGATCAACGCATTGTCCAATATTGATAGTCGGTTATTTAACTATCAATTATATTCACAAAACAACCATCAACCAATAAATAATTTCTCAAATTATTTATTCATCTCCAAAAATATCTTCACAAGATATAATTCTGTTTCCAATCCTTTTTAAACAGTTCCGACCCAGTTTCCGCTCACGGTATACATTACCCTGAAATTTATTTCCTTTGGGACACCAAGTTCAAAATACTTTTAGATTTTAAAATAAATTTTAAAAGCACTTTATTATAAAACTTACTTATAACTTTAAACTCAAAACTACCTTAATACTTTATTAAAATATATATGCTTTAAGAATATTTTAAATAAAACCACTTTATAAAATGTAAATTAATTTTTCTTTTGAAACATAATACCAAGTCACCTTTATATCATTGCTACATTAATAGATTTAAAACACTTGCCTTAAAAGTTAAACATTAGAGATAATAAATTTCCTAAACATGCATTTTAAAACCATTGTTAAAAAAACTTTCACTTCTATTTAAAATTTCTTTGAACACTATACTTGGCTATCCCGAGAAATACTCTTCTCTTCCGCATTCCTAAAAAATAAATCTCCATTTATTTTTAAACAAATTTATCATTACTTTAATAAATTCACACCTGGAATTTATACTTCCAAACCCATTTCACTTTTATAAACCCAGATTATAAAGTTCAAAATCTCACTTTTCTTTAATTTCAATTTCAGACACTTAAATAGAATTTACAATTAACTTCTAATTTACTTCACGTTGAAATAAATTCTTTCACTTACTTTATTTATTTAAATTCCATTAACTTTAAGATTTTTACTTACTTATTATGAGTTAAAACCTTATCAAAATACTAATTTCAAAATTCCAAAATCCCTTTTTCCTTTGATTAAATTTAACCCTTAATTTAAAAATGACTTCTTTAATCCTTAAACTAGTATCACTTTAGTTTAAAATTTATTCCCCTGTTAATACAAAATTCCCTCTTTTTCTATATTTATTAAAATTTTGAAATTGCTTTTACTTTATTTTAATTTTCAATTCATTATTAACTTTATTCAAATCCTCGAGAATTTATTTTACTTAAAATTTTATTCTTTGATTCCGTTTCACAAATCCAATTCTATAGATTCTGATAACTCATTACATTGAGATATTTAATTCAACCAATACCATCCAATATTTTCATTATCAATAACATCATCTCAGGATATCAAATATTCATAACACAGAATATTAAATGATCTAAATAAATTTGAGGAATCCAGTTGGATCCCTCCAACCTGTTTCCCTGCATCCACAGATGTTAGTATAGTATATAACATCAATTTCAAATCTGTGCTATACTATACCGCACACCAATCAATTCATCCATTCAAAACATTTATATAAATTTAATCATTTTAATTTAAATTTTAAATTAACTGAGTGAGATTAACTCACCTTTGCATTTAATTTGCAATCCACTTCAAACGCTTGTTTCCTTCACGACTTTTGACCTTGCATAATCATATTATATGCTTTATTAATACTTAAATTAATCGAACAATTATTATTATTTATTCATTTGATTTAAAACAACTAATGTTCCTTTAAACTAATAGTTAAAATTTTAAATTAATTTCCGTTTACTAAACATTTTGGGGCTGAAATAATTAAATATACTTATTTAATAAATTAACCTTCCTAATATATAATTGTTAAAACTAACCAATACATGCAAATATATATATAGATAATTTACCTTTATACATATTTCTCTTTATAATTTTTTTTTCCAAAGAAACTAAACTGTACTAGAGTAATAGGTGAATTTAAATTCCAAAAATCCAGATTACCTCACACGAACAGAAAAACACGACGAGCTCCTCCTCACTGCCGCGCCAGTACTGTCACGACCCTAACGTCTTTCACGTGCCTCGCGATAACCACGGCCTTCCCTTCTCCTTAAATCACTATCGAGTATTCCCAATCTTAGCATGGAGCCGCACCTCAACGCTCTGAACTTACATCCAAACTCGCAATACTTCTAACCCCAAAATCAAGCTCTGAGCGAAACCCTAGTTGCTGCCCTGAAAGTCGATCACCAGTACACGATGTCGCATGTACTAGCTTGCTCGAATCCCAAAACTTTGCAACCATCGACCCACGAACTGCTACGAATTCGAGCCAAGTTCGCTTGCTTGCGACGACGTCGCATACTCTCGAATCACAACTAAGAAAAAGCACGGTCCTAGGATTTGTAACAAAATTTATTCGATTCAATTTGAGGAAGTTTCGGCTCCTATTTGAGTTTCTAACTGAAGAATGAGGCTTTGACTAATTTTAATTAATTTTTTTTTAGTTTTGAGAAGAGGGGGCTCGGTTCTATATTCTTCTGAGGGAAGCTCGGTTAATTTATTTTCTTATTATAATTAGAGGAGACGTGATTAAACTGAGGATAGGATCGATCCTTCTCTAATACACTTGGCCCCATTTTCTCAAAAAAGAAACGAAAAAGGTAGCGTGAAGAGTAATGGATAAAGAATGGCGTACACGAGAAGCTCAATCGATTAAATTAAATTTCATTAGCTTATTATCAATTAAATTATCAGTGCGTTTATATATTGTACGCTCACACAATAACTCCGATAAATACCAAATTTGAAATCCGATAATAATTCAATATTACGGACTCAATGGAACTGGTTTCGTCGAATTCCGAGACTGTGTCTCAGAAGGCTATTTTTGAATTCAATTTAAACTATATAATTTTAAAACTGAATAAATCACTGTTAATTTCAATTTTACAACTTCTATTACCTTCAATGTTATCAATATGAATTTTATAAGCCTTCAAATTGCTTTTTAACAATCTTAGAATTTCATATTCAGTATTTTATCCAACTTCAAATTATTTAATTTAATAATTCAATTATCAAATAAGTTGTGATACTCGTTATTCAAGTTAAAATTATACTATTGAATATTTAAAATCGATTAAATATTCCGATTTAAAAGGCTTAAAAATTCCGGGTCGTCACAGATAGTGGCGCAACCACCGCGTAAACTGCGATCTAGAGGCCAAAGCGAAATTTGAGGGGCAAGATGCCTACGGTCACGAGCGATTCTACTGGGATAGTAGCGAAACCGCCGTGTGAACCGCAATCTATGGCAACAACCATGGCGAAATTCAAGAGAGATGTGAAATCTACAGTTACAAGCGATTCTACTGGGATAGTAGCGTAACCGTCGGGTAAACTGTGATCCATGGGGGAACGTGCTTTCCATATCCATTTTTAAAGGAATTTTTAAAAGTATTTTCACTGGGAGTTGAAGCAAGTATATTTAGTACTTGGAGATTTTTAGTCCTGCGCCTGGCCAGCGTATGCCTAATGTCTGTAAGAACGACGATGGACTTGTTAAATTTCGAGTTAGCAAGTATTTTCAAAACTTTGATGGCAAATCAATAGTCTGAAATTTAAAATTACATAATTCCAACCTAATGAATTAAGGAAGAAGATCTTTAAAATATCTTGAAAGTCCATAGCTTTGGAAAAGATGTAATATGCAAATCTCTAGCATGAAGAATTTCAAGTTTAAAAAATTTGAGTTTTGTAAGTCGAAAATTTTGGTAAAAGACTTTTGTGTCTTGATTATAGAAATCAATGAACAAAGCTAGGGAGATAAAATAAATGGAATGAATCCTATATTTATTTATAAGTTTAGAACTTGGTAAAATTGTGTAGCGTATAAATATCGGTGAGATTTAGCAATCGTTTTCCTAACTTATAATTTCGGGACGAAATTCTTTTAAGGATGGAAGATTCTAACAACCCTGAATTTTAAACAATTTAAATTGGAAATATTTAATTAATTTTAAATATTTGAATGATGGTTTAGTTTGAATTCCCAATATAACTATGAAATTGGTGATTAAATTTTAGAATTTAATCTATTGAAAGTTGAATAAAATTTTGAATCTTCAATTTTAAGCTCATTAAAAATAATTTAAAAGCTTAGAAAATTCACATTGATAATACTGAAGATAATAGAAGCTTCAGAATTGAATTTGAAAGTGATTCGTCCAGTTTTGGAATTTTATCGTTTAAATTGAATTTAAAAAAAAATAGCCTTCCGAGGCACAGTCTCGGAATTCGACGAAACCAGTTCCATTGGGTCCGGAATATTGTATCATTATCAGATTTCAATTATCGTGGCGTTCTGAGTTGATATGTGAGTATACGACATATAAACGTGTCAAAGAAAATTTATAAAAGAAAAAAAATTGAAGTTGGAAAAAAAATGGAAATTAAAAATTTAAAATAAGATAATATGATATCTTTTCACCAGCACCCTTCACTTCAAATCATGCCTTCACCCACGCCATAACTCAAGCCCAAAAATTACGCCGTTACACACGCCGTAACCCACGCTAAAAATCACGTCTCCCTTTTCTCTCTTATACTCGTTCGAAACCCCTCCTTTTCATTAAAAAAAACGAAAGAAGAAATAAAAAAATGGCGGTCGTTCCTTTTCGCTCGTTATCCTCTTCGTTCGCAAATTAGGGCTTATGGAATTCGATCGCGCTCGTCTTCTTAAGGACCACGGCTTCGACTTCAGTAGCTAGATCATCTCTACTCGCGGCTGCCCCAATTCATTTGCAAAGTTGAGTAATCTTTATTACTCACATCTAATTCGATTTATTAATATGCTTTGCGTTGATTTAGTTTCGTTGTTGATGCTTTCTCTGGTTTTATCAAATTCGTGTATTTTCTTGTTATTTTTGGTTAACTCGGCTTTGATTTTGAGCTGTTCAATACCTCGTGACCATCAAGGTATTGATTTCTTATTTTTGGTTATCTCGTGACCATCACGGTTTCAATTTTTGTTGACTTCGGTCGCTTGATTTTGTGGACTTTTTTTTGGTTTACCATACTATGCTTCGGCTTGGAAATTCTCTGGTACTCTGATTTTGTTCAAGTTTGGGATTTCGTTGTTTGATTTAATTGATGCTTATGGTTTCTTCTCTGTGTACTTTGCCTCTGGCCATTCTTGTTCTTCCTGAACTAGTCCGGAGTGACTTCGACAGTGTTTTTGGATGCTCTGGTATTTAATGTCATGGTTACTGCATATTATTAGCTTGATCATATATGTTGACTTGAGCTCGAGCTGTACTTGTGCATTTGCATTGATATTGTTTTAATTATTCTTAAATTCCGAGACTATACTCTTGTTGGATATTGAACTTTTGAGTCTGTGTTATGTCGTGAATTTGTTTGAAATTTCATTTTGATTCTCTGGACTGCTGTTGATCATTTTTGAAATCTGCAAACTTAGTTGTGAAAATATTTTTGGAGGAGAATTTACCTTGACTTTGACATCTTAAATTCATTGAGATGTTCATTGTGAAGCTTGGTTTACTGGTGGTCTTTTGGCACTGCTTCGCTGCATTACTGGTGCCTTTGTAGTTGTTTCCTTCATGTTGTAGTTATTGGATTCTTGGTTCGATCTGGTTCATGTTGTATTGATCATTTATATATATACATTCATGTATGTATATAAGTGTATGTTGTTTTGAACCATGTTCGCTGTGGCATTTGAATTTGGTCTGATATTGATTTCCTTGCCATTGTACATACGTACTTGGGGTTGTCATTCATTTGGTGCAGTATTGTTGTTGAATTTGGTAGTTGCACTTGGGTAGTTTCTTATACCAAACCTTATGATGCATGTATATTCATCCTTGTATATGCATTTCTTGGTCATGTTATGTTGTCTGCTATCTTCATGTACATGTATACACTTGTTGTATATTTGAGCATTTGGGATGCATTGAGCTCGTGTGGTCTTCATTCATGTGCAGTTTGCATTTATATTGCCTCTGACCTTTTGGGCATGCAAACATTTTTCATGTTGTCCCTTACTGTAACATGTTGCCACTCGTACACACTTTAATTTGAGTCGCATTGTTTATTCGAACTGCCGTATATATGTATTGTATCACATGTTTATATAGGCACTGCCTATGTATGTTCACTGTGTTCATTTGTCTGCGCTTGAAACTCTCACTTCGATGCTTTGACTTTACCATTACCTGACTTGTGCCCTGCCTTCATGTTCATTGAACATAAGTTACTGCTTCATTTCATGCAGTTGTACTTAGTGCACTGTTGTTATTGTGTTTTGGACTTTGAGGCATATCACATTTTCATATGTGACTTCAGATTTTTCGTCACACGTGACTGCATCCATTTATGCACACATCCTTGCACTTGTATTTGCCGTGCCTTACCATTGTATTCAGTTGTTTTAAATCTCTGACTTTGAGTGCATTGAACAGTGTGTAGTCTTCATTGCAACCTGTGTTTGCATAATTAATATGCAAATACACTTGCTCATTCGTAGCTGGAATTTGCATTAGCTTGTGAATACTTGTAGTTTACTGTGTCGATGATACTCTGAATGTTGAGACAGTGGCGTTGTTATATGAAAGGTTTCATATTTGTTGTCTTTGTTTTGACCATGTTGCAGCTGTGTTGAGTCACTGATTTGACCTCTGCAGCTTTGATTTCTGATAGTATTCTCTGTTGAGATGATTTCACATGTTGTTGTGGCGAGGAAGTACACGCAAGCGTGAACTGCAGCCACACAGTATCGACATCTTGAATTGATTTTTGAACCTTCATTGATTTTGGTTCGTTGACCTTTTGAGTACATCATCATGATAGTGGCAAGGCAGTGCACGCAAGCGTGAACTGCAGCCACACGGTATTGATTTTATTGATATACTATTTTGTTTTGATTTATGATCTTTTGCATATTTCATTGCGGTAGTGGCGAGGCAGTGCACGCAAGCGTGAACTGCAGCCACACAGAGTTAACATTTTAAATGTGGCGAGGCCGTGCACGAGTGCGTGTGCTGCAGCCCTACCAAATCTGATGTTTTAATTGATGTTTTTTTTTTGATGAAAATTGTTTTATGTTGCCAATTCAATCTATTTTAAATCGCATTTTGATGATTTTGTTGTTAATTGCCGTTTAGGCAATTCTGATGTTTTTTTTCTTTTTCTAAATTACCTTCATTAAGAATCCCTTCATCTATCTTCGTTGAAAATCTGAATCTACTGATTTATTGTATAACACTGTTAAGTGTTATATTTACCATTATCCGATTTACTTGTTAAAGGATCGGATAGGTGAATATATCTTTGACTGTCGTCTAATTGTTGTTTGATTATTATTGCCTCTATGCACTAATAATTGAGTTTGAATTAGACTGACCTGTGTATTATTTTCTTTTGAACGTAATACTCAGGTCAGACCGAGTATTTTACAGCTTGAAGATTTTCGGGCAGCGAAGTTAGAGAGAGAGTTGAGAAAAACGCTTCATTTAAGCTTTTTAGAGATTTATTTTTGTACTTAAAGAAATATTCCGCTGTACAAATTTAATTCATTGTACAAACTCTGATACATGTACAAAAATTCATTTATGTAAAATATTATGTGAAATATAATTATTCTGTGTTTCTGTGGCTGATTCTGTTTAAACTCTATAAACTGAATAACAATCTGTCATTTTCAACGTTTCAAGTTGGTTTAATTACCGACTGGGGGCGGTCAGAAGGGCGGGTCGTTACAAGCATGCTTTTAAATATTTTTTTATATAACTATATATTTATCTATATCTACCTAATCTGTTGGGTTATCTGTTTGGATTTTCCAACATAAATTTTAAAGGTAGATGGAGTAGTGGTGCGTGTGTGTAACACGACTACCACTGATGGAAGAGGTCCATATGTTTGAGGTTGGAAGTGTATTTTTCGAGACTGTAGATCTAATACCGTCTCAAGTAAACTTTGCAGTTTAGAGTAAGGATTTCTCAGATATCCGAAGGAAATCTTTTAAAGATTCGGAGTCCATCTTGGAAGAGTAAGTTTGGATCTATCGGAAGTGCAGAAGTAAGTAATGATATCTTGATAACTGCTTGATGAGATGCAGTATCCATGGATATTTTCGAAGATGTTTTCTCTTGAAGCAGTTTTAGAAGTAGTTGAGGAGGTCTTTACCTGCCGTAGGGAAGATTTGTCTGTGTAGAAGTTGTCTGGATCTTTAGCAAGGAGGTTGGCTGTTCTGGAATATGAGACTAAGGTCTACGAGTTGTTTCGCTTTGGCATGGTCTCATTTGTCATTCCTTAAGGAGAGAGAGATGTGATGCTTGGTTTGGAGCCCGAATCTCTTGAGAGGATGTCTACCATCTCAAAGGTCCGTTGTGTGGTTTGTTGATCATTTTGGTTTTCGAGGAGCCTTTGGATTAGAAGTCTTTGGTTAGCTGTGGTAGTAGTGCAATTCGAAGTGTTCAGTGTGCTGATGAGAAGGTCTTTTAGCTTTGCAGTATCATCGAGGCAGAGTTTGGAAGCAGCAGTGTGTCCATTTCTCCGATAATTCAGGAATCTTTGTGGTTTTTCTTTCAGCGGTCTGGGCAGTTGGTGGATGTTTTCTTGAAGGCTTAACCTTGTTTGGAAAAGCTTAAAGCTGTCCTAATTGGTAAAGAGAGGACAGTTTCCTTGGAATCTGAACTAGGTAGGATAACAAAAGTGACTTGAGATTAATTTAGGAATTTTTCTTAGGAAATCTTTTGTTTGAGACTGAAAGTTCTCATGTGGAAGTAGGAGCTACTGATGTAATCAGAAGTTTGTCTGCATCTAGAGTTAAGTTCCATATTGTTTTGGTTCCAGAAGCGATACTGGTGGTTAGCCTGGTAGTGGGATGGTTCTAGTAGAAGGAAGATGGTGTAGCAGCTCAAAAATTTTTGGAATTTGGAATTGGGTTGGTCGGATATAGTTTTTGAGTTTGGATTTCTGTTGTAAGGTAGTGTGACCAAGTCAGATGAGTCACTAGGATTATATGGATTTGATGAACAAAGTTTCCGGATATATATTAGATAAGTTTGTATTCGTGTTCATCAACAGTATTCTCATCTATTCCAAAATCAGAGTTGTGCAGCAGAAGCGAGGTAGCAGCTGTGCGAGGAAGGAAGTAAGTTCAGTTTGTTATTGCTTGAGAAGTAAAGCTTGTGTTCTGGATTTCGATGTATTTTGGAAAAAATTTCTGTTGAACAGGATCCAGAAACTGGTTTGCTTTGGTCTAGTTGTTTCTGGAAGCATCAGCATGGGTTGAGCTGGTCAGGAAGAAGATTGGCAGCCCAGGATGTATGTTGAGTTATGCAGATATGAGATAAGGAATTTGAAATTTGAAGTTGGAGTCTTCATTATTGTTAAGATTTCTCTGGTTAAGTGAGTAGTAATTTGATAAGATTGGATGGCCAGTTCTAAGGCATTTGGGGATTTCTTATCTGTATTTTTGATAGGATAAATTCTTTTGTCTATAAGATTTAATTGCCGGTTTGGATAACAAGAATTCATTGTATTTCACGTATCTCTGAGAGAGTACATGTATGATTCATCGTTGGTTGTAGAATCTGCAGTCCAGTTGGATTTGGAAGTTGAGCTAGATTTGAGTATAGTCTGATGTTTTGTTCTGATTGTGGATCTAGGGATGAGAGGAGCTCTGGATTTTGGTGGTGTAGTTTGTTTAGCTTCTGTAGAGCGAGTCTCCCGGTGATTTATCCTTGGGAAACTCTAGATTGTATTAGAGATTTATTCTGATTTGTGTCAGGATAATTAGTTGGGTATGTTTGTTTGATTGGTTGCTTTGATTGTTAGTAACTGGATGATAGGTATGCTTTGCTGTTTGAAATTGAAATCTTTGCTGGGTTATTAAATTATCTTTGCTTTTAAATTTCGGGGACGAAATTCTTTTAAGGGGGGAGGAATGTGATGACCCGAATGTTATCCCACCTTTTGGCAAGGCCGTGACACCCAAAAACTGACTGGAAACTAATGACAATTCATCTCAAAGATTGATTATATATTGTTTCACCATGGACGTCGGTGAATTTTTTCCGAGCCCGGATATGGCTACAATTGATTAGACATGACAAGCAAAGCCATGAAGGCCGGCATTCCAAATTTCAAGTCAATCCAAGTTCATATGCTCATGTTATGATCGATTCAATCTAGAGGAAATGGCCTAGCCTTCGTATCCATTGCTATGGTTGATTTCGTATCCATCACTATGGTTGATTTCGTATCCATCAAGTGTGCACTCGGTTCGTATCGATCAGTTAATAGCAGTTCGTATCGATCAGGTTGGCAGTGTTCGAATCCATCGAATTCGTATCGATGGACTTCGTATCCATCAACAGGAGCTTGCGTACACACTAAGGAATGTCTCTGCCAAATTTTAGCTCGATTGGACATTATCTTGATCGATACGAAATGAATTCGTATCGATCACAGATCGAGTCAAAACTTTCTGAGATTGGTCGCGTGGGCCCACTCACGTGCCAAAACGAGTCCCCTGAATTTGAGCGAAATCTCAGCCTCCTACGCCTATAAATAGAGCCCCAAAGCCTATAGAAGAAGGATCTCTTGATTCTCAAGCGCCCAGACTCTACCGGATCGAGATCTACACCATACTCTTGCTGTCAACTTCGAATTTCCAGTTGTAACTTGCTGTTGCTTGCTGTAATCACTAGTAATCGCTGAGAAAGAATCAATAAAGTTGCAAAAAACTTCATAGTGGACGTAGGCAACACGCCGAACCACTCTAAATTGCTTGTCTACGCATTTACTTTCCTGTTGATTGGAGTTTTTGTTAGATAATCCTCATTTTTAATTTATATTCTTCATTATTATCTTTTCAAAAACTTTCGAAGAGTGTTGTGCCCAATTTTGGTGCAAACACTTTGGTGCTTTCATTGAGAAAACCCAGATTTTCTCCTTCTCATTGGATTTGTCGTCGATACCGGACTGAATAAATCTGAGAGAGAGAGATCCAGATCACTAATTCGAGTTCCTTCCCTTCTATTCAAATTTACATAAAGTCTACGAAAGGAGTTCAACCCCCAAGATGGTTAGCACAAGGACCACCTCCAACGCTGTCAATCAAGAAGACCAAGATAGACAGAATCCTACGCCACTACCTCCTTCTAACTAAGACGCTACCGGACACTCGGAACCAACTTGTCCGGTTACCCGACAAGAGTTTCAGCTGCTGCTTTAAGAGCTGACCCAGAGTCGACAACAACTAACAGAATAGCTACGCGCTTACGCCGAGCTGACCAACCAGCTGAATCGCCAGAAGCGAAGGAGATCTAGGAGAGATCATGCTTCTCGCTCCTCCAGCAAAAGTTCTTCCTCTTTCGATTATCATCATCGATCTCCGCGACCACGACTAGATGGGAGTCACATACAAACTGCTGGATATCAACCGGCGATGACCGTTGGACAGTTGAGAGTTGGTCCATCGACCAGTTTCCAAACCAGGCCCTCCTCCCGAGGGGGTGCCGCTCCTCATTACACCATAGAATACCGCGCCACGAATGCCGAGGTTGAACCAGGGGTCGATGCCCAAAATCAGTCGAACCTCGACCGCCGTCATCATGGACGTACTCCTGAACCATATGTCCCAGACGACTATGAGCCAAGAAGGCAAGGTGCAGACCGTTGACAACATCCGGTCCTACTTCATAATATGGAACACCATCACACTTCGGCACGAGACACACAAAACGTACAAATGCTGGATCTTCCGACCATGATACGTTAGATGATCCGTGAGAGCCAGGGTCTCACGAATGATGACTGGGGAATTTCTCGAAGTCACACTCCTTTTACAGATGATATACTTACTGCTGAACCCCCTCGGCGATTCAGGAAGCCGACTCTACCCATGTACGAGGGAAACTTCGACCCCAACCAGCATATTCTGAAATATGAATGGTCGATGAGCGCTGCTAGAGCTGACGACGCAGTGAAGTATCGTACTTTTCCATTTCCTTAGGGGGCATTGCTACCATGTGGTTCACCCGACTGCCGCCATGATCCATTTCCTCCTTCGACCAATTGTCCACTAAACTTGTTGAGCAATTCCGCATGCATGTCACAAGGCCGAAAGATATCAACACTCTATCTAGCGTCAGCCAAGCTCCTGGAGAGACACTCAGACACTACTAAGAGAGATTCCATGCTGCATGTGCGAAAATCAGCAATCTGAATGATAACTCCATTCTTATGGCGTTGACTAAGGGGATTGACCCCGATTTCGAGTTTGGCAACTGGTTGGCTGGAAAACCACCTGCATCATTAGACCATTTCTACGCCAAGGCGGCTCAATTCCTAAGAAGTGAAGATGTGAAATAGTCTAGGAAGCAGACTGATGCAGGGCTAAGCACGGAAGGAATCCAAAGCAATGTTGCGATCAAACAGTCCGGTGAGAGTTTCGGAAAAGTTCAGTTGAACGTTCAAAACAAACAAACTTAGCGGAGAGAGCGTGAATCAAAACAGAAAGCGAGTTCAAAATCGTGGCCTAAAGCGCAAGAATCCTATGTTTGACAGTTACACTCCTTTGAATACATCACTGGAGAACTTGTATTTACAAACCTATAATACAATGCAATACAAAAAACCTGCTCCAAAACTGTCGTCAGAGAGGCAAATCCAGACGGGAAAATTTTGCAGGTTACATGAAATCTACGGGCACAATACGAATGAATGTCGTCACTTGCAAGATCTTGTAGAAAAATTGATCAAAGAAAGGAAGCTGGAACAGTTTGTGCGGGCGCCGCAGCCTGGAGGAGCGGGCCCATCAAATCAAAATAATGAACCCGATCGACCAAGACAGGAGGACTTTACCTGTCCCGGCGGGAGATTAGTGATAAACGCCGTCAGCGACGACCTACTTTGTCAGGAGCCTGGAACGACGAGGATCTTCGTCACTGTTACACATGACAGGCTTTATTCAGTCTATGAATACTTTGCAATTTTCTTTGCATTCTGAAGTTTGAATTTGTAATAAGGCACTGACTTTTCCATGTTTTCCGTTCCAGCAATAATATCTCTTCAAGCTAGAGTTGTGATTCACCAAATGCGACGTTCAACAATCACGATGCACGAAGAGCTAAGTTCTATCGCACGATGGAATTTATTCAAATAGCGAGTGACTGTGATACGACTGGCCACTCACTAAGTGAAACCTCAGCTCGGGGGCAAGCCATCACATCAAAGGCTGAACTGGACCGACATACGACAGTCCTATAACTAACTCCAAATTCCCAGAGTGCGAATTGGAGTATAAACATCAACTCTAGGTTCCCAGAGTGCGAACCAGAGTATAAACCCTAACTCCACTTTCCCAGAGTGCGAATTGGAGTATAAACATCAACTCTAGGTACCCAGAGTGCGGACGGGAGTATAAAAACCAACTCCAAATTCCCAGAGTGCGAATTGGAATATAAACATCAACTCTAGGTTCGCAGAGTGCGAACCGGAGTATAAACACCAACTCCAAACTCCCGGAGTGCGAGTTGGAGTATAAACATATAAATGCGGTTCCGGAGAGGGTGGACCCGTCCGCCTAACGACTTCGGCCGTATCCTAATCAAGTTTGAGGAGGATGGACCCATCCGTCTAACGGCCTCTCTTGTTAACTCGGGGTGGATGTGATCCGACCATCCACGATCCCGATAAATCCATCGTTCCCAGAGTGTGAACGAATTCCTAAAAAGCCCAAACAGATGTGACTGACCATCTGTCGGCTAACTCCAAATTCCCAGAGCGTGAATTGGAGTATAAACATCAATTCCAGGTTCCCGGAGCGCAAACCAAAATACAAATGCTAACTCCAAATTCCCAGAGCAATAATTGGAGTATAAACATCAATTCCAGGTTCTCAAAGTGCGAACCGAAGCATGCATGCTAACTCCAAGTTCCCAGAGCGTGAGTTGGAGTATAAACATCAATTCCAGGTTCCCAGAGTGTGAACCGAAGTATAAAAGTCGACTCCAAATTCCAAGAGTGTGAATTAGAGTACAAATACCAAGTCAAAGTCCCTAGAGTACGAACTGTGTTACAAACATCGATAACTCTCGAATTCCCAAAGCGCGAACCAGATTATCGATCACAGATTATCGTAAGTCTCCGGAGTGTCGACATGTGCTCAAGATTTGCAATAGGTGCGATCGACCACCGAAATACAAATGCCGTTCCCCGGAACTGGGGGCAAAAAGCTTAAGTGTTAATCACTAACCGAAGCGATACAATGTCCAAAATTCAACTCATTCATCAATCACGACGTGTGATCAAGATTTTCAGACTTGGCAATAAAACGAACTCAACTTGAAGGTAGAAACAACACAAGTACACTGGACTGAAAGTTGAATACTGCAAATACTTAAGCAAAAAAGAAATGAGAGTTGAAGCAAAGAAACTAAATGTCATTTCAACTAACTGTATGTGAAGATTCATGTACAAGTTATTCCAAAAAAATTCCTCCTAGCAGGGGGCCGAGCCTGCATCTATACATGGCCTATGAAAGAAAAATAAAATCAACTTCCTAACTGCCAAAAATGCGCCAGAGGGGGATTATCTACTTTTTCTTCTTCGGCTTTTTCTTCGATGCGGAACTACTGGAACCGCTAACAGTCTTTCACTTCGAGCCCTTACCCTTTGGCGGATCATCCTCTGACGAAGGCATGATATCAACATCTTCCTCCGAACCTGAACTTAAAGGAATATTCTCTTCAGGAGGAGTCGGAGGAATCGGATCCATAGCCGGGGGCGGAATGGGCAAGCTGGAGTTAACGGGAGTGCCCCCAGAAGATATCACCACGGGAGGAGTGGGGGCAACCGCCGTCGTAACACTCTCGGAACTACCACCGTGTGCTGCCTCTTCCAACTCTGCGTTGATTTGAGCAAGTATCTCAGCTTCACGAGCGCCACGAGATTCACGATAGGCAGTGGTGGACTGTGACGAAGCAATGGAAGCAGGTGGGAACGCGCCAAGAACGAACGGCATATCCGCAAAAGGGTCGTTGTGTTGGCCCAGGAGCTCATGCACCATCTACTCGTCAAAAGAAATTGAGCTCCCTTGTGTCATTTCAATCGGCGCGACCGCAGTTGTGGTAACCGCCTCGGTGACGATGGCCTTCTGCCCTTGATGCAACTCTTGGATCGCAGAAGGCGTAGCTGATGTAACTCCGCTCACTAGACAACAAAGCAGAGAAGTTGTTAGAACACATTTCGAAACAAGCACTTCATTTCAGACACATATGAAGATTGTGCAGAGTACCTTCCTCTACTTGACTTGTAGCTGGCTGAACAGCCTCTAAAGAATGCTCCCTTATAGGAGATAAGCCTGGCTGCTCAGGATCATAGCATGGGACCGGCTGCAGCTCAATCGCTGGCATCGGCTCGGATCCAGATGAAGTAATCATCCCAGAACTTGTAGCAGGGTGTGCGACGCCAGAACCCTCACCAACTTCTAAGTGTTGGGCACTCAGTCTCTCTCTAGCATGGGAGATCATAAAATCATGGAGAACTTTCTTCTCATCATCATTCAATATACGGTTCTCCAACTCGAACTCATCAAAAGCTTCACCCAGCTGTGATGCCTTCTCTTCTTCAACTAACAAATTCTAGGCATTGAATAAGTGTGTCGGGTAGTCATCGAGCCACGCCAAGTTTCTGTGCCTCAGTACATTGGCATTATAAGTAATGAGAAGTTCTTCTATTTCTGACTCGAGCTTAGTCTCCGCCAACCGAACTTTCTCATCGACCCCGGCTTCCACTTCACGCACCCTTTCCATGGCCGTGCCTCTCTTCCTCCGGAATTCTACCGCCTGATTGCACGCCTCTTGTGCAAAAATGTTAGCGGCGTCCCTCTCCTTCATGAACTCTGAGACTTTGGACTTAAGCTCATTTAACTCCTTCAAGGCCGCTTCCCGCTCGGCGGCTACGATAGTATTCAGGTGGCCCATGTCCTCCACCGTGGCATAATGCTCACGCTTCATCCTATCCATTATCGTCTGAGCCTCGTCAGCTTTCTTAAGGGCCTCGATTTCAGACTTACGTGAAAACTCGACCTCACTATTGAGCGCCTGAATAATCCTATCCTTTTGATCGAGCTCCTTCTCTAACTTCTCAATCACGACCGCCCGGTCAAAAGCCACTTTCGATTCTTTCTTCGTGGCCTTGGACCATTCCCGATACTGGAAAAATATGTCGGTGAGATAATCATGCATCATGGGTTCGACAGACGTGGGCACCCTTTTTAGATGCGGGGGGAAGACAAACCTGTCAAAGCAAATCTCAGGGAAATCTTTTTTTAGCTGAGCAAGCTTTGCTGCTCCTTCACCCGAAGGCTCAGTCAGTGTCTGCTCTGTTGTTGTGGGGGCCACGATCTCCGTCCTGCAATGAGTTTCAGACCTTGACGATTGGGAGGACGGCTTGTGTCGTGGAGCCTCAGAAGGTCGCGAAGCATGAGCAGGAGGTTGTGAAGAGACTCTGGGAGGTGGCATACGAGATCGAGACCGACGCATGTACTTTTTATCTCTGTCAGAGCGTTCATGACTCGAGTATCCCTGGTCATAGTCTCTGTCTCCTTCTCTCCTATATGGTTCATAATATGATGAAGACTTGCGTTTGCTGCGAAGACTGCCAAGCATCGAGCTTCGACCAGACATGGTATCTGCAAGTCAAAATGGAGACAAAAGTTAGCAATCTCTCACAGTGAGCGTACTACATACAGAAATCGTGTAGTGCCATGAAGTGTGAATGTATGTGCAACCCCCCAACCAACCGGATGTGTCAACCGCACTAGTGGGAAGAGACTCTCTTAAAACTAAGGCTTGTGAAAGTTTGTCCAATCCGACATCCTGCTGCAAGGACACATCATCCGGATTGGAAGATCAGCGAGCCCTTCATAGAGATTCTCAGTTCTTGGGGGAGACATCTCCGAAATTCTAATTCCGAAGGCGGGCCGGGACATGACAACAGATTTCCATCTCCCCTTTTTAGATGGTTTGTCAACGGCTGCCTTGCCTTTTCTCTGCTCTTTGATATCCTAGGATACATCCGCAGGTTCGCCCAATGGTTCCTCATCGGTGTGAGTTCTTTCAGAGTCAGCCTCCTCGATTATAACAACTTTAGGCTTTCTTTGTTTAGCACATTCTTTCGAGGCAGTCCTTAATGCACAGTCGAGCATTATACTTTGTCTTCGCTCGATCAGCCCAAGAATACTAAGATTCCTATCCTTCAAAAGAAACTCGATATTCCTTTCTTCGCTTTGGATTTCTTGGAAGACCCGAACTATCTCCTTGAAACGTTCACCTTCGGGTCTCTGGATTATGGCTGAAAAGAAAAAGAGATGTGAGTTCGACTTCATCTACATCAGTTTTATCAACTACCCGAGAAGATAGCAATACTCACATCTAAATAGCCATCGCCTAACAAATCTTGGGGGCATCTAACATAAAACCACTCCGTCTTGAAGTAGCTCAGTCTAGTCTAATCCCCTATGACCACCAGACAGTTCCTTACCGCTTCCAGAAATGTGAAAGATGGACTATTGGTCCGACTTTTGAAGTTAAACAAGTATCTGATCTCAATCGGGAGTGGCGGTCGATAGAGATACTCCACAAATGCAATGAACAAGCTATTGAGTGAGGCATATCTGTTCGGATGTAGCTGAGAGGGGGCAATCCCCGGAAACGACAATACTTCTCTTATATACTGGTTAAACGGAGGGAGTGTCCCAGCTGCGCACGCATGATGATTGAATGCGGTGTATCTCTTTGGTGGATTGTGCGGTCTATCATTTGGTCCTGGCAATAATACGTCGTCCATCGACAGGCCATGACTTAAGCATATTCTTCCTAGCATGTCTTTCGAAATGTTGGACGGAACAGGGTCTGATGGGTTACTAATGAAGGATGTGTCGGGTAGCTCGTCCGGAGCTGGACCGATAACTTCAACCTCAATCTCCGGTACTTCAAGCACGAGAGGGCCTGAACTCTGAGTTTCTTGCGGCTGCGAACTTGAAGTTTCCATAACTAGCTAACTCATGAGAAATCATCGTTAGACGCTGAAGAGCCCATGTGTTCCCCACGTGTAAAGTGTATGAATGTGTTGTGCAGTGTTGTGCATTACTTGAGCAAATTCTATGGAATAAACTAAAATGTGTGAACGATAAAACTCTAAAAAACAGACCGGAAATGACCGTCATCGCTGACCGTCACAACCGTGCCATCTAGATGCGAACGATCGATTCAAGTTAAAGTTCATTATATTTTTGTTAAGTTATGGTTCCATCGGCGAGCTTCAAAAGGTAGTTCAATATGCAATTCTGTGGTCAAGTTCAATCATGCAAGGCAGAAACTCGTCGGAGTCAAGTGTTAGAGTATGCAAAAGTTCCCTAAGTGCATTAAATTTTAGATTGGAATTGGTCGCCGCAGTCCACGTTCGTATCGAGTCAGAGGAACCTCACATTTCGAATCGACCGCGTTCGAATCAATACATTTGTATTGATCAGGTTCGTATTAATTTGTTTCGTATCGATCAGTTTCGGCTCGATACGCTTCGTATCGATCAGGTTCGAACCGATACGGTTCGTATCGATCGTGGGAGTAAGAACTTCGTATCGATCATCCGAGCCAAGTACTCGCATCGATCATTCCAGATTGACACGAGCTCCAACCATCTATGATCGATGCGAACCTCTTCGTCCCACTTAACTTTTCAATCAATACGGGCATCGATACGAAGTAAAATACTCTGGGTCGATTCGAACTCTCCTATTCCAGATCGACACAAAACAGAGGTAAAGTGATTCCTCCACACCTCCTTCTTCTCCACAGGGCCTCAACTCCATGGCCGCGCTCCATCCACAATCTTGCCCTCACTCGTCTAGATCTCAAATTCATCAAAACTAGTCGTAAAAGCAAGAAGGATTGTTGAGATTTCGAGTTTCATCGTTCTTAACATGATTCTATCCATTAATTGCCTGATTTTAATGATTATGCTCAAAGGATCGAAGGTTTGGTTCGATTAAAGGCAAGCGCAGTTCTCTCTCTCGGTCTATCTATCAATACGAAGTTAAAGACAGAAAGCAACAGTGAAAAGTAAAAAGTGAAAAAATGCCAAAGTCCAAGATATTTATATGGAGCCTAAGGAGAGACTGGGCCGATTCGCCTCCCAGTCAACATGACCGGTCGCAACCGGTCAAATACCGGATCGATGCGAATGCTCTCTTCAAATCCATCGGACTTTGCCTTCATCGAGGCGAAATTACCACCAGGCTTCATTGATTCGAAGTGTCTATTTTACAACCAACAACTCGCAACGGTGCATGTTTATCGATACGAACGTTGTTTTTATAACCATCAAAACTCATCGATACGAACGATCATTTCATATCCATCAATGAAAACCGCGTCGATATAGAAAACTGCCTTTCAACCTTTTACATCGATTCAGGAGAGGATCGATACAAGAGGGTAGTCCAAAACAACCATCAAGCGTTGTTTCAACTCGAATTTCGAATCGGCCCAGGAGAGAATCGATACGAAATTCGATAACAAACTAAACTGACAACGACTCGTGAACCCGCAACGTTAACGAGAGTCAAGTTAACATATATGCATATATGTCGAACTAATATTCGATTTTCAACATTCACAGGGACCGAATACTCATTTCATTACGATTACGATGACAAACAGCTAATCATTATCACACAGCAGCCAGTTACAGCAATACAGAGTACAATTTTCAACGAAAAATACGATGATTATTCAGAGAGAGACTGCAGCTTTTCAAAGCACGTCATGTTTCCACAAGACGTACTTTGGGAGGCAAATATTATCCTGCCTTTTGGCAAGGCCGTGACACCTAAAATCTGACTGGAAACTAAAGACAGTTCATCTCGAAGATTGATTATATATTGTTTCACCATGGACGTCGGTGAATTTTGTCCAAGCCCGGATAAGGCTACAATTGATTGGACATGACAAGCAAAGCCATGAAGGCCAGCGTTCCAAATTTCAAGTCAATCCAAGTTCATATGCTCATGTTAAGATCGATTCAATCTAGAGGAAACGGCCCAGCCTTCGTATCCATCGCTATGGTTGATTTCGTATCCATCACTATGGTTGATTTCGTATCCATCAAGTGTGCGCTCGGTTCGTATCGATCATGTTCGCATCGATCAGTTAATAGCAGTTCGTATCAATCAGGTTGTCTGTGTTCGAATCCATCGAATTCGTATCGATGGACTTTGTATCCATCAACAGGAGCTTGCGTACACACTAAGGAATGTCTATGCCAAATTTCAGCTCGATTGGACATTATCTTGATAGATACGAAATGAATTCGTATCGATCGCAGATCGAGTCGAAACTTTCTGAGATTGGTCGCGTGCGCCCACTCACGTGCCAAAATGAGTCTCCCGAAGTTTGAGCGAAATTTCAGCCTCCTACGCCTATAAATAGAGCACCAGAGCCTACAGAAGAAGGATCTCTTGACTCTCAAGCGCCCAGACTCTACCGGATCAAGATCTACACCATACTCTTGCTGTCATCTTCGAATTTCCAGTTGTAACTTGATGTTGCTTGCTGCAATCACTTGTAATCGTTGAGAAAGAATCAGTAAAGTTGTAAAAAACTTCATAGGTAGGCAACACGCCGAACCACTCTAAATTGCTTGACTACGCATTTACTTTCCTGTTGATTGGAGTTTTTGTTAGATAATCCTCATTTTTAATTTATATTCTTTATTATTATCTCTTCAAAAACTTTCGAAGAGTGTTGTGCCCAATTTTGGTGCAAACACCGGAATTTTAGGCAATATCAATTTAATAATCTGTATTGATAATTAAATTGATTTGATAATTTTTATTTATAATTTTAATTTAAAATGGTAAATTTAATCTTTTTATGGTTAATAAATATTTAATCTGGTAATATTGATCAGTATCTTTTGAACAAATTTAAAATTGATAAGATTTATTTTTCAAAGCTAATAAGTTTTATTCTTTTTATAATTTATATATTTGATATATATTATGAATAGAAAAATCTTTTATTTTAAATAAAAGATAAATTTTCAAATTGTAATATATATGTATGTATATGTTATAATTTGATGTTGTTTTGAAATTTAATTTGATCTATTTATAATTTATATATGTATGAATTGTAGTTTAAATCTTTGTTTAAAAATTTATATTTTTCAAAAGTTAATTTAGGATTAATTCAATTGTTTTAAAAATATAAGATAATTATTTATTTTAAATATGATAGTTTAAAAAAAGATTTAATCAAATTTTTATTTTTGGTTTTCTTTAAAGGTGTTTAAATTAAAATGGTTTTAAATGTATATATATAAATGTTTTAGATTTTTAAGATACATGTATAAAGATTTATTTGTATTATAATAAGTTTTATAATATTTTCTTTAAAAAGTAAATTTATTTATTAATTTAGTGGATTAAGTAAGTAAGTAAGTAAGTTTATATTTACATTTAACTTAAATGAAAATTTAATTAAAAATACTTAACTAACATGTGTAACATATTAACACCTCTCAAAAACATGTGTTGAAAATTTAAGTTATATTAGTGACAATTGTAAGTTTATATAACAAGTGTCTTTATTTTGAAATTTACTTTCTTTAATTTTAATAAACATAACATAATTCATTTAAACATAAAGAAATTTGTTCCTCTTTCAATTTCCAATCTTTATTCTACTTCTCAAATTCTTTTTCTTCCTTCATTCTTTCATGAAAGAGCAAACCAGAATTTTTTCAAACCTGAAACTTGAATTCAAAAATAAAATCTAAAGTAAAAACTGCAAATTTGCAAACCTGTGATTCAAATGGATGTTCAAAAGCAAAGTTCTTCATATTAACTACAAAGCTGCAACATCAAATCACCTACAATTCAAATGAAGAGTCAAGAGCAACAACAAGTTTAAAACAACAAATTGAAGGCATGCAAGGATTCATTTTTTTTAGATTTTTATGTTCAAAGCCTGGAATTATTGAAAACTGCTCTGCTTAAAAATAAGGTGAGTAAATTATTTTAAAAACAGATTGAAATTGATTTAGATTCTAATGCATGTGTTAATATGTGAATTGATCTTGGTGATTACATGAAAATCTTTCAGTGTTTAATTTGTTGAATTGATGGATATGTATATATATATATATGTGAAAATAAGTCTGAGTATAAACCAACACTCTATTATTTATTGTTTCTGACCAGATTTCACTTTCAAAAATTCAAATCTTCCACTAAACATCAATATTTGCCCTTGATGATTGAATGGAAGTTGTTGTTAATGTTTGATGATAATTTTAAAAATAGTCTCTGTAAATTTAAATATACAAGTAATTTTTAAAATGGAATTTACTTTATGTCATTGCTGCATGCTCAAAAATTGATATCCTTAATTTTTGCTTTGGATTCTATAAATGGATTAGTTGTTAAAAATGATGATTTTTAACATGCATTGCATAATTTTTAAATTGATATTCAATTGGGAATTTGGAGGAGAAGGGTTTCGACAATATGGTGAATTGTCGTTGACCAACTTGTTGATTTGAGTCGAATTTATGGACGAGGCTAGTTTGTGTGATGAGGATGAAGGGAAAAATGCTATTGGATTTTTTCTTTGGCGATGTTGATCTGATTCGAAGGATTTAGGGTTTTAGATTGTTCTTTTTGTTCGGCTTGGATGTCGAAACATTGCGACGTGGGAGATGGATCGGGATGATTCGCGAGTTGGGGGATGGTGGCGTGGGGGTCAGGTGGTGCTTTGGAGAGGTCGCTAGAGCTTCCGGTGGTGGCGATTGTCGGTGACGATGGGGTTTTATGGTCAGTATTTTCTGTAGTTTTCTAGCTGAAGGTCAAAAATTTGATTGTGATAGAATTCTTGAATCTGGGTTTGTTTTCAGGCTCGCGTGGGTTCATATGACTGTCGTTGATGGTCGCGACGACCTATGGTAGCCGAAGGCGCTTGGGTAGGTGCACGAGTGTACATATGTGTGCATTGGAATATTGGTTTGGGGAAGACGGGTTTCTTCTCGGGATTGCACTCGCGTTTGCGTCGTGATCAACTCGAAGAGGGTGGTATCTGGGTTTGCTTTGGGGCTGGCTCGTGTGGTTTAGGGATCGACTCGAGTAGTTTCAGTGTTTAACTCGGGTATTTAGGGTGATGCTTTTTAGTTAAGTTCTATATTATGATTTGAAGTTGCAAATTGAAACTTGTAGTTGGAATAAATAAAATCAAGCTTGGGTTTTATAAAAGAAAACAAAATTTAAAACTTGTTGTTATAAAATAAGTTAATCAAACTTTAAAAAGTATTAATTGAATTTATTTTAAAATTTAAATTTTCTTAAAATGATTTCTTTTGAAGTAATTAACTTCATTAAATTTTGAATTTCGATTTCAAGGAATGTTTGAATTTAAAGTATTAAATCAAGTTTTAAGTTAAATTTTAAAGTAATTATAATAACTAAAGTTTTCAAATTTTATTTAAAATGAATAAGTTTAAATTAGATAATTAAAGTGTTTTAAATTTGAAATTGATTTCTAAATGCTTTATTTTAAATAAAGTTAAAGTTAAAATTTTGAAAACCAAATAGAATAATTTGTTTTTAAGTTGTTAAAATTTGATTAATTTCAAATAATTAATTTATGATGATAATTAAGGTTAAATTATCATCGATGTGAACTTAAGAATACTTAATGATTATGATCTATTAATAAGTAAAGAGTTAATTAAGATAAATGATTTCCTTAGTTAATTAAGGATTTTGAAATACAAGAAGTTAATTAATTAATTATTTAATTAATTTTAAATAATTAGTTAATTGTTTATTCAATTTTAAATAAATCAACTAATTTTGAATTAATTTAATGTAATTACTAAATGAAGTAATTAATGGTGAAATTATGAATCTAATTAAGTAGGAAATAATTACTTATGGAAGTAATTAGTGCAAAATTACTCATGGGAGTGATTAAAGTGGAAGTGATTAATGGATAATCACTTGATGTTATTAATTGATAAATTGATTAATATAATTGTTTTGAAGTTAATTAATTATGGAGTAATTAATTAAAGAATTCAAAGATTATTTAATGATGGAATTAATTACTTGTTAAGTAATTAATTAAGAGAATAATCATCTAGTGAAGTAATTAGAAGATAATTACTTATATAAGTAATTTAGGGCTAATTACTTAGTTATTTTAGTTAATTTATTAATGTGATTAATTAATTAATGGATGTGATTAATTTAAGATTAATTACTAAGGGTAATTAATAAAGAAATTAATTAAGGATTATTTATTAATTTAATTGATTAATAATTACTAATTAGAGGTTAATTAATTAGATTAATTAATCAAAGGGTTAATATAATTAATTAAGAAGTTAATTAATTAAGATAAGTAATTACAGGTTGTTAATTACTGTTTATGATTAATGATATGATTAATTACAAGTTAATTATTTAATTAATTAAAGGAATTATTAAGTAATAAGGATTATTAGTTAATATAATTAATGAATTAATTAAGATTGATTAATAAAAGTAATTAATTTAAGTGTGATTAATTAATTGTAATTAATTGAGGTTTAATGCAATTAATCATAGCTAATTAATTAATGGAAGTAAATGAAGGATCATTAATTATTGTAATTAATGATAGTAATTAAAGGTTAATTACTGTATATGGTTAAAGGCTAATTACTTGAATGTAATTAAAAGATAATTAATCAAGGAAGATTAATTAAGGGAGATCATTAAGAGATGATTAATTTATTTATTTTGAATAAATTAAAGAAGAAGGATTAAGGTAATCCAATTGATTTAGAGTTAATCAATTCTGCTTTTGGATGATTGATTAATATTGATTGACTAATATTGGATGATTGATATTGGGTGATTGGTTGATACTGGATGATTTGGATATCTATGATATGTGATATGCTGCTTTGTGAGATGAATGTTTGATATGAATTATCTATCGTGATAATGTGATTCATCTATCTGTTTATATCATCCTGAAAATAAGTTTAGTTGTTTAAACCCTTAAACAACTTGGACATTAAAATGGCGTTTGGATTCGGTGAGACCGGGCTCGGGTTTCCATATTTGGATAATCCGAAAACCACATCGATCCAAATCAAACGTTAGGTCGTGAATCCATGTGGAGCTTAGTGAAGACACGAGGTGTAAGAACTATACGTCAGTATAACTCTAGGGATGATTCCGTGATGAGTTTGACGGAGATAGTACTTATAGGATCGAGATGGTGATTTAGAGTGCAAGGGCTATGGTCGTTGACTCTGAGGGTGATTCCAAAATGAGTGCAATGAGATAGTGCCTTCGGTTTCGTTCGAACCCGGAACGAACTTGTATGGATTGAATGCTTTCAGAACATCGTCAGGTGGACGATGAGCATTCTAAGATAGATGTGTTCTACAAAGGTAATCGTAGCCTCAAGCCTCATCAACCGGGAATGGCTAAAACAGGGGAGGTGCAGCAAGGCTAGGTGGGTAGCACCCATTTCAGGGTGAGGTCATTCCTGTCTAGATGTCCCTTTTATTTCGGCTTAGTGGATGGTTGGTCGCGCCAACCACGGGGTGATCTTACTTGGGAATGTTCAGTAAGGAATGGTCTCGGCTTTGTGATGCAGGGGATTGGGAGTAATCCTCGGTACTGTGATCTAGGCCATGTACTGTGACGGACGGTACCCCGGTAGCCCTGCCATTGATGGAATCCAAAATCCAATAAGTGGCTGTACGGTTTTGATTGTGCCCAACTATGTTGGAACGTGAGATGTAAGCATTCCAGCTATTTCTGTATTTTACTTGAAAACCCTAGACACTATTATAATATCATTGGATTTCCTATCAAATGTTTTGGATAGCGTAAGGTAAAAACTTTTCCATGTTTATGTGTGGGAAGTCTTACGTGATACCTTTTCTTTTGAAATGGTTTTCTAAAGTTAAGCAATTTTAACTCGTTTACTCACACCAGACCCCTGTCTGACCCGAGTGTTTATTTTCTGTTTTATTAAACTCTTGGGTGCTCATATTATGTATGAGCAATCGAGGGATTCAGGTTTGCTTGACGAATTCTGGAGGAGATATGGAGCAGGAGGCTTCCACGTGTAGATATATTATGGTTCCGCTGTGTTTGTGTTGTATCTGTATCTTGTGTACTTGAGTTGTATAGTTAGACAGATGTTTATAACTGTCTAATATGTGTTGAATAAGTTGTGTACTCTGATGTAATATGATACTATGTAATATTTTATGTGATATATTATATTTCATTCGTTCCGCTGTGAGTTATCTGATGTTGTTGAGTTTCTTCTTTCTTATCTTTTCTTCTTCTATCCCTTTCTTTCTTAAATAGTGATGCGACTTTCTGGTGTTAGAAGGTTGGGTCGCTACAAAGGGTTAGTTATTAGGCACGATATGTGATGTCTCGATAGGGGTCTGCTTTGGGATAAGGTATTAAGTGGCTGACTGAGGGTTCGACTTTCCATAAAGAAGTGTTAAGTGGCTCAAGAGGTTCTATGCGATGTCAGCTAGATAGTCACCAATGAGGAGTCCACCTTGGGAGTATGTATTTAATGATGGGGTATGTCTAAACTACGGTCTTAAATAGCTTAGGGACTATCTCTCGCATTGTTAAACATTTATGTTGAGGGATTTGGGTCAATGGATTTAGACCTCCCTCGCGAATGAAAGGTATTAAGTGGTTGATTGAGGACCCGCCTCCTTTCCTTATAAGAAGTATTAAATGATTTTATTTACGTAATACATATTCTTATTTCGAAATATACTGCCTAAATACCGAAATGGTAAGAGTTTAGGTTTTTATTCACAAGAATTTGTTGTTCTAACTCCCTCCTCATTGCTATATAGGTTGAGGACAAAGTGATAATGGTGATGATGCTTGAAGATGAAGTGGCCTAAGCTTATTGTGGTTATTATTATCTTTTTATGACGTTTTATGTCGTACCCATGTATTTTTTAATAAATGATGTAGTGGATATTATTTGATTGTTTGATGATGTTTTAAATTTTTACAATTGAAATGGTTTTGAAACAAATAGGTACAATTTGATATTATATTTTATTCTATCCCCTATGAGTTCTAAAAGTACAGTTAGTGCTCTGTACTATTAATTCTTTTTCTAACCAACTTTAGAATAGGTCTAAGTTTCGATGGGCATTTTCTAGGTCCATGTTTAAGCCTGATCTGGGTCGGATTGTTACAGTTTATAGGAACAGAATAAACTATTGAAGTACTATATTGGCTCGATACACGTGAATGCATCTTTGATGATCTTGAGTTAGAATATGTGATGAAGAGAAAGTTGGTTTCTAAGAAACTTCAAGAAAGGGCCATGGGTTAGTGGAACACCCTTAAGGATGCACTCTTAAGGACCCACGTACTTGAGGTCGGATTAAAGGTCAATTCGAGGAGAAGTTCGATTTCTTAAAAGATGGCCTTATTCGATAACTTTACTGATCCAAAATACGGTAAGATTTCTGTTTCAGAGTATGTTATTTGAGTTGGACATGTTGTTGAAGTATAAGATGTCTTTCATTGACATTGCCTTGAAGAAAAATGGGAAGTTTATTATTGGATGAGTACCAGAGGCTAGTTGGCCATAAAGATGAAAGCTTCAAATAAATTGGTTGACAAATTTTTACGACGCGAGATTTTGTATCCAAAGTCAAAATCTATTATTATTGCAAAGGAGGAGCTTATGTCGTAAGTGAGTGGGGATGGAAAAAGAAAGTGGAACAAAAAGAACAAGAAACGATCCTAAAGAAAAGACGGATAGAAGAAGGGTAAGTGGATTCCATTTGCTATACTTGTGAAGACAAGGATCATATGAGCATGAACTGCAAGAACGATGGGAAGAAGTGCTATAACTGCAACAAGTTTGAGCACATCAAGAAGGATTGTCCAGTCGTTGATGGAGAAACAGGTGGTGAAGGCATAAGATTTTAATATTGTTCTAACTTTGTCAAATACTCCATCAATGAAGAAGGGGGTTACTATCCAGAGTTGCTCGTGCATAATACTGAGGCATCAAATTCCTTTACATGTAGTGACATATTAGATGAACTTGGATCAAAACCCAACGTAGTAGACAAATCTATGGTAGTGTCAAACATCATGTGAGGATTAACTAGTCTGAATATGGTTTTCATGATGTGGTCTTATAAAGTCATGGATGCAAGTTTGCTTGTGATTGTTTAGTTCATGGTATTGTTGGGTTTGGTATTGTACTAGGCATGAACTGGATTTAGAGATACATAGTCATAGTGGATTGTGAGAGGTCAGTGATGAAGATAGGACATATGGAGGGTGTAGGATAGAGTTATACTACCTGTCGGATGATGATTTGATGGTTAGCTTTCTATATTCGTTCAAGATCCTGTATGGTGAGTTGTCATCGATACCGAGTATCCGAACAAATTTGAGGAGGTGACTAAATTACTACCATATTGGGGAATTGAATCACGTATCAGTTTAGTAAAGAATGCTAGGCCAGTAGTTTTGCCATTAAGACAGATGGAAGTTAAAGTGTAGAGGGAATAAGAGGTGCAAGTGAATATCCTGATGAAGAAGGGGTTCAGTAGAAGTATATCTAAGTGGGGAGCGCTTATAGTATTCGCAAAGGTAGACAACACTTTGGGATATTCTTGAATTACCATGAGCTGAATAAAGTGACAAAGAAGAACAAGTATCCACTCCCATGTATTAATGACTTCGTCGATCACTCCATGGTACGAAGGTGTCCTCTTAAATGGATTTGGCGATGGGTTTCTAGTAACTGACAGTAGCGAAGGAGGGTGTCCAACTATTGCATTCCATGCACTATCATTATTTTATGAGTGGTTGGTTATGCCGTTTAGGATAACCAATGCACTGACATACTTTGTTGATCCGATGAACCTTATTTTCAGAAATCAACTAAATAAGTCTGTCATTGTGTTTATTGATGTTGTTCTTTTCTACTCATGGATAATAGAGGAACATAAGATGAACTTGAGGATTGTGCTAGGGGTGTTGAGGAAGCGCCAACTGAAGACTATGTTTTCAAAGTGTCACTCTAGACGAGGAAAGTGTGATTCTTGGGTTTTATTGTTTCAGAGTAAAGCATCATGGTAGATCACACCAACGTAGCAGCAGTGCAACATTTGGATAGTTCTAAGAGTGCTATAGACTTGAGAAGTTTTCTTGGATTATCGGGTTATTATAGATGATCCATAAAGGACTTCTCGAAGGTAGCAGCACCATTGACCAATTGCTTGAAGAAGAATCGGTCTTTTGTTTAGAAGCGATGTGCGAGCACACTTTTGTGGGTTTGATCGAGTGGCTAATGTGTACACAGGTATTAGTCATTCCTAGTAGGAATGATGGGTAGACATAATACATGGATGCTTATGGTACTAGATTGGGAGCAGTATTAATGCAGAGTGGTAAGGTGGTCGCTTGTATTAGTCGGTAGTTGAAACAACATGAGAAGAAATACCTGACCTTGATTTGGAATTAAAAGCAACAGCGTTCGCACTAAAGATGTGAAGGCACTATTTATTATGGGGGAGGTTTGAGTTATTCATTGACCATAAGTCGTTGAAGTAACTTTTCTCATAGAAGGAGCATAACCTTTATCTATAATGATGGTTGGAGTTCTTAGTATCCTATGACTTTGACATTTCCTATATGCTAGTAAGGGAAATACAGTCGCAGATGCTTTGAGTATAATATATGCTAGCTTAGGAGCTATGTTGCTTTAGTGGATGTAGTTGGAGTATATTGATGGTTAGCTCGACCTAGATGTGAGGTAGGGCTAGATATGTTGGCAAAATTGGCCACCATACCTACTAAAATATAGTAGATTGGTACTAGTCAGAGGTGTGATGCTAAACTAGCGAGGATCATTGGTAAGCTAGAAACGAGGGTAGAGACATAGAATATGTAGCAGTACAACTTGATCAAGATGGTTAGCTCTATAAGGATGGCAAATTGTCTGTAACTGATGTTGATGAACTTTGGAATAAGGTGCTATGAGAGTGTCATCGTTTGAGGTTAACTACTTACTCTGGAGGCATTAAAATGTATGAGATTTGAAGCAGACATTTTATTGGGAAGGGATAACAAAGGAAGTTAGGACATTCATATCGAACTTTATGAATTATCAGTTAGTGAAACTGAGTAGAAGGCACTGAGTGGTTTGTTGCGACTGCTTGAAGTTCCCAGTAGAAGTAGGAACGATGCTTATGGACTTCATCGACATATTTCTGCAAACTTAAGGTGGGTACGATAGCATTTGGATCATAGTTAATTGGTTGATGAAGATTGCTTGATAATACCTATAAAGTCCAGTAGAACGGCATCGATGCATTCTAAGTTGGATGTGGACTGGATAGTGCAATTCCATAGTGTGCCAAATAGCACTGTAAGCAATCATGACCATTCTTCTTGAGCGGATTTGGGAAGAACTTTCAAGAGGTGATGGGGATAAAGCTATATTTGAGTAAGATTATCACTTACAAGCCAATGATCAGCTTAAAAGGGTGAATCATATCTAGTAGATCTCTTACGAGCTTACATACATGACTTTAGAGGCTCAATGGGACTATCATTGGCATTTGGTTGAGTTTACATACAACTAATAGTTACTAGTCAAATTGTTGTGACGATTGACCTACATCTTCGATATCCAAAACAGGAGAATATTGCGCTACAGCATTGTCCGGTTAATGTAAGGCATCTATAGGGAGTACAAAACAGTCTGAAACAAAATCTATTGTATATCTCATATCATATAGGATAAACTATAATAATCAACATAAGTATAAACCAAGAGAGACAATGGTATATTAAAATGAACCAAAATAAATTAAAGTGCATCAGTTCATCACAATTGCACAAACAAGTGGAAATAGAGTTTATACATCATATTAAATAAACTCTAAATAGAAAATTATCTGTAATAAAAGTACCGATAATAGATCCATCTACTACATAATGGTATGATAATAATAGCTTCAAAATATAATATATAAAAAAGTACTACCCACTGCGGATGCTACATGCAGCTGTATGCGCTATCTTAGACCTATTATCTGTAATGTACTCATTTAAGAGTACTCGATATAATAAAAAAACACAAAACCTCGAGTCAAACAACTATCTGGTATAACCAATATAAAATTTTAAAATACTATAAAAATCGATATAGTCAATAGGAAAATGAGGTATAGAGAATTATAGCCGATGTGTTCCTACATCTACCAAGTTAGTATATAACATCGATATATGCTAATCTACTATCATCGTATGGGTATAAGGTTCCAAGGTGTACTTTTCAATAATACCAGTCAAATATATCAAATATGGCAAACATCAAACAACCTCGCATCTCTTAATTCAACTGTTGTTGGTTATAAGATAACTCATACAATCCTCCGTTTGATTAGAAACTACTAAAAATCACGGTCCATTAATGCTCGAATCCTTGGCACTGCATAAGCCAGGAAACTACACCACCCCATGTAACTAGGGTAAGCGGATCTTAATGTTGCGATCTGCAATGGGCATCCTTGCTAATCCCTTATTCTTGAGCATACATCATGGCCTTTGAGTTATCTACAATCCCTTTGGCATAGGTCACAACATTAGAAGCCTCGTATGTTCTACTCCACAAGTTCACTCCGTATCAAACTTTCCTCCTTGGATGATTTCCCGGATGCTAGGAAAACCTTATACTTGAATCGTTCAATCTATTTTTCTAACATCATTGAGTCCTTAAAGTTTCAAACTTCCTTTACGCTTCATAAAAGTGCCAAAGTCATCCTAGAGAAACCCTGAAATTTCATAGGTCAAGCCCATATTCACTCCCGCATTAGCCATGAGGAGTCTTGAAGTCTCCCTAAAGCTCCCTAGTCGAAATAACATCTCCTAGGTTTTCCCAGATACCGCCCTGAATTTCTTGGGGAAAAGGGCCTTAAGCACACCTTGAACCAAATTCTAGGTTTAGTACTTACCAATGACCAACTATGAACCGCTGGGCCTAAGTTTACCCAGTTTTTCTATCCTTCGCTAAAAGTTCACCCCGACCAAGCCAAGGTTAAACCAATTCCACCGAACTAAAACTTGCCTCATGTTTTTCCACCCTTGGCTTGAAGTTTTCCTGATTTTTGCCCCTAAATCACCCTAGGCACCGCATATGTTGAACCGATTTGCTGAACAGAATACTTAGTCATCTTCTACAGTATTTTCACCATTATTTTCAACATATTAACATTTTGTGCTAACCCAATTGATACGCCACCCCTTTGACCTATGCGTAACACCAATGTAATGATATGGCTCCACACATTCTAAAGTCGATCCATCGAAGTTCAATCCGAAGCTACCGATCTCCCATCCTTTGTCTAATCAATTTGGAGAGGACATTGTAGCTACTCCTTCCATATAAAGACTCTCACCCATAAAAACGATTATAACCCGCAATTCACTTCGATGAACATTTTCAAGCGTTCAAACATATGAACAAGAAAATAAGCAAACAAACATCTGATGACAGTTTATATAAAAACACATTCAAAACCCAGCCTGACGTTCACATGAACAATCATACATCTAAACAACATGGATAAATCACGTTAAACTAATTTAAATTCATTTTTACTTCCACTTTTAAACCAAAACAATATTAAATCATATTTTTTTACTTTAAAAATGGATTTGAAACATGTCAAAATGTATAGATACATATATGGTAGATTTAGAGATGGCAAAACATTCACCAATCACCCAAAAATCAATGAAAAACATGCAAATCGAGGTAGATCCGAAAATAAACAGCAGAGATCCAATTAAAAATATGCAATCATATTTTTAAGCTTGAAAGCATTTTTAAAACACTTTTAAAAAATATATCAATAATTATAGAAAAGTGAGAGAATAGTATGACTTACATAGGGTGTAGATATAGCTTAAAATCACTAAACAAAAGCAGATTCATCAAACTAAAAGTGGATCTAAATTTAGGTAGAAACTACATGCTTTCCAAGGTACATATTTCAAAATCAAATGCTTCCATTTGTTAATGCTAACCACCTCTTAATTAATTGATTTAGGCTAATTTATTGAGAGAATGATAGAGTTTTGGTAAAGGAAGGTACAACAGAGGCTAGGATATGTTCGTAGATGATTATACAGTGATTAGTTGCTACTATGGAGGCTGCACTTAAACTAAATGCTGAAATAATTAGCAGGCCTAATTATGGGCGTGGGTTAGTTAGCTACTAATCATTTCAAAACTACCCAAACTTAAAACAATCACATCTCTTAAATCGTAGGTCCAAAAATCTAATATGACCACTCAACGGAATAGAAAACCATCTCATCTTTCATTTGGATGTAGTTTGCGATCCCATTTAGCTTATATCAAAAGTTATAGGCCTTACGAATTTTTAAGGTCAAAACGTCCAATATTTATTCGCACAGTTAAAAATCTCAATATCCAACATTTCCAAAAGTTATATTAAATTTGGACTCAATTTTCTTAGTAAAAATTATTTTTACAATCTGTTGATACGTGAGTGGATCCTTACGGCTGGTATGTCATCATTTAAGGCATTATACGATCAATCATGCAACGATCCTTTATATTGGTGGGAAGCAGGTGGGAAACTGATACTTAGGCTAGATATGATTAGGAAGACTTAGGGATGGATCAAAATCATTCAACAATGAATGAAAGCTACAGGATAGACAAAAAAGCTATGCAGATAAGAGAAGACGTGATCTAGACTTCTCTATCGACAATATGGTGTTTGTTAAGATCTCTCCATTAAAGAATACAGTGTAGTTCAGTACTAAAGGGAAGTTGGCACTGATGTTTGTAGATAGTTTTCATATACTTGAGAAGATTGGAAACTTAACATACATAATTGACTAACCTCAGAAGATGGCGGGTATGCATTATGTATTTCCTATCGGCACCATAGAAATTTTTGTGCACAACTTAGGCATAATGGAGGTACCATGATATTGAAGTTAAACCTAAAGCATCGAGATCTTGAAAGCTAATTAGTATAGTTGAGTATAGTACGAAGCATCATAGAAGGAAGACGGTGAAGTTGGTAAAGGATTGGTATAGTGAAAGTAATGGCAATAGCACTTGGGAGACTAAGGAGAACATGAAGATTGCTAATCTTTAGTTCTTTGCTTGGTAGTATTCCTTTCTGTCGTTCGCTTTCATGTTTAATATTTTGTTTTATGTATTTTACTACCTTGCATGCTAGGTTATTTGTGTAGGTTTATTTTATGCTTGGCTATATGTTTGATGATTGCTATGCTTGTTTGGTTGTAAGGCATGCTTGTATGTATGTTATGTTGGTTATATTTTGCTTGGTTGGAGTTTCGAGGGTGAAATTCCAAAAGTGGAGGAGAACCTAACAACTCACATTGTTATGTATCGGCAGATCATAAAAAATATTATTTCTATAACTAAATTGGGTCCAATTAGGATATAACTTTGGAAAATGTAAAATATTGATAATTTTGACTCGAAAAATAATTATGGAGGGTCTTGACCTTGAAAACTTATAAGCAATAAAACTTTCAATAGATGCTAAACTAGGGTCTGAAACCACTTCCAGATGAAAGAATTTATTGTTTTTCCTTTCGTAGGGTAGCCACAACAGATTTCAGGTCCTACAATTTAGGAGATATGGCCATTTGTAGTTAGATAGTGTTTGACCGATTCATAAGTAATTGACTAAGTCCATAATCAGCTCACCAACTTGTTTCAAGATTGGAGCTAATTACAGTTGATAGGTTAAACCGTAATCATTATTCCATCATCCAAAAACACTTTTCGACCTCCATTAAAATATCTATAAGCAAGACCATCCTTAATATTCATTAAAAAAGAAAATAAAGGGACACTAGCAAAGGGATTAGCAAGGGGATCAACAAATCTCATAATTAGGTAAATTGTAATCCTGCAACTTTTATATGGGCCAAGTCTACCTCATTTTTAGTGTAATTGGATGATTATACATTAATAAGTAAGTGATATATAATCTCACACCTCTTTAAATCCTTTATATGTCTTAAAAAAATTAATCGCTTTTTAAGTTAAAAATGAGACCGTTATTTAGTTTGATCCATAAATATTATATGAAAAAATTCAAATGTTTTTAAGTGGATTCTACATACATTTTCATGTCATAATTGACTGTATGAGTCATAGAATACTATAAGAATGCCATACCTTGTTATTTACTATGATACGATATTTGGTTGTTTTTCGAGTGTTTGTATGCTTAGAATAGATGATGATGGTCGGTGCGCATTTTTGAGTATGGATCAGTTCCATCGAGTTTAGAGTAGAATCGATGCAAATGAATTGCATAAGGGGTTAAGGCATCAAAATTGGAGAGAGATTGACTGAAAAAATGTAGAAAAGAGTTCAGTATCTAGAGTAGTCGAGCAACGTCGATCAATCATATGTACTCGGAATAAAGTGCGATCGACATGGGATGTTTAGAGGCTACATGATCGATCACATAAAGTTAGGATGGATAGACTTAGAGTTAAGGCCAAAAAACCGATCGATCGCATAACTGGAAGAATCAAAGTGCGGAGTTGATGAAGGCATCGGAGACCTAAAGGAAACTTCGGGCTTGGAGGCATAGGACATGAGATGGTCTTCGTTCCATTGTTGATCATCCTCTAAAGCTTAAGTACTTAGCTAAATTTTGGCTAAGTACAATGCTAGATAGGTTAGTACCAAACCATAAGGGTCGATATCGATCGATCCCACTTTTGGGAAAATAAAGATCAAGGCTAAGGGAGCTTACCTCATCGATCACACATGAGTTGGTTTGATGGTTTGTAAGATCACACATGATTTGGGTTGATGGTTTGCGAGATATGAAGAAATACAAATCAATCTGATGTGAATGTTGAAGCACATGGTCTACGCGGCCAAATGATAGGGCTACATAAGGATTGAAATAATAAAACAATTTTAATATTTGATGATAACAACATTACAACAATGTTATTAATGATTTTATTAAGTATCCATGTGATTATGGAAGAAAATATATTTGCACAATTCAATACGATAACATACATACACACAAGTACAAGATATGAAGGATATTAATCAGTTATGAAGTATTTGAGCATTCAAAGATTAATTTGATGTTTAAAAATCTATTTGGACTCATATATGTTAATGTTACATATAGAAACAGACACAAGAGCATCAAAAGAATGTATATCACAAGTTAAATCTATATCAGGTCATTATAGTTTAGAACTGTTAAAACTCCACAAACAAACTCCAGACCACTTAAATTTTCTATAAAACCTCTAATATATCATAAAATATATTTAAAAAATTTCTATAGATTTTTCTTTAATTTTTAATGCAAGAAAAATGGTTAAAAAAAAGCAAAATATAAGCAGTTTTTACAGGAGCAAAGCATAGCATTTTGTGTGAAAATTCTACCAAAGGCTCCAACAACAATATTCTTGGTGGACTTTTAATAGCGTTCTCTAAAGGAAAATTCAATGTACAATGTTATCTTAAATTCTTAGTTTAAAATTTCTCCAACGAATATATTTTTGAAAAGGTATTTCGTATATATTCTATATTTCTCTTTGCCAAACAATTTTCTAAGGGTTGCATCTATAATGGCTTCTTTTTACTCTTATATAAGCCTCCCATCACCCCTATAACAATCACTCAATCATAAATACTCAAACTCTTTTTCTTTCAATTGAACTTGATTTTTATTCTTAAATCAAAAACCTAATTGATATTTATTGTGCATACATTTCTAAGTCACTCAAAATAGCAAATTAAGCTATTTGAAGCCTAACATTGTCACTCCACTTTACCCATCAAAGGCCATATCAATTCATATACACCTTGTTAATTTATCTTCATATTTTTTATGGTGGTTATAGGAGTTTGTGTACTAAAGAGTCAAATTTGTATTAAGATACAATGTGTTGGAAAGTAAATTTTGTCACAAAGTTAAAGTCCTGTTCTGCGGAAAAAGTGTTAAAGTCCCATTTGGCTGCTCAGGAAAGTGTATTGAAATCCAGTTTTACCACTTAGGTGTCTACTCCTCTAGGTCAAGTGAGGTTGTTATTTAGTGAAAAGCTAGAATAGAGATTTTGGGACTAGATGTAAGATTGAAGATCCGAACCATTATAAAATTGACTGTGTGATTTTATTTCTGCTACTATCATGTTTATATTGTTGCTGCTATGATTACTGCGCTTTAATTCTGCATTTACATATCTAGTAATATTGATCAATGCTACATGACTAATAAGTGGTATCAGAGCTTGGAAATCTATCGATCATCACAATATCATAGAATAATGACCATAAAAAGATCCGATCTAAATACAACAAGCAAAATCCCAGTGCTGGCGAAGCCACCACTAATAAGGACTACAACAAGGTGCTTTCTGATTTATAAATTTCAGTACAAATAATAATGAACTTGTTAGTATATACAATAAGATCTTAAAGCTTAATTTAGTTATTTTAGGAAAGATGAAATCTACCAAACTTGAAAATGAGAAATTAAAAATGAGAAACTAATTTAGAAAATCAACATGGTATTTTGAAAAATAATTTTGTGGCTCTTAAAATTCTTATGAATGAATAAAATACTATGTTTGGAAAGTGAAAGAAAAATTTTAAAAGAAATTTTGGATTTGAAAAGACAAAATGATTTATTACAATCCTCTTGAGATAATTCGAAACCTTGAATTTTTCTTCTCGAAAAGGAGAATTGTATGTTAAAAAACAAGAAATATGAATTAAGTAAAGAGATTGATATTTTGAAAAATAGTAATATTTCTTTTAAATAATAATTATGACTTTAAAGGTAAATTTGAAAAGCTTAAAAAGAAGCCACAAAATTTAATAAAGGTCAAAACAATTTAAATATGATTTTACCTAGTTTCAAACCCTTAATTGATAAAAGTGCAACAGGATATAATAAAATGAATGATAATAATAGTGATTGATATGCTTTTATGTACAAGAATTATGCTAGTACAAGATATCGATCCACTTTTCAAAGAAAAACAAGTATTTCTACATGTTACATGCCATATCTTAGTTCTAGAAATATAAATATAATGGGAAATAGCAATCTCATATATTGAAATATCTGGGTTCTTGTTAAATGGACGAATAGAGATAAATATATTCATCATTATTTCATTGATGTAGTAAATAATGAAAATTATGTTTTTAAAGTTTCTACCATACCCTCTTGGGTATGGTTACCTTTTGTCTAACCCTTCCCCCCTCCAACATAGGAAACAGGTATTAGAAGTATTTTTTTTATCTCTTGCAGGACGCACATCTTAAAGGGAAGAGCATCATATGTCGCCAAAATTAAGAAGGAACCACGATTTACCAAAATATGCCCTAAGTTTTATCTCTTTTTATGATGCCCAAGAGGGAGAAACGTGTAGAAAATACGAGCTTATCGATAGGGGGAGTATATTGATATAGGTGGAGAATATATTAAAGGGGAGCATTATTATATAAATTTTATTTTACATAAGTTATAAGGTTGACATTATCAAAAAGGGGAAGAATATTAAGGAAATGATTTTAGTATTTTGATGATAACAACATTACAACAATGCTATTAATGATTTTATCAAATGTCCAGGTGATAAAATAGGGAAATACATGTGAACATTTCAACATGATAACATACATACGCAAAGTACAAGATATGAAAGATACTAATCAGTTATGGAGTACTCAAGCATTAAAAGTCTAATTATGGTGTTTAAAAATCTATTTGGACTCAAATGTGTCAAGATTACATGAAGAAACGGACTCAGGAGCTTCAAAAGAACATACGTCATAAGTTAAGTCTGCATCGAGTTATTATAGTCTAGAACTACTAAAATCCACAAACAAACTTCAAACCACTTTAAATTTCTATAAGATCACTAATAGTTCATAAAATATATTTAAGATTTTTTAAAGATTTTTCTGGAATTTTTAATGCAAGAAAAATGGTAAAAAAAACAGCCAAATATAATAAGTTTTTGGACAGCAACAACGCATAGCATTTTATATGAAAATGATGTCAAAAGCTCCAATGGCTACATTCTTGGTGAAATTTTAATAGCGTTTTCTGAAGGAAAATGCTTCCGTACATTTTTGTCTTAAATATAGTGTTTAAAACTCCTCCAATGACTATATTTTTGAAAAGGTATTTCATGTCTATTCAATATTTTTCTTCATCAAACTACTTTCTAAAGGGTTGCATCTATTTAATGGCTTCCTTTTACTCTTACATAAGCCTCCCACCACCCTTAACATCACTCAACCATATAGTAACTATATTTCGGACACTTTGTATTTAGATATCTGAACTATTTAAATATTTGAATCTTGGATTAAATGTTATTAAAATGATTTAATAAGCTTTTTAACCTTTTTTTTAACTCATAAGTAATGATGGTAAACTTGTTATGGAAAAAATTATAAAAATAATACTTTTAAAATATTTCCATCAGGAAATCGAAAATAGTTTTATCAATAAACAGCTTTTTAACGTTAGAAGTTGTTTTGCTTTTTTTTTATGTATACTTAATTGCTTAGGAATTAATAAAATGAAACAAAAACTTTTTACCATTTTTGGAAATAAGCTTTTTGGAAAATTTCATGGGTGTGTCATCAAAGATATTTAGGACATGACCTTCTTTGGTAATACTTAACTTTTAGGTAAAAAGAGAGAGGTGTAAAGTTAACATGTTAAAAGAAGGCTCATTTGTAGGCTTCCTGTTGAATCATGAGTTTTAATTCATGATAAGCTTCAACTATCAACGATGGGATTAGACAATCAAAGCGACAAAAAAAGAGAAAGCTATACACACGTGGTGAACTACAAAGGAAACTAGACTTCAAACCCGAGTACGTTATAAAGATCTTTATTGTTTAAGTCATAATTATAGTTTATAATTATTAAAATCACTCCTCAAGTAGTTTACACACACTATACAAAAGTTTTAAATACACACACACACAAAATAGTGTGCACAAGTGCTCACTGTGCAAAAAAGCATAGCTTAGGCGACTTGACTGAATTCACCAGTTGACTGAATCTGTGTTCTTTGCACAGATGTGCACACATGCACACCACTTTGAATATTCAGTCAACTATATATTTTTGACCAGTTGACTAACTGTACGCAACTGTCATATTTCCTGAAGGGTTTCTTCTCTTTGTGAAGAGTAACGATCCAATTTGAGGAGTTACGGATGCAACTCTTGATTGAAACTCTTCGTGAGCAGTAGCAACCTTATATACTATATATATATATATATATATATATATATAAATCCATGATTTTATTCATTCAATTTAATTCAATCTATTCTATTCTCTAGTCTATATTTCTTGACTATATTTTTACATTCTAAAAGCTTTCTAATCAAAGATATATTTCATGAATCTCAGGGTTCATTATTATATACTTCAATTCAAAGCAGTATCATCTTTTCTAATCTTCACACACACAATATATACTTGAGGATTTGATTATAGGATGGATGTACTATCAAAGAGAAATCAGTGTTATCAAGAATATAAAGCGTCAACAACTTTATCGAAATTGTAGAAGTTATGTGAGTTTGTATCAGGCGAAAAAGTCCTCTTCGGCTGCTGAGGCGGAAAAATCCTATACGGCTTCTCAGGTGTTGTATACCCATTCCTTCAGGTTAAGTGAGTGGTTATTGATTGAAATTCCAGAGAGTCAAGGACTGGACGTAGAACGGAAAGTTCGAACCAATATAAGAACTCCTGGTATGCTTATTCTTATTTACTTTACTATTATTATTTGTTTCTGCATTTAGATTATAATGTTAATCCCTGTAAGAAGATGGTTTTGATGACAACAACCTTAGAATAAGATTATAAAATGTAAATACTAACATTATAGTTTAGATATATGTGTATATGTAGGATTTAACCATGCAGGTACCATGATTGAAGGCTGTACGGTATAGAGATTCAAGACTGAAGATACCAAGATTGAAGACTCATGAGTATCAAGATTATCAAGAGTTCAAGATTTCAATAATAAGTAATTTAATTAGGAATTTTGTTAAAACCCCTAGAAAAGCACTGACATCTTAAAATCCATTTTGTTCGTGGAATGGAATCCACTTCGAGCCAATTAAAGGGATGGAAGCCTAAGTAGGATGGAACCTATAAAAATCTAGTGGAACATTGTTTTGTATGCACTAAATTTTTTCAAATGATTTACAAAATTATATCTTGTTTTCAAAATGATTCCAAAATCTTCCTTTTAAAGAATCAAAAACATCTATCCTGGTTTTAAACTATCTTTTACATAATATATTTATCTTTTAATATTTATACTTAGATTTAAATATATAGTAAAATTTTATATATACCAAAATATTATTCTCTTTACTTATTTATATATTTTAACTATAGTTAAGTATATTTATAAAGTTTAAAATAGTGTTAATACAAAATAGAAGTTATTTTCAAAGAAAAAAACTACCAAAAATTACATAGGCCTTTCGATAACCCCAAGATACCCTTGTCGACAAGATGGTAGTTTATTTCAAAAATTTAAATTTCAATGGAAGTGTCTATTCATCATATCTTTTCACGAATGGACATGGTTGTTGTTCTACTATAAATAGGGGCTATTTTAAACGAATTTATTTACAAATTTTCTCTGATTTCATTCCTCTTCTTCTTCCACATTTCTTTACATACATTTTTACCATTACTTTGCTGAAATCACCATTGAATCTAACTAGATCATCTCTGGTTTGATTCTCTATCACTATCTCAACAAGATCCCAGTGCTATTCAGAGTTATAGGCTTCTTTGCAATAAATTGAGTGAGAAAAGGCATGATTGCAGCCTGTGAAATCAATCAAGCGAGATAATGTAACGACCCAGAATTTTTATTAATTAAAAATTGAATATTTAATTAATTTTAAATATTAATAAGTGAATTTATAAGTCGAATACATTTTATTTCGAATAATTGGATTTAATTGAATAATTAAATCGATAATTTAATATGTTAAATTATGGAAATAATTGAAAATTGGGTTAAATATGATTGAAAATGATTTGTAAAATTTTATTTTATCATGTTGGAGTTAGAATGATATTTTAGAACTTTTAAAATCGAATTAAAAGTTAATTTGTGAAAATTGAATATTTTAATATTAAATCGACTAGTGAAAATAGTCAATTTTTGAACAGTCTCAGAATTGGACGAAACTAGTTCCATTGGATCCGTAATAGTTTGTTATTACCGGATTTCAATTTTCGTAGTAATCGGAGTTATCATTTGATCGTGGCAGCTCGAAACGCATCGAATTGTTTTAATTTTAAATTGGCGAGTTAAAATAGCCATTTTTCAAAAAGTCTCGGATTTCGATGAAACCAGTTTCATCGGATCCGTAATGTGATATTATTGTAAGGTTTCAAATTTCGTGTCAATTGGATTTACCGTTTGTCCGGTGCAAGCTAAAACGCCTAGAAAATCGTTTAAATCGGTTTAATTTAAATTGAACGTTTATTGCCATAACTCGCACAGATGACCGAATTAGCTTCCGAAACCTATTTCATTGTGTCCGGAACGCAGGATAAACCCTAGAAACGCTAGTTACCGTGCGTAAATCGGAGTCCGAAAATTCCAAAATGAATAGTGTTTTGTTTTATTTCCTATAAATAGCCCACCTTCACACAAATAAAAAAAAACTAAACCCTAGTTTCTATACGCAGCCGCCACCATCAATTCGACGGCCAGAAAATGTCGTTCCTTTCTCTCTCAGTTTCTCTAAATCCGTAGACAATTAGGAGAAGTGTTCAACTAATGAAAGGAAGAGCATTGTGAGGGCTTCCAATCTGTACGGCGATGATCGCCTGGATCGTGTTATGATGCCCTCAAATGGGCCGCGTTCGACTGCAGTTGGGCACGCAAGTCGAGAGAAATGGTGAGGCCGAGTTGCATGGGTTTGTGGCCGTGGGTAGAGCAGGAGTCGAGCTTGCTAATGGCAGTCTCTGATCGAAGTTTAGTTGAGCGTGGTGGTCGAATTTCTTAACCCTAAATTCAAAGCTATGGGTTTTGGTTACGTGTAGTTTACTGGAGCAAAGAAACGAAGAAGATGGGGAGGGTGCGTTCTACAGCCTGATGGGGAGATGCAGGGAATCAACGGCCAGAATAGAATTTAGGTTATAAGATTATAATATATGTTGTAATTTATATAATAAAATTCATGTAAAACTTTGAAAATTCATAACTTTTTCATACGAGGTCGAAAACGCGCGAAACCAGTTGCGTTGGAATCGTATGGACGAGCACTACGCGATGGAATTGGATTGGAGTCGTTTGGAGTTAGTGAAAATTTCGTGTAAATTTAAACGTCTGTTTAATTTTATTCGAAATAAATCGCTAAAACGAAATTGAAATCAAGGTGAGAACTTCTCACTCAATCGAATCGGTTTCGATTTTATTTTAAATAGTTAGATTTAAAATATTTGAATGCATGTTTGAATGATGATTGTTATATATTGATTGTTAAAATAGACATTATGCGCCGCTAGTAAGCGGATGTTATTTATTAAAAACATATACCGCGAATATTTCATAAACAGTGAAATTGGTATTATATAAAATAGCAATATATATATATATTGGCATATGTATATATTGGAGTTATTGATTTCCCGCATTTGTATAGCGGATGAGACCTTATTGCGCCGTCTATTAAGCGGATAATATTTTAAATCCCATATACCGCGATAATTCCGTACTGGAGCGGAATTGGTATTGTGCTAATGTTTGTGGATGCAGGAAAACAGGTTGGAGGGATCCAACTGGATTCCTCAACAGTATTTGTTTGATTATGGATATTTTGATATTCGTTGATTATCATATCGATATATGATATCGTTGTTGTTGTGATTGACTATTTGGTGTGTAGCATCATTGGGCCAAGATTTTGGAATTTTAAAATGATTCTAAAGTGATTTTTGAAAATATACTATATTTTTGGAATTGATTCATTTTAAATAAATAAACGTTATAATTTTTAATGTTATAAAAATTATGATTTTTGAGAAATATAGTAAAAGGCTGATTTTTGAAAATATGAGGCTAATGATTTTATAAAATAGTTTAATCGGGATTTTTGAATTTATTATAAAAGTTTAAATATAGGATTTATAAAATTGATTATTTTATAAATCAAAATGGTGAAATTATAAAGGAGATTAAAGACGTTTTAAAAGGATAATAATATAAATTGATTTATATAAAAAATTTATAAATTGATATTTATAAATTAAAATATTTGAATTATAAAACGAGTTTTTATAAGTGTTAGAATGAATTGTGAATGAACTTCAAAATTGAATGAAATTTATAGAATTATAAACGGTGAAGCTATAAATGGAATTTTATAAGCAGTAAGTTTTTTAAAATTTATAAAGTTATTAAAAGACTAGATTTGGGTAAATAAATGAATCTCATGAGTTATAAGATTTATAATTATGAAGTTCAAAGGAACGATTTTTGGCAAACAAATAAATTATAAGTATTTGACTTATAGTATGAATTTCTAGTATATCATGAGATATGAATTGAGATAGCTTAATAAAGGAGATGTATAAAAGGAAGTTGTTATAAAATAAATAGAAATAGAATTTATAAATATTGTTTTATAAATTCGCAAACGACTTATTTTAAGAAGTAAATTGTTGTAACCTATTAATGGAGTTATATTCACGTTTTTGCCTGTGAATAATCCTTTGAACCAAAATGAATAGAAATGATGAAATTGTTAACGTAGTATATTCACGGTTTTGAATAGTGAATAATATGTTAAAGAAATTGTTTTGAATGTGATGTTTTAAATTGAATTAAAACGATCTAACGATGTTTTAAATGTGTTGAGATTCAAAACCATAGATTTCAACATTTATTGTTGAAATAGATGTTTTCGAGAAATAGAAGGAAATGGTGGACTATAACACTGTTGTTATAGTAAATGATTTCCGAAAGGAAATGTTTTGTATAGTATTGGGATTTATATATCTATTTTAATTTCGAATCCCTATACTAGAGATTTTGGGACGTCGTAACGATGTTTTACGCAACATTCGTTTTGGCCCAAATAATTATGTTTAAGAGAATGATTTCCTTAAAGAATGAAATATATACTTAATCTCGATTTAAGTATATTGAATATTTTCCAAGTGTTGAAAATAAATGTATTGAGAATTACTTATTTAATAAGTATGGAAATGTCTTCCAATAATAAAGTGAATATTTTGAGAATTTATCTTTTTGAAGATAAATTGAAATGAATAATTGAAATCGAATATCAGTAGATATTGTGAAATATAAATTCACTAAGGAATTTATAAAAAGGGGAATTTGTTTAAAAATAAATATTGATTTATTTTTGAAGTGTGAAAATTATATATCTAGTAAAGATATGAAATTTGGTAAATAAATAATTTGGAAAATTATTTGGAATCTGGTGATGTGTGCATATCCATTGATAGTTCAATAACCGACTATAAATATTTACCTTTGAAAGGTATTTGTTGTGATTTGCTGAATTTGAATGCTACACTTATTTTTAAATTATTGCGCTCGTTATTCGGATTACCCATTCTGAATAGTGATACGACGTAATGGATAGCATTGAAGATCGGTGTTGAAGACCCGGTATTTGCGAGAGCGATAGGATGACCTGTCGATTGACTCTGCACCGAGTTGCTCCGGTATAGAGTTCTCCATATGTGATGGGAAATCCGATCAGGATTGTGGATATCCGGATTGCAAGGACTTCTTTGTAAGTGCCTTCGGTTCTGTTCGAGCCCGGAACAGACTTGTATGGATTGTGTGTCTGACATTACAAATTGAGATATAAAGCCGATTTCTTTCAAATATATTTCTGATGGTGGCGGAGAATTTATTCTCTTAGCTTAACACCCTTCTCTGAGACGTACGAGCTCAGAGGTTATGTAGTTGAAGGTTATCAGCGATATATTCCCAATTTGGTAATGTGACATGCTGAGTGTTGCTGTGATATGATCATTGTGTTGATTATTTGAGATAGGATCATTTATTTGATCGTCTATCTTGGTGATCATTTCTATGATCATTTGTTGACCCAAAGCATGGCTTTTGTATAAAGTATGTTTTTGTGGACGAGACTTCGTCGAGCCTCACACCTCGGAATGGTCAAAACAGGAAAGATGCGGCAAGGTTATGAGGGGTAGCTCCCTTTAGGGTATGTGCATTTCTTTCTGGAAAGGGTGGTATCATGGTATGGAGCCCAGATACTTACTCATGTTGAAACACTTTATTTATGATTGTGTGATGATGGTGACGAGCGCTCGGTTAAAGGTCCCAAAGGACCGGGGGATGGCATACTCGTGTAGTAGTTACCTAGTGATAAAGGTAACCCGGCCTAGTGTTGGCAGAGAGCTGGTTAAGTTCTCGGGACGTCCTTCCAGAGACGTTTCCATGTGGCAATGGGAAGTTCCTTGGCCTGACCATTTGGTTGGAAATCCAAAGAAACAATACGAGACTTGTACGGTATTAGTCGTAGAACCTATCATTCACTTATGGTGGCTCCCCACTGTTTGGATGGTAGCTATAGTAGGCATAAGTGCGGAATGCCTATGCTGGCTAAGATTTATATCTTTATTTTCGAAATGAATTTTTCCTATACTATGCACTAGTAATAATATCAAATGTCTTTTAATACGTATCAAGCATCTTTGACTATCATAAGGAGAAATCTCCTCCGATTCTGCGTTTGCATGTGTGTGTGTGCGGGAGGCCTTATGGTAGTCTCATTTTTAAAAGCATTGCGAATTGACTTAAAAAAATATTCCTCTATTTTGATTTCAAAGATAAATAAACTGTTTTGAGTTCTCACACCAGTCACATGACTGACTCGGAGTTTATTGTTTTCATTCCTAAACTCTGGGTGCCCACCAATTTCCACACGGGCAGTCAAGAGTTAAGGTTTATCAGGATATTCTGGAATTCAGGAGTTGCAGGAGGCAAGCTGGATGGCATGGCGTATTACTAGTTTATATAGTATTTCTTTTCCGCTGTTTGTTGTTGTTTGTTGTTGTACACTCTGATGTAATGAAATGAAATGTGATGTAATGTAATAACTGATATAGTTCTTTGTTTAAAGATTATTCATTTATTATTATATGTTGTTCCGCTGCGAATTGTGAGATTCTGTTATTGTTCTGTTGTTTTCTTTCTGTTCCGTTCTATTTTCTATTTTCTTCTCCCTATTTTCTATCTTTCTCTCTCTTCTTCTCCCTTTTTATTTTTCTTAAAACCCTAAGTGTTCGGTTTTTCGTCCCTTGATTGCTCGGCAGTTGATACTGTGAACGTATTGATGTCAGTTTTCGAAAGTCGAAGAATCGGGTCCTTACAGATAAGGTGTGATTGTATCCTAGGAAATCAATTGGGTGAACTTGTTGCCCGTAAAATCAAGTATCTCTACCCAGAGGATTGTGAATCTGGAGTGGTGTACCTCGTGGCCTTAAAATCGAGTGTGTAATTGTAAGAATTGATTTTGAAAGGAAATCCACACTTGTGTTGCGGGACTGGATGTAGGGTAATTCTGAACCGGTATAAAACCCGGTGTGTTCTTTCATTTATTGCTTTTACTTTATATTTTCATCTTTGTTTGATTCTGTGATCATATCTGTGTCTGAATATTGCATATATTTGTATTCAAATTAATATAAACTCAAAAAGAATTAGTAATTCCTTAAAATACTATTCACACCCCCCCCCCTCTAGTGTTAATTCTAGCCTTAAATCTGTAATCCGCATTTCTCACATATAATACATTCCATATTATACGATCCTATGTGTTAGCTATGTGGCATATGGAATTTCAATTAGTATCAGAGCAAGGTCATCAAATAACCGTTACACAGTTATTTGATATATTCTAGTAATATGGAAAATAACACTAACAATAGTTTTATAGAAGGCCAATCCACTGCACAACCACCACTATTCAATGGCATGAATTACACATATTGGGCTACACGTATGAGAATTTATACGCAAGCAAATGTTTTTGATTCATGTAATATCACACAATCTGAATATCATATACCCATAACTGAATATTCTACATGGTCAAACACACAAAAATTAGATGCTACTGCAAATGCTAAAGCTATGAGTATGTTATTTTGCGCCTTGGACAAGAATGAGTTTAATCATGTCAGCGCGTGTAATATTGCATATAAATTATGGCGAACACTGAAAATAACTCATGAAGGTACTAACAAGGTTAAACAAAGTAGGATATCTATGCTAAAGAATCAATTTCAAAATTGTAGAATGAAAGAAAATGAGTCTTTAATGACATGTATTCCAGATTCCAAGATATTTATCATTTATTATTATGACTAGGAGAAAAAAAATTGATGTTGATATAGTATCAAAAATCCTAAACTCTTTAACGGATGAATGGGAAAGAAAGGTCTTAGCTATTGAAGAAGCAAACTATCTTTCCATTATGGAACCAGAAGAGTTAATAGGAAATCTAATATCATATGAACTGAGTTTGCAGGCAAAGAAATTTCAAGCACAGGATAAGAAGAATCTAGCATTTCAAGCAGAAAAAGATGATTCAGATACAGATGAAGAGGATGTGGCACTTATTGCAAAAAAATTCAAAAAGTTTTTTAAATTCAAAAAGAATAACAAATTTAGGAGTAACGATAGTAACTCCAACAACAATATTGATAGCAATAAACCATCATCTTCAGTCATGGAATGCTATGAATGTCATAAGAAGTGCCATATAAAGAGAGATTATCCAGAACGTAAAAAGAACAAATTCAAGAAGGACAAATTCAGAAAGAAAGCTTTTTCAGCCACTTGGGACGAATCAAACTCATCAGATAGTGATAGTGACAGCGACAGCGACAATGAACAAGCTAATGTATGCTTCATGGCCACAAAAGACGATGTAAGTGATTTAAGTTTTGATGATTTAGTAGAAATTAATTTAGAATTAATAGATTTAGCAAAACAGATTAAAAAGAAAATTAAGGAATTAATAGAAAAACTGAATATATCAGAATTAGAAGTAAGTATGCTAAAAGATGAGAAGAAAATTCTAGAAGAGGAACTTGAGAATACTCAAGAATCTAATTCTAATTTAATTTCTCAAATATCTATGATTACTCAAGAATTAGAAATTCAGAAAAATAAGAATAATGATCTATCAGTAGATACTAAAGATTTAAAATCTGGCTATAAAGTTTTAGAATTAGAAAATTCTAGTCTCAAAACAAAATTAGAAAATATTTCTAAAAATATTTATAATTTTAATAAAGGAAGAGAGAATCATTTTAAAATTATAGTAAATTCTCAATCTACCTCAAATAAATCAGGACTAGGATGTAAAAAATTATTTAAATCAGAACTTGGAAAAGGTTTGAATAACATTAAAAATAGGTTTAAAAGGGATATTAAATCAATAGTTTTAAGAAAATTAAAACTATAAAAATATGGATTCCTAAAACAAATATAATTTGATTAAGAATAAATATATTAAATTATTCATGGAAATTGTTCATTATAATGATAAATATATTCTTAACGGGAACTCTGAACCCGATTGGGTTTGGTTTCCTAAGATTTAACCTTTAGGACCCTAATGGAGGAAGTAAGTACCAATATTATTCTTTTTTTGCAAGTACCACTTAAAAAGAGATGAAAATGGATATTGGACACCGGCTGCTCTAAACACAAGACTGGAAATAAAGATATGCTAACCAACATTATCTACTCGAAAGGAGGATCAGTCACATTTGAAGATAACTCCAAAGGCTATATCATCGGCAAAGGCTATGTCAGCAGCATCAGTACCTCTAATTTACCTCTCATTACTGAAGTTTTATTAGCTAAAAATTTAAAACATAATTTACTAAGTATAAGCCAATTATGCGATAAAGGTTTTAATATATCGTTTTTAGAAAATAAATGCAATATTAGTAATAAAAATCAACAGTTAATCTTTGAAGGTATACGAGATACAAATATTTATATTTTTAATATGAATATAAATAATAACTTTAATATGTGTCTGGTAGCAAAAGAACTTGGCTATGGCACAAACGATTTTGTCATATAAATATTAAAACTATGAATAAATTAGCAAAAAATAAACTAGTAAACGATTTACCCGATATAAAATTTAAAATTGACAACATCTATGATGCATGTCAATTAGGAAAATTAACAAAATCTTCTTTTAAATCTAAGAAAGTAATATCTACAGAACAACCACTTGAACTATTACATATGGAGCTTTTTGGACCTACTTAGATTCAATCAATCAATCATAGTAGATATGTATTTATTGTTGTAGATGATTTTTCAAGTATACGTGGACATAAAAGTGATACATTTGAAAACTTTAAAATATTTTTCAAAAGAAATGAAAATATTAAAGATTTAAAAATTAAAAATATTAGAAGTGATCATGGAGGAGAATTCGAAGATGAAGCTTTTGAACATTTTTATAATAAGAAAGGAATTAATCATAATTTTTCTTTTCCTATGACACCCAACAAAATGGAGAATATAGGAATGTGCAAGAACTTTATTTAGTTGAACCACTTTACCCAAACATTTTTCGCAGAAGCTGTAGCAACCGCTTGTTATGTTTTTAATCGTATTTCTATACGACCACTAACTAAAAATACTCCATATGAACTACTAAATGGAAGAAAACCAAATATTTCATATTTTAAGGTTTTTGGTTCAAAATGTTTTATTTTAAACACTAAAGATCAACTCGGTAAGTTCGATCCAAAATCCGATGAAGGAATATTTATAGGTTATTCAGAACGAAGTAAAGCTTATTGAATTTTTAATAAACGAACTAAAATTATTGAAAAAACTCTTCATGTTTCTTTTGATGAAAACTTTATAAATAAAAATAAAGTTATTAATGGAAATATAAATAATATCAAAAATCACTTGGATGATAATGATATTATTTGAAAAGCTAATGATAATAATAATAATAGAGAAGATGAAAACATTATTTATAGTGAAGAAAATATAAGATCTCCACCTAGAATTTACAGGGATCACCTTTTTCAAAATATAATTGTAGCAGTAAATTCAAACATTGGAACTAGACACCAATTAAATCAAATGGGTCGTATAGCATTTCTATCTACTATAGAACCTAAAAATATAAAAGAAGCCTCAACAGATGACTACCGGATTCTTACCATGGAAGAAGAACTGAATCAATTCGAAAGAAATAAAGTTTGGGAACTTGTTCCTGGGCCAAGTGATCGATCAGTCATTGGTACTAAATGGGTATTTAAAAATAAATCCAATGAAGGTAATATAACTAGAAATAAAGCTAGACTAGTAGCGTAAGGATATAATCAAGAAGAAGGTATTGATTATTTAGAAACCTTCGCTCCAGTCGCCAGATTAGAAGTCGTACGCATTTTATTAACCTTCAAGTGTTTTCACAACTTTAATTATTTCAAATGGACGAAAAAAGTGCTTTTCTAAATGGATATATTAAAGAAAATGTTTATGTTGAGCAACCTCCTCTTTTCATTTATGAAGAATTTCCAAATCACATCTATAAACTTAAGAAAGCTTTATATGGTTTAAAACAAGCACCACGCACTTGGTACGATCGTCTTAAGAAATATTTAATAGACTCTGGTTTTGAAATTGGAAAGGCTGATCAAACTTTATTTATTAAAAAGACTAAAAATGATATTTTAATTATTCAAATATATGTAGATGATATTATTTTTGGGTCAACTAATGATAAATTATGTCAGGAATTTTTCAACTATAATGACTAATGAATTTGAAATGTCACATATGGGAGAATTATCATATTTTCTTGGATTACAAATAAAATAATTAGAAAATGGAATTTTTATTAATCAAGAAAAATATTGTAATAATCTAATTAAACGATTTGGTATGGAAAACACTGCAGCCAAACCAACTCCGATGAGTACAACAATACATCTCGATAGAAATAAAGAAGGCAAAAGTGTCGACCATAAACTACATCGTAGTATGATTGGATCATTACTATACTTAACTGCTAGTAGACCTGATATAATGATGAGTGTCTGTTTATGTGCTCGATTTCAAGCAGATCCTAAAGCATCACATACGCGATCAGTAAAATGCATTATTCATTACTTAAGCAAAACCAAAGATTTCGGACTATTTTAATCCAAAGAATGTCCTTTCGAATTACTATCATATAGTGATGCTGATTTTGGAGGAAGTCGGACGGATAGAAAGAGTACGACATGTCAGTTTGTTGGATGTTCCTTAGTCTCTTGGTTTAGCAAGAAACGAAACTGTATTTCCTTATCGACGTGTGAAGTAGAATATATATCTGCCGCTTTAGATTGTGCTCACGTCGTCTACATGCAACAAACACTAAAATATTTCGATATACATTTAAATAAATCAATAATATATTGTGATAATACTAGTGCAACAAATCTTTCTAAAAATACAATAAATCACTCACGAACCAAACATATTGATATAGGACATCATTTTCTTCGTGATTGTATTGAAAAGTATTTAACAAATTTAGAATTTGTAAATTTAGAAAATCAACTAGCTGATATTTTCACTAAACCATTAAATGAAAATATGTTTATAAAACTAAGAAGAGAACTTGGAATAATGTCAATAAAAGAGTTATAATAATATTTATTAATAAAAATGCAAAAACGTGAATTATATTTCGAACAAAATGTGACGGCAAGACCCTTAAATTTTTTGGAACAAACTGCAGTCAAATTTTGCAATTCTAAACCGGTAGATGCATATGAACCATTACTAAAGCCCTGTTCATCGCTCGACCCTTCAGCTGGATATCGAAATCCATGGGATCCTTCTCCATGGTACTCTCCTCGAACTCTAAACTCATGGGATCACAAATTCAATCAATCACCAGAAAACACGTCATCAAAGAAGGATGATAAGGAGAAATCTAAGACTCCAAAGAAATCACCTTCAAAATAAATCATATTCGTTGATGATCACTTTGTTTTTGAAATTATATTATTAATGCATATCTTCGTGTAATCATCAATAAATATACAAATAAAATTTTCAATTGGTATTACATTTTGTAAAATTATTGTTATATTATGATATGGAATCATCGTATAAAATAAACTTAGTTGTATTGCAATATAAAGCAAGCAAAAGTCAGTGACAGAACTCAGTCGATTGGACCAAAATGTCCAATCGACTGAACTCATTTCAAAAACAAAGAGCTTCAAGAAAAGGTTTCGGTCGATTGAACTTTTAGTTTAGTCAACTGAATGACGTAACAGCGACACAAAAAAATCCCTAGGTTATGAACTATTCATGTACATTTTCTTTCATAAACTCATTTCAAACTCAAAACATTCAAAACCCTAAAACATTCCAAAGCATTCCAAAACCAAAAATTATCCAAATCATTCAACATCATGGCTCCTAGACCTCAAAAAAGACAATGAAGAGCAACCTCAACCTCTCTAGAACCAATTGATATGCAAATTGGTCAATGGCTTAACAATCATGTAGCGGTTGAATGGTGGAACAAAATGAAGGAATCAAGATTTCTAAAAGGATCGTTTGTGGTTTACCTTGAATTCAACGCATATGGAATTCAAGATTTGGCAAGAAGAAGTCGTTTGGAGTCGCTATTAGACCACAATCATAACAAGGTAAAAATTACACTATGATGAAATTATTTCTTGTTAATCTCAATCTAGATCACCAAACTCCACAGAATAGAGATAATTATGTTTGGAGTCTAGTTTGTGAACTACAAGTATTTTTCTCTTTAGCAAGAATAGGACACATACTTCACACACTGGTACATGGAATACCATTGGAAGACTAAAATTGCGATATCAATATTCGAGGCGAGATAAGCCATCGTTTCCTTGAAGATAATATGATAGAATTGGAATCTATTTCACTACGAGAGACGGCAAGAATTTTGCATCGTGCCTTAATGAAAAAAATACTTCCAAGAACCGGATCATATGAATTGGTATACCCGAAGAACAATAGAGCATTGTACGCTATATATGTAAATGTTCAAACAAGTTGGCCGAAAATTATTCTTGATGAACTTCTAGTCTTCAATCAAGGGAAACAAAATATAATCTACTACAGAGAATACGTTATGAGAGTGCTTATGGACCTTCAAGTGCCAATACCCGACTCGGACACTTTATTGTAAAAACTCTTAATATCGGACGATAAGCCTCATGAAATCACCCCCAAGATCCCTCTGTATCATGACATTCTAAGAGTGGCAAAACTGTCCCCAAGAACATCAAAAAGAAGCACCACCACAAAGACAAGGCGATGAAATTCGAACCACTACACCTTTCCAAGGAACACATGAAGCAATCGATCTTATAGCTCGCAATCAAGTGATATTATATTCACATGTCAAACTCCTCGACAAGAAAATTGATAAGAAGTTCAATAAGATAAAGAGCTTCTTTGGCATATTATGGGAAGTTGTCCCTGCACCACTAGTTCATCTACCTCATCCGGAAAACAACCGACACCGGAATTTACGTGGACAACATCGGATGAGAAAACAGAAAGTGATATGGACAAAGATAAAGGGAAGAGGCCAATGATTCCCGGAGATGACGAAGAAGAAGAATCCAATGAATGATAGGGAAAATGGAAGTGAAAATTTGAGTTTTTTGGTAAGTTTTCTTTTCTGAAAAACTATGATATTCTTTATGATGTTATGTCTGTGATGTTGTGACCAAAATTTATGCTTTCGTGATGTTTGTAGTATTCATAAAACAATGTTTGTGATGTTTTATGTTCATGAATGTTTGTATGATAATGTTTATGTTCATATTTTTGATGATTCGTAATGTCTCATTTTACAAATATTCGTTAGACTCTGTGATTATTGAACTAAGTATTCATTTTTGTCGATGACAAAGGGGGATAAATTTGTGTACTAACTTTTTATGCAGGAATAGAAAAGTCGCCACATATTCAGGGGGAGGAATATATAATCTAAGTTATATATTTCCATATATAAAGAATCGTCAAAATCAGTTGTCATCGATCAAAAAGGGGGAGAATGTTGAATCATGTGTTTTGATTCATGACAAGATTCAACGATGAGATTAGATGATCAAAGCGACAAAAAAGAGAAAGCTATACACACGTAGTGAACTACAAAGGAAACTAGACTTCAAACCTGAGTACGCTGTAAAAATCTTTATTGTTTGAGTCATAGTTATAGTTTATAATTGCTAAAATCACTCCTCAGGTAGTTTAATGCACTATACAAAAGTTTTAAATATATATATATATATATACACACACACACACACACACGATATAGTGTGCACAAATGCTTACTATGAAAAAATGCACATTTCAGCCGACTGGACTGAAATCACCAGTCGACTGAATCTATGTTCTTTGCACAGACATGCACACGTGCATACCAGTTTGAATATTCAGTCAACTATATATTTTGACTAGTCGACTGACCATACGCAACTGTCATATTTCCTGAAGGGTTGCTTCTCTTTGCGAAGAGTTACGATCCAATTCGAAGAGTTACGGATGCAACTCTTCATTGAAACTCTTCGTGAACAGTAGCAACCTTATGTACTATATATATCCATGATTTTATTCATTCGATTTAATTCAATCTATTCTATTCTCTGATCTATATTTCTTGACTATATTTCCGCATTCTAAAAGCTTTCTAATCAAAGATATATTGCTTGAATCTCAGAGTTAATTATTATATACTTCAATTCAAAGCAATATCTTCTTTTCTAATCTTTACACACACAATATATACTTGAGGATTTGATTATAGGAAGGGTGTACTGTCAAAGACAAATCAGTGTTATCAAGAACACAAAGCATCAACAACTTTATCAAAATTGTAGAAGTCCTGCTAGTTTGTATCAGGCGGAAAAGTCCTCTTCGGCTGCTGAGGTAGAAAAATTCTGTTTGACTGCTCAGGTATTGTATACCTAGTCCTTCAGCTTAAGTGAGGGGTTGTTGAGTGAATTTCTAGAGGGAAATCTGAGACTGGACGTAGAACGGGAAGTTCGAACCAGTATAAAAGCTCCTGGTGTGCTTATTCTTATTTACTTTACTATTATTATATGTTTTCGCATTTAGATTATAATACATTCCATATTACACGATCCTAAGTGCTAGCTATACGGCATATGCACTTTCATGAAAGGTAAAGGTGGTTATGACCTCTTGTAAGATCCTATATAAGGAGAGGCATACAATAACGACCGGGAATTTCAAACCTCGAAAATCGACACTAATACATCCATGGTATTCACGTGCCACAAATCAAAGCGCCGGAAAGCCCAATTATTAGGGGAAAAAGAAAATAAAGATAGAATAGAATTTTACAAAAATGGAATAACATATATTATTTCAATATAAAATCTTTACAGCGGAAAATTCTGAATACAATATCTGAGTCTAACTTGGATTCAGCCTGGACAGTTATAAACCTCTGTCCTTCCAAATGCTAACAAGTGAACAAAACAAATGCAGTATATGCAGCGGATAATAGAATACGTCCATACGTAGATGAAGATCTCCAGCCCTCCTATGGAACTCCAAGTGTCCTCAAATAAACCTAAAACTACTTTGATCTGACTCGAGTGTTAAAAATACCCGGATCAGGCTTGATAAACCAGCGTGAGATACTCAATTTATAAATTGATGCAAGTTCAAAACCTTTGAAAAGAAGGGTATCTCATAAAACCACGCCCACACTTAAATATGGATGGGTTTTACCTTATGATAACCAAATCACTTTTATACCAAAATAATTTGAAATTATTTCTAATGACATTCCTTTGAAAACACTTTTCAAATAATATATGAAAATGGCCAAAATTGTTACAATGATTAAGTTTGAAGACTTACTAGCTACTTTTTAAAAGTAGGTTCTACAATCAAAACCGTAAAGGCAACGTATTGGAATTGCATCTCAAACACGATAGGGAACTAGTGACCATTCGGAACCGAAAATCCACATATAATAGTCCTCGTTCACTCAAGTGGATTTACACAATCTCCGTCAGCCTCCGAACCATATTACTACACTATCATGGAACAGAGTATTACTCGGTGGCTTTACACGATCTCAGTCAGCCTCCATACCTTTCTATTTCATCATCTTCAGGCAACAGATGCCTTTCATACCTCATTACTAATAGCCCGAAATATGTCCTTTAGACTACATAGTATCCCATACCATTCCTGGGGTGTGAGGCTTGTGAGGCTACGCGCTATAAAGCCACACTTTGCTTTTTGCAAAGCCATGCTTTGAGCATCACAACTTCTACTTTGAACACCACATTGCCATTCCTTTGATCACTATTGACTTTCACGAATATACAACCTCTGAGCTCGTACATCTCAGAGAAGGGTGTTAAGCTAAGAGAAGTTGCATTCTCCGCCACCAAGCAGACGTACATTTGTAAAAGTCAACGTTGTGATCTCAGAAATGCAATTTCAGACATTTGTCCATACAAGTTCGTTCTAAGACTGAACGAAACCGAAGGCACTCCTCATACCACATCATATAGGGAATTATCCCTAGGATTAGTAACAATTAGTCCTTGCAATCGAAGATTTTCATAATAAAGCACTACTGCCACCATAAATGTATGATATGGTAAATTTCACCTTGAGGGCCTAGTGGCAGGCATCCCTTCATCATGAAGATCCTCGCCTTCAAGAAACATCATCGTCGTGTCTTCACATCCAAATGTATATATTGGTTTCGAAGTGATTTTCCAATTGGAATTACCCCAGATCCAACCCTGGTTCCTCCAACACAATCATTGATTAAAAAGATGTTATTCATATGTGATTATCAATCATCAATCAATTTAATTCATCTCCATATTCATTCATAGATATCTCTTAGGGATATATTCATTGAATCATTTCTTTGTCTTTTTCACAATATATAGAATAATTAAGCCTCATTTATCAAATCATTTGGTTAATTTTAAAACCTTTTTAATCTGGGAATAAATCCAAATCGTTTCCCTTTTATTTTGGAAAACATTTCGAAATCATTTCTATGCAATCCAAGTTATTTAAATTTGGAAAATTTTATCTTTATACTTTGGAAAATTTTGATCCGAGTAAACCAAATTTACTATCCCATCCGTCGGACCAGTCCGGATAGCTAGGGACAGTAGGAAACTGGTTTTAAAACCCAAGCCTAGACACTATCTCTTTGACACCCATAAGGCGGTCAAGTTATTTAATCGACTTTAAATCATTAAATATTTAATCATTTCATAAATCCTTCAAATTACCTTTAAAATACTTTATTAATCATTTGAAAACATTTTCAAAAGATTAGAAAAAGAAATGATAAGTTTAAAACTATATTTCAAAAGTTATAGAGAAGTGCTACAAAAAGTGCTTTTTAGCTATATTGATCAAATCGACATTTTATTATTTGGAAATTCATTTTTATACTCAAATAAGTTTTAAAAAAAATTAAAGGATTTATTCCATATTTTTAAACATTTTAAAACATCATTTTTGAAGAAATCCAGTTTTGGATTCCGAACTGCAAATTCGAGATTTTCCAAAAACATGTTTTACTCATATTTCAAAATCTACTTATCGGAATCTCGATTTTCTTTCTTCGTTAGGAAACTATGGATATAATAGTTCAGAAAAATCTTACCTCAAAGAATTCTGAGCTAAATTTCATTTTCTATACTCGTTTGACTTTTATGGTGCGAAACCATGAACTTCCTACCAACATTCAAATCACCACAACACTTTATCTAAATCATTACTAAACTTCACCAATACATCACTAAACAACTCAACCATGCTTTCAAAGTGCTCGACCAATATTTCAACGTTCCCTTTGCTCATGGCTCATGCTCCCGTCACCTCCAAACTCTCGGCCTGCACCACTTCAAGCACCATCACTCACGGCCAAGTTCTATTAAAGAAGAGAAGAGAAAGAAGTAGACTAAGAAGAGGTTAGAGAGTAATTAGCGGATTGGTGCTTAAGCACTCCTCTATTTTTAACCCTCCTACCTGTCTTAAAGGGGAGAAGCCATTAGAGAACAATAAGAAGCTTAAGAATGGTGAAGAAGTAGAAGAATGGATTTGTATAGAATGGAGGAGGATATGGGTGGGTATTTGTAGGAAATATTTGTGAAAATATATCTAAATGTGCATGGACCAAACTACCCTTAGCCCACTCTCCTCCCATCACATCATAATACACGTTAATTACCCCTCCCTCCTCCATCTGCTCCATCACTTCATCCACTTCATGTATGCATATTTTGACTTATGTAAGCTTAAGGATGAAGCTTGCTTAAAATATCTTAATATTTTATATTATGCATGTACTTATAAGTGTATAACTATATTTGTATGTATGCATATGTTCATGTGCATATTAGTGGATGCATTTATATGTTATATATGTGTACATGACATATAAACAATGTTGCATTGATTACGAACAACTTTCATTTGATAAACCACTGCCAATAGGAGAACCAATTCCCGATCACATTTTTAGTTATACTTTAACGTACATATATTTGTAAAAAAAATAAAAAACATTTTCTTATCATTTTAAATGAATTAAAATGATCATATTTGAGTTATAAAATCATATACATTCATATTAACAACTATTTACAAAAATCGCTATTATACCGATAAAGCGGTATCGATTTTCCCTTATATTTCCAAATCAAATATATATCTTTGTAAAACTATTACAAATGAATTATTATCTCTTTATAACTATTCAAAATGAATTATCATCATTTAAAAACAATTATTTCAATAATTAAACTAATTATTAAATCATTCAATCTCAATTTAAAATCACAAATCAATTATTAAATATAAGGCACCATTAAGGATGTCATACATTCATTTAATTTCCAAAAATAAATTAGTTAATTTTATTTCATATTCTTGTTCGATTATAAAATCAATTATATGTATTTAGCTTCGCACATGATGTTTTATAATTATAGAGCTAGTTATTGATAAAACGGTTTTCAACCATTTTATCGATTCAGATTTCGAGGAAAATATTTTTGTAAATATTTATTCAAAATAAAATTAATATTAGCTATAATCACTCAAAAAATATTATTTGTATTATCAACCTTGTATTTAAAAATAATTATAATTTATCAAAGTGATAAATTGGAGGGTCATTACACATACCCTTAGGAATAAATCACTTAAGCTTGATATGAAGTATGAGAGTGAAAAATGGTGGAAGTGCTTAAGCATTAATCCACCAATTGCTCTCTAATTTTTTCAAGTCTAAATCAAATCAACTCTAATCTCTTTCAAACTTTGGCTGTTGGCCTAAAACATTATGGGAAGCATGATTAGCAAGTAAAAAGTGGGAGAAGGTGAGAGGAAGAGGGGAATTTATAGGGGGGCGTGAGCATGAATGGAGGAGGAGGTGGTGTGGCTTTTGTTTGGAGGTGCTAAAGGTTGGATATTTTGGCTTTTGGCGATGGTAGAATGTAATTCTTTGTTCTTGTGGCTTTGTGATTTGGTTGACATGGATCTAAGTGAGTTATCTCACTATCTCTTACGTATATATTATGTGTGTATGTTGTGTGCAAAGTATAAAGTTAAACTGATATTAACTAAGTGCAGTTATAAACTTTTGATCCCTCTTGCTTTTGAAAGCAAATGATAACTTTATATTGTATAACATCACTTCTATTACCCTCTTAAATATGTGGCATGGCCTTGACTTGATGTTTAATTGTGAGTTAAATTGAAGTAAGTTTGAAAGTTTTTGAAGCGAGAATAGTCATTATAAGTGCACTTCTAAATCCCTTGTTTTTGGGAATTTTTCTAAATAAACGAAAAGATATTCTTATGGATTTGTTTCCATGGTTTTTAAGTACACTAATGTTAGTACTTACTATAAAAAATTTGAAGTCTTAAATCATTAATTATAAAATTTTAAGTACCCTATATAAATTTCGAAAAAGTAAAGAAGAGGTTTCACGCGAAAAGCCGACGAGGTAGACTTCTTCATTTCTGAGAGTTTAGCTTGATGTTGAGTAGGGATGGAGCAATAGAGCTTTATATTATCAGGCTTCTCTCTTGAATGAGGAATAGTTAAGTTGGAATGTCAAAAATGTGTTTTGTTATTTACTTACTTTTTTAAAAGATAATTAACTTTGCTTAATAGGCTTCTCTATTTCCGAGAGTTAAAAATGATCTCGGGTAGAGCAATAGAGCTCTAACCTACTTGGTTTCCCTCATGAATGAGGAATAATTAAATCAAAATGTATAAAATGGGTTAATTATGTTATTTGTCACATGTTTATAGAAATCATTAATACTATACTTAACACTAAAAATTAACGAGTATGCTTGTCTTATGAGATTCAAGAATGAAATGTCTAGGTCGGGCTTTGATACAACCAGCGCTCTAACTTACCTGGCTTCACTCTTAGGCAAGAAATAATATAAGTTGAAATATCAAAAATGGGTTAAGTATACAAAAAATGAGTTATATAATGTAACAATCCTGTATTTTATGATTATTTTAATTTTATATTTTAATTATTTTAACTAAAATACCTGATTTAAAAACTTTAATTTATTTAGTAAAATGAATAAATTTTGTTATTTTAAATATAAATTTTTATTTTTATGTGAATTATATGTCCAAACATGAATAAATATAATATTTTCCAAAAAATGTGAATTTTGGTCAATATGGTCAAACTTTGACTTTTAAATTTAAAATTTAAAGATTTGAA